>CM026291.1:8002946-9202946 GCA_014851415.1 Cnaphalocrocis medinalis | reverse complement strand
GGCGGGCGTGACGCCGCCCAATCAATTAGAGATTGCCCCATTAAAATTCTATGTTTAAATTTGTTGCAGGAAATATGACAGGTACTCGAGCGAGGCGCCTCGCTCGGCGATATTCCGACTCGTAGCTTAACTCGGTTAAAACAGTACTTGTGGCAATAAGCGAACTACGACCAGCCGGTCCAGAAAAAGTTAACGTCAAAATGGGCCACTCTGTCGCAACAGACAGGCGAATCAATTAGCCCGGGGTTCAGCGAGGCGTCGCGACCTCCTCGACCTCGGTAGCTAGAGCAAGACTTAACGATCGAAGCGGGCTTATCTTAATCTCGACCGACTGCAAGCACGCGTCAACTCGCAGCGTCGGTCTAAATCGATCAATAACCGAGCAATACGCTAAAACATCTGCTACCTAGCTTACCCGGGGCATCAGGACGGGATTCGAATAACAAATAAAACCGAGCGCCTCACAATGAAACGCCAATCACGACCGAATCGTTACTCTCGTCCCGACACGTGTGCGTCTCCTTCGAGATACGACAGGCATATCGTCTACTGTTCGCTATCGATAGTAAAAGAGTAATCAATAGTATTGATAGCATCACCACATGTCAATACTATCGATAGTTAGATAGGTAAACTTGAGCAATATTGTAAACCAATACTATCAATAGTTTTATGTCCGATACCATCATGATTCTGACCGAATCAAGCAAAAACAATCAATAGCCTAGCATTGGATGCTGCTAGAAATCGCAATACTATAGTAACGGGCGTTAAATTATCGATAGCATTGACATTTGCAATACTATCTATATTGACATTACTAATACTATCCATGTTGACATTTGCAAAAGTATCGACACCTATACTCTGATTTTAAATAATGTGAAGTAAACTGATAGATGTCAGTGTGTCATCCCCATACATTATCACTCAATTAGATGCTAAATGTATAGAAACTTGACATTTGCATCTGTAAGTTTACTCTACATGATTAAAAATCAGAGTATAAGTTTTCGAGGTCAACAATCCATAGTTTCAGTATCGATAATTCAGCAACAATGTCGCGTTTCACTGCAAGCCGAGCGTCCCTGTCACTGCACTATCACCGGCGGCACGGTCCCGTCACTGTCACTCGCGGCACGGCCACTGTCACGTCACTGTCACTGTCACGGCACTGTCACGTGGCGTCCCGCAGCGTCGCGCGTCATCGGCGCGGCTGCGGCCAGGCGTCGGCGAGGCGCAGGCCGGCGGCGAGGCGCGTGTAGCTCTCGCGGAAGGCCGTGACGATGCGCTCGAACGTCTCCGGGTCGTACACCGAGCGGGCAGTGTTCGTCAGGTCGAACGGTTCTGAGGACAAATTTTATACTTATCTTACTAATGTCTGTCCAATTCTTACATGTTAATGCTAATGGAACTATAGAGGTCATTTATTAATTAAAAAAAAATTGAGACAACATCACATACATTGGTCCTGGCCCCAAACTAGGTTTTCCCTTGTGCTATGGAACCAAAAACAACGAAGTACTACAAACCACCAGACACCAACCAATATCTGTTTCATCAACAAACATTTTTGTTGGTGCGGGAATCGAACCCGCGATCTTTACGTCTCAACCGGCGCTCAAACCATGCGCTAAACGGTTTGTCAAATTAATTTAAATATATCTAAAATACAATGAAACTGGAATGGGATTGGGCGGGTCGTGTGTGCCACAAAAGATGTAGTCTAAGATCCGTAGAACATCGACCTTCACCGGGCTGATAATCGAATGAAATATCCTTTATGACAATTTATATACTAGAAAATATATTAAAATAGGTTTGCTAAAAAAATCCTGGACAGACTATTTTTAATTAATTTTTTAAAAATAATATTTAACTAAATTTAATATTTAATAAAATTTTCATTCTTACTTAAAGTATAAAACGTATAGAATGTGCCGCCAATTTTTTTATTATCATTTCAAGTGAAGGTAACTGCCATCGACATACCTGTTTATACCTGACAACCGAGTTCTCTGTCCAGGTAAATAATAGACAACCCAATGGCGGCACATTCTATACGTTTTATACTTTAAGTAAGAATGAAAATTTTCTTATTATCTTAATGTTGCAAAATTTAGTTAAATTTTATTTTTAAAAAATTAATTAAAAATAGTCTGTCCAGGATTTTTTTAGCAAACCTATTTTTAATATATTTTCTAGTATATAAAATTTGTCATAAAGGATATTTCATTCGATTATCAGCCCGGTGAAGGTCGATGTAAGTTTCGGATCTTCTACTATTCAAAAATCGTCACCCATGGCGGGCCGATCGATGACGACCGTCGACGCAAGGGGCAGCCCAGTAAAATGGTGTGCGATTTCTATAAGTATGTTAATAGCGAAAAGAATTTGTATTTGTACTTTGTATGTCCAACTTCGGCGTCGTCAGGGATCTATAGGACTCTTTTGGAATTTTTTGTTGATCCTAACCATGGCGACTATAGGCTATTACACGCGCACGAAAAATACAGATGACCTTGAGTATGCGAAACCAATATTATGTTTTTGATCTTTTTACAAGTACCAACGAACGGTCATCGCTATTGTAATACTCTGATTCATAATCATGTAAAGTAAGCTGACATGAAAATGACAAGTTTCTATGCATTTTGACATTTTGCATGTGTCAAATTGAGTGATAATGTATGTGGATGACACATTGACATCTGTCAGTTTACTCTACATGATTAAAAATCAGAGTATAAGTTTTCGAGGTCAACAATCCACAGTTTCAGTATCGATAATTCAGCAACAATGTCGCGTTTCACTGCAAGCCGAGCGTCCCTGTCACTGCACTATCACCGGCGGCACGGTCCCGTCACTGTCACTCGCGGCACGGCCACTGTCACGTCACTGTCACTCGCGGCACGGCCACTGTCACGTCACTGTCACTCGCGGCACGGCCACTGTCACGTCACTGTCACTCGCGGCACGGCCACTGTCACGTCACTGTCACTCGCGGCACGGCCACTGTCACGTCACTGTCACTCGCGGCACGGCCACTGTCACGTCACTGTCACTCGCGGCACGGCCACTGTCACGTCACTGTCACTCGCGGCACGGCCACTGTCACGTCACTGTCACTCGCGGCACGGCCACTGTCACGTCACTGTCACTCGCGGCACGGCCACTGTCACGTCACTGTCACTCGCGGCACGGCCACTGTCACGTCACTGTCACTCGCGGCACGGCCACTGTCACGTCACTGTCACTCGCGGCACGGCCACTGTCACGTCACTGTCACTCGCGGCACGGCCACTGTCACGTCACTGTCACTCGCGGCACGGCCACTGTCACGTCACTGTCACTCGCGGCACGGCCACTGTCACGTCACTGTCACTCGCGGCACGGCCACTGTCACGTCACTGTCACTCGCGGCACGGCCACTGTCACGTCACTGTCACTGTCACGGCACTGTCACGTGGCGTCCCGCAGCGTCGCGCGTCATCGGCGCGGCTGCGGCCAGGCGTCGGCGAGGCGCAGGCCGGCGGCGAGGCGCGTGTAGCTCTCGCGGAAGGCCGTGACGATGCGCTCGAACGTCTCCGGGTCGTACACCGAGCGGGCAGTGTTCGTCAGGTCGAACGGTTCTGAGGACAAATTTTATACTTATCTTACTAATGTCTGCCAATTCTTACATTTTAATGCTAATGGAACTATAGAGGTCAATTTATTAATTGAAAATAAATAAATAAATTGAGACAACATCACATACATTGTCCTGGCCCCAAACTAAGGTTTTCCCTTGTGCTATGGAAACCAAAAACAACGAAGGTACTACAAACACCCAGACACAAACAATATCTTTTCATCAACAAACATTTTTGTTGGTGCGGGAATCGAACCCGCGACCCTTGGCCCAGACGCAGCATTCACTACCACTGAACCAACCGGGTCGTCATCGTATGAATGTGTGTATGTTCTGCGGCACGAGACAATAGCGATGACCTTGAGTATGCAGAAACCAATTTTAGTAGATAGTCTTCTTTTTACAAGTGCGCAAACGAACGGTCATCGCTATTGTTATACTCTGATTCATAATCATGTAAAGTAAGCTGACAGATGAAAATGACAAGTTTCTATGCATTTTGACATTTTGCATGTGTCAAATTGAGTGATAATGTATGTGGATGACACATTGACATCTGTCAGTTTACTTTACATGATTATGAATCAGAGTATAATATACACATAGACGCCGTGGACCGTACTCGTAAAGCTGGAGGCACGAAAGTATAGCGATGACCGTTATTTTGCGCACTTGTAAAAAAGAAGACTTTCTATCAAAATTGGTTTCTGCGCACTCAAGGTCATAACTACACTTTCTTGCCTCGGACTATACGTGGTTGTTACCTTCGACGCAGAGCAGCTTCCACTGGTGCGGGTCGTTCTTGTGCGCGCGCGCCGCGCGGCACTCCGCCACCGGCACGCGCGCGCCCGCGCGCACCGACACCGCCATCGCCGCGTACCTGACGCACACATACTAATTATTACTTTACATAGGTGTGTCACAAGACTAATAGATGGCGCTAAGCGTCAAATGAATCACGCTAGTGTTACAAAATAATTACACACAGAAGTTAGACTTTGACCTGATTTTAAATTTAGAAGAGTTTGTTGACATATGCTAGGGTTGTTGTCCGGCACGAGTACATAAGCGCGCGGCCTCTACCACAGACCTCGACAGTTTGACAATATTATGTCATAAGTTAGGATTAATGTGGTCGAAAAGGCGTTTTTGCCCGTTAGTGCGCATGCGTGAGCACATGACATATTTTTAATGAGTGGGCAGTCAGCTTTCTGTGTCAATATGTATTTTGTGCAAGTGATTCGCCTTTTCGATTAGAATATAAGGTCTGTCGATGTCTATAGAATTTACCTCTTTATAAATAGTATGGATTTTTTAGGGTTCCGTAACCAAACATATAAGCATAAATGCTTCCTCCGGAATAAAAAATCCGCGTCTTGGTAAACGGTCTCAGGCCAGATGGAATGACGATCTGTACAAGAGGGCAGGCTGCAGCTGGATGCGAGTAGCGGAAGATCGATCAAAGTGACGAGCATTTGGCCTATGTCCAGGACTGCAACAGGCTGATGATGAATAAAAAATCAAAGCGAAGCAGTGCCCGAGCAGCCACCCGAGGTAGTTGGTAAATTGTTGATGGGTCTCCAGTACGCCGACGCGATAGATAGCGGTCAACTGTGGAGATAAGGAATCAATGTGCGTAAGTAACCACCACATTACCTGTTACCAATGACTTATCATCTGGCAATGGGTCTGCCCGTCTACCTCAAAGTGTTAAAAGTGGCGGTGACTTACGGGAAGTCGGCGTAGTACCGCAGCATCTGCAGGAACAGCTCGGCCAGCGAGGCGCGGTTGTGCGCGCGGCGTTCACCCGCCTCTAACCCGCGCGGCAGTACGGCCGGCACCGTGCCGCCTGCAAACAAACAACGACATCACAACCTGCTTTTCTACCAAAGCTAGCTAAACAGTGTGCGGGGAAAAACATCTACCAATAGAATCACTACTAGAGAGAAATGGAGTGATTCTATAGGTGGATTTTTTCTCGAAGGAGTCCAACGAAACAAGTTTTAAAATGTCACATTTCATCATTATTTCGACGCTGGCGCCTCTAAGTGTGCGTTCACCTAAAATGTAAAGTAATTTACCAAGATAACTATCACAATTTAAAATCTATAAACAAAATGAAATATAAACACTGGGTTCTGGAAGGAAACTACATTGAACGCCTAAGTTATAGAAAATATTCTGCTCGATTTATAGGAAATATGCCACTAGTGTTGCAGATGTCCATGGGCGGTAATCGCATACCATCAGGTGATCCGTCGGCTCGTCTGCCAATTATATCATAAAAAAACATCTTTTATTTTTGAAAAGAAAAATTAACAATGTATTTTTCAAATCCGTTCGCATTGGCAAATCAAAGCTTTATATTCGTCACCGCCACACACACAGTATACTCACACTGCAGGAAGTGTATGACCATGAGCGTGAGCGAGTAGGAGGAGAGCGTGCGCGCGCGCGCGTCGTTGATGTCGTGCGCCTGCGCCCACAGCTTGGTCAGCGCCACCAGCGGCCGCACGCGCCAGTCCACTGCAACCACACAGTGACTTTACGTCGTCAAACTCAAAAGGCATCATCATCATCAGCAACCCACACTCGTGGACATAGATAGGTCTCCCCTAATACCCACCCAGCCAGCCTTCGAGTGTAATAATAAATAATCTATATCTATAACTATTTATAAAAGGAGATAACTTCTATAGACAACGACAAGGCTTATAGGTAAAACCGAAAACGACGAAACGCTTGCGCACTGTAAGTGAGCACAGCGCCAGCGATTGGTATCGTTTATGAATGACGGTCCCGAAAGCGAAAGTGAAGAGGCGGGCCACTAGTAATAAATGAATAAACATTTACTTGAGAAATCATAGAAACATCAAGAATACTATATATACGTTAACTCGATTGAAACTTATTAAACTGTACTACTTTTAGCAGTGGGAGAGCCACGCTTGGCATGAATGGGCCGGCTCGACCGGAGTGATACCACGGCCTCACAGGAGACCGGCGTGAAGCAGCTCCTGTTCTGTGTTTCGCCGAGTGAGTGAGGGTACCGGAGGCCCATCGGGGGGGAAGGGGATAAAGGTTGGCAGCGCACTTGTGACTCCACTGGTGTTGCAGATGTCCATGGGCGGCGGCAATTGCTTACCATCAGGTGATCCGTCGGCTCGTCTGCCAATTATATCATAAAAAAAAAAAAAAAACTAAGTGAGCAAATTTAAGTTTGTTGCCTGAACTAGGAAAAACCCTGTATCTCAGGCAAAAAACAAAAAGATAAAGGGCTTATTAACAAAATAATTTTGTAACCATAAACAAACATAACAGAGCACTAACAGTGAATCACAAAATTACCTAATCTTACGCGCCTCTTTTTGAGAATCTACTTGGAATGACATTCCATCTTTTCGCAGGGCATCCAACACTACGCTTACCGAGTCGCGGTCTCCACTAAAGGACTTTACAAAACTTTAAAAGGCATAAAACAATGATTTTCCATTGTGTTTGCTGTCTGGGCCTTACGACGTTAAGGGTCTCGTTCACCATCTCTGAGTAAAGAGTAATTTAAATTTTTAGGCCCCACAGAGAGAATATCACTTATCACGTAAAAAAATTACTTGCGTGGGTCACATTAATACTACATAAATCACACAAAATAAATTTATTTCAGAATAGGATCAGATCAGATTAGGGCTGATCTTCAAACAAGTTTTCATAGTAATGCCTATTCGTAATAACTGGTTACTCACTTCTGGAGTAGCTGTAGAGGAGGTTGGTGTTGCGGATGCCAACAACGTTGTTGCAGTTGAGGTCCACGTGCAGGCCGTTGCGCGCGTCGCGGAACTTCAGGATCGGCACCTTGGCCTGGATCAGCTCCGCGCCTGGTGACAGCATACAACGATGTTGCAGTTTATGTGATAGGTGGCAGACGATCATACGAATCATCTGATAGTAAGCGATTGCCGCAGCCCATACAGTTGCAACACTAGAATCACAAGTGCACTGCTAATCTTAAACCCCCTTAACCTACTTTGGCCTCGGGTATACTTACTCACTCGACGAAACAGCGCAGGCGCTGATTTACGCCGGTCTTCTGTGAGGCCGTGTTATCACTCCGGTCGAGCCGTCCATGCTGAAGGGTGGCTTTTCCATGGTTCAACCAAGTTTATTCCTGTGTGCATCCTCTGTGTATCCACCCCGGTGGACAGTAACCTGTCGTCCACCCACCCCGAATAGAGAGCCCGATGTAATCCGCATGCTTGCCCCGGCAGGAGGGTATGTACTAGGGGCATTCCTCAGCGACAAAAAAGGGTGTCTATGATCGATGGTTAAGAGGCATAGTTATGCCGCAGTTATCCTCACCGGGGTCGAAGCTGCGGATGTAGCCGAGGATGTAAACGCGTTCGCGCTGTATTCCCGACTTCTATATCGACCACGCTGTATTTATGACTTCTATAATCGACCACGCTATATTCCCGACTTTTATAATCGCCAGTAAGAGGCACAGTATCCTCACCGGGGTCAAAGCTGCCGAGTTCATGCGCGTGAGGCGTCCAAACCATGAGAATTTGTCACAAGGTATGTTACTTTGCATCATACTTGCAGCATTGGGACGTCAGATTCTTGCATTGCACCAATCTGTACCGAGCTTAAGGCTTGTACATGCGCTAACAGCCTTGAGCATATAGAGAGTACTCGCGCTCGCGTATAGAAAAAACAGAATATTACTAATAAAAAAATTATAAACCCAAGAAACAACAATTCCTCGTCAGGGATTGTAGTGTACATTGTATTGTATTGTATATTAAAAAATCAGTCATGTGAAGTGTTTAGTTTCGTAGTTTATCCAATATTTTGCATAAAATCGATGTTTACGTTATATTTTTTTCCTAATGAACTATAAACATTAAATAAATATCCTCGTCAGAAATTCAAGATCGAAATCCAGTCTATAACATGTATTTTTTTTAGGTATCGTTCTTAACGATTTACCGAGTTAAAACATACACAAAGTGCCCAATCCGCGCATGTACAAGGCTTAAGAGGCATAGTACTGCTACACTTGTACTGACCGGGGTCGAAGCTGCGGATGTAGCCGAGGATGTAGTTGAGGTGCAGCAGCGCGTGCGCGCGCGGCTCCAGGCTGTCTGTTGCGCGCACGTACAGGCACAGGTCCATGTCCGACGACTCCAGCCCGAAGCCCGACATCGTCGACCCCACCACGTACAGCCCGTAGCGGGGGAATATTGACTGCGGGGAAACAAACTATCAGCCTATACAGTAGGGATGTTACGAATGTCAAAATTTTCACATTCGCGAATGCGAATGCGAATGTTTACGCCGCGAATGTGCGAATGCGAATGTTAAGTACTTAAGACATCAGTCACATCAAATGTAAAAAAAAAAACATATAAACCAATATTTTTTTACTTAAAAGACAAAAAACATAAAAATGCACTTGACTGACAGACAGACATTCAAGTCAGTCTAGCAAGATCAAGAGTCACGAGTTCACGCACGACCTGCACACATTCGCATAATATTCGCATTGATTTAAGCCCGTTCGTTCGTTCGTTCGAATGCGAATGTCGATGCGAATGTTAAAAACGATGCGAACCATTCGCATAAGCGAATGCGAATATTCGTAACATCCCTGCTATACAGCCCCCCACCAGCTGCTTCGGGTGCAATACCGATTATGCCGCCCTAACCTACCTACTAACTATACTCTGCTTCATAATCATGTGTAGTAAACTGACACATGTCCATGTGTCATCCCCATACATTATCACTCAATTTTATAGATGCAAAATGTCAAAATGCATAGAAACTTGTCATTTTCGTCTGTCAGTTTACTTTTTTTTTATGTGATAGGTAGCAGACGAGCAGGCGGATCACCTGATGGTAAGCAATTGCCGCCGCTCATGGACACTTGCAACACCAGTGGAGTTGCAAGTGCGCTGCCAACCTTTTATCCCCTTCCCCCGGGGTGGGCCTCCGGTACCCCCACTCACTCGGCGAAACACAGCACAGGGGCTGCTTCACGCCGGTTTTCTGTGACGTAGTGGTATCACTCCGGTCGAGCCGGCCCATTCATGCCGAAGCGTGGCTCTCCCACAGTTAAATAGATTATGCCGCCCTAGTCTCCTACTAACTATACTCTGCTTCATAATCATGTGTAGTAAACTGACACATTTTCATGTGTCATCCCCATACATTATCACTCAATTTTACAGATGCAAAATGTCAAAATGCATAGAAATTTGTTATTTTCACCTGTCAGTTGCGCGCACGTACAGGCACAGGTCCATGTCCGACGACTCCAGCCCGAAGCCCGACATCGTCGACCCCACCACGTACAGCCCGTAGCGGGGGAATATTGACTGCGGGGAATAACCAAAACTAAAGGCCTGTCCCACTCCGCGTGTACCTATCGAATTTGCAAGTACATGCGGCGTCCCCTCTGGAGGGGACGATCAGTAGAAAATCACGAGCGAGCGGCGGCGCACGCGCGACAGTTGCGTGCGATAGAAAGAGAACGCACTTCTAGGTATGAATAATTGTAGGTGTTGAACGTTGGGCGGTCGGAATTTCAAATTTATGTTATAGCCTGAGGCATTATTTTTCTTTAAACGGTTTTTAGAAGTGGGTTTTCTGTACCTTGTACTATTAAGTATTCTGTGCTACTACTAATAATCGGGGAAACAAAAGCTCACAGACTCCGATGGGTTGGCTACATGGAAAGGATGGGTGAGGATCGCAGTGTCAAGAAAGCCTATCTGTGCCGGCCAACCAGCCGACGCTCGGACGGCCGTCCCAGATATCGCTGGGATGACGTCGTGCAGGCAGATCTTCGCGAGCTGCGAGTCAGCGACTAGCGTGGAACTGCGAATGATCGAGATCAGTGGAGGAGTCTTGTATCGGAGGCCGAGACACACTTTGGGTCGCTGAGCCATCGGAGTAAGTAAGTAAGAAACTACTACTAAACTACTACCCCAGAGCAACAATAGCCGTGAAGACTGGTCCTAAAATTTAATGAAATTGTTTGATGTTATGATAGATTTGAAATCGAAAATAACTATGTGCTAGTTAAAATTTAAAAATGTTTCGTGTATCCTGTCTGTATGATCGTCGAAATGTGGACGTTGAAAGTCGATTTCAAAGTGTTAAACTATCCAAAATCCGGTTATCATTGGATAGGCCATCAAATTTAAAGTAACATTTATTAAGAAAGTAGTAATCTAAACGCAACATTTCACTACAAAGTTTATACGCCATGTGTAAAAATACGTAGCGGTGACGTCACGGCTATGTATATTTTTATATGAAGGGTTTTTGATCAAGTTCAAAACTGTGATTTTCAAATCGTGATATCTAGGGAAGTTATTAGATATCAAAGTAAATATTTTACCAATGTTTTTGTGATTGAGAAATCTTACGATGGCATAACAAATTAAAAATAATTCGACCTTTCGTGCGAAAAATACCTCACTGCACTTTTCAGTTGCAACATAATTTCTATGAATGACGCACCCGATACGTCGAGAAAACAATCGGTCCAGTGACGCGCACCGAGTCACGATTGAAATACCTCTGTTGCGTCACTATTGCGTAACATAAGAATCGTGTGCAGCCAATTTGTAAGCTTTTAGCCGCAAATTACGCAGGACTTATTTGCAACTACTGAGCGAGGGCCTGTGGAATGTGGCGGTGAATAAATATTGTTTTTTCGATTGAAAAATTCGTGGAGATAGATCTTATACCTATTTGTTCGTATGCTCCTCTATTCCGGCGACTTCGATGGCACAGCTGCATTGGCTAAGGGTGCGATTAAACTAAGTTGTCTTGGACTTGGTATTGTGGTCTTCTTAACTCTTGATGTTTTAATTATAGTACTGACAGATGCAAATATCAAGATCCCAAACATTTTGACCTCTTTTAACAAGTGTCAACTTGACATTGGCAACTGTCAGATACTTAAGTATACAGAGATGCTCCGTTTGATTTGCTTATACCATCAGGCGGAGTGAGGTCATCTCGATTGTCCTTTGCGATTGTGCGCAAACATCCCCATACTTACGTATTATGGGGCTTTATTATTATTTTAATAAATCTACCTGTATCTAAATATAGAACCATTCTTCGCCCTTATAAGAACCCTACCATATCGGTAGTTCCTTATAAATGTATAGATTTAAATCAATATAAAATAACCAGAAGAAAATTACCTTAATAGTAATGTAAAGATACCGCCATAAGTTCATTTTCTTCCTAAAAGTTTCCTCTGTCTGCTGCGACTTGACGAATTTGTCCCACATCTCCTGTGACAGTGTATCCCATTTTGATCCTGGAAACAGAAAATACAGATTGAATAGGGTATTTGACAAAAAAAAAATTATGTGTTTAATCAAAAGACCTCTCAATTTAAGAAACATTATTGAAAAGAATTGCTTGATTCTGATTTGAATCACCTGAGATATCACAACTTTAAAAGCACATATTTTGGGCAAGCCCAAAAAACGCTCTATACAAATGGCTACAGGCAAGTGACGTCACACGCTGGTATCTTGTATGCGCGTCTAGTAAATGTTTGTTCGGGGTAGCTATATCAAATGTTTCGTTTAAGGTAAATGGTTTCATAATAAAAGTTGGTGGAAAATGTACGGGTAGTTCAATGATATAATTTTTTTTAAATTGTATACTTTAAAAATGGACTTGCCCATGAACTTTGAATGCTCATAAAACCAGCTAGACGTTATATTTTTAACTGAAAATGTTGGCCATTGGTTCTCATTTACCAGTATTTTGGAAAAGTATAAATATTTTTTACTATATCGAAATTAGTCAAATACCCTATTGAGTAAGGTCAAACTCCACACGGGAACAGCATGAATGAGGGCAAAAGAGATAACCTATGTTACGTGATTGTCAACTGCTCCAACGAGAGGATTGGTTACATTTTGAAGGATCATATCAAAATAACCAAGTTGCGTACAAAACAATCAATGTAAAGGTAGAATGTAAAGGTAAGCAGCGCACGAGTTTCTTGCCGGATCTTCTCGTCAGAATCAACTTTCCGATACCGGTGGTAGAATCGCATTATGTCTATTCATTTTTTAGTATATCTTATGTATCAAGATATATAATTTAATTTCATTTAAATCATATACATTATCTTTAAATAGTTTAAAATATTTCTTTATGTATGACGATTTGTAAGTGCTGTGTACAAGCCTATGCAAATAAAGAATATTTGACTTTGACTTGTGCCCACTGGTGTTGCAGGTGTCCATAGGCGGCGGTAATCGCTTGCCATCAGGTGATCCGTCGGCTCGTCTGCCACCTATATCATAAAAATAATGTCTTCAGAGTTGGAAAATCCGTCTACATATCCTACGTATACGCATGTACGCCATCTATCGGATTTTACGTTTACAAACAAAAACCCTTGGGCCCACGGTGGTCGGCCAGCGGAGCATCCGCACTCCTTCTGGTATAGCTGATGTATGGACATCAGCTATACCAGAAGGAGTACCCATGGGGGCAGCGGTGTTCACTTACCATCAGCTGACCCGTTTGCTCGTTGCCGCCTCTAGTATAAAAGCAACTCACCGTTGAGCAAATCATCCGGCGTAAACTTAACCTGGAACGGGTAGGAGGCGTTGAGGTACCGCTCGGGCGGGATGCGGCGCGGGCGCGCGTGCGCGTCCCTAGCTCTGCGCGAGCGCCACTCGCGCCACTCGCGCGCGCCCGTCCACCCCGCGCCGCCTGCGCCGTACGCGCAGCCCGACGACGCGCTGCCCACAGATGTGCGGGATGCGACTTCGCCTGAGGACGGACATCGTCGGTTAGATAAGTGCAGGACTAAAGCACACATTCTCAGGCCCGCCGCCAGCTGTTTCGGCGCCTGCGTGCAATACCGATTATGCCGCCCTAGTCTCCCAACTAACTAGCTACGCTACTGCTGAGAAGTCGCTCAATTTGCCGAGCCCCTGGGCGTGCCGCACGCGTGCGACGCACGCGTTGCACGCACTCTTGCGGTGGCCCTGCACAATCTATACTATTTCATAGTCATCATCATCATTCAGGCAATAGACTTCCACTGCTAAACATAGGCCTCCCCCACTGTTCTCCACACGGATCGGTCCTGTGAATCCCGCACTTGTAAAAAAGAAAACTTTCTGCTAAAATTGGTTTCTGCGCACTCAAGGTCATCGCTATTGTTTCATGCCGCAGACTATAACCTGTTCACCTAGCTTATAAGTTGTAAGTGATACTACCGCGGAGGGATTGGGTGCAGGACCAACGGCTGATGTGCTTTCCGAGCCACTACATGACCGCCAACTTTCGGACTTCGGGCTGACACCGAAAATTACTGAACAGAAAAACTGGTGTCCCATCGAATTAAGAGGGCAAGTGAATAGAGAGCGAATAGAGAGCTATCGGATTTTACGTTTACAAACCAAAACCATTGTGGGTGACGCATTAAACGAATGCGCCAGGATGGCGGCTAGTCGAGAGAAATGGCGAGGCATCGTGAAACGCATTCTGTCTGCCCCTTCCGTCGGGAAAGCAAATGCATGACGACCACGACCGCAAGAGTGCATCGATGAAGAAGAGAGAGCTATAATATACCCTGCGAACGTGGCTGATTGTTAAGATTGGCTGCCGTAGCCGAATATCGGTAGGAGGATTTTATAACTTGTATGTGTAAAGTGAAGCTTTAATGCAGACCGTGATGGTCATTTCACTTCTAAAAACGGATCCTGAACGAAACTAATTGGTGACCCCTGATCTAAACATCATCATTCCAAGAACACCAGTGAAAGTGAAAAATGCACACCTTTTAAAAATCCAGGTGCATTCTCAGTCAGAGTGGACCCTACATCCTCCCGTTATCCACTATGCTACATCGCACAACGTAGATAAAAACATAATATAGGAAAAGCGGCGCCATCAACGCAATGATAGTAGCAATTTATTTCTACGCATCACTGGCATTACGTTTAAGATAACAAGGTAATATTGAGTCGTCTTTATTTACGTCCGTCGATCTGTTTGCCTATCACAACAGCAAGGTTACATCAGTTAACTATTTACATGTTATCTCGCGACAAGTTATCGTACTTATAACCGAGGCGTGTAAACTCGAATGTAACACTTGCTCGAATATTTAGAGCGCGTTTTGGTTTTCACAATAAATTAATAAACGCATCCGGTTTAGATCGCGTGAGCGCGATTAGGGCGAGAATCGTTTGCAGCTACGAACAGGGGTGTTATAATGGAATACTACGAATTTGCTCGAAATAAAGACGATATTCCGTTGACTTCGCACGTGAACTTATTCTGGTTTATGGAATAGTAGTTTACAGATACTAAGATCTGTAAGATAGTAAAAAAATATAGCGTGGCAATATCAATTATCGCCCGAAAAAAGAAGTTCGCCACCTTTTTACGTGGAGTTACTACGTCAATACAAGATCGAAATTCTCATAAGATCTTCTAAAGCAAATTTCGCATACCGACTTCAAAATCAAAATAGTACCGGACCATGGTACCGAAACCATTACCACCCGGCTCGGCGGTAGATGTTCCCTCTATTAAGATTCGTCAATAAAATTCAAGAAATGGCAACATTTAATATTGAAGAAAGTGGAAATGAATCCACTGGTTTTACGGCTGTTCATGAGCGGCAGCAATCGTTTACCATCAGCTGGTGATCCGTCCGCTTGTCTTCCACCTATCACATTAATAAAAGACATGGTTGATACTTAACCCAAGTGTTCGGGGGAACATTTTGTTTCATTTTACCGTTTTAGTAGATATTACGAAAACAGCATTAGAATCTTGTCATCATTCATCATTTCAGCCAATAGACGTCCACTGCTGGACATAGGCCTCCCCCAAAGTTCTCCACACAGATCGGTCCTGTGCCACTCGCATCCAATGGACTCCCGCGACCTTTACCAGATCGTCGGTCCACCAGGTGGGAGGCATGCCACGACTGCGGCCCCCTGCGCGTGGAGGAGTACAATCTGCCATTGTGCTTAGCGTTTGTGGACTATGAGAAAGCTTTTGATTCTGTCGAGATTTGGGCCGTGCTACAGTCTCTCCAAAGGTGCCAAATTGACTACCGGTACATACAAGTGTTGCAGTCCCTGTACGCAAACGCCTCCATGTCAGTCCGTCTTCAGGACCAGAAGTCTAAGCCTATACCACTCCAGCGAGGTGTGAGACAGGGTGACGTCATATCGCCGAAACTGTTACAACTTTGTTGGAGGACCGTTTTTAAGCTTCTGGAATGGGATGGACTTGGCATCAATATAAATGGCGAGTACATGACGCACCTTCGATTTGCCGATGATATCGTAGTCATGGCTGAGACCTTGGAAGACCTAAGCAGAATGCTTGACGACCCTCAGTAGAAGTCTCATCCAACAAGTGGTCTCAAAATGAACATGGAGAAAGACGAAACTCATGTTGAACTCTCATGTCGTACCCACTCCTGTAAAGTTGGAAGCTCTACACTGGAAGTTGTAGACGAATATATTTACCTCGGACAAAAAAGTGCAACTTGGTAAGTCCAACTTCCAGAAAGAGGTCGACCGGCGAATCCACTCGGCTGGGCAGCGTTCGGGAAGCTACGCAGCATATTTTCGGCTCATCTACCACAGTGTCTGAAGACGAAAGTCTTTAATGCGTGTGTATTGCCAGTGATGACATACGGAACTGAGACGTGGCCGCTTACAATGGGCCGCTTAAGAAGGCTCAAAGTCACTCAGAGGGCAATGGAGAGGGCTATGCTCGGAATCTCCTTGCGTGATCGTGTCAGAAATGATGAGATCCGCAGGAGATCTAAGGTCACGGACATAGTCCAAAGAATTGCGTGGCTGAAGTGGCAATGGGGCAGGGCACATGCGAGGAGAACAGACGGCCGTTGGGGTGGAAAGGTCCTTGAGTGGAGAATCTTGTACATTTAATTAAATGCATATATCCAACTATATCTGTAATGTCAGAAATGTGAATGAATACACATTCATGAAGTCATGTCACAGTCATGAAGTTGGAAAACATTACATAGACAGGTGTAAATTGATAAAACATGTTGCTAAAAGCAATTACCTAGATACTTTTATACTTCTGTAAATATTTTTAAACTGAAACACTTATCTGATAGCTTAACTATACCACAAAGATCTAGAATTTGTGAGCAGAACCTTCCAAGTAGGTCAAACATTCAAGCTAATTGAGCACAAATTCACAATAGCACATAATGGCAAATTATGGAATGACAGGAAACCATTACTAGTCAAGACTGGCTCAAGTCTAGGATTTAAGCAAACAAACAGATGTCTCATAAACATATGATTGTTTTCCACTGGATCCATTGCTCTATTGCAAATTAAAGAAGAACCATATGATAGAAAAAAAATCTCAAACTATTTATGATTATCTATCTGATTGAGGAATAAAACCAAAACTAAATTGTAAAACACACTAAATATGCAACTCAAAAATAGTTTACAACATGATTTAATCCACAGTGAACACTTGAAAATGTATCCAACATTCTGTATGTAGTGTTGTAGATTGACTATTAATTATTTATTTACCAATGTAAACAAAATTGACATCATAAATAAACCTATAACATTATTACAATTCTGATAATCATTAACCTGAGTCATAGTTATGCCCTGCAATATTGTTATTATATCTAGATATTCTAGAATGTGCACAATAATATGATTCAAACTGGGAATAACCTTTTTATTTATTGGAACTTCAGTACTTTCACATTGTAAAATAGTGAGGGTAGATATACCTACTATTTATTATAACAGAAATATATTATCTACTTAAAAAACTATGGTATAGGTACCATATAGATAGACGGTGATGTGCCAATACAGGCTATCTAACATAGGTTTTTTGAGCAAATTTGGTACTTTGGCAATGTCATTAAGGTTGATTTCATATGTTAATAAAATTAATTAGTTGGATAGAGCAGGTATTGGCACATTAACCAACAATATCACACACATTGATGCATTGTGGTGACTCCCATAGGCATTCAAGTAGGTATTAAACAGTACAACAGAACACCCATCACAACCATAATTTTTACCATTTATAATAACACTACATTTGTACTGTATGGATAGCTTATAGTGTCACTTGAGAAATTAATTTTACTAAAGTTACAAAAACATTCAATGTAATATAATTAAAATTGGTGTATCACTCTATCTATTTTCTCACTTAATTAAATGTTTACAAAAAAATTGTAGGTGGGTAAATGAAAAAAATTGTAAGTAAGTAATCGCACAGGTATTCTCTTTAATAAATTAGCTGTTTACTTCCAAAGAAGCATTATTTTATCAAGTGAATTCATAATTTATAAAAAAAAATCAATTTTTTTATCAATAGTGGGTGGACTAAAATTCACTATCAGAATAATATTATTCAAACTTTAACAGTTTAGGAGATAGATTCTTAATATACCTACACAATAAAAAGAGATTACACCTACATTTCACACACAGCCTTCAAATAATTTTATCTTATAAACAAACAAATTTACACTCACCTTTTTCTCCAGACTTATTGGATCCTGACGCGTTGCTGGACAGGCTGGAGTCATCCGAGTCATATCCAAATGCTGTGTTGTCCCCCTTGGGCTGGCGGTCGCGGCGCTGCTGCCAGCGGCGCGGGGTGCCCTGCCCCGGGCCCGGGGAGCCTGCGCCGCCCATTCTTTGAAGACTTGATGGATAAAAAATAAGATTCAAACTTAATAGATTACTTACATTACCCTAATGGAATAAAAATAATTTGGGGGTTACTTCCATTAGAAGGGATATATATATTTTTTAATTAAATGGGTTGCACTTGACCTAATCTCTCCTGATGGAGAGGGGCAATGAGGTCTAAAGAGATGAGCTTGGCTTCCCAGAAGAAGTATTCACTCGCGACTTAAGACACCCAAAATTGTAAGGCCTCTAGAATTAAGAATAGCCGGGAAAGTTTCCATTTCTTAGCAGTCGTATAAAATATCAATGGCGCCTTAAAAATCGATAACTATAAACGAACATTTATAATATCTATTAAGGTCAAAGTCATAAAATTGCACGCAAACGAAGTGCTGGGCGGCCACTAATAGTCATAAATAAAACCTAACTATTTATAATTCTGATAATCATTCAATCTGAGTCATAGTTATGCCCTGCAATATTGTTATTATATCTAGATATTCTAGAATGTGCACAATATTATGATTCAAACTGGGAATAACCTTTTTATTTATTGGAACTTCAGTACTTTCACATTGTAAAATAATGAGGGTAGATATACCTACTATTTATTATAACAGAAGTATATTATCTACTTAAAAAACTATGGTATAGGTACCATATAGATAGACGGTGAAGTGCCAATACAGGCTATCTAACATAGGTTTTTTGAGCAAATTTGGTACTTTGGCAATGCCATTAAGGTTGATTTCATATGTTAATAAAATTCATTAGTTGGATAGAGCAGGTATTGGCACATTAACCAACAATATCACACAAATTGATGCATTGTGGTGACTCCCATAGGCATTCAAGTAGGTATTAAACAGTACAACAGAACACCCATCACAACCATAATTTTTACCATTTATAATAACACTACATTTGTACTGTATGGATAGCTTATAGTGTCACTTGAGAAATTAATTTTACTAAAGTTACAAAAACATTCAATGTAATATAATTAAAATTGGTGTATCACTCTATCTATTTTCTCACTTAATTAAATGTTTACAAAAAAATTGTAGGTGGGTAAATGAAAAAAAAATTGTAAGTAAGTAATCGCACAGGTATTCTCTTTAATAAATTAGCTGTTTACTTCCAAAGAAGCATTATTTTATCAAGTGAATTCATAATTTATAAAAAAAAAATCAATTTTTTATCAATAGTGGGTGGACTAAAATTCACTATCAGAATAATATTATTCAAACTTTAACAGTTTAGGAGATAGATTCTTAATATACCTACACAATAAAAAGAGATTACACCTACATTTCACACACAGCCTTCAAATAATTTTATCTTATAAACAAACAAATTTACACTCACCTTTTTCTCCAGACTTATTGGATCCTGACGCGTTGCTGGACAGGCTGGAGTCATCCGAGTCATATCCAAATGCTGTGTTGTCCCCCTTGGGCTGGCGGTCGCGGCGCTGCTGCCAGCGGCGCGGGGTGCCCTGCCCCGGGCCCGGGGAGCCTGCGCCGCCCACCACCTGCACCATCTCCATCGGGAAGTGCCGCGGCTGCCGCTCCACGCCGCCCACCATGTACATCGGCCCTGGACCCCCGAACCCTCCGTTCCCGTGGTACATCATCGGTGCTCCCTCGTTCATTTCCACCTGCCGGCGAGAACAGGTTAATCACCAACCCAAAACCGGCGAACCTACCAGACTTTCCTTCACATACAGACCTGCTTTCAAACGGCTTATCCGATGGATCGACGCTCCCGAGCGTCTACTGCGTCATATTAGGCGTGTAAATTAATTAGAGTACGGTGCGACGTCGAATATTCTATTTATCTTGAACCACCGAAATTCGAGACGATCCGTCAAAAACGTCTTCACGGAGTTAGTGGCAGAACTGGCTGGTAATAGTTTTCGCGTGTCGCCAAGCTCCCACTGTATGAGCAGAACGAGCTATAATTATTTCGACGCCGGTAATAATAAATCTACCCACGAATTACTGCAAATCAGTAAAATCTAATGAAAAAGATCCGCCATGACTTTTGTGGGAGCTACATGGGCGACATCTGACGGATTTTAAAGAAGTGTCACACGTGATTTTATTTTTTTTCTATTTAAAATTTGATGTTCCATTTCCAACCAGTCTTAAAAAGATAAAACTGTTTTACCCCAACTTTGCGTATGTATTGCACTAAAATATGGTATGTATCTTCTGCAAAATAAGAAATGAATAATTTAAACTCTAATTTATAATATTTTTTGTTTTAGAAAGTCATATGATTAAGATTTACGTATTTTTTTGATATAGTAACAAAATAATTGACATTTGTTGCTTTGACATTTCTATTGTCAAAAGCTGTCAAATTTGTCAATCACACGTAGGAAATTTTTATTTCAATGAAAAATAATTGAGTTTTTTTTACAAAAAAACATAATTTCAGCGAACATGGAAGTGGCTACCACGCTTGGCTTTTTAGTTTTTGCGATATAAAGTTTAAGTTACCGAGTGATGACGTGACTATGTAACCTTAAAAGTGCAAAAAGTCAATAGAAACAAACTTTGTCGTCTCATTGTTTGATTATTATCCTTATCACGGGCAAACAACTTTTGATATGTCACATTTCGGGAACTTTATGGACGGTGTTCCCGTTAAAATATCGGATAAGTATAAACGGCCTCGTTCGAAAGAATTACCATACAATATAACCGAGTGTGCTTCACGAGCCCGTAGTGTCGTCGAGAGTGTTAGTTATTGCTCAACGTTCGAGAAGAATGTTCTTGCGAAGCTTCAAGAGCTCAGGAGTGCGAAAGAGACGAAGAAAACCGAATGGAGGCACCGTTTGCAGTTGTTACAAGAGGCTAAGCAGAAGAAACTGGATGCAATAGCTGCTGCAGAGGCTGAGGAGAAGTTAAAGCAGCTGAGTGTGTCGGAGGTGTCGTACCCGAGCACCGACGAGATCAGCGCCCTGTCTCTAGATGACAAAGCTGAGCAAACTTGTGAGGCTACCTCTAAGCAGGAAAGCCCAGAGGTTTCGGAACCAACCATACCTACTACCATTGATGTGACGTATCCCTCGTGCTGCAATTCTCAAGAGACTCAAGCAAACATCTTGCAGCCCATACAAGTCCAGGCCAAGTATCCCCAAAACAGTCTGTTAGATGACCCCGATCCATTGCAAGAATTGAAAATGAGTACCAAAATTACCAGAATACCACAATATGGTAACATAGATATGCTTACTTATAAAGACTTTGAAAATGATACATCAAGTCCATTTGACAATGTAGAGTTGAAGACAATTAATGATATGGAATTGTTAGCACAGGTCTTGCAGAGTCAAAGAGATTCAGGGACAAGTTGTCCGCAAAATTATGTACCGGAGGCCTACCCCAACATGCCTAATTGTGCCTCCCAAGCACAAGTAGGGGGCATGTCTTATCTTCCCAACTCTTACATGGAGCAACCAATCCAAGGGCAGAGTGTGATGTACCTACCACAGCATTACCCTGTACCGAATGGATACTATGTACCAGCCGAAAACACCTGTGATAACCCTATGCCAATGGATAATATTAACATGTACATGCCAAATTATCAATACTATGTTCCTACTAACGCATATCCTAATGTGGATCCAACATTTTATAACACTCCGTTACCCACTACATCAGCAGAAGTCAACCCTTTACCAAATGGTTCTACATACATACCTCAACCATATTACTTCCAAGTGCCTCAAATACCATACTCAGCAGATAATACAACATACAATACTCCCCAAGAGCAAAATCCCCAAAATTTTGAGAGTCAAAATCCTTCAAATAATTCACAAAATACAATGAAGTCTCGTTCTCGAAGTGTGCCTGATATAGTTAGGGAATTGAATGAAGAATTGGCGTCAGCCAAACTCAGAAGCAATGAGAGATCTTGTACAACCAGTCCAGCACCGAAAAACATTCCTCGTACTACTTCTGGTGGTGATAAGAAGGAGGAGAAGAAAAGTAGGAAAAAAGAAAGGTTGCCAAACCCATATGAGAAGTTGCCCCCTGCGATTCAAAATATGTGTCAGAAAATACATGGAATGGGCTTTCCCCTAGACAGGGTTGCGAGAGTTTGTGGCCTTTTAGGTGATAATGATAAAAAGGTACGTAATTATCATAATTGCCAGCTTAATCAATATCTAGGGCTGCATCTGAAGACATGTAGATATCACTCAAATTATACTTTTGATTAGGATGTTTTCAAAGTTTTGTGTAACATGCTTCTTTTCGGTAATTTAAGATCAAAGTCAGTTTACATACTACATCTGGCAGTTCTAAACTATATCCATTTTCTCCCACATTTGAAACTGGTCTATTAGAGGTTTGCTAGATTTTTTCAATTAAAGTATTTTTTTAGTATTTTTATTTATTAACTAACAATAAATACCGTATGATGCTGCTTAAATCATCTGTTAAAGATGCAAAGGCCTATGATGAATATAGATACAAATAGTACACATATATAATGTATTAAATTTATGAAACAGTCAAGTAAGTAACTGAACATGATGGTACATAGATATCATTATTTACAATATTTACCTAATTAATATTGTGTGACAGGAAAAATTCTAATCAAGTCACTTGACAAAATACATTGTCTTGTTAAGAAGTATTAAAAGTGCTTCAGTGTCTAAAACCAAAACTAATCTTATGTTTAATGTATTAAGAACCTGGCAGGTAGCCCGGATAATAAGATTTATGGCCTACAACTTTTAAGCCAGTTAATAAACAGAAATGAAACCTATTTGGTGGCAGACAAGCTGATGGATCACTTGACGGTATGCGATTGCCGCCGCCCATAGACACCCAACACCAGCAGGGGACACCCAAGACCGCAGCAAACCTTTTAACCGCCTACTTTCTCGATTGGGCCTCCAGTACCCTCATACTTGGCAAAAAACACCGCAGACGCTGCTTCATGCCGGTCTTTTGTGAGACCGTGGTATCTTTCCAGTCGTGCCCATTGATATCCATGTTTGACCCTTTTACTCAAATTATTGTTTTGTACAAATTCCAGATCATTGAAGGCCTCCTTATACTCGGAGATTTGATGGACCTGGGCTTCACTGAAGGAAAGGTCCTGACTGCCCTCGCCAAGCACGAGTTCAATAGAGACAAAGCATTGGATGAACTGGTATCGTAAACTATTGCAGCACTTAGTTTGGTATAAGTTATGCACTCTTGCCACTGAATCAGGTAAGGATATCAATAGGCAGGGTCAACAAGTTGCTACCGACGTCATTAACACTGCCTTTAATTCATAGTGTAAATAAGGACATCTCGAGATTGCAAAGAATTTCTGATCTGTGGTTTTCTAGGTATCTTAAAAGACAGATATGATATTAGGTGCTTATGGAAGACGTAAGGTGACAGTTCAGTGGTACATAATAATATGTATGATGTATCTTTTGTTTATATAATGAATGTACAGTCCAATCGATTTGGTCAGGTGGACTGAATCAGGTTCATAGGAGCTGACGGGATGCAGTTTATAAAATACATTTATTTCTTCAAACTAACCAACTATGACTTATTGTATGCAGCTTTAAAAATGTTTGTTATTTCTCTTAGCCTTGAAAGTTTAAACAAGACAAACAGAAGATAAACATATTGATAGTATTCAGTACTAAGATAAACATGAGTTGTCTAGTTAAATCAATTGTAATGTATCGTTATAACATGTTGTAACGTATGTCTAAATGTTTCTGTGTTGTGAAATAAATAACTTAATTTAAAATATCCCTGAAGCGAAATGTAATTAAAAGTTCTGTTGATTAGTTATAGTATACTGAGTTATAAAACACAAGAGTAAATTATAATGGTGTATGTAAGTATTTGTGATTTTGTAAATATAAAGATTCAAACTAACATGTTTTAGAGGAGTAAATAGGAGTTTTGCGGTGATTTTCCAGTCCAATGAACTGTATGGATACATGATATTATAATGTTGTGACAGTGGCGTAGCGTGGGTGTCGGCGATCCGGGGTGAAATACTTTTTTACCACCCTCTCCCGCCAGGTCGGGACTTAGATTTTTCCCGCCCTTTAAACATAAACAATGCGCCGCCCCCCTAGATTTTGCTCGCCTGCTCCCCCTATGCGCTACGCTACTGTGTTATAACAAGTAGACAAATACAGATAGACAAGTTTGTTAATAACTAGGCAATGTTGCCAGGAATCGTTGCTAAATTAGGCATTTAAAAATTAAATGTAAATCTTCTACAATAATGTAAATAGATAAATGGCTTCATAGAAAAAAGTGATAAAAATATAAATAGATATTTATATATAATGAAGTTTATGTATTATGATAATACGATGCAGTTATGATCGTCACACAGTATCGTTGGCGCCACGTGAAAGGAACGGCCGTAATGATGGGCTTATAATGTGTCAATAAAGTGATGATATTGATGGCGCTACTGCCACTTATGTCAAAGGGTATGGTCCCCAAAAATCCGTTTTTAAAGTTATTCTACTTTCTGTCAAAATTTTTGATATTGAACCTAATGTGTCTGATATTGAGGCGAGAATCTATTGAAGATTTTTTTACAGATTTGTTTACAATATTGTTGTGGCTGTCCGTACCTACGCAGCTACGCCCCATGTGCTTGTTTTGTGGTTCTATTCACGTGATGCTAACTGTAATGTTATAGATACCATTGATTCGTTCGTAGCGACATCTAATGTAGCGCGAACGCATGCCGATCGACCTGTCCGTTGTTGCTTGATAAATCCGCTAGATGGCGCTTGAGGCGTGAGATCCAACTCCAAGGAGATTGGTTGTTTTCTTACGTGACATTAGCTAGCTACTAATATAGCAATTTGTGCGTGATATGTCAAAGTAGCATTACAATTTTACGTATAAAACAACCAATAACATGGAAGTTCAACTTGACGCCTACATGACGCCATCTATCGGACGTTTCGAGTCCTAATTAATTTTTACTCTAAGATTTGATATAAAATTAAAAAGCTGATAGAAGAAAGGACAATGCCGGATTTGTTTATACCAGTGGTGCTTTTTTATTTGCTGTTACATCGTTTTTTAAAGTTCGTAGTAAATAAGGTTAAACATCGTCTTAAACTTCTAATCTCAGTCCTAGCTAATTATTAATATGTTAGGAGTTACAAGTTACATCTGAACAGTTCATAATAACAATTATTATTTTTCTAACATTCATAATAACATTGCTTGGACTGTGTTTAGAGATATATTTGCCCTATTAAGTTTTGCTTGTTACCTTATTCTAAACTAAAATAATAAGAAGGTATTTGTCGAAGTAACAGCGAAAAGGAAGGGCCTAAAGTCAGGTTTTTACAGGACGGAGTAGGTCGTAGAATTGCGTTTGGACATCAGATGTCGCTATGGAGTTATATAAATCGCGCAATTGAAGTTACTACAAAAACGAAAATAATAAAACTTTGTGTTCAATTAAGTATTAACTTCTTTGTCAGAAATTATTTAAAAAAATATTGTTTTACGATGAAGCGATCTTTATCGCACTCGTCTAAATGTGTGACAGCTTGCTACGACTGATATTTCATTTATTTTAGATGTACCTATCTATAGATTTGTTTTCACTCGTCAGGATTTTTAATAAGTTTATAAATTCTGATGATTGAGTGTTTGTGTGAATAATAACTTTATAAAGGACTCGATGTCAGATTTGAAAATGATTTGGTGTTTACAATGATTGTCAAAGTATATTATAATAATGGTTTTGTAAATTACAAATAACTGCATTTACATTTTCGTGTAAAAATATTTCGCACTTAATTTAACTATTTGATATTTTTACACAGTTGTGACAAATGTTAAATGGTTGGCATTTTGAAATTATGGAGAGATTTTTATCAATGGGCAATTTGAGAATATGAAAATTAATCTTGTTGCAATCAACTTAACGAGTCACTAGTGAACTATTCCAATTTATAAAATTCCTCAATAAAACGATGAATTTATGAATGTGGCGCTAAAAGGCATGTGCAATAACTATAGGTGGCAGCACTTTGTATTGAACAGGGCAAATTAAATTGATGGCACCAGTTGGCAGCACCGTCTATATGTACGTTCCCTACTGTCATCAAAAACGGTGCGGATTGGTTGATGTAAGTGACGTCACGGGCTTAGCAAATGGCAGCTGCCATGCATACTTGTGCTATTTGACATAAGAACAAACCACAGACTAGAACAAGCGTCATAGACTTGTAATCAACGCCTCATTGCTTTGTGTTTTAGCGGTTTATTGAAATAGTGGAATTTTTGAAAGAATTAAGAAAGATACATTAAAATAACTGTTTTATGTCAGCTCACAACACAACCTACTTATCATTATAATATAAAAAGTCTTTATTTTAAATTAGTCAAATTGCCCATTGTTGAAAATTTAATGTGGGGAACAAACTTTTACGCAGATGATAAACATCACAATTTTGTATGTTTTCTAGAAATAAATATTGTTTAAATGAAGTAAAAAGATACCATTTTAGATTTGTCGCATTATAGATTTTAATTTGTGCACGGTCTGTTAGTCGCCATTTTCTTTATCCACTTTTAAACACATAAATGCTTATCTGTCGCCTTGATATTATATATTTTTTTATTGTCAATAAGACGTTAATATGTGCAATTTACTCGTAAACTTTAGTGATTGGTCGTCCAATATATAAAATTGGTGTTATTAAGTATCTTCCACTAGAAATTACTTAGTGGTAGGTATAAATATAGATTGTCCGCGCTGAAATTGAATCATACTGAAAATAGCAAACAACAAAAATGGCTGATTTGATGAAAAATATATATTTTTAAATTCTGCAGTGACTCCTAGTAGGAAATAAACAACTTTGAACCACGCGGGTATCCAGAGGACCCAAAACGAACCGGACGTTAAGACCGAATCAAAGTTTCCCTCTCTTTGCGCTGATGAACAGCGCAATGTGTCACCTCTGTTTGGAGGAGACACGTATATTCTCTTCTTCGTTATAAGCCACCAGAATTGCGGTACAATATTTTATTATAACGGGGGATGAGTACCTAATGTCTAACTTCTTTTGTTAATTTTATAAAACACCACCGGAAACAAACAGGAAAGCCGCAATGGTTTGCCCAGCAGTGGGACAATTTAGGCTTTCCTAGACAGTTCTTGACCAATTTTGAGTGGCCCGCCGCCCTAACTTCGTTTCATTACATTAGTTCCACTTTGTACCAATAGATGGCGTTAGACGTCGATTGCATCTCGCTATTTGTCGATATCTATAGAATTTATCTCTTTATAAATAGTATTTTTATACTATTGTATGACGTATGTTTTAAAGAGGCTTAAGTTAAAAGTATTGGTCTTAATTGGAAGCCTGTCTTTTTCTGCGGGCCTAAAGATCCATCAGGGGCTGTCAACGGACTGATAAACTATCATAAATAGGATTGTTTACGCTCCACCTTGTACAATAATAGCGGAGTTCATTGAACCGTCTCACCTAGGCCGTTAGATTCATTAACCTACTTCCCAAAGTAAGTTTGAGTGTTTGTTCAGTCAGTAGATAATTAATGTATGGAGCTGGGAGCTTATGCGGTTGTTTTGCGGTTAAAGCCGCTTTCGTCTGACGTAGCGGTCATGCGTTTCTATCATCTACTATATGGGATTCACCAAACGAATGGTGGACCGACAACTAACTACTAAACTACACACTACACTAGGTTTTGCTCGCGGCTTCGCTCGCGCCCCCCACTTTCTTAAAATGGGAGGCTAGGCTTAGAAAGTAGCCTAATGTTACTCTCCATCGAAGGGAAGTACTAGCTATCTCCACTTGAAAAATCACGTCAATTCGTCGCTCCGTTTTGCCGTAAAAGAAAGACAAACATACAGACAGACACACTTTTCCATTTATAATAAGTAAGTATGGTTCCTCGTTGCGTATGTTTTCTCCTTCCTACAATCTGGAGTCCATCAAACGAAGCGTGAAGAAGCATCTCACGGGCCAGTATTGAATTGCCAACTGACGTGACGTGACGGTAGTTAGGTAGTTGGTACTTACCAACAGGTGATATATAAGATATTTTATTTTTGCCTTGGCTTGAAAACCTGAATGGTTTACGCGATATTCTTCGTCAAAACAGCTATTTTTATAAAAATAAAATAGTTTTTTGTTGTGTGGGAATTTATTTACGCCAAGTAGCAGTATTTTTTATTCCCAATGATTAATAAATTGTGATTACTTAAACATGTCAATTGACTGAATTTTTAAAACCTTATTCAAAAATTGAACGAAATATCATAATGACTTGGCAAAATTTCTGTACAGTATGAATGTATTTTCATATATCTATAATTATTTTTATACCTATGTGATGAATAACTCTAGAGTTTTAAACAGAAGATATTCCTGTAAAGTACAGGGCGCGACAAGACCTTAGATACAGGGTGTATCTGCAAACATTTAAGATCCCCTTTAACCACGTACAATATTTTGTTCTGTGACTTTTGAAAATTCGCATAAAAAATTCAAATTGTTAGACAAAGTCGGTCACGTGACTTGGTCATTTTGTATGGAGTGTGGAAAAAAATCGAATTTCCAAAAGTCCTAGAAGAAATGTTGTTCAGAATGGTTGGTAGAAGACGTTGTTAATGGCATAATTCAAGATAATGGAGGCTATCGCTTGTGAAAAATCCGGTAGATGGCGTACCTACTTGAGAACTGAGGTCCGGTCCAGGTGACATTGACTTCTTACATCAAAAATAACCGTGTAGTTGGACCTCAGTCTACACGTACGGATAACGGATTTTTCAAACGCGGTAGCCCCCAGGTCTAAACAGTGGCGTAACTATAAAATCTCGAGGCCCGTGGCAAATTTTACGCATGGGGCCCTTCGGTTTAGGTACAACATGTTAATATTATAAGTTATTCTTGGCCCTCTTAGGTCGCAGGTCCATGGCATTTTGATGATAACCCTGCCAATCTATATTACGCCCTCTGGATCCAAAGCTCTTCTGAAAACAGCATGGTCAAAGGTCTTGTCACGTGGCCTGTAAGAACTTCGATTGTTGCAAATGTTTTATTTATTCTAGTATTATGTATGAGAGTTAGCGGTAAATCGTAAGCGAAGGCTTTTCGTAGCGCAAGTGAAATTTTATACAAACGGCTTCAACACGAGGATAATGTATAAAATAAAATGAAATTATTTTCAATTTACATGTTTCATTTATGCTGATGATGATTTCCTTTATAATTCATCAAGCCATTAATACGTCCCACTGCTGGACATAGGCCTCCCCAAAGTTCTCCACACAGATCGGTCCTGTGCCACCCGCATCCAATGGGCTCCCGCGACCTTCACCAGATCGTCGGTCCACCTGGTGGGAGGCCTGCCACGGCTGCGGCCTCCTGCACGTGGCCTCCACTCAAGGACCTTTCCACCCCAACGGCCGTCTGTTCTCCTCGCAATGTGCCGTGCCCACTGCCACTTCAGCCACGCAATTCTTTGGGCTATGTCCGTGACCTTAGATCTCCTGCGGATCTCATCATTTCTGACACGATCACGCAAGGAGATTCCGAGCATAGCCCTCTCCATTGCCCTCTGAGTGACTTTGAGCCTTCTTAAGCGGCCCATTGTAAGCGGCCACGTTTCAGTTCCATATAATGTCTGTATGTAAGCCTTTGATTATATAATGTCAATCAAAGTGATCAGCAAATTTTCCTACAACCGTGCTTAATTCAAATTGAGAGGCCATCTATTTCCTTACTGAATGTGTTGGCATGTTCCTGGATTTAGGTGCGATTCGATCAATCTTTATCCGACAGGAAGTGTATGGTATAAGGCTGTCATTCCATACAAATAGGAGCGTTATACCATACAAATCCTTGTATAAAGATTAATCGAATCGGGCCTTAGTTGCTTTAATTAATTAAGCTTGATTAAGTACCTATTGAATCAAAGTGTTTTTTTTTGTTATTTGAAGCCACGTTGGGCGCCAATTTAACCTTACTGTTTTGTCAAACATAAATGTTATTGGTGAATTACTTATAGTATGAGTATTATTATTCAGAGACGACAAATACGTGACATCTTTACAAAAAAAAAAATACAGTAACCAACTAGTTGTAACACATACAGGATGTTTTTAGGGTGTCTAACGGACATCAATTGATAGTGCATCCTTTGGCGTACCTACTCGAAATATGCATGGACCCCCCATCTATGCATGGAAGTTTGCTCGACACCTTAAAAGAAACACACTGTATATCTTTAGCTACATTGTTACTTGACCAAGGGTAATGTAAGCACTTTCCTGTTTCTATCGTTTATTGTAGGTAGGATACCGCAGTTTTTCTCGCTTTAGCTAAAGTCGTTTTAGAATGATAGACAAGGATGTAAATATGAAGTTCAGTCAGATGTAGCTTAACCCTAAAAGTACTATAAGCGACAATTGTACCCATACCAGATTCCTCACGAACCGGTTTCTGTGAACTGCGAAAAAAAAATAAAAAAACGTCAAAGCGTCCGTGGTGATTGACCCGGCCATATGTCATGCAAATGATGTTGCCGACACGACGGCAACATGTGCCCAATCCCACGTGGGGCACTGCCACACGAATATACACCTTACTGTCCTACTTCTAAAGGGGTTATCTTGGCGCCTAAGTTCAGGATGCGCGTTCTATTTCGTGTTATAGGTCAATGCTAAGACGTTTGAGTGATAAGTATGATTTTTTTGGCTACTGTAGGTATTTTCTGTTAAATTGTGTTTGTTTTTACAACGCGAACCGGTTTTAGGCACGAGAATGGGTGGAATTGAATGATATAGGGGTATCGATATTTACTTACTCTACTGGAACATTTTGGGAACATGGATATTCGATTAGAATTTTGGCAAATGTCGAATTTACTTTTTGTCAAATGCGCAAAAGAATGAGTAGCTCCCCGGTTCGATATTGTTTCTAGATTTTTTATTGATGTAATTTGCCCTTAGCATCACAAACCCTAGAGTTGTAGGGACCTACGATGAAGCTAGTTCACACATTAATGCTAACTTTTTTAAAGGTTTAATTCTATCTGTATTCTATTTTATCTGAGATTTATTAACTAGCGGCATTAAATAGGCTTATTATGACGACCGATCGGCCACTTATCGTCATTCATCTGGCCTTACGTTTTTTTGCTGTCTGTACCCATTGTAAAATGAAAATATACCTATGACCTACTTATATTTATAATTGAAAAAGTGTGTATTATTCATTTACTGCGTAGTAATTATAATTTTCCCTGTCTAATTTGAGCATTTGAGTAATTTCGCTGTCTTTTTGGTCCTTCGAAACCGGAAACTTTAGCAACCAAACTATTTTAATCGATTTTGTTTTGAAGTCAGTTATAATAATAAATCGGCAGAAGATTTTCAATTCGTTGTAATCTTTCATTTTGTGAATTGTTGAAGATCTGAATACTTAGCAGTAGGTAATAAGTCGGTAGGCAGGTCGATGTCCCGTTATACCTACATTACTTACTTATTTAAATGAACCGTTTTCATGAATTTAAATGAAATCAAGCGCATAAATACTGACTTAATCTATAGTCAGACGTGAACTAGACCTGTATAGGGGTTCTTTTATACCAAGTCTTATCTAATGTAGATAATTATAAACGCAATGAAATTTTTCCCACTGAAAAATTCAATCTTATGAATTTTGTCATCTTCAAAAATAGTAATTACGTTTCATGTGGGCACACAAGGGCAGATTTGATAAGAATTGAGGGAGATGAGGAGATCCAAAAAACGTATCCAACGTGCCATCAAATGTAAATTAGTTTGTAAGTAAAATTGCAAATCTGCCTATTAACCTAAGTATCTTGAAATAAAACAGAATACAAAATTATTTAAGTGCCATTACTTACATTAGCCAGATGAAAAAAGTAATAAATCAAAAACAAAATATTTCGCAATATAGGCACTAAAAAGCTCTCCGCTTAGCATTTGCCCCGGACACGTTGTGATGTTAGCCCTCGTGGCGCTGATATACCGAAATAATATACAATTTATCTGTAACCGGTGAAATAAACGTAAGTAATTGCAGCGTAAATATCTCAATAGTAAGGAGATAACCTCGACAGCTGTACAAGTCTAGCAGGTAAAGGAACTTTGCTTCCGATAAGCGCAGTTCCCGTCGCGAAATGGGTCATAAAATTGAGTTTCCGCGAGTCGCCACCAGACAATGCCGGCCACCGGCTCCACCATTGTCTCCCGGACCATTGTCATCACCGGCCAGACGTGCGCCGATGAATGGGACAAGTTCATTCGAATCCGGCCCACATTAGACGACGGCGACGGATATAGCGGCGGGCGAGCGCAAGACAGAGAGGTGTGCGAACGGTCTGCGGACACTCGGAATTACCGCTGCTTGGGTTTTGTTTTGAGGCGGTCCAGTTGCTCCGCGAGCGGCGCACGAGTCGACGCGCTAACATGATCGGCTCGCATTTCGATACGTGTCGTGCATCGTTGCGCTCGCCTCGATAACATCGCAAATCCGATATTTAGGCCGTTGATAGCGCGATAGGGTTCGATTTCGTGTCGCGCGTCGGCCATGTGATCGCTCCCCGTCGATGGGAGCGAAAAGTGAACAAAAACGCCGCCCGCTAATGTCTACCCCTCCCGACCGCTACAAAAAAGGGATAAAAAGACTATTCCTGGAATGCACACATGTGGACCGGGTAACCGTGGGTGCCTTTATTGATTTCGCAGTACCGTCACGATGGCCCGGAGAAGCAAGTGGATGCATCTGGTGGCGGGCGTAGTCGCCGGCGTCACGTTGGGCATCTTCCTCAAGCTGTGCTTAAGGCCCTCGTCGAGGACCGCCATCGAGGCCTGTCCGCAGTCCAGAGCGTACTCGGCGCCCGACCCGCTGACCTTGATAAACTTGGGTGCGGAGGAGACGGTGGAAAATTCTAATAGGACACTAGTGTTCGTGGGTGTGATGACAGCCGAACAGTATCTGGACTCGAGAGCGAAGGCAGTGTACGAAACGTGGGCTCAGGATCTGCCGGGCAGGATCGCGTTCTTCAGCTCGGAGGTGTCGCGTGCGCCGGGGCTGCCGCTGGTGCCGCTGCGCAACGTGGACGACAGCTATCCTCCACAGAAGAAGTCATTCCTGATGTTGCTGTACATGTATGAAAAGTATGGCGATAGGTTTGAGTGGTTCTTACGTGCTGACGATGACGTTTATGTGAGAGGTGACAAGTTGGCGGAGTTCCTGCGCTCGGTGGACAGTCGGAAGCCGCAGTTCATCGGGCAGGCTGGCCGCGGGACCAACTCGGAGCGGGATGCCCTAGCGTTGGACTACAACGAGAACTTTTGCATGGGTGGTCCCGGAGTGCTGTTTTCCCGTGAAACATTGAGGAGGGTGGCTCCCCACGTGAAGTACTGTCTCAAGCACCTCTATACAACCCACGAGGACGTGGAGCTTCGGCAGATGCGTCGCCAAGTTCGCTGGCGTGTCCTGCACATGGAGTTATGACGTGAGTACTGCAATACTTACTATAGCGTTTATACGGGAGAAACTTGATAACGATGGGAAAGTTGCAAACATCTGCGGGTTTCTTAATCATGTGCGCTTGCATTACATTTCCTCGTTAGCTCAGCCTATTTTCGCCAATGTTGTTGCAAAGAAACTTGAAACCTTGTAAAAGGCGATGTTGTAAAACAAATATTTGATGAAGCTATATGATAGTTACAAGCGTATGAATACAATTGTAATTCTGTTAGGTAGGTTACGGAGAATGCATATGAATCAGCTGTGTAAAAAGGTTATTTAGCTTCCTACCGACCGTCCCGTCACTGACCTGCTGGTTGGGTGTGACAAATTCGGCTTTGTATTTTTTGCCTGTTATCTATACGGCTGTTATGTGTGTGCGTGCATGCGTGCAATCTTGAAATCTTCGTGTTGTTTGAGGTCGACGATTATAGGTACGATATTCTGTATGTTATTTTGAGCCTATTATATTTTTTCATAAAATTGAAGTTTAATCTCACGTCTTATCGCATGTTTTAATCAGTCTAGCGTTACGTTTAATCTTCATCGTAAATTTGATCAATACTTTTATCAATTAATTTGACCATCAATAATTATCGTGGCGTCGTAGTATATCTTTGAAGCGGAACTACTCACTTTACTTGGCGAGTTTTTACGACCCCGGTTGAAATTACAACCAGTTCTTCTGGATTCGCAATAGCAATACACACTGACTATAAATTTCAGTCCAATTACATTTATTGCTCTTCGTTGGGTTGGGGGTGGTTCAAAGATCTGCCTTGTTGTTTCGACATAAGGTTGCTTGGTTTTTTTACTGTGACATAGAACTAGCTAGACCCCAGCTTGGAACTTGAGACTGTGCTTGTGAGTTAATACCACACAAAGTAAGTCTCCTTTTATTGTAATATTCTAGTTACTAACTTACCAGTAAGTATTATCATCTTCCTCCTCGCCTTTTCCCGGTTGTTCAGAGCCGGCGTCGTCTTTCTCTAAGTTTATAATTGTCATGTCCGTTTAGACCTCACCAAATAAAAAAAGAATCTAAAACTGTTTATCCATCCATTCATAATGAACCTAAAATAGAATGAAGATTATGAATATGACCTTCGTTATCCACGAGTAAAGGTCTTCCTTATCTTCACGTTTTCGACTTACCTTCAGTCTTACCTACCTATTTATTAAACAACATTACCAAAATTTAGATAGATACACATCCCAAAATTATGAAACTATGTTAATTGTATCATAAGTAACATGCACAGCAATGTAACAGGTTCGTTAAACACGATAATTGATAGCATAAGCCCAGACTTCCACCCAAATATTTAGCTGAAGGTAAATAAAAGTAAGATTCTGGCAAAGTTTGATAAAATTTCTGATATCTCTGCTAATATGAAATCATAGGCAACTAATATGGTGTCCCGTAAAAATTAGAATACTAACCAAAACGAATGATTGAAACATGAAGTTTGACAAAGTGTTCGCAAATCGGACAGCTCAGAACTGGTTCAAACGCTCCAGTTATGTGTTAACGGTAACGTGAATGTAACCAGCCAAGTGAACCCTGGCAAGGTCATATGCTACTACTGTGTAAATGTGACACGAGTGTGCCTAGTAGTAAAGGCATCACAACAATGATGCTGTGAAAAAGTTGGAGGTTTTGGAATCAAGAAATTTTTGGAAGTTCTGTAATCTTTTGTGCAATAAGAGTATCTATCTATCTATCAATCTCAGTCCAGGATTTCAAGTCATTTGATGACCCATTGGTCAACTTTTCTCCTCGAGTCACTTTCATAGTTACGCTGGCTCAGCAACTCGACCGAAACGAGTAGGCTCCTAAACTAGAGATCACTACTTTGCTCGATGTTGCTTTTTTTTGCAAAAGTTGCAAAAGAGACTTTTCTCTCGCGGCCAACACTACGCCAGTGACAAAGGGTTCCAAGACCTGCAGCCCGAAAACTCACAATTAGTAAGGTTGCTACTGTGGAATGGGAATACGTCGCATGATTCAGCTTTAAGTATTGTGTAATAGTGGCCAGCCCTCACTTCATTTCTGGACATTAGTTCTAGTCTGCTGCTTAGGAAATTCTATTTCCCAAATTTTCGGAAAATCTGCAGAAAAAACCCACATTCGTAAATCCGGCTTAAAAATCCAATTCATGAAACCGAACTCATTAATTTCGATTACAACAATGATCTAACGATAGAGACTAATCTTTTTACTTAATCATAAATATACCTGTATTGTTTATATCATATTATAAGAAAGTATTTTAGGAAATCTGACACCTGGTTTGGCTTGATATTTTGATATCTATCATTACATATTTGTAAACTTATAAAAGTAAAAGTGTACAAATTGTAAAAATAGCTGTAAAACCTGATTTACAGGGTCAATTTTTGTCTTCTTTTTGCTCTCCTGAAAGTTGGACTTTTGCAGATTGCGTTGTTCACCACTGGACCGACGATATATAGACTATATGAAAAAATATGCAGTAGTAAACCTACGTTTTCATTTTGTTTAGTTTTTAGTATTAAGTGACTTTATTCCAATAAAACTCGCGGACCTTATTTGAGCCTTATGCTGGTTGTCCGAAATGCAATCAGAAGACACTTATCAAAACGCCCTTATCTAAAGAATGTATTGGCATTGATTGCAAAGGTACTAAAAATACAGACTAGTATATTTAGGGTGATGACAAAAATCTGAGGAAACAAGAGAGATAGAGCGTTCGTAGTCAACCAAGATATATTTTAGAGACTTACATGTTAAGAGTACACAGATATCTAATCTCTGTAAAAATGTTGAGGCCGTTGCATTCGGCAACGCGGGAGGCTCCAAGGTCGTGATAACTATTATCATATGACAACATTTTGGCTGTCAAGTGATCGCTGCAGCATGTGGGCTATAAGACGTCTATAGTAGCGTCAGAGTGATATCATGCAATCTTATTGCTGGCAGAAATCCTAACTAATATTATAAATGCGAAAGTAACTCTCTCTGTCTGTCTGTTACTCTTTAACGCCAAAACTACTGAACGGATTTGAATGAAATTTGGTACTTATAGATGGTCTACACCAGCGGACGTCACACTTTACTCTTCAAGGGCCACATATCAATATGAACATCAGGGCCCGGGCCGCAGTATATGCGTACTAAGCTGATTTCTGATAAGTACGAATATGTAGTTGACCATTAATTAATAAATTTTCTATATCGCGGGCCCACAAATAACGTCGGCGGGCCGCATGCGGCCCGGGCCGCAGTTTGACGACCACGGGACTCTATACCTGAGAAAGAACATAGGCTACTTTTATTGCGAAAAGGGGTTGTAAGGGGTTAAAAGGGAACCCCTGTTCTATGAGAACCAGCTGACGATAATTAACTGGGGTCAACCCAGAACACCCAGACCCAAGGAAATTTAGAAAATGTAGCTTCCTAAATTGACTTGACCGGGAATCGAACCTGGGACTTTTTGCGCTTTAGGCGAACATCTTAGCCGAGGCCGTCGATACTTTACTTTAAGCGATACTTGCTGTTTTATTCGGCTGCAATATTCGTGTCACGGGCATCTGCCGCTGATTTTGCTTCGGCCTCGTCTTCAGATCTACATTAAATTATGATTAATAATAATACTGTCTGCTAGTTTTGAGCCCACGGCTGGAAGTGGGACAGGCTAGCGCAAAAACTCAATGAGTGGGTATGAATGAAAGTAATTGTAGATCTGGCTGTTTATTACCTGATGATGACTAAGTACGGTGCGCCTCGTTTTTTCTGTTTTTTTTTTATTGTATGATAGTACTGAATGCTACTCATCTCTTGCAGAAACGTTTAACAATATAACGAAGATACTGATAAACATTGGGGAGATATTTTATGAGTCATCATAATTGCTTTCTACCACCACCAACCACGAGATCTACTAACCATTTTGAACGACATTAGTTTAATGACTATCACATAGAAATAATTCAACATTTTCCTTCAAAGTCATCAATGATTTGTTGCAAGTTAAAAAATAATATAATATCAACTTATGTTCTTGACTGATATTCAGATATTTGTGACTCGTTGAATGCTCATAAGGAAATACTATCATGATGTTAACGTTTTAAACGTTTAGACTATCAAGTCTGGCTGATTGTGCATAGATGGGCCATAGGAGAGACACCGAAAAAGTACAAATAATGCACTTTCCAATAACTATTTATCGCCTATACCATTATCATTATAAGTATTATTGTATTGTAGAATAGAAAAATATTGACAAATAAACCTGCTGTTGTTGTAGGTGGATGAACTGGGCTGCGGTATTCGGGTACATAAAGTGAATGAGCAAGAGGCAGTCCATTCTATTATTATCTTTACGCGCATCGCGCATGTTTCCGTGTTGTTATATCGTTATAGAATCGCCCTAAGATTTAAGGCGGTCACAGACAGTTTCCCTACTATGTCTGTGGTGTCACTACAGTTTTTAGGCGTACTCGGGTCATTCGAGATATCCTTCCTTGGACATGATATGCAGTTCGACTGTAGTGCTTGGCACACTTGAACTCGATGTAAGTAGGTATAATTAAGAAACATTTTTTTTTAAATGTTCTGTATAGTTTTATCGAATACAGTTCATATTGCATATCTTGGCAACCTATAAATATAAGATAGCACTTATATTTAAGTTTGTCTGTGGCTTTGTACAGTGTTTATCTTGTCGGTTTCTAAATTAATTAAATTGAACCGAGCCGAGCCGTCTGCTTGTTTGTCCGCTATAATGTAAAAAAAAAATCGTCATTAACGTGGTAGGTAGGTAGTCTCTAATTTAATAATTACGTTACAGATTTAGAAAAAAAAAACTTTTTGTGGCCACCTTTAGGGCTGATGAATAACGGGTGTTTTGACTTTCATTATGGAATCAAGTATCCTAGCCGTAATATTTTTAATTAAATCTGTAAACAAAATCCGGACAGTCGTACAGCAGTTTCATTCAAGGTTTCATACGATTGCGAAGTAACTTCTTACGTAGTAGAACTGGTACCGATCATTATCTTGAACTTTGCAGTTTCGCAAAACTATCCCGTCAATTTTATTTAAATGAAAAATTAAAGGCAGTTGAATAATGTTTTATCATTAGAAAATTGACAAAAATTAATCGTTCCAATTTATTAATAATTCCTACAAATGATACAGCAGCATCAAAATAATCTTAGCGCACATACCTACCAAAAATATAGCATTTGACAAACATCACTTATTAGGTACAAAGTCAGTAATTTGGTGTCGAACAACAAATAAAAATGTGCCTGTATGCCTACTAAGACTAATATACATTGTTGTCGTTTGTCAATAGTCAGATATTTGTGGTAGGTTTGAAAGCTAAGATTATTTTGCTGCTGACTGCTGTATGTACCTACATTACTTTAACTAATGAAAGACTCTGGCTCTTATTGTTTGTTTATTATTTATGTAATAGGTAATTGTGTAAACCTACTTCAATATTTTTAATACATGCTTAGTTAGTAATATTTCATTCCCTTATAAAAGGAATTAGTCCCCTACCTAAAGGCTCTTCTCGAAATAGAATTCCAAAGTTCGGTAAACTTTGTACAGACACCGAAAATTCGTCAAAATTCCGTCGAGTGCAGGGCGCTGGCGAGAGGAGGCAACCGGTTTGGGCCCAGTTTTTGCAAAGCCCCATGTTTGCCGCCGGCACACACACTATGCATTCACCCCAGCAAAGACCAAGGTGACGCAGACGGGATATACTGTGCTGCTGCCTGGTATGGGACCGACACTTGCATCGCTTCTTCTTCTTTGGCCTCGTAGAATTTGAGGAGGCAACAACTACTTAAAGCAACTTAAAATTGTTCCCATTAAGTACACATTGTAGGTTCATGGAAATACCTAGTATTCCGTTAGAAGGAGTGCAAAGAATACGGGAGGTACAAAAAAATTGCCGTACATTCGAATTCCACATATTGATAGCTCCATTGAAAATAGAAAAATACATCCATGCTGCGCTAGATAACAGTCCCATAATTAATTATGTTCTTTTTTTCATTTTTATGTGATAGCTAGTGATGAGCAGACGAATCACCTGGTAAGCGATTGCCGCCGCCCATAGACACTTGCAACACCAGTACGTGCGAGTCACAAGTGCGGTGCCAACCTTTAAACCCCCTTTCAAAATTGGGCCTCCAGTACCCTCATTCACCCGACGAAAGGTGTGAAACTAGTCCCCGCCTTCCTTTCATTATCCCATTGAGAAAACGGAGCCACTTAGTGATGTTGTCGCGAACTCGCGACACGTATGCGTGGGCGCCGGTGGGTCAGCTCAGCTGTCAACGCATGCGCGCGTCGCGCCGTGACGTCATCTGCTCGTACGCAGACGGCAAGGTTAAAAGTTCATTGCAGCGAGATTTTATCGACTTCATTTTATTAATTATGCACATTTTGTTGTTAAACATTAACAGATTGCATTTACCTACTAGCGTGGCACGCTCGGGCACAAAATGGTGTTATTATTTTGTGACTCAGGGTATAATGAAATGGCGATCTATTTTGTTGGAGGCCATAACTGTATTCTAATAGCACACTAACCGAGGGTGGGTTCATTTGCCATTAGTTTAAGCAAGTATGATAACAGAAACAAGATGACAGTGGCTGACGAGCAGACGGATCACCGGTAAGCGATTGTCGTTGCATATAGACAGTGGAGTCACAAGTGCGCTGCCAACCGTTAACCTCCTTTCTCGCCGATTGCATATACCTACCTGACGAGAACCTACTACGGGGACCTAATGAGACGCGATAGGAACTTTAAAGAGATTTCCATTTATAGGTAGGAATGTAAAAGAAAAAAATAAAAATTGCACATGTGTGTTAAAATCGTTAATTGTTGTCGATACATATTTTCGGTAAAATCAGATAGCAATTATAGTCAAGATGGTGCGATAAATTGTTTGGTGTGTATTTTCGCAGATAAGATTGCACGAGTATCAAGTACTTAGATGCTAATCCCGTGTAGGCATCGATCAACGTACGCGATGACTCTTCTATTCCGCCCCAGCTCTTAATCTAGGAAGTCTGCACGTCACAAAATGGGTGAAGAGATAAGGTAATCGCGCCGAAATCTGCTGAACAAACCAAGACTTCTCCAGTGATAACGTAACTCACGATATCCCACCACACATGGGAATTCCGCTTTTATTCTTATTGTTATAAGATCAAAAGTGTGATCGTAACTAGTCCGTTTTACATAACATTGATTTCGTATACTGTTTTGGTTTTGACGTTCGGTTCTTAAGAGTATCAGTATAGAGTTTTAATTAGCTTAGCAATGGTATTAATAGAAAAGAAGATGCATATGCTCACTGGTGCAAAGTAATAAATTCGTGGGAATGTTACGTTTGCATTGCGCTTTTTAATTAACTTTTGTGTTTAATCTGATTGTTTCGAAATGGCTGACTTTCCGTTTGATGGATGAGCTAGAGTCTAAGATTGCATCAAATTAACGCATATGAAGATGAGATTGCGAGGCCTTATTCCCAGTCATCACCTCTGGCTACCATTAACAAATGGGATTTTGTACTCGTTATAAGAACGGGGCCTGTAATACTTGGGGTCGTCATTCGAATGCCAATTTGTACTTCTGTTTTTATTTAAATCTAAGTGCTTCCATTTATCATTAGCTCGATGGTCATTTGTCGTGAGGAAACCTGCACATTTCGGATAGTTACTGAAACTTGTAACCATGATTCAGTTGGTCTGGTTCCCCTGTTAAATGGTTGCGAATGACGGACGCTTCATTGCAATTACCAGACTCCAAATCCTAAATCATCGTCTAAGCGTACCGGGTTCTACAGCTACAGCTTTGGACGCAAACGGGATTGACACGCTAAGATGAGCGAGACTTAACTTCTTAGTTGGCTATTTCTAATAAGTACGCATATGCTAGAAGAAGTACTACTTATGTTAAAATAACTTCATACTTAATGATAAAACTGTAATATTCGTGGCTCGGTGTCAGGACCTCGACCCTGCTCGTGATGTGGAAATAATTATGCATAACTTATTGTTATCTTAATGTTCTTGTCAGTATAGACTGATACCTACTTAGTATGTAGGTACTACGTAATAGTGGGATGTCATACACCGTTATAGTCGTTTTCATCCCGAAGCCTTTATAATACGTCACACGAATAAAGGCCTTTTAGTATGTTAGAACATCATTATTATTATTTATTATAAGTCTGTACTGTCCTACTGCGTGGCAAAGGCCTCTCCACCCGCCTTCCAAGGTTTCCGGTCAAGAGCCGCGGCTAAGCTGTCCAGTTCATCCCTCCATCGCTTTCTAGACCTGCCGCGTGGTCTCTTATTCATTTTGAGTATTCACATTGTGGTGATCTTTGCCCAAAGATTATCCGGCATGTGGCAGACATGACCAGCCCAATCCCATTTCAGCTGGCAGCCTTTCGGGAGACGTCACGTATACGAAGGTCAGCAGAGGAAAGGAAAGTAAAAATTATTGTCTGGTGAATATTCTTTTTTATAAGGAAAAGTAGTATTAAGTAATTAATGAAATGCCTACTTGGTCCCATCCCACTATTACGTGCCTACATACATTTTTCTTCACAATTTCCATTCTGCAGGAATAACATACAACATTGTATCTAGGTAAGTAGGTAATGTAATATTATTAACTCATAAGAAAACACGCGCCGTTTTCTCACAGGTTTATACTTCTAGCACCCAATACATTTAGTAATGAAAACAAGATAGATAAGTACTGCAACGGACACTGTTTGGTTTGGGTAGGTGTGGGTGCATGATAAGTAACGCCGGGTAACTCACTTGTATGCGGTACAGTCGGGGAGATCGCCAGGTCACCGCTTCTAAGGTCCAGTATGTCTCGAGTTCAATTGCTGCTGACGAACTTTTCTGAATTGACTTGGAGTAATGTCAGCATTTTTGGGACACTGCCAGAGGCCAACCTTTGACGCAGCCTCGATGGCGCAGTGGCTAAGGTGTTCGCCCAAAGCGCGAAAGGTCCCAGGTTCGTTTCATGTCAATTTTCTAAGTTGTCTTGGGTCTGGGTGTTCTGGGTTGAAGCCCCCAGTTAATTATCGTCACCTGGGTCTCATAGTACAGAGGTTGCCCTAGTTTCAGACTAGGTTGATTAGTGTAATTGTCTGGCGCATAAAAAAACTTTGACGTTTTTGATTTATTATTTGCCTTTTTCAAATTTAGCTTCAGATTTTTATTATTATTTTCTTAAGTTTTTTTCTAATATTTTTTTTCCTTTTCTAAAAATTGCAACGGTTTTTGCCATCTTTTTTACTCTTTGGGTACGGAACCTTAAAAATGCAATGGCGTAGGCAGATTACGTCCTCTTAAGATAAATTAGTTAGGAATTTGAAACTGTAAAATAGTTGTTAGCGAGTGTACGTGTGGGAAGGCGGTAAGTGCTGTAACATCCGTCTTGTATTAGCATTCTTAAGTATTCCTAGATAATCCCACAGCTCCGCCATACTGTTAACGAACAGCCATAAAGCAGACGTCTGAGTTCATTTTATGCAATCGAGATATTAAAAGATTTTTTTGCCCGTATTTTCATATTTTAAATAGATTTAACGACACTAAGATTATATACCTAACTCACACACATATCTTGACACTGAATGCGTAATATGCTGGACAGATAGACGATTTCCATCAGGACCCTAAGTATTTCACCATGCTGATAATTGTCGGTGACAATCAGTCAATACTACTCGTACGTCGAGTTATTTGGAACTAACACGTGTGTTGTTAATTTGACATGACAATTGTAGTATTTCGTGGTGCACGTATCACGAAATACTTACTACAATTGTCATGCGAATCCCACATAGCTTCAACCTCATGTCAAGATTCAACTACAATTGCTACCTGTCGCTTAACAATTGTCACTACAATTGTGAGCGTAGTGAAATATGGACCAGGTGTAAATGTGATCAAAACATAATAGAAAAGAAACTTCCGGATAAACGGCTGGACGCCGTGCCATCGATCTATTGGTTATTCGACGTTTAACGCAATGTCATGCGTCGATCAATCAAAGCTACCTATGATCGTTGATCGAATTCGATGATATCGAGACCGAGGATAAGGATCGGCCAGAGAAGAGCTTGACATACCTAATCGATGGCGGGTATGATTGGTCGGTCGGTAAACGGGTCGGGTTTTCCTCTCTCTGTGAAAAAAGAAAAGTGAAAATCGTCATAAACACGATAACTTTTATTCTATCTTCAAAAGATTACTCGAGCTACTATCAGGTGTGACGTCAAACTTAATCTTTGCATGTTTTTTATTACGATGGTTTATTTCCCTAACGGTATTTTTTACCACAGGCCTGTATGAACAATATTTTTTTATGTCTAAATATCTAATGGTTTTTTGATGCGCATTATTTAATGTTGGTAGACTGTGTAATTTATGTGTAAACAAAAAACTGTGAGTGGTCATGGCGTCATACGTAAACAAGAGTTTTGTGTGAATTCTATTTTTAACCACCTCGTCTGTGTAAATACGTAATAGTTTACTCGACACCTTGTAAATTAAGATCGGTAATGTTAGGATTGAAATAGGATTCTTAATGTCACTATTGGAATAATTTTGATTTTTTTTTCTTGAGATATCGTTTTATTTACAGCGTTTGAGAAACTAAGGGAATTCGCATGTTTTATAATTATAACAGATTGGGTTACCTTACCCTGTGATTTAAGCGGCAGTGGCGCCATTATAATATTTTCACGACAGACACTTAACAATCCATTAAAAAAATATTTTACCTAATACAGGTAACAATTTGATGAGTAAAATGGGTATTAACTAATATTTACTTAAATTCTAGGCTAAGTTAATTGCTACCACCAGGCGAGCCGCACGTGTATTTGCCACCGTCGCGTCGTTGTAAAATATAAAAAACGGAACAACGTTCGCACTATCAAACGCCGATGTCATTAAACTATGTTTGTTTGGTATCCATCAAGCAGAAAGCTGTAACATTTTTGCATTTAATTACCAATTCAAGAGTAAATAATTAGCTAGGCACAGGTCGTTGGCAACTGAAAATGAGTCATCGCTAGTCACTCGTGAAATAGTTATGGTCGCCAACGAACCGGGCATAACAGCCCACTTAATGTCGAATAAACTACAAATCTATCATGAGGGCCTAGCACCAATTTTTCAAAGAAATCGTAGTAAATGTCATGTCTTTTACTATAAAGAAAAGTCCCGGGTTTGACTCCCGGCCAAGTCATTTTAGGAAACTAAATTTTCTACGTTTTCTTGGGTCTGGGTGTTTTGAGTTGATGCCCCCAGTTAATTAACGTCATCTGGTAGCACAGGAATTGCCCTAGTTTGAGACCAGGTTGATTGGTGTGATTGTCTGACGCATTTATTTCCTACTTATTTAGTTTTCGCGAATACAAAATATATACATTTGCGTCGAAGGCCTTGACAACTCACACGCAGATTAAATCCGTACAAATGGATCAATCGATCAGTGACGCAAGCAATAGATCACATATCCATGCGCGTACGCAACGTGTCAACATTTTGCGTGACGACTGATTAAAACAATGGCCCATAAAGTGCTGAGAAGTATTCTAGGAATTGATATTACAATTTTAACGTTTAAAAATAATCATCGTGTTGGTGTCAATTCCCACTCTCATACAGCCAATGATGTTTTGGCGTTTTAAGTTTATTAACAAGTACCGCCCTTGTACCTCCCTGAAGTTTCTGGGCGGTTAAGTAAGTAAGTAAAACATTTATTGACCACAAACAGAAATGCTAATGTTAGGTTAGGTTACGTCATGTTGCAGCTAGCAGTGTGGGTGCCCACTCGGGATGGTGCATTAGTAGGGCCGTGGGAGAGGCCCTGGGGGCTGCGCGCTTTGCAGCCCCGCAGGTCTGGAGTGGGGCCGTACTGGCGCGCCCCGCAGTCCATGGGTGGGTCTGCGGCGATGAGGTTCGTCCTATTTCCCGCTTGCCCACCCCGAGCCTGGAATTGCCGGTGAATGTCGTAGGGGTTTTTTTTTAGTGGGTATGCCTCTGGACGGCCTCTGATTAGCAGAGGGCCAACCCAGAGGAGAGCCCCACACTACCCGGCTGAGGGAGAGTCCAAGGGGCTTAGTCGGTAAACCTCCGCCGTCATGCGGGAGTCCGACGTAAAAACTAAAGGATAACTTGGGATACTTGGTTTTTTTATGACGTTAACGTCCTTACCCCATTCAAATCAATTGATTTTCTATTGTTTTTTTATGTGATAGGTAGCAAATGAGCAGGCGGATCGCGAGCAGGTGTCTGCTGTCTGGGCCTTACGACGTTAAAACACCGATTCGGAATAATGGCGATTCTGATTCGGCCGTCTACTGTAGTTATACCACTGAGAATAAAACTATTTTACGAGAAGATTAAGAAATTCGTAACCTTACACCTATTAGGCAAGTTGACCGCTTCCAAATTCCCCGTCAGAAATAGCCGGTGTATCTGCGAACTCAATCATAACACAAACACGAGCATTAGCCGGCTCGACCGGAGCAAGGAAGCGGCACGTGTGGCTATTAGTACCTGACCTCCGCCTTTACAATGTTACTTCTTGTAGTCAGCAGTAGCGGATTTTCATTGGCCCGCTCTAAAACAATGAAAATAGTAATATCTATATACAGGATGTATTGTGACATTTACATCCCTATTAACCACTGTGTCTGACCAACCATTCTGAACAACATTTTCTATAGACTTTGAAAATTCGCATAAAATGTTTCATCATGCCTCATGCAAAGTCCGGTCGAAATGTGATAGGATAGTCACTCTTTTTAGTCCTAAAATTTGAGTGGGCATTTTCCATCATCATCATCATCATCATTTCAAGCCCAATAGACGTCCACTGCTTGGACATAGGCCTCACCCCAAAGTGCTCCACACAGATCGGTCCTGTGGCCACCCGCATCCAATGGACTCCCGCGACCTTTTACCAGGATCGTCGGTCCACCTGGTGAGAGGCCTGCACGACTGCGGCCTCCTGCGCGTGGCCTCCACTCAAGGACCTTTCCACCCCAACGGCCGTCTGTTCTCCTCGCATGTGCCCTGCCCATTGCCACTGCAGCCCGACTATTTCATGTTACCTATTTATTATGAGAGCTTCGGCGTTTAAACAACAAAAAAAATTAACGGTGTATATTTGTGTATATCTATAACAAATAATACAGGATTTTCAATGAAAGTACCAGTAGGTACATTACACGCCCGGGTCCCGGGATTTGAACCCGCGACCGAGTCCAATCACTAAGGCGCGTCATCACTAAGAGCAGTCGAGCGTGCAACACAGGGACGGTGAACCTTTTACATCTTCCAAACCAAAAAACGTTTTTATGTGGGCCCTTTTTATGTGATAGGCGGCAGACGAGCAGACGGATCACCCGATGGTAAGCAATAACCGCCTCCCATAGACACCTGCAACACCATTAGAGTCACAAAGTGCGCTGACAACCTTTACCCGCTTTCCCCCCCGATTGAGGTTCGGAAATATCGCAACAACTGTAAACATCTATCAATGTTTCTTTCCTAATGAGACGGTTGGAATGTGTCAAACCAATTGTTCGCCGATATTTTGGACCATTTAGAATGCTCTGTTAAATATGGCTATTTTGGTTGTGTTTTTATTACTACGTGCCGTGCTGTGTTTCGCCGAGTGAGTGAGGGTACCGGAGGCCCATCGGGGGGGAAGGGGATAAAATGTTAGCAGCGCACTTGTTGCATGTGTTCATGGGCGGCGACAATTGCTTACCATCAGGTGATCCGCCTGCTCGTCTGCTACCTATCACATAAAAAAAAATACTAAGTATTTTAGTTTAGCGCAAAGGTTTGAGCGTCGGTTGAGACGTAAGTTTGTTGATGAAACAGATATTTGTGTTGGGTCTGGGTGTTTGTAGTTCCTTCGTTGTTTCTGGTTTCCATAGTATAAGGGAAAACCTTAGTTTGGGATCAGTACAATGTTATGTGATATTGTCTCAATTTATTATTTATTATTATTTATTTTGACCTCTTGGATGTAACTTTATACATGATGCTTACGAGGCTTTTTCGGGGCTGCATGTCTAAGTATTCTCTGTATGTAAGGAAACCGCTCCTATGTGAGCTCTCCTTTTGCTTATCAGCAGGGTGAAGTGAGCCAAGTCATCGTCGTAAGATCCAAAAGCCCTTTAAAGGGCAAAAAAACAATTAATTTTCTATTGTCCCTCCTGTTGTGTTGTCAGCCCCTGTGCTGTGTTTCGCTGAGTGAGTGAGGGTACCGGAGGCCCACTCGGGGGGAAGGGGATAAAAGGTTGGCAGCGCACTTGTAACTCCACTGGTGTTGCAAGTGTCCAAGAGCGGCGGCAATTGCTTACCATCAGGTGATCCGCCTGCGCGTCTGCTACCTATCACATAAAAAAAAATTGTGGCTGCTGCTGCTGACAGCACGAGGATACATTGCAGGGCCACTATAAAAAATCTCCAATTATTATAATTTTGTGCCACAGCTTCACGACCCCTGGTGAAATGCGTTTACAGATCGTTAGTTTTCCATTATCTCAAGTGATATTATTTTTTTAACAAAAAGTAAGTGGACCGGTAATACTCAGTAATAGCGAATTAATGTTCCGTTGTAGGGCGAAGCCTTGCATCATTGAGATTAAACATCCTCACAGAAACGAGTGAGGGTACCCTAGGCCCAATGCGGAGGGAAGGTAGTTTAAGCCACTGATGACATTGAGTTAAGCACTTGTTTTTGGGTGTGAACTCAAAAGAATAATTATAAATATCATAAGTATATAAATTAGCTTTACATTTGTTTACATTATATCGGACAAACGAGCAGACGGCTCACCTAATGTTAAGCGATCACCGCCGTCCGTGGACATCTGCAACACCTGAGGCATCACAAATGCGTTGCCAGCTCTCAAGGAAGGAATAAGCCCTTTTCTTGAATATCACTATAACGTCGTAAGGCCCAGACAGCAGACACAATCGAAAACCAATTGTTTAATGCCTTTGAAAAGGCTTTTGGGTCTTACGTTAATGATGATGTCGACGATGACATTGTGACCGAAATGATGATTCTTCTTAGCCATGTCATTTGAATGCCTGATTGTTCTTCGTTCTAGACAGCGAACATCCTGTCCCTTTTTAGATCGGCCTTGTGGCTGTTAGTATGGGTGCGCGGGCGCAACCACGTCCGTTCATTATGCACCATCATAATAATTAATTTATTAATTACCTGGAAGTTCTATTCAGCAGGACGATGTGACCATGACGACGTTTATTGGTAGTCAAATAAAATGTTGGCTTAATATCTATGGTACAACAAATACAGTGGTACGGTCAACTCCATAAATATGTATACAATTTAGGACCTTGTCACAATACATATGTATAAGAACGACTTCTACTTTTTATAGACACATGTATTGTGACAAGGTCCTAAAGTGTATACATATTTTTGGAGTTGACTGTATAAATCTCATCGGTGCATCATCAATCAACATGCAAATATGGTGTTCGTGAAATGACGCAAAGTGATATCAATACATACAAGCGAGAAGTTATAGTTTTTAACACTACTTAAGTACTTACTTTTTTGTGTCGAGTGAGTTGTCATGTCACGTGAACAAATTGTTTTACCAAATAGTCTTAAAATCGGCGATTTCGTAAAAAGTAACCACGATAAAATTTGCCGGTAGTTTTATTTTTTTTTAATGTCATAGGTAGCAGACGAGCAGGCGGATCACCTGATGGTAAGCAATGCCGCCGCTCATGGACACCTGCAACACCAGTAGTTACAAGTGCGCTGCCAACCTTTTATCCCCTTCCCCCCCCCGGGTGGGCCTCCGGTACCCTCACTCACTCGTTAAAACGCTTACCTATAATCGCCGTTTTGTTGAGAGACTGTGACTTTGACTAACTTCGACAGTTGACTACACATTATATCAAATATTTAGTGGCAAAGTTATCCTCATAAAGTAGAGCTATATTTAAAAAAAAACATTTCCTGTAGCAACGTTCTCATTGCGCTCAATGTTAGGGCGATGCAAATGATACAATCACGAAATTCTCTTGGTTATTTCAACATCAAAAACCACACTTATCTAGAGAAATCATTGGAGTTGCAACTCTAATCCCTCGACTTAAGAGTAGTTTAAAACTTCGATTTCTACGATGGCGTGATTCAGGTGTCGATTTACAAACACGGGCCGATTTTGTTTTTGACTGGTTTCGACGAATTTGCGATTTTTTGCTCCAATTCTGTGCAGATTTGCCGCAGATGTAAACAGGTTTTAATAATGCTGGTAGGAGTAAAGCAAGTAACTATTGTGTACGTGAAGTGCCAGATTGCAAATTTTGATTGGAAAACCCACTATCGACCCACTCACCTGTTAAATTGCCTACATTTAGGAATGCAATAATTTACGACGTTATAAGTAATAAAACTTTGCAAGGTTTGCATAAATTTACCAAATAAATGCCGCCCAATATTTGCATCATGTTATTGAATGGATGTTTGTGTGTATCAGCTAAACAAATTTAATAATAACGTCATATTTTATTAGGTAATTTTTCCATTTTAGTTAGTTACGGGCATTTTTTGGAAACATTCAAGTGGTAGGTAGGTACTTAAGAGAAATGTTGTTCAGAATGGTTGGTGTAAAATGTTCACAGATACACCCTGTATAGATTTACTTAGTTAATGTCTATTCAAAGTAAATTTATCAAATAGGTAAGAATAGATAAACTGATAATTCTATCGCACTATACAAATAAATCAACGCAAAAATAAAAATAAAGATAAAATCTACTATTAGTTAATCAAATAATATCCATCATAGATTAAACTATTAGATTTACCAACTATTCCAAGAAGTGTAAGTACCTCTTTATTGGCACTGATTTAAAGAGGCAATAGATATAATTTTGGTAATTTAACAAATATATGTGGCTCGTTGAATAACTAGTAAAGCAGTTGAATGAACATCAGTAAAACTATGCAGTAAAATCGAAGCTCAAAAGAATAGTTCCCCTTTTTATCTAAGCCTAAACGCTAGAATGCTAAGTGACAATTAGAAAGAAAATATGAATGATGATGGTAGACCTTCATCTCTCACGCTTATGCCATGGTTCAGGATTTGGGGAGTCTGGTAATTTCAACTAAGAGACTGCCTTACGATCTTGTGAGGTCCCTTCTACATTTGTCCCTATCAACATACCTATGATGGTGCAATGCATACCCAGCCAAAGAGTGCTCAGCCGATTCTTCTACGATTTGACATTTCTATAACTCCTATATTATAAACCGCAGGTTTTTTGTCTTGTCTTTAAGTGATATTGTCACGTTTCTCAAATAAACCATTTCCATGACCACTACCACGAACCGCAACATTAACTATTGCGACACGCCACCGCAAATGGTAAAAAATGTGAATCTCCGCTAATCTACACAGAAGAGCGTTACAATTGCTCATAATTAACAATGCTGTGTTATGAAATGCACTTTGAGAATTACCGCACGAGAATCACTTGGTATTCGTTTGACGTAATAAGCCGTAACAACAGCTGTTTGCCACCGCGCCACTTCTAAAAGACTGACAGGAAGTACACCCCCGAAGATGTCGTGGTGCTAGGTTCGGTACCGCGGACCCACGGTACCATCCAATAAGGACGATGAGGGAGAGTCCCAGGGGTTTTAGTCGGTAAATCCCTGCCTTCTGCGGGGGGAGTCTAGAATAACCCGTCCACCCCCTGGTGGACGGGTTATGTCAGACTTACAATAATTCGCACCTTTGGTAGAAAGACCAAGGGCATAATTCCCCTGCCTTCTGCGGGGGGAGTCTGACATAACCCGTCCACCCCCTGGTGGACGGGTTATGCCAGACTTACAATAATTCGCATCTTTGGTAGAAAGACCAAGGGCACAATTGTCAAAAATTGAATAAAGGAGTTAAGTAATGCAGAAAAAGCACTTTGTTTTTATGAAAAAAAAAAGAAGTTGATTCAAAAACCCGCATCCAGCGGGTGATTGGTTTTTCCGAGAATCGTTCACGGCATTGACTTCTTTTAGAGTCAGTATTGTGTGCATTCCCATTTTATGGCCGTCATCCCCGCTTATTGTTAAAGTTAATAATGGATTATTAAACGCTCCTATATCGCCACCAGCATGGCACCATAGCAAATCTAGCTAAGCTTTCATTCTCCGTAGATTAGAATGCTAGGTAGAGATACTTAGATATTCTTTACAACAACAGCGCAGACGGAACAATACCTACCTTCACTACAATAACTGAATACTTTTGTCATATTTTCAGTCGAACAACGTAAAAATGTCTTTGATCATTTGGTCCGGGTCAACAAAGATTGGACCCGCGTCTTGTCGAATGGAGGCCAATTGTCGTCCGCAACCGTTGACCCATATCGGCGGCTAAGCAGTGTCGGTCGCCCACTGTCGGCTATGCGGTGTCGATCGCCCACTGGCTATGTGGCGTTGCATCGCGAGCAACTGCATAGGGTTGCCGGAAAGCGCAATAAGAAAGAAAATTCATTTCTTTCAATACACATTGAGCCCACCGCGGCGAGGTATTCCTCGAAGCGCCCAAATTTGAAACGCTCAAAACGAAACGCCTAAAAATCGTTCCGCGAAGCGCCCACTTTTTGAGCGTTTGAAAAACAATAAAAATAAATTAAAATTTGGTTCCTCCAAACGCTCTACCGGTGTACAGTAGGGAGGAGCATGAAGGGATTCATAGTTTAATATATCGATAGTAAATGAAAAATTACGCTTAAGCGCCACGATATTGTTTACTAGGCTTTAAAATTCAACTATTTATTTGAACTCTTAGTTAAAGTGGCGGGGGAAATAAACAATAACATGTTTGCATTAATAATACTAATAACTGCATGGCAAGTCCACCCCACCAAAGCAACCACTTGGTATTTCATGTCCGCCTGGTACTTTTGAATACATGTACAGGGTAAGAAAAATCCAGAAATAAAAATTACCTCTTAGTACTTTTTGGTACCCTGGTACTATTGAATATGTATATTTTTCAGAGAAAGAAAATAAGCAGAAAATATAAAATTACCTCTTAGTACTTCATAGTGCCCTGGTACTTTTGAATAAAACAATGAAGTAAACTTAGTTTTAAAAATAAATTAATACTGTACACAATACCGTTTCCTCTAGAAAGTTGATATAAACAAACATATCTATTTACATCAGCGTAGAGTTCATTTTAGTATAACACCGTCTTAACGTGGTCTGTGGCCGAGCGCGTGCATGAGAAAAAGAGATACATAGATCAACAAAACAAGCAAGCGTGGGAAAATCGCGACCGCTTTGTTTAAAAAATCTGTTCTATATACTATCTTATCTTGTCTAAACCAGATCTTGTATCGACTTTTACCCATCTCTATCTGGACAGGGGCTGGCCCCTAACCAGTTGAGCGTTTGGAGGAACCAAATTTTAATTTATTTTTATTGTTTTTCAAACGCTCAAAAAGTGGGCGCTTCGCGGAACGATTTTTAGGCGTTTCGTTTTGAGCGTTTCAAATTTGGGCGCTTCGAGGAATACCTCACCGCGGCAGGCCGCCGACGTACGTTTATGTCGGCAACTTTATTTCGGCGGTCTAGTTGGCGGCTTCACTTACTAAATTTCGGAAAAAAAATATTAGTTTCTGACGGGAGATAATTGTGACTTTCGAAGGAAGCCCCTTCGAAAGTAATTAAAGTATCGCTTTTAGACATTTTGGAGGACAAGCCTAAGTTGGCCAATACTGTCGACTGCAATTTTCAATACCATCACAAGGTGATTTGTCTTCAAGCGTCCGAATTGGGAACCATCATCTGTAATCATTTTCGTGCCAGCCTTTAGCTTGCAGTACAAGCGATTCTGACCACTGATGCATTTGGTACTTTAACATTTAAACAGTTAATAAAATTGAAATTAATTGTAATTAAATATTTTGATGCTGACATATACATAGCATTTATTTTGTTTCTGTCATACTCAAGGACTTGGTAGAAGCACGTAGAAGGCCTCTCCGAAAATAGTAAAGTAGGTATCAGTAGTCTTTACTGTCCCACTGCATTGCAAAGGCCTTCATTATAGAAATCAAGTTATCTTCAGGCCCTGGTCTAGTGGTTTATGTAGCGGGCCGTGATCTTGGGTGGTTTATTTTTTTATTCAGATCAGTTATCATTGCGACCAGTTTGATCTATAGTGATCGCCGCTATGCTACTACTTATGAGTCCCAAACCCTGCACTTTTAATGATGTTGTTAGTTTGCATTAATAAATCTAGTCCCGCAATTATAACGATAGTTATAAGATACAATAGAAAATAAATCGTTGTTGCCTTCTAAATGGCTTTTGGGGTCTTACTACGTTAAGGAACATAACGATGGAAGCGGAAGTCCTATGAAGTGAATCACATATTTTATTGAGTTGTGCAGTAGGTAGGTGCATCAACAGTTCCTAACCTCCACATTTGCCCTCTGTTTATCAGCAAATTAATTAACATTCGCATTGCGTTCCGAAGCTGCGTGACAGGTCAACACATCCTATCTTATGATTGCTTTGCTTGTTATCTAAAAAGTTGGATATCTTAGTAGACTGAGTAATTGGTGTAGCATTACATTGTAGCTGATGGACAACTTCTAAATTCAGTTCTAAATTAGTACCTAACTATCATGAATCACTTTGTGGCTTCAAAGTTATTACCACCAGATCTAACAGAACCAGGCCAAAATGTCTCGTCCCTAAATCACTAAGTGCATACCACTGCCCCGTCCCGTAACTATCTAGAAACACTTTGTTACCACCAGCTCTAACGAAACCAGGTCAAAATGCCCGTACCAACACCGCGGCATTCCCGCGCTCCACTGAGAGATTTATAGTATCGTTCACCTCGCGAATGAGGACTCAAATTCATTGTTCACCTTGGCTTTAATCAACATTAGTACCGTATAACAATACTATTATTTTGTTAACTAAAGGACCAACTGCTGCACTTAGACTTTACTTAACCTCAATATTCATTTTCTTAATTTTATGGGTCTTTATTGACATAAAGTGTCAGTTAATTGTTTCAGATTAAGCTAAACAGCTTGATTGAAAATACTAAACAGGCCATTTGAAACACACGCAATCGGTTGTCATTCCATTCGCATCATCTTGATGGTTGGCGTTCTAATAATGTGCGTTTCTCGCGGAATTTTCTTCAACGACCACAGTTTTGTGGAACGGTCTAGGCCGTAGTACTATTTCCTGACGGTAACGACTTAGGCACCTTTAAGAAAAGACCGTACTCCATTCTAAAACGCAACGCATCAGCGTCCCCTCTGATCTGATTATTTATTAGCAGGTGACCCGTTTGCACGTTTGCCGCCTCTAATATTATAAATCTACTTCTAATTGTTTCTAAGTTTCTTGATGATTTTCCAGGTAGAAATATGGATGTCTTCTTGAGATGATGCTAACTATATACACTACTAATAAAAGGGATTTATTTTAGGACCTATATCGACATATCTCTTTATTTCACCACGTGATACTAAGTAGGTACCTTGCTTTTGAATTATTTTTAAGGCCTACCCGCATGTAATGGCATATCTGCGAAGTCGGTTTAAATTACGCAAAACGATGGGTTCATTGTCTTTTGCAGCAAGCTCATATTATTCTCAATTACTAATCCCAAACATTTTGTAATTAAAACAACACACAAGCGATTATTACATTCTAACCTAATGCAGAAGGATGGGGCGGTCCTATGTGTTGTCTCTACCTAATCGCTTACCATCAGGTGATCCGATAAATTTGCGTTCTATTTTTATTCAATTTTGTTTTTTTTTACGGTGTATATGGATGGATGCTTTAATCTGAAATAAAAATATTCATTAATTAGTCGCTAGTTTCGTCATTTGCTAATACTTAGTTTTCTAAAACATTACTTATTAATAGCTGCGTTTGCTTATAATACTATCATAGACTCAAGAAAGGATTAGCCAGAGAGCAGACAGGTACAGACAAGGAGTTATGCGCCATTAGAGCGAAAATGGCGTTGAACAATGGCAACTAAATGTCAGGAGCGCGAAATTGTGTGCCGCTTAGAACGGTACCGAAACATGCGGAATTGCACATAGTTATTTGTTAAATACCAACCGTGGCATGTGCAATTCTTTGACACATTGGAAGCGTGCGAAAAATCTGTTTTGAAAAAAACTTGATAGGATACGTATAAACAACAGCCACTTTAACAGGTAGCCTTAGCTTAAAATACTATCCGTGCGGATAAAGAATGGGTTCAGAAATGGCGGCGAATATATTCACTTCTCGCTCGCACACTATTTCCGTATATACTGCAAGTAGTGTGCGCTATGTTTCGCCGAGTGAGTGAAGGTACCGGAGGCCCAATCGGAAGTAAGGGGGGTCAAAAGGTTGGCAGTGCGCTTGTGATTTCTTTTTTCAATATAATTTACTTGACATTGGTGAAGTCATCCTCATAGAGGAGGGTATAGGATTCTGTGGGTAACTGTGAAACAAGCCGCATCGGCTGATGCAATCCAAAGATTTTAATTAGTATCTAGTGGTTTTTAGTGTACAAATTTGGTGTTACAGTACTTTGTGCAGTGAAGTGCCGCAGGGTGATATTAATATAAAATCATTGCATTGTGTCGTTTTTAACACTGCTATTGTGTGTCGAGTGAGTTGTCACGTGAACAATTTGCTTTGACCTATAGAGTCTTAAAACCTACGGCTTTGTTAAAAATAGTCTCCACAGAATCCTTAGGACATTAAAACGCTAAACACCGGCGTTTTATTGAGTGACTGTGACTTCGACTGACTTCGACTATTGACTACACTTTATCAAACTACACTTGACATTGGCAAAATTAAATGTGTCATGAACACAATACAGGCCATAAAAAAAAAAAAGAGGAGGGTATAACAAAAAAGTATACTTAGATAGATTTTCTTTATTGTACAAAAATAGAATAGATGAGCGAAACAACAGCAATACAAGGCGGTCTTATTGCTCGTAGCGATTTCTTCCAGACAACCTATTTTGTTTCGATACAGAAACTCAGGTGTTTCAGATGTCCACGGGCGCGGCGGCGGCATTTGTTCGTAATGTAAAACTGGCAAACAGAATCTTTCCCAAATTGCTTCATAAATATTCCTTTGCGATACTAATAATAATGAAGGAACCAGCTACCAAAATTTAATTTTGTTTTTTTCCTTTCGCCATAATTGCCCAACGCAAGCCCCGCTGCGTGTCCTTTCAATGTTTTTTTGTATCAATTTGGAAGAACTTTAGACTTGTTCCAATGAAACGCATACAAAGGGTCTTTGTGGGAATAAATTGGCGGAAAATATCATAAAGGTCCTATTAAGGTTTTAAATGAGATTTACGGTTGAATATTTTCGAAAACTTGTTATAAGAGATATCCGATTTCTTTCGGCCAAAGCGATTTAGTTAGTGTAGTAGAGTCGGGCCGTGTATAATGCCCATTTGACAATACTTTTTTTTAATTTTGCACTTATCCTTGTATATGAGAACACATTTCGCGGAAATCATAAAGAACTTTATGATTTTAAAAGTATTTCTTTTGTTCGCGAAATGTGTTCTCATAACAGGATAAGTGCAAAATTAACAAAAAAGGTTTGTCAATCGGCATGAACAAAGGCTCGACTATAGTGGTATCGTTTGTTTGTTATTTTTTAAAGCTCTATATTGAATACGAAAATAGAACAATGTTCGCAGAATTAAATAAGCATCTACTTATCTGCATATTTGTTTTTATGGCATTAATTTTATCGGATATTATTATCAGATATTCGGGTTTTAACATTATTGTTACATGATAACGATTCTTTTAATGTATTTTACAAATTATCATAAGTAAGTACAGTACTTTCCTTAACACGGGTACGGTGGCCAGCACATCAAGTTACTACCATCGTCAAATTTCTTCAATCGAACCTCACCTTTATGTCCAAACGTGTTGGTTGCAATATCAACTGAGGAAATTTGACAAGTGTAGTAACTTGATGTGCCTGGCCACTGTACCATTTATTTGACACTGCAACAGTTTAATACAAAATCCGGCCAAGCGTGTGTCGGATTCGCGCACTAATGGTTCCGTAGCGTACAGAGTAAAGATAGACAAAAATGGCGTTTTCAATATGTAAATATTTATTTTATTATTTACTAGTGGCCCGCCTTCACTTCGTTTCAGACTTGGTTTGGCTGTAAGTTTCCGATCTTTGCCAATAGATGGCGTTAGGTGTCATTTACAGCGCACAAGTGTTTTGAATTTTCGGTTTATGTATGAGCCTTGTCGTTGTCTATAGAAGTTATCTCTTTGAAAATAGTAATAGAGTGTCAAAAAATACAACAGATAGTTTGCCTTGCACTGTTGCCATTATTGACATCGAGCTAAAGGAAAAAAAATGGCGATCGTTATAGGTTTGGGAGGCCCTTTAAATGTTTTTTTTAGTATTTATTGTTCAGTGGCAACAGAAATACCTACATTGTTCGTAAAAATTAAACCATCTAACATCCGTCAGCCTGATGACAGACAGGCGGACTGCCAAGTCTTAGTAATAGGGTACCGTTTTTACCCTTGCATACGGAATCCTAAAAAGCAACTAAAAATAAATGGAGAAGTTGATTAACAACTTAACGACGTCAATTCATGGACCAACTGAAGCTAGTTAAAGTCACAACCGTTAAGGATGATTGACTAAACGGCTATTACTATCGATATTGAGCACTCTCGATTTTGACGGGAGAGGCCTGGCGCTTGGCAAAAGCGGCCTAAGCGCAGGGTCAACGACCTTGGGGTTATTGGAATATTCGCCAAAACTGCGCCCGCGCAATGACCGATGATTAAAGCTTGCGCACCACTTAAACACTGCGGGTGAAACAGTAACAGATCTTTTTTTGTAAAGTTTTTTTTTATAAGTACTGGAGGCGGCAAACGAGCAAGCGAGTCACCTGCTGGTAAGCGATCACCGCCGCCTATGGACATCTGCGAGATCACAGAAGTCGCTGATGCGTTGCCGGCCTTTTGCATGTTTTTTATCTTGTTTTAAAAAGTGTTTTTTGTATTAATTTTGGTTGACACTTTTCCGCTTTTAAATTGGCGCCTTTTCTGGACCTGTACCTATTTGTAAATAACTGCTGCAGTTGAGATGTCAATTAACTTTAATTAGGTATTACATAAAAAAAGTATTAACATTATTTTAATATACATAAAGACTATCTATGTATTATTAAGATAATTAAATGAAGACAAGGTTTAAAAACGTCTCTAAGTGCGGCAGTTAATATTCTGTAATTACCTATTTGTGCTTCGAAAAATAGAAGGAGATGATTTTTATATGGCCAGATAAATGTAGCGGAATCATATTATTGAAAAATAAAAATGTAAATAGGTATAAAAAAATGTAAAATGTAAAAATAAAAATTTACGTGTAGGATTAATGTTGGCATGGCCAATGATGGCCAGTGTATCATTTTATTGCAAGGAACAGGAAATATTTGACATCCTGAGGTGAATAACCATGGTTAATAAGGTAAAGTATACCTTCCCCGACAAATTACAGAAAAATGTGGCGGTTGGGTTTTCCGCAAACCTTTTTTGAACTGGTCGGTATCGCAAAATGCAATTTTGTGCACTAAGTGGCCACTTTAAATGAATCTTTTTCATGATTAGCGGGTACAGGAACTCTCCCGTCAATATACACTTGATTTGGTACTTTATAAATATTACATTCGTATATTTTTACATCTTATTTGCAAATTTAGTTGTAGGCTATTTGAAAAATAATTTCTGAATAAAAAAGAGTGACTTAATAATACCTGTTAAAAATCATTCTTTATTCGTAGCCTTAAGCTAAGTTAGACATAGGTACTTACCTATTTATTCAATTTTGCTCGCTATTATCCCAAATATAGCTGTATTGTCGGCATTTAAATGGATATTATAAGCTGTCAAGTATGATTGGTGCCCACACGCAGTCTTTTTACTTTGGATATTTTTTCTTTTTTATGCTATAAGTTAATAACGAGAAACCAGGCTACTTGATGAACGCAGGTATCCTTCATACTGCATCACAGATTTTCTTATTCATTTCATAACTCCTTTCTAAGACCTTTCCGCCCCAACGGCCGTCTGTTCTCCTCGCACTTGAGCACCCTACGCAATTCTTTGGGCTATGCCTGTGACCTTAGATCTCCTCCTAAACACACCCTGATCAACAATGTATGTATCTACCTTCTTGTTATGTCATTGTGGGAAGCAATAAAACATTTTTATTAAAAAAAATCCTTCAAAGTGATAATTCGTTAAGCTATTATCAAATATAAAAAAATAACCACAGCAGAAACAGAAAGTATCCAAGTAATAGCTTGACAACATTGCCACCAGGCCGATAGTGATCCCAGGCCATATTTCACGGTGCTTACGGATATGATGCCACATTTCATGCTGGTTGGCTCCCAAGCCACCGGAAAATTGTATAGATATTTGACTTTTTTGCTGCATTTGTAAGTGATCGCTTGCTTGGGAGTGGTTCGTTTTCTACAATACAATGAATGCCGTTTGATGAGATCTTGATCAATTAACTTTGACTGATAATTATCAGTTAAAGTTAATTGATCCAGGGCAAGATCTCATCGAACGGCAAAAAAGTCAGATATCTATACAATTTTCCGGTGGCTTGGGAGTCAATCACTAATTATAATTAGTGATCCAAAGTTTGGGTGCTTATTTATAAAACAAAAGGAAAAAGTAGTGTCAGCCTATTAGAAAATTCGAAATATATCAACTTATTGCTTTCGAAACATACTTGGACCCCGAAATCACGGCCCGATATTTAACCACGAGTCCAACTTGGTCGATTTTTAGTACCTACACCTTTAGAAGCGATGAGTTTGTTTGAAGTAGGTATTTTGTACGGGACCGAGGTGACATGATGATGGATATGATATATTTATCAGCAGAGGAGTGCCGGCAAATCGGTGTCAATATAATCTTCTATGCTATCTGTACCTATATAACTTGTAAAGAAACCCTACAAGGCGTATGTAACTCGAAAAGCCGAAACACTGGCGCGAAGTATTCGATACTCAGCGCCATCTATTGGCAAAAATTCGAAGCTACTACGAAAATAACAAAATTACTGTCCCGAAACAATGTGAGGGTGGTGGTGCTAGCTAAATAAAACAGTATGTACAGTCAGCCACACATCAGGTTACCACAACCTGTCAAATTTCCTCAATTGACATTCAACCTAACGCGTATGATTGTAAGATGAGAGTCGATTGAAGAAATTTGACAGTTTTGTATACTTTGATGTGTGGCTGCCTACGTCATTCCAAGTAGATAGCCTACCAATCATTCTAACGTTATCTAGTTACCTACTATTTCTGCCATGTTTTTTAAAGCAATTTTTTTCACCGGGTTCAATGTTCACTGAGAAATGTTGATGGATGTAGGTTTATCTCTTGCTGTGTGTACATAAATAACTTGTACATAAGCTAAAACCATGGACAAGCCGATGTTAAGTTTTTAATTCTAATTCTTATGTTATCGATGAAGGCACTAGCATGGAATTTTACGGTCGTAAAGTGTTCGTTTGATTTATGTCCATATTTCCCATACTATTATAATAATATGACCTTGGCGCTTGTTTTTTTGTAAAATTTATTCTTTACTTTGCAATAAAATTTATATTACAACTTGCTGCGCCCCGCGGTTTCATGCGCATCATGTCGAATGGTAGTAGAAGTGGTTAAAGGGATGTAAATGTTCACAGATATACATACCTCTATAGTAGGTATAATACTTATAATGCAACGCGGAAATCTAAAAAGCTGTATAAGTAGTCCATTTTGTAGTTAGCGTGAAAGAGCAACAAACATACTTATACGAATATCCTCATAAACTTACGCGTTTGTAGTATTTGTAGGATTTCTTTAATTAAAATCAATTGGCCCGATCTTTTAGTGTCATTGCAACTTCTGTCACCATTTGGACTCGGCTTTAAAATTAAAAAGTAACGCGCTATTTCTGATAAAAGCTCTACACCACATTTTACTTAAGAAACAATATTATCATGTACCTAAAGAGAGTAGTTAGTTCATTCGGGATATTAATTCCACTCGGTACCAATAGATTGCGCTGAGCGTCAATTGCATCGCGCTAGAGTTTCGTCTTTTCGGTTTGTAAATCATGTTTATCGATGTTCATAGATCTCATTAGAAATAGTAGATTGCTGTAGGTAGTACGTACAGCAGCCATACATCAAAGTATACAAAACTTTCAAATTTCTTTAATAGACTCTCATCTTACTGTCAAACTGTTAATTTAATAAAACAAAAATAAATGTTCATAAATGTTCTATAACGACTTAAATTGAATAAAAAAAAAACACATTGGGCCGACTATCGATTGAGGAAATTTGCCAAGTTGTGGTAACTGGATTTGTGGCTGTCTGTACATACATCTTTGATTGCAATCCGTTTGTTCGTTAATACGATACTCGTGTATGTTTGTATGTTTTTTCCCTGCAAGTTTTACTGTAATCAATTACATATCGTGTACTTGTTCCCATTGGTATGTAACGGTAGTTTTTTTGCCGCCAGTCTAAATGGTTTTTTAATGTTTGTAGATTTTAAGTGGCAGACTTAAAAGGTTTCTTTTATTCACTAATACTGTAATAAGTAGTGTAAATGGCAATTGTGTAAAGGATATTAGCGGTGTTTAGGGTTCCATAGCCAAATGGCAAAAAACGGAACTCTTATATTTAAGTCATGTAGCTATAGTATTGGAACTTGGTAAGTTGATGTAATCTGTGAATCGCATTAAAGGTTTTCACACTAAAATAGAAAAAAATATATTTTTTTAAGGGTTCCCCATACTTAGAACTGAATCTCAAAAATTGTTTTTTCGTAAAACCTAAATTTGTGGATCTCATGGATAGTTCCTCAAAAAAATATTTTGAGGTTTCTAATTTTTTTTTCTGAAGTTTTGTTTTTTTATTTGCGCGAGAGGCACTCCATAAGTACTTAAACATAGCGCAAGCGCTGTTTCTCGCCAGTTTTCAGTGAGGCCGTGGTCCACTCCGGTCCGGCCGGTCCATTCATGCCAAATGGCTCTCCCACTTTTATTTCCTACTAGTCCCTCACTTCGCTTCGGGACCGTAATTTAGAAATGAACCGATAGATGGCGCTGTGTCCAATTACATCGCGCAAGCGTTTCGTGTTTTCGGTTTACCTATAAGCCTTGTTGCTGTCCATAGAAGTTATCTCTCTATAAATAGTATAGAAGAAGATATAGAAGATTGTTCCAATCTCATAGAAAGGTTTCACAGATGAGTTAAGAAAAACCTCGTTTTCATCTGTTATCAGCTATCTCAATCCAGCGACCTTGCGGTGATTACGATAACATCTTACGGGTTTCTGTGTCACTGAGTAGCAACCATTAGGCTACTTTCTCATGCTATAAATAAAAAAAAAATCTCACAACATCTCATACTCATAAGCTGCTTAGTACGGAGGCAGGTCAATTGTATGCATTGACCTGACTCCGTACTAAGTAGCTTAAGCCTTGTGTTACAGATATGAAACAGCAGAAGAAACAGAAATATAATATGTATTTAAATGAATACTTACACCCAGACATTGAACAAACGAACAGAGATAATCGAACCCACGACCTATGGCGAATGAGGTAGGGTCATTACCAAATGCGCCATCGGGCAAGATGGGGTTTGAATACATGGCTTTGGAGTCGCCAGTTCAATCCTTGCCTATTTTCATAAATAAAATTTAGCAGCGTTTGTTATTTTCCTGTAGTTGAATCAACTTACGGTTCGGACTATTACAGCGACAGATAACACACGTAAATGAAGTTCAGGTACTTTGATTAATGATTAATGATACAGATCTTATGATTATTATCACAAAATTACTATTGAAAGGAATTTTCCTACAATATTAGGTAGGTAGTAATTTTGTTTTATTATTTTATCACGGCTAACCTGTGTCCGTGATAAAATATTTTATTACGTAAGTTGTATCTGTATACAAATACGGAAAAAATGTCACGCGCAAATCATTTAATCAAATTGTCAACATTCTGGTATTATCGACGTCCGCCATCATTAGATTTTAGCCTAATCAATTAGTAAATTGATTAGTTTCAGCGCATGCGCAGGCACTTCAAAGGAGCGTTTTGACGTGGTTGTGACGTAGTAGTCCTCAGTATATTATCTCTATTAAACTTGACCTTGGGAGAACTATGCTTCGGCATGAATGGGACCGCTCTACCGTAGTGATAACACAGACTTACAGTCTCGCCTTAGCCTGATGGTAAGCAAAGTCCACGATGCAGTTACAACGGACGCGATGACACGGCATCACATCCGTTGGCACTACCATACCTAGATGCTTCTTCACGCTTTGTTTGAAGGTATCCATAACGTAGCTTAGGATAAATGGAAACACATGTTTCTTTTAAAAAACTTAGTGACTATTTCTACACTGGGAAATAATGGCCTGTTTAGAGCAGCTTTATTCAAACTGGTACTAGGAAATTGAGCAATTTTTGCGTCATGTAAATGTGTGAATTATTATGATATTTCAATTGGCTAACTTGATTTATTTGTGATTTTTAACAACGTCAGTCCATCGATTACGTAAATACAAATCCTTGAAAGTTTTTGTTTGAATTCTGCGAAAAATATGAAGCAAAATTAATATAATAATTATTATTTACTTTTCGAGAACTCTGCATCAGGCAGCGTTTGTCATCTTTGGTCCATTCTCGTATCCTCACCTTTTGTGGTCACGAGGAGAGGTTGCTATTGAGTGACTTGCTGTTCAAAGAAAGGTTAAAAAAGCCAGGTCACGAGGAAGATCCCCTATGAGGTGGAGTGACCATTTCAAACATGAACCCGATTCCGTAGCACAAGCACTTGAGTTAAGGATAATCAGACAATAGAATAAAAATAGATGAAATACTTACTTAAATGCATTTTAATATAAAATTCACTGGAAGAAAAAAGTTCTCCTTATCATTGCAAGACTCTAATATTTATTCTACTAGTCAATTACAGAGGTGCGCTAGAAGACGGACGCCTCAAGGTAACAGAACTAGACAAATTGGTTGTAAAACTGTAGCCGACATAAATATTACATCGCCGTTAGCTCAATCAAGCGTTCATTACGTTCACGAACCTTACTAAACAATGAAGGACTTCCGCTAGGAAATAGGACGAACTAACTAGTGATGTGTGAATAGCGGGTAGGTTTGGTTTTTGCTAAACCAAAACTAGTCTGAAATGCTGAGCGCACGCCGACTTCATGCAGATTGCTAACAACGCTATCCTATGCGACAATAATCTTGAATAAGGTAGCTATATTCAGACCATATGGTCTACCTCATCAACAAGGCCAGCAGATTGGGATAAGCCTCGTAAATTAAGGTAAGCGCGAGTGCCGGAATACCGTAGAGTCAGATCTGCAGCTCCAAAATATTGACAAGTAGTCACTGTTCTTCTTCTTCCTTACCTTTTCCATTTATTCGTGGTTCATCTCTAAGCACCAGAATTGTAAGTATATCTCGGGTTATTTGTGCATCTAGCGAAGCTAGTTCCAGGTCTTTGAGTATGGTATTGGTACGGTCACTAAAGGGATTCAATAACTTCGTAACGGATTTAGTAAATACAGTATTGGAAATAACACCTTTGGTATTTGGATTAGCATTCCTAATAAACCTGACCACGAAATCATTTCAGCAGATACTTAGACGCCAAAAGACCATACGTTGTGAAAGCAGATATGCATGACAAGGCTGGATTAGAAGGCAAAAGACCATAAATAAAATTGTAGTGAAAATCGGGGGAGACCGGCACTCAAAAGGGATATGATAATAAAATCGATATGCTATTTCTGTCGTACTTCGGCAGTAGACCTTCAGATAGAGAACGAACCCGTATCCGTTAGCCATCACTAGCAAACCGTTGTTTTAGCCCAAGATTGACGTTTCCTAGCGTGTCTAACGTACGACATTTGGCCCGTCTGACCATTAGCGGGGAAGTGGCCCCATCCTCGAGACTGGCCGACACGCAAATTGGTGAGCCCCGTGCTCTCGGAATAACTGGCAATTTGTTTAGCGTAAGGTACCGACAATTGGATTATGAATGGCAGACTGGTTGGCTCTAGGGTCACGTCTGCTAAGGGATTCTCCTTGATTTACTCGACTAGTTTTGCTGCCAAGGGATTTTCTTTAATTTACTAAGACTAGTTTTTGCGCGATGTAGAGCGTTGGTGGAATAAGATCGATCCAGGCCTGGTTGTGTAAAGGTGTACATTTCTGGGGCGTTGACGAAGGTTAAATAAAGCCACCACCTTGTTCTTCAGAATGTGACGGTCGTTAGTGGTTTCCCTGGGTCAAAAAAAATCTGGTTTTGATGTTGTGTATGACTGAAAATAATTTGAATTAATCACACCTGATGTCAAGTGAAGATGAGGTCTTAAGTGGACCTTACCCGAGAAAAGCCTAGATTTGTAGTACAGAATCAGGAGTTGGCGGGCAGGCAAAATGTATCCAGGTACAACAGGTGGCTGGCTTGATCGTTTGTCAACTCTACCTTACACTTATCTCAATTAATAACCATTAGGACTGAGTGAATCCATTAATAGCGTTTTATTATTAAATAGTGAATATAAATTAAGTAGTAGTCTGGAAATCTAGTACGATCTAGATTCAGGGGCAACGTCCTAATTAAACAGGAGTTTAAAGAATCTGGACTTTGGAGGCAATGTACGAGATATTGAGCTCGTATGAGGGTTACCGATATGCGAATGTGTAAAAAAATTATAAAATTATAATAGTCACTTATGTTGTAACCAAATGTCTGCATTTGGAGAAAAACCTATGAAGATATTTGGGAAAAAATTGATGTCTCATGCGGGATAAGTCCTCGTGCCTTTTTTGAGTGTTAACATAATGGCGTCCCACTTTTGGGGGTACAAAATTACGAATCCGTGGGTAAATTTGTGCTGGAGCCATCCGATTTCGTACAAGAAATATAATACAAATAAATATAAATGAAACATAACACCGTCTGTTACGTACTGTTTGCGTTTGTATTCTACAATATAGGCTATATTTATTGAAGCATTTCTTTTAGTATGTATTAAATAACTAAACTTGTGTATTTTTATTGTCTTTATTTATACCTAATCTCTTTATTGCAATGCCCTTGCAGGGTGTCACGTGATCAATGAATTAATAAATAAACTTGCTTTTACACATTTGTTTTTGTATAGAATATTAAACTAAGTTCTAAATTGGTTTCTTAGAATCTTTTCGTGTACAAATTTATCGTCTTGATGTTTATGATAACCCTATCGTCTCATTTACTCAAGCGCTAGCTAATAAAATGAACGCAGGCGCAAGTTTTTATTGAAAGAATTGCTCAGTCGCTCACTGTTATTAGCGGAATTCGTTTACACCGCTTTTATCGTCGTCTGTCATGTCCATATGGTTTGTTAAGGAACGTCAATATTAAATTAACTGGGGCGATGATACATCGGTGGATAATGCCTTTCATAGGGAAAGATCTCACCTCACCATTGGATATTTTAAATATAAATAAGAAATAAATAAATTCCCACAACACCTCATACATTGACCTGACTCCGTACTAAGTAGCTTAAGCACTTGTGTTACAGATATCAGACAACATAGGGAACACAAATATAATAAATACATTACACCGACTGAACAAACACAAGTGTTCATCACACGAATGTTTGTCCAGGGTTGGGATCGAACCACGACCTTTGGCGTATGAAGCAGGATCATTACCAATGCGCCATCCGGCCGGTGTCATTCAATATATTATTTGCGTCTTTATACCATTAGCTTTTTTTTTTTATGTGATAGGTAGCAGACGAGCAGGCGGAACACCTGATGGTAAGCAATTGCCGCCGCTCATGGACACTTACAACACCAGTGGAGTTACAAGTGCGCTGCAATCTTTTATACCCTTCCCCCCCGATGGGCCTCCGGTACCCTCACTCACTCGGCGAAACACAGCACAGGGGCTGCTTCACGCCGGTTTTCTGTGAGGCAGTGGTATCACTCCGGTCGAGCCGGCCCATTCATGCCGAAGCGTGGCTCTCCCACAGTTCAGCAGTAAAGGAGAATATCGTTTCGGATAGTTTCTGAAACACGTGGTTACACCTTATATTTTATGGATTGTAGCAAAAGTAGCACGTTGGATACGATCTAGACCGGTTAGGCGGCCTAGGCAATGTGAAAACCTCGAGAAAGCATGTTCGGCCTCCGTAGCGTATCGTAGTCAATGAAAGTATGTAGGTATAGCAAACAAGTACACATCAAAGTATATGTCATATTTCTTTGTGGCTGACTGTACGAACAGCCTCACGATTATTCTATGCTCACGTTGAAGTACACAAATCTGCCAGGTCTTCATTTGATAAAAAGCCAAAAAGTATGGGCCAAAGCCCTAATGTCAAAAGCTTGACACATTGTAGTGGCCCGAACGTGTCGCTGTAGTGTAACATTAACGTCGTAACGCCCAGACAGCAGACACAATGGAAAATCAATTGTTTTATGCCTTTTAAAAGGCTTATGGGCCTTACGTCGTTAAAATAATCTGTCAACTTTCGGAAATAATAAACTGCAGTTAAACTGTTTTTTTTTTAAAACCTGTATTAGGTTCTTGGAGTTCCATACGTCCTTTCTCATGCTCTAGAGCATCATCTGTGTACCAAATCTCATTTAAATAGGTTCCGTAGGTTTGCGTGAAAGACAGATAGACAGACAGAGTTGCTTTCACACAATATTAGTATGGACTACAAAATGTATGAATTGATTATGACACCGTTTTACACGAGTCTTTACGTTCAGTATAAGTCAGTCAGTAACATCCGTTCGAAGGGAGATAAGAGATTTTTTGTCGCATCACCTTCAAAAACTGTATACCTTTATCTCCGCAGTGAAAGTGCCATCAGAAATGTCACGAGCTCGCAAATCAGAATACAATGGGACGCGCAAAAACATGTCTAGGCTGCGTCCGCGCAGAGGTTTCACTCTTCATCGCCCTGTGGGCGCACAATGAAACGGAATTCACGATTGACGATCGAAGCTTTGTCTCCGTCCCTTTCACAAGTGATGCGTTTCTTTTGGATGTGACAGGTGTATTCTCGTTTTCGTTTTCTTTTGTCCAGAGAATGAAGTTAGGTACCTACATTAATAATTACTATGAGTAGGTATTTATAATAAGTACTGGATGAAATGGTCGGCCAGAAGGCGGCCAGGGTTCTCAGAACTTCAATCCAAAAAGTTGGACAGATTTGTTAATTTTGGTCGACTGTTGTGTGTATTTCATTAGGTACTGTAACAAAAGTCCTTATTATAAGTACTTTGTACTTTCTAACAATCTAAGGATTTCTACAGAGAAGTTGCCAAACTGATCTCTCGAGTATGCTGATAAAACGAATTTGGCATCTGAGTCATTCTTTTTTATTAAAATTTAACATTGTATGTTGTAATTAGATTAATAGACGCGTTTCAACATTATCTAGGTCAAACTCTCTTATACAAAATATTATCCAGACTGTCTAACATTTTTTTCTATCTGCATTTGTAAACATTCTCGAGTGTGAATGAAATATACTACTAGCGTTAAAAACATGTTGCGATTGATCTTGTTACTTAGAAATCAGTTCTAGTTTATTTAGATGATATTTAAACCCAATTTAATGAGTCTAGAACACGGGTCTGGAAGTAAATCAGGTCAAGGGCTTTGTGCACACAGACTGTATACTAAATCACTGTTCTTACTAAATTAAGAGTATTATATTTTTATGTTTGACGGCCACGATAGCGCAGTGGCTAAGGTGTTCGCCCGAAGCTCAGAAGATCCCGAGTACAATTTATCCCCGGCCTAGTCAATTAAGGGAACTATATTTTGATGTTCTGGGTTGACGCCCCCAGTTAATTAACGTCACCTGGTACTCATAGTACAGGTTGCCCTAGTTTAGACCAGGTTTGAGGATTGGTGTGATTGTCTGGCGCATTTATTTATTTTGGTTAAAACACTATCTGACTCATCATTATTTAACACAGAAAAAAATTATACCGAAATGTTGGTCTATTTTTTTTATGTGATAGGTAGTAGACGAGCTGGCGGATTACCTGATGGTAAGCAATTGCCGCCGCCCATCAACACGTCGTTAAAAAAGTGTCGTTTTTTTAAACATTAAAACGTATCTCTGTGGTTTTCACATTTTTTTCTGATTTCCATTTAAGGGTGATTAATATGTTGTTAGTTAACCATATAAAATTCCCTACATTTTCACAAACATTCATTACAGTAATAGAAAAAATAAAACAAATAGAAACTTTAAAATAGGGCTATTAATTAATCTGAATTGAGGAAAACAAAGTTATTGATAAATATTGATATATTTCAATATAATCCAAAGCAACCCGTTATCGCGGAGATAACGAATCCTAATTAAATCTAGCAATAAATTAACTAAACACAATGTCACACTTATCAGCATCTGCAAATGACGTTATTATAATGTTCTTACTCCAATATTTTTTATAAAAAGTATTTTATAAATTATTTAATTAAAATGAAAAATTAAAAATTGCTGATACAATCCATGGATTTCAGCGTCCGAAAATTTCGTGCTAAAAGGCATGCTGGTAGACTAGGTACATACTTCGTCGAATTTGCTGTAGTAAATGTTATAGAAAGTACTGTGTGTGTATAACTAACAATGATTTCAACACAATTTAATGAGTCTAGAACACGGGTCTGGAAGCAAAAACAGGTCAAGAGCTTTGTGTTTTCCTCACAGACGTTGTATACAAAATCACTGTTCTTACTAAATTAAGAGTATTATATTTTTATGTTTGACGGCCACGATAGCGCAGTGGCTAAGGTGTTCGCCCGAAGCTCAGAAGATCCCGAGTACAATTTATCCCCGGCCTAGTCAATTAAGGGAACTATATTTTGATGTTCTGGGTTGACGCCCCCAGTTAATTAACGTCACCTGGTACTCATAGTAGGTACAGGTTGCCCTAGTTTAGACCAGGTTTGAGGATTGGTGTGATTGTCTGGCGCATTTATTTATTTTGGTTAAAAAACACTGACATGGTAATATCGTATTTTTCCTATGCTATCTATGAGACTCATCATCATTTCAGTCAGAAAAAAATATACCGAAATGTTTTGTGCGCGAGTTCGATGTGTATCTTTTGATTTTTTTTATGACTTCCATATAAGGGTGATTAATAAGTTGTTAGTTAACCATATAAAATTCTATACATTTTCACAAACATTCATAAAAGTCATAGAAAAAATAAAATAAATATACTGAAACTCTAAAATAGGGCTATTAATTAGTCTGAATTGAGGAAAATAAAGTTATTGATAAATATTGAAATATTTCAATATAATCCAAAGCAACCCGTTATCGCAGGAGATAACGAATCCTAATTAAATCTAGCAATAAATTAACTAAACACAATGTCACATTATCAGCAATCTGCAAATGACGTATTATTAATGTTCTTACTCCAATATTTTTTAGTAAAAAGTATTTTATAAATTATTTAATTAAAATGAAAAATTTTAAAATTCTGATACAATCCATGGATTTCAGCGTCCCAAAATTTTCGTGCTAAAAGGCCATGCTGGTAGACTAGGTAAATACTTCGTCGAATTTGCTGTAGTAAATGTTATAGAAAGTACTGTGTGTGGTACCTATAACTATCAATGATTTCATCACAAAGAATCGACAATTGGAGAAGGTAATACAATAAAATAGTCTATAAACCGTCATAGGTTGTTATTTTCATGAAAAAAACCGCAAAAAAACACATGTTAACTTAAAAAATCCAATTTAATCTCAGTTATAAATATGGCTGCGGCTGTAACACATACGACATTGTGTTAATCTAGATACAAGTGCCTATTACTTATAGTATAGGTATATTAATTCTTAGGAGAGCTAATTGGGGTCGACTATTCTATTACCCTGTGATTAAGACTGATCTCTTGACATGAATCGAGTAAACACTCTCACAAGTATACCGACAGTCATCTTGTCAACATGAAAATGCATTTAAACCTACTTACTTTATCTATAAAGTTCTAGAATCTTGAGTATACAGAGTGTATCTCACATCACACATACATACATTCTCCTGATCCCAAACTAAGGTTTTCCCTTGTGCTATGGAAACCAGAAACAACGAAGGAACCATTAACACCTACCATACCACTATCTGTGAACATTTACACCTCTTTAACTATCTATTAACCATTTTGGACAACATTTGTTCAACGAATAATTTTATTTTTGCTATAACAATTCTTTGCAATTTATTCTTAAGTAAATAATGCACTTAAAAAATCATCGAAGGGTTCACGTGGGACTCGAACCCACAACCTTCCACATACCGGGTGGCTGTTCTACCAATACCAACCACAAACCACTAATACCAATTAAAAGTTTTTATTTGTTCAACGACTTTTCGAAATTCATTGTATTTTTTTCGACTCCCCATACAAAATGAGCATGTCACGCGACTGTGTATGAAAATTATCTCCCACTAGTTCACTCACTTTCGATCCCGCTTGCTCGTAAGTTGCATCTAGTATCAAATGAATACAAAATTAAAACCTGATTCTGAATGACAAAGCCGTTGTTGGTAGATGCAGTTTGAATAACAAATGCCATGTGCCGCCAGCAAGGAATTACCGGATGTTTTAATAGCACACGTGTCAACATTACAATCGGAAAATCATAACTTATTGATTAGCAATTATTCAAATACTTTGCCTACAATTATTACATGCACGAGTCATATAAGCGTTGTAATAAAATTAACCTGTTTTTTATGATAAAAGGGGCAGACGAACAGACGGATCACCTGATGATACCCGCAACACCATAGGAGTCACAAGTGCGCACTCTCTCTCTTTTCACCAATCGCTCTCTTTTCACCAATCTGCATTAGGCAAGCGTGGTGATAAGCCTAATCACATCATAGTAGCGATGACATACTTGATTTTTATGATGGAGGCCTTTGCCAGGGCAAGCACAGCAGACAGTGGGACACTATATAGGCGCGACTCGGCAAACGTAGTGTTTGACGCCCTGCTAAAAGATGGGATGACGACATTCGAAGGCTGGCTGGAGTGAGCTGGATGAGAGTGGCCGAAAATCGGGAGCGGTGGCGTGCATTGGGGGAGACCTATGTCCAGCAGTGGACGAGCGTGGGTTGCTGATGATGATGATGATGATATAGGCTGATACTTTACTTTGCCTTACTTTTACGGTCTTTTTAAAGGTTTGCAGGTCGTATCGGTCCGGAAATACCGCAGACATGATGATATGAGGCAGAAAATTTATAATTGTGTTTATGCATGTTTCAGATGCAAACGATACTGCATCACAACAGCAGCGGCGCGGCCGCGTACACCGGGCGGCTCAAGAAGCGCGAGGTGCACCGCGCAATCACGCTGCACCCCGTCAAGGACCACCGGCAGATGTACCGCCTCCACTCCTATTTCAAGGTTTGTGACAAGGTCTAAGGTTGCAGACGTAGCTGAAAGAATGTGGCTACCATTGGGGAAGGCCTATGTCCAGCAGTGGACGAGCGTGGGTTGCTGATGATGATGATTAATGAATCGGTTACTGACATAGACACAATAAAACATTATAATTCTCTAGTGTCACAAAAACAAACAATCCTTTAATATCCAGACTTGGGCGGATAAAGCGTTATCAAAGGGTTATAAAACAAATAATGGATTGTTTTTTTTTGCATCCGAGTCATCAAGATAAACAAGAGCGGTGACCGTATGTGAACAAACTCACTGTAGGGCTCTGTGGGGCCTTTGTGGTAGGGGATCACAGAAGTCGTGGGCAGAGGCCAATTTGGGCCAATCTACAACTTTTAAACATAAAAGAAAAACGTGTTATTTACGCTAATAAGAGTAGGTAATTTAAGAAAGTCTCCACACTTCGGATTAGTGTTGCTGAACTACCGATAGTTTCCCTATCGAAAGATGACCTCGAACTATCGATAAGGAAGTTGGCGCAGTGTTATAAATACGTGCCCTGTGGCTAGGGGCGTTAAGAATACTGCCAAGGTATTCCCGGCCTGTCGTAAGAGGCGACTAAACGGGCTTCGGAGTACGTGAGCATGCCACTACTGGGGAGTGGCTTGCTCAGGATCACGACTCCGCGAGGGAAAAATCTTACTGGGTGTCCTGGTAGGTCGCGCATTTGGGAAGGGCTGCATTGCGCCAAACATTTTGGCTCAAAGTGGCGAGCGCGATTTGCGGCACGGTCCAGTCCGACCGCGATTGCGCTGAGATGGACACCCCAGGGGTTTTGGTTAGGGTTAGAGTCCCACACACCACCTTGTCCCCCACATGTGGCAAGGTGAAGGCCATGATGGTTTCCCCTGGGAAAAAAAAAGTGTTATAAATACGTGCCCTGTGGCTAGGGGCGTTAAGAATACTGCCAAGGTATTCCCGGCCTGTCGTAAGAGGCGACTAAACGGGCTTCGGAGTACGTGAGCATGCCACTACTGGGGAGTGGCTTGCTCAGGATCACGACTCCGCGAGGGAAAAATCTTACTGGGTGTCCTGGTAGGTCGCGCATTTGGGAAGGGCTGCATTGCGCCAAACATTTTGGCTCAAAGTGGCGAGCGCGATTTGCGGCACGGTCCAGTCCGACCGCGATTGCGCTGAGATGGACACCCCAGGGGTTTTGGTTAGGGTTAGAGTCCCACACACCACCTTGTCCCCCACATGTGGCAAGGTGAAGGCCATGATGGTTTCCCCTGGGAAAAAAAAAGTGTTATAAATACGTGCCCTGTGGCTAGGGGCGTTAAGAATACTGCCAAGGTATTCCCGGCCTGTCGTAAGAGGCGACTAAACGGGCTTCGGAGTACGTGAGCATGCCACTACTGGGGAGTGGCTTGCTCAGGATCACGACTCCGCGAGGGAAAAATCTTACTGGGTGTCCTGGTAGGTCGCGCATTTGGGAAGGGCTGCATTGCGCCAAACATTTTGGCTCAAAGTGGCGAGCGCGATTTGCGCTGAGATGGACACCCCAGGGGTTTTGGTTAGGGTTAGAGTCCCACACACCACCTTGTCCCCCACATGTGGCAAGGTGAAGGCCATGATGGTTTCCCCTGGGAAAAAAAAAGTGTTATAAATACGTGCCCTGTGGCTAGGGGCGTTAAGAATACTGCCAAGGTATTCCCGGCCTGTCGTAAGAGGCGACTAAACGGGCTTCGGAGTACGTGAGCATGCCACTACTGGGGAGTGGCTTGCTCAGGATCACGACTCCGCGAGGGAAAAATCTTACTGGGTGTCCTGGTAGGTCGCGCATTTGGGAAGGGCTGCATTGCGCCAAACATTTTGGCTCAAAGTGGCGAGCGCGATTTGCGGCACGGTCCAGTCCGACCGCGATTGCGCTGAGATGGACACCCCAGGGGTTTTGGTTAGGGTTAGAGTCCCACCGAAGTTGTACGTTAAATTTCTATAATACCTATTACTTATGACGTAGTTTTTGTAAACGTGTCTATTAGATCTATCTCGCAATAACAAGGGCAGGGGGTTGCCCCGGCTGCGACTTTTTGACAAGGTGGACCGACGATTTAGGGAAGGTCGTTGGATGCGGGTGGCACAGGACCCATCTGTGTGGCTACTACCATTGGGGGAGGCCTATGTCCAGCAGTGGCCGTCTATTGGCTGAAAGGAATTTGTGACCTAATCTGTTTGACAGTATTATGAGAGTTGATTGAACAAATTTGACAGTTTTGTATGCTATGATGTGTTGCTGTCCGTACGTGAGGTTATGACATTTTTATTCCTGCAATTAAGAAAGACTATTCAAAAAACTAAAGTTACTCTATTTCAGTTAAACCTGCGCCCGACCTAATAATATCTTTGCGTTATTATATGAAATCAACCCTTCAGCCCATTAAACCGGCCGTAAAGATCAAAGGTGCGAGAATGTAAACTTCCTTTTCGTTGCTAAAAGCGCAGAAAAGTAAGCAAACATGTATATTTTGGCCGATAGGTGGCATTAATTGAGGGAGTTGTACCTACTGCAAATGTGGAAGCTGTTTCACTTATACTTCGATCATACGAGTAACCAAGTGTGAACGCCGCCAGGATTCATTCGTAAAATAGCGCTCTTTGGTATGTTCAGACTTTAAGACCAATTATATGGATCATCTTATCGTAACGTATCGTTATAAGAGCAGATTAAACAATTACCGTATCCAATACATTTTTGAAGTACCCAGAAGCACCTAGGTAGGTACCTACTTATTTCGTGCTGCAGCACAAGCTTCATCCCGCGTGAGCACGATACGTTAAAGTTACGAATTCTTTAAACTGTTCCTGCTAGCCCCTCAGATAGCCCCTCAGATGATGATGATTAATGAATCGGTTACTGACATAGACACAATAAAACATTATAATTCTCTAGTGTCACAAAAACAAACAATCCTTTAATATCCAGACTTGGGCGGATAAAGCGTTATCAAAGGGTTATAAAACAAATAATGGATTGTTTTTTTTTTTTGCATCCGAGTCATCAAGATAAACAAGAGCGGTGACCGTATGTGAACACACTCACTGTAAGGCTCTGTGGGGCCTTTGTGGTAGGGGATCACAGAAGTCGTGGGCAGAGGCCAATTTGGGCCAATCTACAACTTTTAAACATAAAAGAAAAACGTGTTATTTACAATAATAAGAGTAAGGTAATTTAAGAAAGTCTCCACACTTCGGATTAGTGTTGCTGAACTACCGATAGTTTCCCTATCGAAAGATGACCTCGAACTATCGATAAGGAAATTGGCGCAGTGTTATAAATACCACCCAGTGATACCACCAAGTAACCCAGCTTCATATACTATCGAAAAGCCGAATTACGATAATGTAAAACTATTCCTATATGTCTAGTAGGTAGGTGCCCACGATACAGGGTTATCCTAGTGTTCATTTAGTTAGCTTAAGTTTAAAGTGCCATAATGTAACAATTATCTTATAATAAATTAGTCTTATTCTTATTGATACTACCGATTGTTTAGTTTGATTCTGTTAGAAATCAAAATACTACCTATCGATACTTAACATAAATTATCGCTAGTATTGGCGTTATTAACAGTAGATATTGCTCAAATATTTCCATTGATACTATTAATAGAATCAATACTATTGACACGTGGCAATACTAATGATAGATTTATCAATACTAAACTAATCAATTTTCTTTTACTATCGATAGCCTATCGAAAGTGGACTTTAATTTGGACTTAAATTTTTCCCTACATTCACCAAATACACACAAACAATAAGCCTATGTGAATTCCAGAACCTCCGCATCCAAGAACTCCGGGAGAGATCCCTGGACCTCCACCGGGACATCGCGTCGGCGCTGCACGAGCTGGAGGTGGCTCCCGAGCTGGTGGCGGACTACGTGCTGCCGGGGGGCGTGCCGCTGTTCCCGGCCAAGGTCGGCCAGCCGGGGTACTTGGGAGACAACAGGATTTTAGGTAAGCCTTTTTTATGTGATCACTCTCCATCAGGTGAGATGAGGTCAAGTGCAAACCCGAGCAGACGGATCACCTGATGTTAAGCGATGGCCGCCACCCATGGATACATGCAACACCAGTAAAGTCGCAAGTGCGTTGCCAACCTTTCCCCCACAGCGCAGACGCTGCTTCACGCCGGTCGAGCTGGCCCATTCATGCCGAACCGTGGCTCTCTCGCTGGTAAAAATTGATCCATAGGAGTCACAAGAGCGCTGCCAAGCCAACCCTTTAAAGGTCCAACTTCAACGTCATTAGTCGTTTAGTGACATTTTGACATCTCCTTCCACACGCGGTAGCCCCCATTGGAATGTTTGTTTAATTTTTGGAATAGGTCTTTATAATTCTGAAGGTGCAAAACATCAAGTTAATGCATCAGAGAGTCTTAAATTGGGACAAGCTGTAATGCCCTTCAAATATTAAAGCCCTTCAATTTAGCAATACCAATGTCAGTTCAATTTCGATTCGTTAAGCGTAAGTCGTGCTTTCATTGACACACTCAACAAGCCGAGACAAATCGACAAAGGTGTCAAAAGACAGCTGAACGCACAAAGACGACGGCAATCGTCACGGTCCACGCCTTCTGAGGGTATTCAAATGTCAAAAGTACTTATCATAAACTTTTGTATTGGAACCATTCAAAGCAAAGTAGCCGTTAAACTGTCCCGTCTGGCTCTGATTAAGATCACAGATAGTTTATTGTTGGTCATGATCTGTCTCAGCTTAGCGAGTAGTTAACTCTGATTTTATTAATTGTGACAGTTTGTAAAACAACTGTTTTTGAAAAGAGTAACTGCTGAGTTTCTTGGTGGTGTCTCTCGGCAGAAATCTACATTCCGAACCAGACATTATAAGTCTTCGGGACCTAAATTGAATAAACTGTTTTCATTTCATTTCAAGCTGTTGCTTTGAAGTCAAAGGTCCGCTTAGACCATGGTTAAAGGTTTGGGGAATCTAGTAATTACAATGAAACGACTGCCGTTTGAACTTCGCAACCCTTTAAAAAGGGAACCAGGCAAACTGAATCATGTTGACACGATTCAGAAACTATCCTAGACGTGCCGGTTTCCTCACGCACGATGTTTTCCTCCCTTAGTCCGATGGTGCAATTGGTAATGATCCTGCCAAATGCACCATTGACTATGACATCGAACGATTTTTCGACAACACGTTGATAGAATATGAATACGTCACGTGACTCACTATGTATGAAAAGTGTTTTTTTTAATGCTAATTTCCAAATATCATGGAACAAATATATTCAAAATGATTGGTTGAAGACATGGTTAAAAAGATGTAAACCTTCACAGATACCTACACCCTGTTTTTGTAATTCCTCTGTTGTCTGATGTGTGTAACAGTGCCTGAGCTACTTAGTGTGGCATCAGGTCTATGTATGGGATGTTGTATGAATTTATCACACATGGTGTTCCAGGAGCTCCCATTGACCTGAACCGCTACAAGCCAGAGCGAGCAGAGGACATCGTGCCCTTCGACTTTATCAGCAAATCCATCTACTCTGTCAGCAACTCCAACCCCAAAAGGAGGATCGAGGCTCCACTGAAGGAAGCTCTCGATGACGTCATTAGAGAGGTAAGTGTTTAAAGCCAACCTATATTATGAGGGACAATTTTAACAAAGGTCTCGACGCTTCCATAGATGTCATGTCCACGTTTGGGTAATAGCGATGCACCTATGACGGATAAACTATGGCTATCCACTTCAGAAAAGTCTTTACATCAAAACCGAAGCTAAAACCAAATAAAATTTGTGATAACGATTTTTTTTATGATATATGTGGCGGACAAGCCAACAGATCACCTGATGGTAAGTGCATAGACGCCTGCAACACCAGTGGTGTCACAAATGCGCTGCTTACCAATAATTCTACAAATTTCCAATTGGTATGTTTCAGGTGATGGAAATAATCAACGCGCCGTCCCGTCAGCGAGGACGCGTGATCGACTTCAACGAGCTGCTGTACGGATACACCCGGCTGCAGCCGCTGCACGGGGTGGACCATGTACTAGACCTGCTGCTCAAGTACCGCCGGTACCGCGGGAAGAAAATGACAGCAGCCGTGAGAAGACACGCCTATCTGCAGCAGTCTTTTACTGGTAAACTGTTCTTCTGGTTTCTAGAGCGATGATAGTCGTGCGGTTTGCACAAAACTTACATTACTCAGTTTTGTGGAATATTATGGTGAATAGATAAACACATATCGTGACGAAAACTGCACCTTCCGATAGTTGTCAATTCTGCACGTGATACCTATTCTCAAGTTCTGTTTTAATCTTACAATAATCTCTAGTTATAAGTATTTAATGCTTAAGAAAAAAGACTTCGGGTTCCCAACTAATCTTAAACTTTTCTTATCTCTTTTCAGGAATGGAAATAAGAGAATTGCCGATAGGAGAGCCGCCACCGTTCGAAGATCCTGCTATATTGAGCAAAATTGATGCCAAGAACTATCCAAATCCAGATTATGAGGACTTCGACGAGTCTAGTCAATTACAACAAAACAGCTTCCTAGATTTTGGGAAGTTAAATGTTAGAGAGGCCCTAGAGAGCGGATTGATGAAGCTACAGAACAATCTGCCGAAAGTATGGAAATGGAGCGACATAGACTTCGAGTATCCGATATACGATAGAAGAATACATTTCATTCTCCCTCTAGCTGGGAGACAGGAAATTTTTGGTAGATTCATGAAAAATTACGAAGATATTGTGCTGAAAAGCGACGAGGCTGTGACATTGATAGTCGTTTTATATTTAGACAGTAAAAATCCAATGGATTACAATAATTCAGAGTCATTAATAAACTATTACAAGAATTTGTACGGGAAAGATATCAAACTAGTGCAGATGGGCTCAACAACGTTCTCCAGAGGTGCTGCACTGACCGAAGGAATGAAACAATGCAGTGATGATGATCTAGTGTTCTTGATAGACGTTGATATTATGTTCAATTATGACACTCTAAGAAGAATAAGGATAAATACGATTAAATATAATCAAGTTTACTTTCCTATAGTGTTTAGTGAATTTAATCCTGACGTTGTGAACGGTGATGAATTTAATCAATTACTAAGTGAAAAACAAGAAATTGACGATGCATTAGGCAAAGATGTAGTTAGTTCCGAAAGTGTGAAATCTGATAAAGAAATTGCAAATTTAAAATACAGTAAAGTAATAGACGATGACTACGGTTACTTTAGGCAATACGGATTCGGCATCCTCAGCATTTACAAATGTGATTTTAATAGAGTTGGTGGTTTTGATTTGACTATTAAGGGGTGGGGTTTAGAGGACGTGCAACTGTTTGAAACGTTAATAAAGTCGAATTTAACGGTATACAGGATAGCGGATGACAGTTTGGTGCATATCTTTCATTCTGTGGACTGTGACAAGAACTTGGAGAAGAGTCAGTTCTTGATGTGCCTCGGAACGAAAGCTTCCACGTACGGGAGTCAGAAGCAAATGAGCTATTACATGCTGAACCACCCAGACTTGCTCTGGCCGCAGCAAGAGAAAGGTGCTAGCTAGTACAGGGTTCTATCGTAGGTTAATGAATAATGAAATTTGAAGATATTTTAAAATTTACAACTATAATATGAAAATACATATCAAGTTGTTGGATAGCGTTCCTTCGAAATAAACTTAAGCAAAGAGATATTGAAGATGTTTTTGTACAAATGTGATCAAGTGGAATTGGTGACTGAATAAAGTGTCGGATCCTTGAAAAGCTCTCTTCAAGTCAGTAATGTTAAAGAACTGCACATATTGCTCCAAATTAGTGTATTTATTCAAAACTTATGGCACCAGTGATCTATTTATTGGCTATAAGGTTTTATTTCTCGAAACTGTAAAAAAAATATACTTTCCAGTTTATTTCAATGAATGCATAATGTTTAAATTTTAGGTGCTTTTATCTTGAGAATGAAATTTGAGGCGAATGTATATGTAGTTAGCATTTATTATACAAATTGTAGATTTATAAATAATTGTACATTATTAATTTGTTCCTAGTAATCGTAATGTATTCGTTAATTTAAAGCTTGGTCCTAAACTCTGTTAAGTTTACAAACCGTTGATACGTATTCTAGTGTTGTAAATTAATATTTTTTATTAAATAGAAAATAATTTGGACCAGGCTTTAGATTATTCTTCTATTTAGAATTAAGTGCAGAATATTCATTTGATTCTATATCTCCGAGACGATTCGGTGTAATATTTATTTTAAAACTGCCAATTTTAATTTTTATAGGTATTTACTTGTCTCGAAACATGATTGATAAAGATATTTTCAAATTCATTGTATTATTTTAAGCTATGTATCCGTAACCATTTTGAAACAAATACTTACATTTCTGTTATCGATCAGTAGATCTCGTTCTCCATGAAAATATATTTTTGAAGAATATCCTTCTTTTCCATCCATTAATACGAGTTGAAATCTATAATATATAAAGCTCGATTACCACTGACTGATTCACTGACTGACTGATCAGGGCTGTTTTTCGGTGTGTTGGGATTTATTTTTGCGAAAAAAGTTTTGACAACCCTGAGTGTTTTTTTAATCAATCCAGGTTTTTGACATTTAAAGAAAAAAAAAACAAAATGGCGGCCGTTTTTGCGACATCAACTTTTTTGTTACGGCAGTTATTCGAGATGTGAAAAGTGTCTCAAAAACGCCCTTTGCTATTTTGTACATGACAAGAAAAAAAAGTTGAAAAAACAAAATGGCCGCGCCGCCATCTTGGATTGAAAATTGGATTTCGACCACTTTTCACGGGATCGTAGCTGAGGGGGGCGCCGCTCGATTTTCAAATTTCTTTTTTTAATCTGTTGCGTATATACTCTTCTTTCAAACCTCATTTGCAATTTTTCAAAATCCAAGATGGCGCCGCCCCTGGCGGCCATTTTGTTTGGAGAAAAAAAAGTGCACTTTTCAAACGAATTTTGCGGGGTGATGGCAACACTGGAGAGATTTGAAATGTTCCAAGCGTCGGTGGGTAATTTATCACAGTATTGCCACGACTGAGAATTTCTACCAAATTCATGGTAGTTTTTGGGCCACGGCCCCGAATAGTAGAAAAAAAAAGTTGCCATGTTTGCAAAATCCGAGTATGCAGTTTTGTAGTTATTAAGCCTCGCAATGATCTCCAGATAGTTTTTTGGAAAAATATTGGCAACACTGGAAATGGCGGCGGAAATAAATTTTCGGGTGTCGCTGACTTCTAGAGGTTCCTTGGACGAGGGTATCATAGATGAAAAAAAAATAAAAATTGTCTCTGATAGGTTATGCTATGTGGTATATGGGAAAAATACGCGCTGTCAAAAAAACAAGATGGCGGATGAGCTGGCGGCCATCTTGTGAAATCGTATTTTTTTGAAAATTTTCAAAGTGATTTTTTCGACAGATGGCGACACTTGAGAAAGTTTGCATGTATGAGGCAGGTGTGAGTCTTGCTTACATGTGTTGCCATGTCGAAAAACATTTTTGCGTTTTTTGATAGTTTAGGCGTCAGGGCCCAAAATAGTAAAAAAAATAAAAATTGATTTCCAGGAAAAGTAAACACATCAAACCTTCACTTGGTATAGTCTTAATGACACTAGGTTAGTTTTAGCAAAATTATCTGGCAACACTGGGAGATATTGAGAAAAATGTTTTTTTGACTGGTCATTTTTGAGAGGTTCCTTGGGGAACCAGTATTATTTTAGAAAAAAAATTAAAACGCCATTCGATAGCAATATATGATGTAGTATATGGGAAAAATATAGGTTGTCAAAAAATCAAGATGGCGGACGAGTGGCGGCCATTTTGTAAAAAAAAGGAGATTTGAAAAAAATCAAAGTTGTTTTTCGACCAGATGGCGCTACTTGGGGAACTCATGATGTATGACGCGAACGAGTGTCTTTTTAAGGTGTGTTGCCATGTTCAAAAATATTTTCACAATTTTAAATAAGTTTCGAGATTTGGTCAAAAAATAAAAAAAATAAAAATGACAGTTGTTGGGGAAAAAAAGTACATGAGGGCTTGAATTAAGTTAATTTGAATCCCTTTTGTCCATTTTTACAAAAATAAACTGGCAACACTGGGAGCAGCGTCCAAAAGAAAATTTTGACAGGGGCATTTTTGAGAGGTTCCTTGGGCGAGCAGTATCATCTCAGAGAAACAGTAAAAACGTGGTTCGACGCGGTATATGTTGTAGAATATGGGAAAAATATGGGTTGTTGAAAAAACAAGATGGCGGACGAGCTGGCGGCCATTTTGTAAATGTTGAGTTTTTTCGCACTTAAAAACCGATTTTTCGGGCAGTTGGCGCCACTTGACGAGAATCGTTGTTATAATCTTTATGGTAGGTATTATCAAGAGCTACAAAATGGTAGAAAAAAAAAACTTCATCCTCAAGGAAAATTTTAAGATTTAGTACAAAACTTGTGTAAAATATACGTAAAATTGTAAATACTCAATGTCTGTGTATTGTGCCCTGTCAAAAAGTGACATGTATTGTCATTCTCAACCAACCAGAGCATTTACAAAAACATGCGAAGAAAAAAAAAAAGAAAATTTTTTTTTACTCTACAACGAAATTTTCCCATACATTTTGTACTGAAGTCGGCTGAACCCTACACATAGGTACCAGCCAGAAGAATTATTATGAAAACATGCGATGGAGATACAAAATATTAGGGTAATGGGAGAGATGGCAACTAAACCGGGACTATGGAAGGGAATTGAGTTGAGTTGAGTTGATTGATGATACAACGGGTCGCCTGCTTTATCGACCTTCTGTCTTAAGTTTTTACGTAATTCTCAAACCTAACAACTTACAGTAACCATATCATATTGAGGAACTATAAAGATTCAATAACATACAAAACTAAAAAACTCAAGAAAATTTAGAGTTTCAAACGAAACCACTTATGTAAAATCAATGAGAAGAACCGCAAATATAACTTGGTAATTTCATATATTTATATAGTATTACCACAATATTTATGCGGTTAGTGTAACTAAAAATTTAAATTAAGTTGAATCAAAATTTCATAAAGTAATTTTATCACTTGTGCTTGTTAGCACTACCTACTGACATTAACGTTACGATTATGAACTTTGAATCGCTTAGCCAGCTCAGCGTAGGCATCAAGTGTGGGCTTATATGGAGCTTAAATGGAAAAATCTAAATACTCAACACAAGCCCCGAACACTGAGCGAAGCGCCGCGTAGGGCGAAGCCCGGAGCGGCCATTTCATCACGAGTTCTCTTCACAAACCTATGCGAAGCGCCGCGTAGGGCGAAGCCCGGAGCGGCAAATACATCGATTGTTGCACCGGGAGAATCCCGCAACGGCCATTTCATCATATCATACAGCGGCAGAGCCAAGCGGAGCGCCGCGTAGGGCGAAGCCCGGAGCGGCCATTTCTATCACTCGTTATATTGCAAGAATATAGCAGAGCGCCGCGTCGGGCGCAGCCCGGAGCGGCCTTCTAACTGCACATATGGACTTTTTCAACGTAGTTTCAACGTAACACTGCGGAGCAAAGGCGAAGTGCCGCGTAGGGCGAAGCCCGGAGCGGCCACTTTCATATGGGTGCGATGAAAAATGAATGCGGAGCGCCGCGTAGGGCGAAGCCCGGAGCGGCCATTCCATTACAAGTTTGAACTTCAAAAACCAAGTGGAGCGTTGTGAAGGGCGAAGCCTGGAGTGGCCATTTCAACCTGACTTTCAGGGGCAGTACCAAGCAGAGTGCCGCGTAGGGCGAAGCCCGGAGCGGCCATTTCAATCACTTGGTGTGTTGCGAGAATATTATAGCAGAGCGCCGCGTCGGGCGCAGCCCGGAGCGGCCTCCTAACAGTATGTATGGACTTTTTCATTGTGCTCTATGCAATATCTAGAAGCAAAGGCGAAGCGCCGCGTAGGGTGAAGCCCGGAGCGGCCATTCCACCGCAAGCACGACATATCTAAGCGGAGCGGCTTTTCATCGTTAGATAGACGGGCAGAACCAAGCAGAGCGCCGCGTAGGGCGAAGCCCGGAGCGGCCATTTCTTTGTAAGTTTCATACGCAGAACCAAGCGTAGCATTTCATCATATCATACAGCGGCAGAGCCAAGCGGAGCGCCGCGTAGGGCGAAGCCCGGAGCGGCCATCCATCTCAAGTTTATTAAACACAAAAACCAACCGGTGCGCCGCGTAGGGCGAAGCCCGGAGCGGCCATCCATCTCAAGTTTATTAAACATAAAAACCAACCGGTGCGCCGCGTAGGGCGAAGCCCGGAGCGGCCATCCATCACAAGGCTTATGGACAAAACCAAACGGAGCGCCGCGTAGGGCGCAGCCCGGAGCGGCCATTTCATCACGAGTTTTCTTCACAAACCCATGCGAAGCGCCGCGTAGGGCGAAGCCCGGAGCGGCCATTTCATCACGAGTTTTCTTCACAAACCCATGCGAAGCGCCGCGTAGGGCGAAGCCCGGAGCGGCCTTCTAACTGTACATATGGACTTTTTCATCGTGTTCAACGTAACATTGCGGAGCAAAGGCGAAGTGCCGCGTAGGGCGAAGCCCGGAGCGGCAAATACATCGATTGTTGTTCATTCACACCAGTTTATCTAACATAAAACCATCGGTGCGTCGCGTAGGGCGAAGCCCGAAGCGGCTATTCCATCACAAGGCTTATCGACAAACTAAGAGGACCGCCGCGTAGGGCGCAACCGTCCCAAGATCATACATTTGATTTATCTTTCCGTTGGCAAAAAAGTATAAGAGCAGCCGTGACAGACAGAGAAACCGCCCCCCGTGTATCTTCGCGAGGCCGCAGGCCGAGCTGCGTCTCGCGAGGCCGAAGGCCCGAGCTCCGCGGAGGGCGAAGCCCGTAGCGTTGCCGCGCAGGGCGCAGCCCGTAGCGGCTAAGCGTCGCAGACCTAGCTTGAAGGCGCACCCGCGCAAAGCGCGGGGCGGCAAAAAGCTAGTATTGATATTACAAGCGTACATATAATATTCTTAAATAGATATTCCATCTTCGTACTATGGCGGATGCCGGCGACTGATCGCTTTTACGACAAAATCGTCTGTGTTTTTAATTCTATTAACCGTATTTAGCTGAAGTCCAATTCTCGTGCTACTCGAAAAACATGGCGGGTTCTCATGAAATATCTGCAATGTTGTTTCGATGAATGTCGACTGTGTCGAGCATGAGTTGGCTTATTCCCTCTGTCCACCCTCTGCTTGTCCACTTAGGTTGGGCAATGACTGACACACCCCTTCATTGTACCGAGTGGGCATACTTTTAAGACATTTATGTCATTGTCCTCCCGGGGTGGACAGTGACACACATCCCTTCACTGTACCGAGGAAGAATTTTTTTTTTTTTACATTTGTGTCACCGTCTTCCCAGGGTGGGCAGTGACATACACCCCTTTTCTGTACCGAGGGTTCATTATTTTTTGACATTTGTGTCACTTTGGACAGTGGTACTTAGCCTTGTCTTACTACATTTTGATCTTAAAGGTGATCAAGCGTTGCTGACCGCTATAGTACATTATGAACAAAATGTTATAATCGTAAATATAATACTCTTACACATAAGTGGACATGTTGGTTGTGAACTCGAGCGCATATTGTAGTTGTAACGTAGGCGATCACTTAAGGGCCACTTACTTATCCTTCGTGTTGTTGTATTTATTACAATAACACAAATTATTATTATTATTTATTAATCTTATAAATAGTAAAAAACTGCTTCTAAAAGGATCACTATGAATAATAAGAATACATACAGTATATCTGTGGACATTTACATCCCTTCAACACGTGTTCTACTAACCATTTTGATCAATTATCATGACTTTGCGAAATTCATCAAGAAAATTTTCGATTCTCCCTACAAAAACACCATATTACGTGACCGACTCTGTATGAAAAGTTGAAATTATTTTATGCGAATTTCGAAAAGTCACAAGAACATCTGGTAAAAGGGGTGTAAATGGTCACAGATACACCCTACATTTATATTTTACTTTTGAGACAATAATACAATTGAACACAACGCAATATCTACCTATTAATACAAAAGTAATTTAATATCAGCCATTTCTCAATGCAATATCACTTTTTATACTAGGCCATGGCTTTTGAATGGAAACCTTTAGTAATATAAATATTCCATTGAATAATAATTCCATTTTTCTTAGTCTACTTATTTATTTCACAATTTCCAAGTATTATAAATGTATATTTCCAAAATAGGCGTTATTTTAACACTATTGTTCTACGTTAATTTAGTCTCGATAAAAACCAAAATACCTTTTTGTCATAATACGTATTTTTGTAAGTCTTGGAGCACTCAAACAGATGCCGAATTGTCAAAGAAAATAAACTTCTCGAGGGCATTACACTAAAGAAAAAAATCCCCAAAAAACTAGTCTCTAAAACAAAAAAGGTGTCTTTTTACTTTTTTTAAAAGGTAGGTAATCGAAAAATCTAAATTTTACAGGATGATTTACTGTTTCTGTCGAAGATCTTTCCAAAATTAGGATAATAACCACAAAATTCACAACTTAAGAATTAGACATATTTTTATGTAACATTTCAGAGGGCTTATTGCTAAAATCGTTTGCTATACCAGACAACGTTTGGGCAAGCGACGGGTCCCAAGAACAAAATCGTATCTCCTATGTTTTTACGTAGCAGATACGATTTTGTTCTTGGGACCCGTAAGGACATTTAATAAATAGAAGACCCCCTCTTCTGGTTATGGTTTACCAGGTGACCCGTCTTCTCCTTTATCCGCTATAATGTAAAAAAAGTCCCTGTGTATTTCTTTCATGAACGTTCGGTGTCCGTTTGACTGACGCGATGTTGTAAATAAGCTGTACCTATATTATTACGATGTGCTCACTAAGTGCCAATTACTAGGATAAGTAGCGAAATGTCGAAAAGGATAAAAGTCGAACAAGGTGAATTTAATGTTTTGTCCGATATTACGTTTTTTACTGTATGAAGATAAGGCAATGTGATTTGAAAGTGATGAACATGAATGAAGTTAAATATATTTTTGGCAAAAATGTGTTTTTTGTTTTTTTTTTATTTCCATAGCATTTACAAATGTGGGTACTCCGATATTTTTATATCGTTTTAATGAAGAAGCCCATAAGCACAAAATAATCCATAAGTTAGGACACTATCACATCCCAGCGTAACTACAGGATGTATCTGTGATTTACATCCCATTTACCACGTGTTCTACCAACCATTCTGTCACGACGGATCCCAAGAACAAAATCGTATCTGCTAGGTTTTTACTAAGCAGATAATAATTTGTTTTGGGACCCGTCTATCTGTTCTATGAATGTAAAATTAACAGCCATTCCAGTAGCAACACTCACGTATTATTATTATAGACGGGAATTAACGCGACGTAATTTTTTTAAGCACATAATGATGTATCTACTTACTGCTTGACGTTTCACAAGCGAACTCTTCGCTTCGTTTCGCTAGTGACCACGGCTGTTGTAACGCAGCAGGGAATTAACGCAGCGTCGCGTTAATTCCCGTCTATAATAATAATAGTTATAATGCAACGCGAAAATTTAAAGAACTATTCAACGCTCACGTGTTGCAAAGGCGCGTCTAGTTGCCTCTTACAAAAGGTCAGGAATAGGCCCCTTGGCAGTATTCTTAACACTCCAAGCCACAGGCACATTCCATTATTTACATGGTCCAACCTACTTCTCGGTAGAATATTTCAAAACAAACCCAAGTCATCAACATTAGCAGCTTAAGAGTATTCTCAGTTAATTACTTATGGTTAATGAAAGTCATTCATTGAATGTCGCAAAGACGAAGTAGGTACGGTCAGCATCAAAAGTAGCTAAGTTCTTACCATGTCAAAAACGATTTTGCAGGTAGGTAGGTACTTTGAAATAGTAAAAGTGTTAAGGTACCGTACAGCCACACATCAAAGTAATACGAATCTGTAAAATTTCTTCAACGGATTGTCATCTTACCGTCAAGCACATTAAGTTGAATATTAATTGAGGAAATTAGACAGATTGTGGTTCCCTGATGTGTGGCTCACTGTACTTTGGATGCTGACCGTACCTACTTTTGTAGTTTGGCAAATGCCGATGAAATACGATTGCGAATGGAACTCCTACAAATGAAATGACCCATCGACCATTACCACCTTATTACGAAATGCGATCTTGACTTATTACATGTACCTATACCTTCGTACTTATTCCATCCATATAATTGTAATGAGATACGCAATAAATTTAATTGAATTATTAAATACTAGAGGTACGTCTTTACTTCGTTTCGGAGCATTAGTTCCACTCTCTACCAATAGATGGCGCTGGTGGTCGATTGCATCGCGCTAGTGTTTCGACTTTTCGCTTTGTAAATAATTTTTGTCGAAGTCTTTAAATTCACTTCTTTATAAATAGTATGGATTACCGTTGTAGGTACCGTCGTATCTTGCGATCTCGTTACATAGGAAAGGATTAAAATGTTGGTAGCGTACGTTAATTTCACCAACTCTACAAATTAGTTATCGTATTACGATATTATACATCAGCTTTGTAAAGATTTCATATTTGTCTTACTTCAATTATAGCTCTGTCTGAAACATCGCCTCAGTCGACAGCGGACCTTATTTCGTGATTGCATAGACGTGCAGATTCGCCCTAATGCCTCCGGTTGACAGCGGGACTATAGCACATAGATAGATATACATATAGATAGATATTCTTTATTGCACCCAAAGAGATATTGCATACAAAATAACAGCAATAGAGTATGCAATAATAATTGCTTGTAGCGATTTCTTTCAGACTACATTTAGGTAGAGTAAAGAAAAACAGCGTGTTGGCAATGGGATAAGTCGGTGCAAAGCTTGAGACCAATTCTCGCGCATTAGACATTGAAGTCGCATTTAGAAATTTCAAACATTCGACCATTCAAATCTCTGATTCGACGTCAAAGTCGAGTTCACGAGAATTGGTCCCCAGTTGCTAAATGAAATTAAAATTCGAGATTACACGTTACACGCTCAGAGTCATCGCTCAAGTCGACACCGGTCCTAAGGGCCTACAACGAAGTCGTTCTACAACGAACGAGAATATACTTGTCGCTTCCAAACAAAAGACGGAAAGTGCGTGTGAAAGAGACGGGGTTAAAGATTGATCGTAATTTCTGTTTCGTTGTAGGCGCTCTTGTTTCGACATTGCACACAACGCTCCGAATCGCTTTGACCATTGTGTTGTGACGTAACTAGATGTAACGATCCACAGATCTACGATTAGCCGTGGGACCATTTCATAATGATCTGATGATGGACCACCTATTGGGGCCACGAAATTAGCGTTTTAAGTATTAAAATTCTGCCCTCCTAAGCCAAAAGGCGGTATCTCAAAAAAATCTCATTTTCTGATTTTTGTTGTATCGGATAGCTTATTCAATTGACAACATTTCAATTTTTTTAGGTGCTGATTTGTGTTATTATTATGATAGCTTATCGAAAAATAAGGAGTACGTATTTTTTCTTTTTTGGTTATTTCCTCTCCATTCTCTGAAAATAATTATTTAAAAACTGTTTATTCTAAAAGAGCGTAAGTCCAAGATATAGGCAGAAACAAAATATTATCTTTGCTTTATTTATGTCAATTTAAAAAATAAACTCAAACGGGATGTGTTTGTTCTTCTGACTATTGAGTATCGATACTATTTATTTAGAAATAAGAAGAAATGTTTATTTGGAACCAACAATAAAATGATAAAAACAAAACTATATAACAACATTAGTATAACACGTAGTAGTGGTTATTTTGCCACAATGAACAACACATTATTGCACAGCTGGCTAACTAAACTGTTTTCCTAATAATTATTCTGCTGCTGGCGCTGTTGCTGCTCGTCGCTTAACCTACGCGATTGACACGAATTGCATTGCATCCTAGCTTCTTAATTTTCTATCAGTCAACTGTCAATCAAATAAGATTTTTTAATTACGGCTCAACCCTCCTATAAGAGGATGACTTCGCCACTGTCAAGTAAAATCATTATTATTGTGTGAGTAGTCAGCAGCTGCAGTCAGTTACGATCGGACTATATTTAAACCATTACATTACATCATCAGGTCGATACAACTAGAAAAATGTCGATATGTTTTAGGCAGTACCACAACACTATCTACAGTTCCGATCTGTCAAAAGAAAGTTACTGTCAGTCAAGTCAATAACCTCAAAAACGGGAAGGTTATAAAATTTTGTTTGGACTTTTGATTGTGTTAATACCTACGAGATATTACGAATAATGCAAAAGCGCCCAACTATTCACCGAGACGTCTTGGCTTCTTTGTTTTGTGCCAACATGTAAAAATCGTGCATTATTATGTCCAGATAAATATTTTTATTATATGTACCAAAACCTACGCGTATAATGGTGTTCTGCTGTTGATAAACACATGCATAAATCGTCTATTTATGTATGCGAAGATCATTCAAATGTAAGTACAAACCTATTTGTGGTATAATACTTGTAGTAAGTTGCATAAAAAGTAGATTATTGTAACTTACAAAACAAATTGATAAAGTCAACATATACAATACTAAGTTACACCTTGTTTACTATATTTTATTTTCATTACAGCTTGAGGAAGATCTCTTGAACTATCAAGAATAGATAATGGAAATTACAAAGGCAAAGATTGAAACCCCAAGTTCCAAGGGCAACTATAGCAACATTATGGAGATTTTTCTGCAAGACAAATTTTTACAATAAATAAAACAAATAATTAAATACTTAAGACTTTATTTATTTTATTATCATTTGACTACCTCTAACATTTTGTCATAAATATAGTTTTTCCATAATTCTTCTGCTTCTAAAAGTAATTTATCTACAAACAGTTTATCATAGTATTATCAGTAGTGGTGTGTGGCAGACGAAAGGAAAACTCGGTTAAAATGTTAAAAGATAAATATATTACAATAAAATAAATATAAAAACAGGAAAGCTTACTTACATTGAAAAATATAAACCAAAAAGTGACACACGCCAATATGTCAAAAAGAAAACATAAAAATCTAGGGAGACCAAGGAGTCTGTCCTCGACATGGCCCTCCCCGTAAGGGACCAAGGGACCTTACCAAATAAAACAATGAATGAAGAGGACAGACCCTATAAAATAAAAACTTAACCTAAGATATAAAAGCCAGCTTACGAACTGGACGCCTTAATATTCCACCTGAGGTAGCCACGTCCACCACTCGTATAATGCCATCATGGCTTGGGTGCACCTTCATAATACGGCCTTCAGGCCATACACTATGGGCAAGTTCCCGTCACAAATAATAGCCAAGTCTCCGATGGTCACGTCTTTACAAATCCTTCCTTCACTTTTCTGTCGAGCGGCTAGCTCGGGGAGGTACTCTTTCCACTTGAACCGACTAGTTGACTCACTATCAGAAAAGTTCCTTGGGCCAGGTAGCGGTGATGACTATCCAATCAGGAAATGGTTTGTGGTTAATGCTGGGGCGTCAGAGTCTTCAATAGAAACATTCGTAAGGGGCCGAAAGATTACAAACTGCTTCAACTTTAAAGCGCAATGTGTTCAGGACCTCCTCTCAGGGAATCGTTTCTTTCAACGTTGCATCTAGAGGACGGTATACGCCACCGACGGGCCATTCGAAACGGTGGTGCTGGGGAAATGACGTGCCTCTCAATCGACTTATTTGCCGCAGAATCAGCAAATCGTACGACGTCGTTAACATTCTGCCATACTGGCTATCCCTCTACTGGCACCGGCAAAAGGCTGTGTGGCAATGTCGGTAAATATCTTGTTCGAGCCGCTCCATGTTGTGACGCTTTCCACTAAACTGGAACGATTCATGTCTGCAAATATATAATAGGAAGCTCCGATTCTCCTCTGAAGACAATCCAAAACAAAATCAACAAAAATAAGGCAAATTCTTCAATATAGGCCATCAAGTGATCTCCTGCACAAGTACTCGTAGACAATTCTGCTTGCTTGATGTGTCTGGCAAGCAGTGGACGCAGTACGCCAGGTGTCCGACAGCTAGCCTGAGAAAATCTCTTACGCAGAAGGCGAATAAATTAGTGGGCTCTAGCTGTGGCGAGTACTCTTAGCAAAGAAATAAAAGAAACCGATTTTGGCACAAAAACATTTTGTAACAAAACAATACTACGCACTAACACTATGAATAATAGTTAGTAAAAACTAAATAATAATAAAGAACGTTAGCTCCAGGCTCCAGCTGCTTTTCAAGTACATACCTAACAATATGAATCAGACAGCAACAAAACATCTAAGCTGTGAAGAGAAGCTGGGCCCTGAGGCTATCTTTCTGGCAATTTCAAGCCATCTGACGTAGCATGCGTCTCGTCAAAAAATAAGTGAATTCTAAAGGCATCGTAAGAAAGGCCTTAAAAACGCGAAAATAATATCGAACCTAAGTTCGGACAGTTAGCGAGGCGCACCAAATATGCCTTACATAGTTGATGCGTACATACTTCGCTGACTGTACTCGATAAGCGAACATCTAAAGAAACTGCTTGCAGTTCGAGTCGCGGTACAGAAGCAGGTTTTAAAGGCGCGACCCGAGACTCGCTTGCAATCATAAAAACTTTAAATCTACTCGGGTACACGAAATGCCAAAATGCATCGCAAGCTTCGACACTTGCATCTGAAAAGAATCGGCGTGTGAGGAGACCGATAACATCTGCGTAGAAGCGCGGAACCAGACAGTTCCCAGTCATCACGGCACGGTGGTACTCCCCCCAGCGGTCTCGCTCACACCCAGGAAATATTTCACCCCGGGATCTAACTGACCACCAAATCATTTGAAACCGACTAATTTCAGTTATAGCGCTTAAGTACGGCGTGTACAGTTGCCGTAAAAAATACTGGAAATATCAATGTTTGAATTCGTAGAGTCCTTAGAAACGATAGCATTGACGTCTATGGTATACAAATATCGATAGTAAACATCTCGCCTCAATCTTTTAACTAGAGAGTTCAATCGATTTAAATCAGGTATACGCGTGGAATATTTCGCCGCGGTAAAATATCTTCAAAAGGACCGTCGGGAAGTATGGACGTGGTTTTATTTAAAACATTAAAGGCTGCAGGCTTTTGCGAGAAACAAAACTCTTTTGGTTTAATATCGATGGTTTCTAATTGGCCGTGCTCCTTCATAAACGTACCTAATTCCGTGTCATCAATGGAAACACTACAAAAATTGACATGCGGTGGTGAATTACTAAATTGCGAAGATGAGCCTCCATACGCTACCCATCCAAGAGCTGTCCGAACAGCTGCTGGCTGGTTAGACGACCCAAAACGATGTTCTTTACTAAGTAAAAGATGCCAGTCAGAAAGCCCAATCAAAACTTTTGGCTCCACGGCATTGTAGCTCAACTCATGACTGATATCTTTTAAATGATCATACTTTTTCATCTCATCTACAGGAATAGCTTGGCTTACCAATTTAAGATTAGCGACAGTCCTAGCATCGCTAATTGTATAACTATCCGCACTAAACTTTCCCTGAATGGTAAAATTTACGCGCTTGGACATTATATGTCGCGCACCTGTTATGCCTCCAAGAAGAACTTGCTCTTCAGGCCCCTCAAGACCTAAACTATCGGCCACATCTTTGTCGATCAAAGTGGCAGAAGAGCCGTCATCTAATAGAGCGAACGTTTGAATCTTCCTTTTGGGAGTCGAGATGACAACAGGTAAAATTTTCAAAAAAATATTCTTATTTACATGCGATGTAAAACTATTACTACAAGGCTGAACCACGGGCATGACCGGCTCTTTGGCAACCCTTACCTCTTTGCTAATTGTTTGGTCTATGACACGGGCGCTGTCAGATGGTAAACTATTGCCTGGTGTCCGTGTCACCGATGGTATTGACAAAGAAGTGTCCGGATTGCTTCCCGTCGTCACAACTGACGTTGTCAAAGCCGGTTTGACTACACTTTCATAATTACGATGGAAAAGTGTATTATGATTTTGCCCGCATAATCTACAAGTGACCCTGCAATTAAGCCAATAGTGCTTTTTTGTACTTAAGCACCTTTGGCAAACTTTCCTCTGGCGAACCCAGGAGAGACGTGCATCTAATGAGAGAGCCAAGAAACGTCTGCAACTGGTAATGTTATGGTCGCCAGTACAAAAGGAACAAGAAGTACTTGAGGTAGTGGACTCCTTAACATGCTGCGAGCGCGGAGGCAGCGCCGTCGTCGGCGCCCTCGGCGTGTCAGCTGACGCGGGCGCCCCGCCCCACGGCGCGGTGCTCGGGCAGAATCGCGCCTGGTTGCTGGCCTCGCGCTCCAGGAAAGCAGCCAACAACTCGAGCTGAGAGACACCGGGGCCATGACTTCGCGCTGCGAAGTCACACCACTTTCCCTGCAATACAGGAGTTAATTTAGCTATAAGGTTGTGGATAAGCTCAGGCGAATAAATGTATTCTGGTTTGTCAAGAAGTTTTATTACACAAACACAGTTTTTAACATGCACTGCAAGCTTAATAATATCGTCCACACATTGACCTAGCTTAGGTAAGGCACGCACTAAAGCAATTTCATTTAGAATTATTTGTTCTGGGCGTGCAAAGCGTAATTCTAAAGCACTCAAGACATCGCTGGGGTTATTCGATGTAAGCAAAAGTGACTTCACAGTGTCTCTGGCCTCACCGTGAAGTGCCTGGCGCAAACGACACATATTTTCCGTCGGGGAAAAATACGGCATGGTGTCATTATAAGTGCGCTTAAATAATAACCATTCACTTAAGTCACCCCCAAAGGGAGTGAGGTTATTGGGTGGCTTGGAAGCAATTTTGGCTGCTAAAAGGGCTATAGAGTTAGCGAGATCACTCACCTGATGAATAGAGTTACCTACATCTTGAACAGGCGCGGGGGGCACTCTGCGCGGCGGTGAGACCTCCGGCCCCGGAGACGCGGTGTCTTCACGAAAGTCGCGAATTGAAGGACACTGGTAGACGTCTTGGGTGACACGGTGGTGAATGTCGCGCATGTGCGGCGCCTGTTGAACAGTTTGCGGCGGCGGAATAGATCCGCATAGGCCGCCACCATTTAAATCGGTAGGAAAATTATCGTTCACCCATTGGGTGGTAGAATGAGATCGCGCCGAGGAGCCCTGCGCCTCAAGCGCGGCGGCTTCCGCCTCGTAGGCCGCGCGCGCAGCCTCCTCCTCAGCCTGCAGCATGTCCCGCCTGCGGGCGGCGGCCTCTTCCTCGGCCTGCAGTATGACCCGCTTACGGGCGGCTTCCTCCTCCGCCACAAGCATGACCTGTTTCTTAACATGTAACAATTTATCTTTTAAACGAGCCTCCGCGGCTTTTTTGGCCGCGATCGTCTGCGATGACGCACGAGAGGACGATCTGTCACTGGGGCTAGTAGAGGCCTGCAAAGCGCCCTCGGTTGACGAGGGGCCTGCGTTTCCCTTCGCTGCCATACCGCGAGTTATCATAGTAAATTTAGAATTTTGAATTTAGCGGTGAAAAATTTTGCTGATGGCGTCTAAATGACGAACTCCAAACCTCGAAGGACCAGAATGTGGCAGACGAAAGGAAAACTCGGTTAAAATGTTAAAAGATAAATATATTACAATAAAATAAATATAAAAACAGGAAAGCTTACTTACATTGAAAAATATAAACCAAAAAGTGACACACGCCAATATGTCAAAAAGAAAACATAAAAATCTAGGGAGACCAAGGAGTCTGTCCTCGACAGTGGTGAATTTGCTGCACATTATTATTATTATTTGTTGATACACTAGCAGCAAAAATGCTGATGCGTCTATATCACTGCACTTGTGTGTGTAATCTGTTTGTAATTTAAACTGTCCAGTCTATTTTTAAAAGAGTTCACTATAGGAGCACTTATCACAGTTTCAGAAATATTGTTCCACGCATTTATGACACGGTTCGGCAAAAAGTGATATCTGGGATTGCTCGCACTTCGAGTGAGTATTATCCTTAGTGAGTGCCCTCTCATTCACGTCGTAGTATCCTGTTAGAATCTTATATGTCTCAATCAGGTCGCCTCATTCTATTCTCACCTCCAGTGTAGCGAGACCCAAAGCCCTGAGCCGCTCCTCGTATGTCAGGTTCCGAATGCTGATTACCATCTTTGTAGCTCTTCTTTGTACTTGTTCCAGTAACTCAATGTCCTTTTTAAAATATTGATATCTGAAATCCATATTCCAGTAGTGGGCGGACATAAGTCTTAGAGAGTTTCAAGAATAGTTCTTTATCTATGTATGAGAAGGATTTTCTGATAATGTAAATAAGAGAATTAGCCTTTTTGGTAAATTCTAGACTATGTTCATCCCCTTTTAGGTTATGGGTAATGGTAATTCCAAGATCTTTCTGTTGCTGCACAATCTAGGCACGAAACTTGTTGCAGTCACTGTGTACATCTTAGACCTTAAGCTCTGTGTTCAGGAGTAACTCGTCCCTGAATGTAGCATAGGGAATTTTGTCTTTTCACCTCAACATACCCGGTCGATGTTTCCACATAGCATCCCCAGATGACATCAGGACTTTGGTTCCTCGAACTTCAGCTACATTGAAGGTGTTCTCGCGCATGAACTGCAGCAACATCATAGTATCGACTTTTGGCAGGTTTTGGCTGTCTGCCATGGAAAATCCTTCAGAAACCTTCATTATAACCAACTAATTTGGGATGGGCACAGAAATAAAGGGCTTGGCTTTAAAATTAAACGAACGAAATATTACAAGCGAAAACAAGGAAGATCAACAAACAATCAAACTGTACTGTCAGACTGACATTTGTATTTTTTTTTTTGCGGATTTATGATATGTCTATGACATAATGGGTGTAATGCCTCACTCATTGAAAGTTAGATATTTTCAAAATATCTTTCTAAATATTGAATTAAAAAATGTGAGATATTTTTTTTTACGTTAAACAGCTCAAAATCTCGAAATGGTTTTTGAATTTTAGTACCTTTATAAAATTGAAATGTTGTCAATTATCTACCTAATGGCCTAAACCAAATAGCCGTATCTCCTTTGAAACACACAGAAAATCCATTTTGAAAATATTGCGTATCTCAATTTTTCACGAAATTACTAAGAGACTTAGGGGTATCCCATAATTTTGAATGAGAATAGCCGTATATTTGGTTACGGCGAAATAGCTTAAAAAAGTAGTAGAGGATAGTTCGCAGAAGTGTGAGATACCGCTCTAGTTGAGAGGCAGCGCGCATGAAAGTAATCGCTAAATCTTTAGCATTACGGACGAAATTTAAGTACATTTCATATGGCAAATCTTTGACCACATCCCGATTATATAATAAGTTAAAATATCATAACTAAGCCAAAATTTTATGTAAAACAAGTTCCATGGCCACCTTCAACCTCGATGATCAAAACAGCTCATGATGCATGAAGGTGGTCGCAGGAAATATGTGAAAAATCACTGAGATCCCATATTTTAATCTATGAACGTACTTACTTTAATTTTTATATTTCTAAATGAAAGTTTGTTTATAAAAAGTATTTTTCTGAAATTGTTGTTGTTTAGAAATCATCGACACGAGTTATCAATCGACGTTTTTTCGGGTAGGTAATTCAATCACAATGTAAATAATCAGGTAATTACTTGTCTTAATGTCCATTAATTTAAACATTTTATTGATTTAATTGAGTTTCACCTGTTGGTAACTAACCGATTTATATAAGAATGTAGATGAGTTGGCGATATAAATTAAGGTAACCGGACAACGACCTAAGCCAGAATTATATTTTCATACTAGCGACCCTCCCCGGCTTCGCACGGGTACACCTCGGGTTACATTATTGGAGTTTTAGTACGGATCCCTATGTTTTTTTTAAATATAATATAGCAAATGTCACCCGGAGATAGTGTAGCTTCCCAGCTTTGACAATGAGCCCATAACTGCAAGCATTGTTGCAAACAAATTTTTAAAAACAAACATTCTTCCCCCCCCCCCCCCCCCCAAATAAAACTAAGCCTAATGGCATTTCACAGGCCAAGATAACTAATATTTTGAAATCCCTTCAAAATATATTGCCAAGTAATAGATTTATCATTCTGGAGAGAGCTTCCCATTTCTGAGTGATTTTAAACATAGTTGCGTTTATGTAACATATAAAATTTTGTTTTTAATTTGTCTGGAATATAATTAAATCATTGAAAAATGCAATTTACTGCTGGTTTTATTTTCTATTATTAAAGGTTTTTAGCAAACATGTGTATTAAAATATTTGTATGGAAATTCCCATACAAACTACTGAAACCGAAAGCGGTAATTCATTATCGTAAGCAATTAATTTGAAGGGAAATGGCGGTATCTCAAATAAAAGGCATAACTATATATTTTTTCAAAATTTGAAAGTATCCATAATAAATATGGTATAAAATATTTTTAAGCAAGTTTTAATAATTCGAATAACTCTTCTCTAAGTTGACGCGAAAATGAAAAAGACAAAACATCGATTTTCTCGAAAGTTACTTCTGTTGAGTTAACGCTTTTTGGCTTAGGAGGGCAGAATTATAGTAAGAGGGAAATTTCTGCTATTAGCTAGACGGTGCAGTGGTGTGGCAAAACATTGTGAGGAAACCTGTGCTTTTTGATAATGATTCTGAATACATGAAGCATATTACAGCATGGTAGGGATTTTTTATAGTCTAGATCCGTGGTCGTCAAACTGCGGCCCGCGGGCCGCGTGCGGCCCGCCTACGTTATTTGTGCGACCCGCGATATAGTAGATTTATTTAATTACTAGTCAACTACATATTCGTATTTATCAGAAATCAGTTAAGTACGCATATACTGCGGCCCGGGCCCTGATGTTCATGTTGATATGTGGTCCTTAAAGAGTAAAGTGTGACGACCGCTGGTCTAGATTTTATCGTGCGAGAGAAAAAATTGGGTTAGCACTAAATAAATTGAGGTCTGCTACTGTTAGACCTGTGTTTGGTGCTTAGCATGTTTTGGCTCAAACTGACTTAAATTGACAAAGCTGCCTTCCCAGAATTCTCTTCTACATTTCTCATGTTTACCAGCAAGCTACTCCCAATCTGCACGTACGTGTAGTTTTTGTATGCTTTGAAATCTAGGTAACTTCGTCAATCCTATATTCCTCCGAAATGAAAAATGAAAATCTTAAATGTAGTGTACTAGTTATATCTATACTCTATACTAATATAATAAAGCTGAAGAGTTTGTTTGTTTGTTTGTTTGTTTGAACGCGCTAATCTCCGAAACTACTGGTGCGATTTGAATAATTCTTTTTTTTGTTGGATAGTCCATTTATCGAGGAAGGCTATAGGCTAAATAACATTACGCTATGACCAATAGGAGCAAAGACAGAGCGGTAAATGTGTAAAAAACGGGGAAAATTATTCATTTTTGAAGGCTTTCTTTGCGTGCGCTGCGAAAACGGTTCAAGATACACAAAAAATATGTATGAAAGAATTATTCCTCTATACATGATCTAAAAAAAGTCCGCAACGGCATATGTCTATCTTTTAAGGTTTAGTCACAATGACCGTTTTTATGGTACCAAATTTGGTCGAAATAATTTGTTTAAGTTGTATCAACATAATAATATTAAGGGGGTTGTAAGGGGTTAAAAGGGGGGTAAAAAGTTACTTTTCCACGCGGACGAAGTCGCGGGCGGCCGCTAGTTATTAATGAAAGCAGCTTTTGATATAAGTAATCGGTATATTTTTAGATTCTGATGTTAATTTCTGAGGAATTCTGACTTTCTCGAAAGTTAGATTTCTAAGCATGACCCAGGAGAGTGAATCACGAATGCATTCCGTGCTTTTAGTGGCCACACGATAATGACGCGAATAAATAGTTTCCCAGCAATAAGCACTTCTTGAAACTGCATTTGACGATTGCATTTGCGAAATAACAGTGTACTCGTGGTTTATTCTTTAAATCTGGTCTATTGTTGGCCCCAGACGTCTCGATTGAGGTGATAACAATAGTGAGTTTCCACCCACCTTTCCAATTTTTGAATTGCCAAATTAATGTTCAGGGTTTCGTTTTGTTGAAGATGACATATGATTGCACCTATTCACTGTAACGACAAAAATCCGTCCAAGAACTAAGTATACACTCCAGGTGTTCGAAGAAAGATTAACGTTAGAACTTACAAAAAGTTGCTGACTGTCATGATAGAATACGGCCAATATTCATTTATTTTTTGGCTTATAACAAATCACTGCGGGGAATGTGTTTATGAACACTAAGAAGTTTCAGATATATTTGACGAATTGAACGTTTATGTAAAAATTACAACTTAGATGTCAATTTTTTTGTGACGGTCGAAGTGTACCTACATGTTTTTGGACACCTTGCTCGCTCAGGTATGTCTACAACTGACTGTACCTACTATTGACTGGTCTTCTCTTCTTCTCTAATTTGCTACCTACGAATTGCAAACAGAGCGTCCTGACCCAAAAAAATATTAGGTAGACAAGTTGTGATCTTAGTAGATATTTCTCTATTTAACCATTCTTTTACTAATATTAAAGATTTTTTATGTTACTCTGATGAGTGGCTGATGCGTTGCTGGCCTTTTAGGAAGTAGTACGCTTGTCTCTTTAAGCCTTTGTATGTTTATTACTACAAGATTTAAAAAAACTCTTTACCATGCATGACTATATGTTTTATACATTTTGGTTATGAATGAAGTATGATTTTGAACTTTACTATTACTCTCTCACATCATTATGATTGGTATCTCAATTAAAAAGTTCATTTTAACTGAAAGATGACAGACTGTCTGTTTATCTGTACTCATGTTACATCGGTGAAGTACGAAAAACACCACATCACCAAACGGTTAGAGTTCTTCAATCAATTCTCACCATTATATCACCCACATTTGGTTCTATATCAAATGAGAAATTTTACCGATTGTGGTAACCCAGTGTGGTTGTCTGTACCTCGGTAATGCTTGACATTTCGAATCATTACAGCTTTTAATAACGCGAAAATCTAACGACTAACCCACGAATTACTTAAAAGTCTCAACTGTGATACTATTGATTTAAATAGCGATAACTTAAGATTTCAGGAGCTCCCTGAAACGAAGTTACTTATCAGCCTTTATACCTACTGTCCCACTGCAAGGCAAAAGCCTCTATTATAGAAATCAAGTAATTACTCCTATGATGGGATTAGGCTTAATCACCACGCTTGCCTGGTGCGGATTGGTAAACTTATCTGAAGTCAAGTTTCATTTCAATTTTATGTAGGTATAGTCTAGTACAACGTTTTGTAATACTGCAAAGTGTGTTTCTTTAGTCAAAGAAGTTACTTTGGTTTTTGATAGCGATTCATGGTTGCTTTTTGCATAGCATGCTCATAACATCGTATACCTACTTTTACGTCAGAGAAGGAGACCCACTTTGTTTTCGGGTGTGTACAAATTTCACTGATGTTTTCAAGATATTTTTATCAAAAGCATTTGTATACTTAATTTGTGCTTGAACCCACGCCATTCTCAGATTGAGGATCGTATAATATCGCCGCAGGGGCTCTGTATGCGAATCTTTCTCACGATGCTTTGATTGTGCGTACCTTACGTAAGTGTGGACACCAAAGTTCACGTGATGCTTAGATATAATGACTCTGGCAAATTGGTTTGAAAAATGCGGCGGATTACATGATTGCGTGTACGCAACAGGAAAATTTCATAGATTTCTCCAAATAAAACTATAAAGTACGGTGTCAAAATGTATTTATCTTTTTTGTAAACAAAAATAAGAAACTTAAAATTATAAATTAAGCTAATCTTATAGATAAACTTTATACAAAGACATGAGCCGAGCCCAGCGGCTAGCCACTTCGTCCTTTTGGCGCCACAGTGCCCGACCGTCACGGTGACAGGTGTCATCGCGACAGGTGACACGGTGGCGCCATCGACGCCTGGCTGGCCGCTGCGCGCTGGAACCCGTGTACGTGCACAGTCACAAGCGTCGGCCGCGAGATGGAGCCACGGCCAGGCCGGCGTCACCTACATTGTACGTGGCCGCCGACCAAATTGTTTTAACATTCGAACCCGCCCTTGGATCTTACGAACGCGCCCGAATAAATCTCATCCGAACATCGCACTTCAAACTTTATGACTGGTAACGTAGCCTGACAGTGCAATGCGTCCGGAATTTAGAGTTTAATTTAGTAGGGGGCGCCGTAGCTGCCGGAGGGGGCAGACGGGGCACCGTAGCTACCAGAGGGACCAGATGGGTAGCCACCGCCGGAGCCGCCGGAGAAACCGCCGGACTGCTCGAACTGGGCGACCTGGATGGCTTGACGGACTCCCTCAAGGTTGATTCCGACGACGCGGGCGGAGGGGACTCCGTAGGAGGAGGATGGGACTCCGTAGGAGGAGGAGGGGGCACCGTAGGAGGAGGAGATACCACCGTGGCCGCCACCGTGACCGCCGCCGAATCCGCCGGAGCCGCCGGAGGAGGCTTCTTCCTTGAGGAGGATCTGGCGGACTTGTTCGAGGAGGGCGGCGTCTACGTTCTGGCCCTCGGAGGTCTGGTAGCCGGAGGAGACGGCGCGGTAGCCGCCGCCGCCGCCGCCGGAGGAGAAACCGCCACCGAAGCTGCCACCGTGGCCGCCTCCGTGGCCGCCTCCGAAACCTCCGCCTCCTGAGGGGCGGTTGTAGCTGTAGCCAGATGGGGGCTCAGCGCTCACGCAGGCCAAGGCCAGGGCTATGCACTGTTGACAAAAAGACATTGTTACTTCAAATGCCAACTGAAATTTGACGTTCAATTGTAATCGTGATCATGACAAGGTGTTTGCAAGTGAACGCAGTAAACTTAGTAGTTAGTATCAGTAAATACTTTTAGTAGTTAAAGACCAAACGTTCGTAAGCCATGCCGTGTTCTTAATCATTGCTTGCATCAAGTTGGATAAACATCTAAACATTACGCTTCTGTTTATTGAGTTGATAAAAGCCTAGGTAACTTTTCATTTTTATAGCAGCAGTAAGGGTTCGCTGTCTATTTAGATAGTGTAATTTGCGACGTAAAGCTTTAGTGGATCACAACTGGTTAAACATGATACTTCAATGGTTAACAGCTTATTTACGATCTAATCGTAGAAGTCCCTACCTCAGATGTAGGTAGAAACTGAACAAGAAATACTCATAATTTATGTGAATGGTCAGTATGATCAGCAATTGCTAGAATCCATTTCATTGGCTGAAAGCAAGTTAGGCCTATTAAAGTATCCAATAAAAATATTCCTGGATCATGGGCTGATGCCCTGATCGAGTAAAAAGTATGTTTAGAATTTTTCAAACATGGCTTTGGTTTGTCATCGCCAATTAATGCAATTTATTAAATTAGACAAACGTCAGCCTAATTCTACCTCAGTGGCGAGGCTATGTGAATATAGAGCTAGAGACCCATTAACAATATGGCAATCATATTGATCTTTAATAACACATCACAAGTTCTTTAGTTGATTTGAACTTTTAACACTCTGTAATTTAGTTGCTTAAGTACGTTCTAATGAACACAAATTAAGCACGTGTGAAGTAATAAATGTTCGTCTTGAGTGCAACTTAATGAATAGTTTATATAAAGCCGTGTTCAGTCAAAGTTCAAGCTTCCGCCTTCGCGTTATACAACAAACATAAAGGGCAGAGTACTGTATAAGTACTATTACAGTGTATGTACATCCATATTTGATAAACTACAGGTTCTATTTGTCATGGAGATAAACCTGTTGCGTCATTTAAGCTTTCTATTTTAATTGATGGTTTTAGTAATGTTCGAGTGTTGTCCGCGGAGTTCATACATGAATTTCGATGTACAGTTCCTATATGATTTCTATTTGAATGCATAGAATTACAGCATTGTATATTATTTGGTCATCTCAGATTGATGAACTGAACTGTGAATCAATAAATTTATCAAACAACATAGTATCGATAGATGATTCCTAAAAGTCAGCGTAAGCACTAAAATTTACAGCATCAGTTTTAAACCGAGATTATCTTCAGGCGACGTTTTATAATAAAGGGTCAAGTGTTCATCACATTTATGTTTGGAGATTGAACAAGGTGCAGATCTCAGTTAAAATGGGATTTCCAATATTTTGTACCTATTTCGTATCAACACAACCTTTTTAGAAATCCCTATGAATAAACGCAACTAATAGTATGTAACCAGGTGAGTAAAACCTAAATAGATGACTTGTTTTTGAAACCTACGTTACATGCAGTATTGTCTTCGCTTTCCATTTCGCTTGCTAATTCGTTCACATCTCAGTATTAAAATATATGTAAATAGGCGTTATCCAATGGTATTGTGTAAGTTTATTGACCAATCTCTCAGATCGTGCTTTTCTAACTGTTCAAGTTAATTGTAGGTCCGAATGATGCTCGTCTTGATTCGTCAAGTGCACTCCACGACCAGGTCAAGTGGTGAAGAGGAAATTTTACGTTTGTTTTCTTATGAAATATTCTATTGGTAATTTTTAAAGGTGGTAACAGAAATTGACATTGTTTCTAAAGTCTTCGGGATGCTTGCGAATCCAGGGAAACCTTAGTTTTATATAGGTTGTTCTTTACTGCCTCAAGACTCATCATCATCAGTCATGGAAATTTCAAGTCATTAAGTGGTGCATATGCAAGTCATTACAAATGATGGCTCGTCTCTGTAAAAATTGTGAGTTATTTTAAGTTATCTTCTTTTCAATTTAAGAGTCATTTGGCTTTAATGTACCATAACAAATTTTGGCTATTGAAGTTTAATGCTCATGATAAAATAGACAAAAATGATTGACTGACTGCTCTAATTGCGCATACCAAATTTTGTCCATAGACGTTTTCGTTATGTTGTAGACAAATTTGACCTCAACCAAACCTAATGGCCACTGAATATGTCTGCCCCGTCCTCAAATGAATAAGGGTCTTTATAAAGTCTGTCCAAAATACCAATTCTGTTATCTATTCTAAATTAATAAGTTCCGTTAGGTACGTAACCCTTCGTGCATAAAGAATATCTTTCTATCTATCTATCTTTGTCTAGTCTTATCTTAAATCGTTTTAAAAACATTAATAAAAGCTGTCATCAACTTAAAACATGCGTCCATAGCTTATCGTCAAAAAAGTTTTGGTAGTATGGATGGTATTTAAATATTATAGAAGCTGTTGAAAATCTTGGCTTTCGGCTCATGTCTTATAGGTCCCTATTTAGCTTGAGGACAGCAGATGAGGTGTAAATCAGTACTCCAGCCGTCGGCGATCAAAGTTGATTGCTCTCCCACGGAGCCTGACCGGCGCGAGCGCATGGCGCAACGGATGCACTATAACCTTACTTTCGCTTCTGACCATTGTTTGTCTAATCTGTTTAGGTGCTCGCTATATGCAAAACATTTGTGTTGCTCATCTGTGGTTAGCGTTTTATGGTATTTGATTATTCAAATTGCTTTATCAACTTTGATTATCAAAATACACTATTCATTTTATTAGTCTTTATGGTAAGTTAGTAGATTTTTTATCGGATTAGAGTTAATATGGAAATATTACGTAAAATTTGTTGATTTTTTTTTAAAGAGAAAGGATTGAAGGATTTTAACAGGTACTAATGATGAGTTGGGTAATACTTCATTGCACCTAACAAACAATGTATAAAAATGTAAGGATCTATGTTTGTCCAGGCAAGTGATAGATACTAAGAATTTGTTGGATCTTATTAAGGTTCTAAATTACTTGTGAACTTAAGATGACAAAACTATGAATATATGTAGTTACCAAAAGGCATAGAGGCTTTGAAGGAAATCAAATAGAAAATCGAATTCTATAGACATGTTGATTTGTAATTCTATGATTACGTTAGTCCTCGCATGGTAATGGACGCGGAAATCGAATGTTAAGAAATATTTTCGCATTAAGATTCAGAGAAAGGCATCCCACAGCTTTATGAACCTAGGTTCAGACCGCGCACTATGACATGCCCAGGCGCATTGCGTCACAAGATGGCGCCGCTTCCGCCCAGCGCCGGAAGTCACGCAAGCGCCATTAACTGGAGCTTTCAACTTTGATCTCGTCTTTGTTACGGTTATGACATATGGAAATCACCATTAAAATTGTGTTTACGACGAACATTATAGAGGCAGCCATAATTTTAGTAATTTGTAGTCATTTGTTACTAAATGAACAATAAATCAGACGTCTTTATGCGTTCAACTGTATGTTGATGATTTGTTAATGAGTGTTTCTTTAAATTATTCGAGATTATCAAATTGCGAATGCAAAGTTATGCTCCGATTATGCATAGATATTAATATAACTTTCAGATTAAAGAATTTTTATTTGTATTATAAGAGTTTGATTAAATCTTTCTTACATTTAAATAATTTATCATCAATAGCAATATTGATAGAACAATTATTTAACGACTTGTTGTGGTTATTTGAAATGAACTCAATTGAAAAACCTTCAAACATACATAGATCATTTGCACAAAGGCTTCATTCAGTAGAGTATGATATTGCAATTTCGCTAAAGATATTGTTAATATAATTGGTCTAATGTTGTAAAGATGTCTATTCAACAGCGCTTGTGGTTACTTAAGCACTAAAAAGAGGAGTTCACACATTAAATCTACTTAAGCTTCCGCTGACTCATGCAAGTAAAAAAGCAAAAAGGAAACTTCAATAAGTTCATTCTGAAATCAATTGCAGATTATTTTGTTTGTTTTTGTACTGAGTATGTGAGATGCAACTATGTTTCCATCTACAAATAGCAATGTGAACATTATCTTTGGTATTATTAAAATGTTATCTTAATTCCTTCTTGCATATTTTCAATTTACACAAGAAAAGATGCAACTGAATTAGAATGACCCAAAAATTATTTACACACACGATTTGTAATCAAATTAGATTTATTTGAAAGCATTAAGTAACATTGAGTTAGATACGAGTAGCTACTTAATTTTAACAATCGGTTTGGTATCGATTACGCCATCTGTCCGAGTAGAATATCGATTTGTGAAGACGACCACATTCGGGTCACACTTGGGGTCAGTATTGGGTGCTAGTCGTTAAGGCCATAAGTGGCACTCGGTAGCGTTTTATCACGTATTTAAGCGGCGATAAAACTTGATAGTGTTTAGCAAACGGCCTTATTGCTCAATTGCGTACTTCTATATGTATTTGAATGTGAAGAAGAGTAGACGTATTGACCCTATGAGTATGTGCCGTATTTGGGTCGTTGGTTAGTTGATTGAGGACATTACTACTGGTGTATCTTATTAAGTATGGAGTATTACCAATAGCATTACCTGCAACCAATTTTTGTGGAACCAAATCCCCTGGGACGCTAAAGACCTACCACTACAATGCGCCGGCATGTCGTTTTAATTTTGTTGTTAAGACATTGCAAACTTGAATCATCTGTTTGTTTAGTCTTGAAAACTCTCCGAAACCATGTGTGTAATAAAGGATAAGTTGGATCAGTGGTTTCAGAACTGACCGCTACAAACCGGACCAGATGTGGAACTGTAATCGAGTTGTCTTGAAAATAGTTAACAACCTGCAATTACACATCTTTCTGTCTGCAATATTAATGCAAGACATATGCAAATTCGTGGAGATTGTAAAGACGAGTCTCTTAATTACGCGGTCGGTTAAATTCGAATGTTTATATCATTATGAGCTATGAGAGGTCGTGAAGTGCATACTCAAAGATGAAAGTAGCTATACTCGATGAGACCATATGACACAGATCGGCATTATGATAATTTTATGCTAATATTTTTTTTGCAGATTTGAAAGTTCTTATTTATTTTTGTAATAAATAGCTGCTAAATGATGCGGATTCGTTTAATTTGTGCAGATGTAAAAATGTAGAAAGTGAATTTTGATTCTTACAACTGAGTTTGGTTATCAAAATGTTATGAGAATTAATGTGTATATTTTGTTATTATTAATCTTCTTTCATTTAATAAACTCATGTAAGGAGTGAAGCGATAATGAATTCGATGCTCAATTGTTAATTTTACAGTGTGTTTTAAGACAAGATTTATTTTGTTCATTTAATGTCTTTTATTTAAGTGTTGCATTGTAAATCACCATCGTAATGGCATATTAAATGTATCTTTTATTTCTCTTTAGCATCGTCATTAATAAAGTTTTTATTTACTGTCATTCTTGTACGAGTATTGTCTGACAGGTATAATGAGATTACGTTAATTGCCGGATCGAGGTTTTCGTTAGTCTGACTAGCAACACTGTACTTGAATCTACTAACTGATATAATTACTAGTTTTACCAATGGATTATTCAGATCTTTTATCATGCGCTTAATCTCGTTTATTACAATTTATTCGGACTATGATTCCAGGATTTAGTAAATTTGGGAATGAATTTGGGATGGATTTTGCAGCCAAAATGAATTGTGATTAGGAACGTTCTGTGAACAATCGGTCATCCCAACAATTGTGGGTATCCACGATGATCGATTCCTTATGTTCATTTATTTGTTAGATAGGTAGAGGTATTAGCACTAACCGACCTTATGGGAGTTTGCATTTAGTTTATCATCATCAGTTTTATGGATTTAAACCTGGTGTTGCGCAGCGAATCTATCTTGTAATGCTTAATAATTTTATTGAAATTTTCCTAATTTCATCACATTGCTAGTTACAAGAATCCTATAAGTTTCCACACAGCTTCGTAAATCTCCCGGTCCGGTAATGCTACCCGTGCTGACCTGTGACCGCTTGCGCAACTGATGCGCGCAATACTTGTAATTGGTAGCGCGAGTTGCGTATGCGCAGCTATGCGGGTGCATCTCTAGATAAAATTGATTAGGATTGCCAGGTGCATTTGACTGGCTCGATGGACATTTGGTAGAAGACTGGGACACTTTACTCCAAGGGGTTTAGGCTTGTTCAAAAAATATTGTTTGATGGACACGTTGTGTTTGTTCAGTATCTGAGTGATATAGTTGCCGTTTCTTTGTTGTTTTGATACTCATAACTTGCAATTATACCTATTGGGGAGAATGGATCAGTGGTCCTGATTTTATTATGTCTGATAATGATAGTTTTTCTATTTTTGAACTGAATATCAATAATTTAGGACATTACTTTTGATATTTCTTGAATAGAAAATAATGTAAAACAAAAATATACAAAGGTGCAAGTACTAAAAATACCAAATTTTAACTCTGTTGCATTTCTTAATACAAATAAACATATTTAAATAGCTTTGTTTTTTATATCTTATATGAATATTCATGAATCTCATTGTTATTTTCCTTTACAATAATTTCCTTTAAATATAATTTGGGTTGTCCCCATATAGATTTTTTTCTATTTTTTCAACAAATGGAGGCTTTGTCCTCTGTGCTGTGACAGCATGCTTTGAGATCTATTATTTTGCTTCAGTCAAATATAGGACTTTTGAAGAATTATGATTCTTCCCTTAATTTCCAGTTTTGTGGGATCATTGTAACTGGTATAAAGTCTAAAGTGGTTAAGTAATCTATTTTGTGATGGAAATCTACTATGAATGAGAGAAAATTTCGCTAGTTTAAAAAATATACGATCTTTTGATGGAATCGTTAAGCCATAGCTATTGTTTCAACGGCAATTTAAATACCTGTGAATTTCCATTTGAGTCTTCAATGGGACACTCGTGATTTATTTTATAACATCGTTAACTTTGCTGGCAAGAAGCGTGGGAGACAGCGTGAATATAGATATTATATGATCGATCAGCTGATATGATTGTTGACTTCTTAATGGGAAGATTGATCGCTTATTTACTGCGGTGAACATTGAGAGCATTTGAATTTGTAGCTTCATTGTGTGAAGCAATTTCATTAGAATTAGGTTCATAATGAAATCTGATTGCAAATTTTACTTTTGACTTCTCGATAATAAGAAAATACTAATGGTACCTCCATTTTTTAGGATCGTTTTCTGTAATATTTTCTAATGAAAGTCATATCTATGCAATTTTATCTTTTAAGATTTTTATGAATGCATTATTTTTTAAATAGTTTTTTTGTATCAAAATGCATATAAATTTGGAAGTAATTTTCTTTTTTAACAACCATTTTGGAATTGAATAGTTCCATAAGTCCGTTTCTAAAACAAATGTTATTTAAGTATACGGTTTCAAAAATGTATCGTATTAGGAATCAGAATGCACATGAGGCCGTTACTATTGACCCCATAGATCACGATCTAATGTCAACTTTACGTTCACTTGGTCTTTAACAGTTACTGCTACAATTTCAACTTAATTTACAAGAACACTAAAGTCCATGATAACTGAAATTCGGAAATCAATTGACGTGCAAAGGGTCGCGTCACCGAACCAAATAGGGTAGATTAATCACTTCACTTAAAAATCCCGGTGCACTGTCATTTGATTTCGGAACACACTTGTCACTTTGTCACTACACGTCACTATCACTGGACTTACCGCGACGAAGGCTTTCATGTTGCTTAGTGGTAGGTCACCGTGGGTCGTGGAGGAGTAATGTGCTGGTCTCAGTGCCATCTCCGGCTATATAGCTGAACTGTGGCCGCGGTGGGGCGGCCAGCGAAAGGATGAACCGTTGTGCAAGCAAGGGAGATAAACATAATAGGAAGTTTCTTCTAATTGGAGGGTGCCATGATTTTTTGATGATTTTCGGTGATTGATCGAATGGGTCGGTCAGAGGTCGGGTGCAATTGTTTGCGGTTGTGAGCGAGATTGCTCACTCAATGGCCTGTTTTAATTAAATGGTTTTGTCTGAAGACAACGGATTCTGTAACCTTTATTAAATGTGATTTTGCGAGTTAGACTTGAAATTAAACGTATGACATTAAATTAGAAAATTAGTGTTTTCATAACTGCTTTTTCACAATTTCATCAATCAAAGTTAGCTTTTCATGTTGATGGCGCTTCAGAGATTAAATTTTATGATCCAATTTTACGCCTCTGGACAACCAGTATATATGAGGGTGTTACCAGACCAATCCATCGATAGATGGTAAAAATGGTAGTCCACGTCGATCGATCGTAAGCACGATCGAACCAGACCTTACCAATCGATCAATCGACGCCGATAAAAAAAAAGTAATACAGTTAAGTGTCAGCCTATAGACTGTCCCACTTCAGGGCAAAGGCCTCCATCATAGAAACCAATTCATCGATATTTTTTTCGAATAGTCGACTTCATATTTGCATTCGCCGCTCAATATTTTTTCACTATGGAAGAGCCACGCTTCGGCATGAATGGGCCGGCTCGACCTCACAGAAGACCGGCGTGAAGCAGCGCCAGCTCTTCGTCGGGTGAGTGAGGGTACCGGAGGTCTAATTGGAGGGAAAGAGGTTGAAGGTTTTGGCAGCGCACTTGCGACTCCTCCACTGGTATTGCAGGTGACTATGGGCGGTGGCAATCGCTTACCATCAGGTGATCCGTCTACTCGTCTACCACCTATCATCACATTTATAAATAAAATACTAAGCGGTGGGGTAGCGGCCACTACGACTACGAGTGCAAGTGATTATCGCCTTTAGTTCGTTTCCTACAGAACGACGTTTATCGAAGTCGAAACGTATGTTGCTGGCTAATCTGAACATTTTGTACAAGTGTAGTTACTTCAATGATGGGTCATTTAATTATTCATGGCATTGTGAAGAAGCCGCTTGACCTAGATTACTTGAATAACTTCCCATCCCACCATTGTGAACGAATATTGCAATAGGAATGGCCACTCGACAATAATCTACATAAACTGTCTTCATCTGTGTAACACTGTGTTACAGCTTTAATAGATGTCATTAAAGTCATGACAGTATGAGTGACCCCACACTAGCGTCCTTTGAGCGTTGGCGTCTTGCCGGCGACCTCCCAACTCTAGCGCAGTGGTTCTTAACCGGTGGTCCGCGGACCACTGGTGGTCCTTGGAGGCATTCCAAGTGGTCCGCGAAGACATCGTATTAACAAGTGACGTGACGTGATGAGTCGAGTCAACACGAAAGTCAACACAACGCAAACGGCGCCGCAACGCATGTCCGAAGTGTGTGGTCCCTGACACGACAGACATTTGGTAAAATGGTCCCTCATGACTTAAAGGTTAAGAACCACTGCTCTAGCGTTTTCGGGCGCCAAAAAAACGCTAGTGTGTGGAGGTCACCGGCAAGACGCCGGCGCTCAAAGGACGCTAGTGTGGGGTCACTTTAAACCTACTGTGGTGACTTTAAACCTAACCAAACAAAAATATACAAAGAACAAATACATACTTGACACTGCCTACCTTTGGGCACTTTGGGCACAAAATAATTACACACAGAAAGGAGGCTGCCCACTAAGAGCTAAAAACGTGTCATGTACTCACGCATGCGCACTAACGGGGAAATACGTCTTTTCGACCACATTAATCCTAGCCTATGACATAAGATTGTCAAACTGTCGAGGTCTGTGGTAGAGGCCGCGCGCTTATGTATGTACTCATGCCGGGCAACAACCCTAGCATATGTCAACGAACTCTTCTAAATGCAAAATCAGGCTGAGTCTAACTTCTGTGTGTAACTATTTTGTGCTTTGGGGCTGTCCATTAATCATGTGATGTTTTTTTGTCATGTTTAACCCCCCTCCTCCCTCCCTCTTAGTGATACATGGTGAGGAACAAGATTTTTTTTTGTATGTTGGCAGGTTGCAGATGAGCAGATAGACCACCTATGGTAGAAAATAATTGGACACAGAAACTTGGATCGAGCTGACCAAGTTCGTTGACCTACTTAATTTAGCAGTTAGCAGTATATTGTATCGTGTCTTTCCCGTAACTCTGTCTCTGTCATTGCTTCCGAACCTAACTGAGACCAATGTAAGTATACGTGTGAAGCCTGATTAGCCCGCGATGAAGGCAGCCGGCATTGTGTCTCTAATTAAAATTTTGTGTCTGCAGTGTCGCTATATTCACTTGACATTGGCAGAATTAATCGTGTCCAAGACACTCTACAATCCATAACGAAATAAAAAACCGCGTAGCATAGCATTGCTTTGGCTTGGTCGCTTACGTGGGACAGTGCCACCTTGGTTAATATCACCTTTGTATTTTTATACTGCCTCGGTGGCGCAGTGGCTTGTGAGTTACTGCGTTTGGGGTCCTGGGTTCAATCCTAGTCGGACAACTCAGTAGTTGTACCTACCTGAGATTTTCAGTTCTGCGTTTTTTAGTATCTATCTCATTATGATAGTCTTGGGCATTCCCAAGACTATCATAATGAGATAGATACTAAAAAACGCCACACTTGGTAATTAGTACTTGGTACCACATTTGGTATTATAATTTTCTTAAGATGTGACCAAGATAATAATGAAAATACTAGCTCTACTTTCATGCTCATCCGCTTCAGAACTTCAACGTTAGTTACTGTGGCATCCCACCGAAGTGCATCTGTGTTTGCGCACACACTTGTGCAATATAATACAAATTACAATACATCCTGCATACATGGCTGATCGTTAATATCGGCTGCCGCAGCCGAATTGTTTGGAGGATTTAAAATTTATGATAAAGATTTGATTAAATTTTATCGTATAGTCTGAATAAATGTTTATCATTATCGAGATCCATTATACAATTTAACCAATTTCTTTACAATTTCCAAAGAAATAGGGGTTTAGCATATTCATTACGATCCTCTCGAAGTAAAAGTCCATGTTATCGTCTTTGAATTTTATTATCATCTCGGACGTTTTGATATAATTATAGCCTTCTCTTTTTGGGACCGTACCGTGCTTTCAAGTAACGGAAGATTTAATAACGAGTCGTGACAATATTCTATAAGTACCTACTTCTTCATTAAAAAGTAAGATTTATGACCTGTTATTATTGTTTTTTACGTGACTAGTATGTTGCTATGTGAAGATACATAGGTTGTTCACATTGCAACGGTAGGTACATCAAAATGTCAATACATATCGCGCATTTGGTAGTAACCCTGCCTCATACATTACTTATCAAATATTTATGTCATCGAAAATTATCCGAATCGTAAATTGATGAATATCCTAGGAAGTTGATAAACTTTCGGAAAACTGTAAAATTGAAAATTGATAATACCCCCGACTAGATGTCACAACGTAGGTATGCATTTTGCTACTCAAGTGACTCAAGCCCTTTAATTTGATACCTATTACTCGTATTACGGGAATAAGTGAAAATAAGAAAATTTATCATTTTGTGGTGGCGGCCATCTATCTTCTATACTATTTTTAAAGAGATAACTTCTACAGACAACGACAAGGCTTATAGGTAAACCGAAAACACGAAACGCTTGCACGATGTAATTGGACACAGCGCCATCTATCGGTTCATTTCTGAATTACGGTCCCGAAGCGAAGTGAGGGCGGGCCACTAGTTATGAATAAAAAGTTAATAGAAATCCGATAAAGATAAGACACAGTAATCTTAAATTCGATTTTACCATATTAGAAACGTACATTACTCTTGTATTTTTTGCTAATTAAAATAATCTGAATACCATGTCGTGCCTAACATTTAAGCAATCATTTAAAAATTGTAGACGGACCGAGTAGTCTTGAGCTTGACAGATTTCTAAACTGTTGACCTTAAACTTGATCCTTGACCTTTCCTTGAGTGCACAGGCTCGGCTATAAAACAAACTGCATGGGGAAATTATAGGCATATGGGTTTTGGTTTAGCTGATATGCGGCCAAGTGTAGGTTGTTCTAGCGTAGCCCAAAATGCCCACTCCCTTATTACAAAACGTGGTCAAAAGTTGGATTTGGTTTAAAACTGATGCTGTCTCTTTCATTTGTGACTTTCATAAGAGTGACAGCATAACTTTTAAACCACGGCTATCTTTAGTCTCCGTTTTGAAACACTAGCGCGATGCAAACGACGCACAGCGCCATCTATTGGTACAAGGGGACACTAACGAAGTCCTGAAACAAAGTAAAGGTCTGTCATTAATTAATGAAATAAACTCAACAACTCAGTGTTTACAGAAAAAAAAAAATAGCGAGCCTAAATGTTGCGAAGCCTAATGTATATTGTCTGTAATTTGATCAGAGCAGCATTAGGCAAGTTACACATTCGCATTTTATCTTAAAAAAAATATATATTTTTGTGAAGTGGTAGAGTAAGTATATTTTTCTAAATAAATAAAATCACCGAGAGTCGCTTGCAGAATATGCTATGCACATGGGTTGGAACCGCCCCTTTGAATAGATATAATAACGTGTATTGGCCACAAAAATAAAAATAAATGCTTACCGTTATTATACCGTATAAACGCCATGTTGTTTTAGTGACTTAAATACTAGTCCGTGATTTCGTGGCCCTGGATTTCATTCCCGGATCGATCAAATAGTACGTTTTTAATTTTCAGAAAATAGGTCAGGTTTGTTGTCCAATCCACATCCAATCCACATCAGGCAAGCGTGGTGATTAAGCCTAATCCCGTCACAGTGATGACTTGACTATGATGGAAGTTTTTGCCTACTGTGGAACAGTATATAGGTTGATATATACTGTATTTAATACAATACACTTACTGTATTAAATACTTTACATACTGTATTAAAGGCACCAAGTTTGCAGCGTGCCTTAGATTGATTGGAATATAATGGGATCGAGTTGACCTTAGCTAGTTTGAAGATTGCAATCCAGTAGTAGTTACTTTCGAGTTGTTAATGTGATTATCAGAACATTGCTTGGTCTCTGATCTGACATGCTATCACTTAATTTGCTAAAGCAAAGCGTGAACTGGTTCTTAGAGATGAAGTTCCGTATATTTATTTTAAATTTTTTAGTGTGTCACTATTTTTTTATGATTGCATGTTTAATTACGGCTGCATTGAGTTATTTATTAAAACATTAATAAAACATATAACTATGTATGTCGATAGTATTTCCCCGTATCAATAGTATAGATGGAGAAAAGTCAACAATACTGTTGATAACATCAATGTACTCGTAATGTCTGTCGTGTATCGATAGTCGGGTATACTCGTATTTAGATATGCTGTTAGAAATTACAATACTATTCTAGTTTCGGGCGTATTGGCGTTCCGGTAGTATTTCACTTTCCCTATCGATACTATTTATACAGGATGTAACAAAAAGAGGGTATCAACCATAAAGGGAAATAATGTGTACCTTGTGTAGATTTTATATGCCAAGTTTCAAATTAATAAAAAAATATTTTAGGAAAAGATAAACAATCTTACCGTAATTCATTTATAAAATTTTGTATGAAAACCATTGTCAGGAATGCAAGGGGCGGTAACTATTTAAAAAGGAGCGGTCAAAGGTTACTATCCCTATCAGCTGATTGCTTATTAGTGATGTGCGAATTGAAATGGATTTCACGAAGAGTCGGATTTCAATCAAATAGTAATAATCGTAATATTAACTTGGCAGGTTAAAAACTCTAATATGTGATGTGTAAAGTGTGTCAGAATCGGTTCACTTTGGGATGATGCCCCCTTTTTGTTACCTGTATATACATAGTATAGTTGCCCTCGACAATACTATCGACAGTAGGTAGGTATTATCGATAGTGTTCATGATCCACTTCAGAAAGCGGCAGTCTTGGACGTAGCCAAGGAGATGAAGAAGATGACGTCTAAATAATCCGCTGCGGAACCCTAAAGGCTTGCATGTTAGTCACGCACTATAATACTCGTGTCAAGACTCAACTAAGTTGCACTTAGATTTCAAAGCTATTGTCTGTCTTACAAGTACAATTAAGTTATGTCACCAAAGAGAAATATGAAAGACGTCTCTGAGGTGTGTAGTATCAAGGTTGTTTTGCCTTTGATATTCATACTGATACTAGCTGTTAACCGCGACTTCGTCCGCGTGGAATAGTATCTTGGGTAGCATTTTTAATTATTTAACAATTTCAACCCCCTTTTCGCAATACAAAGTAGCCTATGTCCTTTCTCAGAATCTAGACCATCTGTGATCCAAATTTCATTCAAATCCGTTTAGTAGTTTTGGCGTGAAAGAGTATTTAACAGACAGACAGGCCGAGTTACTTTCGAATTTATGATATTAGTTAGGAAGTTAGGGTTAGGATGTAACCAGGGTCAGCTTAACACTATACACCCGGCGCCGTTCGCCACATGTCGCACTAAGCGAAGGCTCCTTGAACAGCGAAAAAAAATTGAGAGGAGGTGGTAATTAATATCTTCGCTGCGTCGCCTGTAGTAGCCATAGAGTAACTGGTAGTAGCGTAGTTGGGCCCGCGCTTTTCAGGATTAAGAGGCGACACAATCTTGGTTTCATTCTGGAGGGGGAGGGTAATGGGGGGTGCAAAATAGTCTCCAAGAAGAAGAACCTCGCAAGAACTACTGTCGAGTTCCGCCTACACGGTGATTGGTTATTTTTGATGAGATATGTCAAAATGTCACAAAACAACCAATGACGTTGAAGTTGGACCTCAGTCTAACAGCACGCCATCTAGCGGGTTTTTCACACGCGATACTTAGCTCGCTATTGGTGGTCCAATGCATATTTAGTAGGTACTGTTATAAATGAAATTATTATAATATTTAGCAATCGGAGAGGCATCTCTTGAAGTTATCTACATATATTTATTTTATAGCTGTGCGTAGGTTCAATAATTTGCTGGCTACTTTAGTAACCATTAGAACCGGTTCGGACATTTTGTTTCATAGAAAGTGGAATTCCAGTCTCTTTGACCTCAAACTCAACGGCTAAATTGCAGTATTCTTCTCATTAGCAATTTTAAGGTCAACATTTATAAATTTGAGAGTTGGGTACATTACTTCTGACATTTCATAATTTAAGTTATGGACGTATGACCCGAGACGTTAAGTTATAAGAGGGAGACCGTTTACCGTGGGAGAGCCATGCTTCGGGCGGGCTCCACACCGGAGTCACAAAAAATGGCGTAAAACAAGGCCCGCGATGTGGTTTGTCGTGTGAGTGAGGGTATCGGAATCCCAATTGGGGGAAGGGGGTTAAAGGTCGACCGACACCGCCTTGTGAATCTATTGGTGTTGCAGGTGTCTATGGGCGGCAATCGCTTACCATCAGGTGATCCGTCTGATCATCTGCCACCAGTCACATAAAAAAATAAGAATTACAGTTTAAATAATAAATACCTAAACATTTTTCCATTATCATCCTAGCTTCTTTCGAGGGTTTTATGAGTCTGGTAATTACAATAAAATGCCGTCTGACTAACGGTAACCCATACCCTGAATTGTGGTTACTCGTTTCAGAAGGTTAGGGATCTCAGTCCCAAACAAGTAATTAATTTTCTTAAAGTGCAGGGTTTGGAACTGAATTGCATAGCGGCATACATTGACATCATTTTAATTTGTCTTACAAGAAACCATTTGTATTATAATAGCATTAATCAATTAAAAATCTTTTGAATTTAATCTTGAACAATATAGCAATAAGAGCTTTATATTCATCTGAAATTTAATCATAAATTATGGGAGTCATGCACACTATGCTGTTTCTTCACAGTGTAGTTTTAGCTGCAATTTACCACTATTCCGTGCTATCTACTACTGTCGCTCACAACTTGTAACTTGTACCACACGAACAAATAGTCAGTGCCCACGCTGCTATTTTGCACTTTAACTTGTGAAATGGTCTCTCAAGATGGTTCCTATGCAATTATCTTTATTTTTCTCGCCGAAGATTTCTTTAGAAGATTTTTATGCAATACCTGTTGGAGTTAGAAAACAGAGTTGCCTCTGCATTTTATTATGTTTCTTAACTATTAACTGTTTTATGCATTCATAATTAGATTTTTAAATTAAGTGTCGATTTGGTGTTGATGAGTAGTCACAGATCAGATATTTTCGACTGCCTCGATGGCGCGGTAGGATATGGGAGCGACTGCTGTGCTAGGGGTCCCAACTTATGGTAAACCAGATATCAAGGAACTCAGCTAGTACTTGTAGTAAGTGTCTGAGTTTATTTGATAAGACATTCTTATTGTCAAGTTTGTCAACCTAAAGTCTGAAAGTTCCCGGTCTTGTATGTACCCCCTGTTTTGAAAAGCACGTTGATTTGGCCCTGCGGCTGATCCCTATTCATCCGTATCACCTTGGTGTCCCATCGAAATATGAGGATAAGGGGCACTTGTGTTTGCGCTCACACCTGTGCACTATTGATGTCCCTGCGTAGATGAATATATTTGATTGTTGAGATTGGCCTCCATAGTAGATAACCATATTTCGGTTATGGCAGCCTAATTTTTTTCTATGATATTGCAGCTAACATTTCCTATAGGTATCAATACCCACGTTGTAGATAGTTCACAAAACTGATTCTGTAACTTTGGACCTAGTATTTTATGGCTATTATAAGAGCCACCAGGAAACCAATTGACATGTTTCGAGAGAGTTTCTCCGCTGATGTTGCGGGTGTCTATGGGCGGCGGTAATCGATTGCCATCAGGTGATCTGTCTGCTCATCTGCCACTTATCATATAAAAAGGTGCCTTTTTTGTTCCTGATGTTATTGGACAGCGGTGATCACTTGCCATCTGGTGTGCCGTCTGCTTATTTGCCCGCTTTAATATAAAAACAATTTGTACTAGTTAGTTAGGTCACGTGACAGACAAGCGTGGTCATTAAGCCTAATCCCACCACAGTAGCGATGACTTGATGTCTATGATGGAGGCCTTTGTCCTGCAGTGGGACAGTATAGGCTGATCCTTTTTTACTAGTTAGGCCAGTACAAAGCAATGTGATGTTGTCACAATTTACTTTTATGTCTGTCTTCGGAGGCCAAAGTAGCAAAGACCTTTCGCAACGGTGAAGTTAGAACGATATCGGAATATCTATCGGTATGTGCGGTAATTTTAGAGTCCTGTCGCAGCGAGAATATAAAGTGGACCAAATAGTGACCGTTACACAACCGACCTTGCCGGGACATTTTCATAAATACCGATTTGGAATGCTGCAGCTGCAGTGATGGTGTGACGGTAATATGTAATGCAATGGTTGGATTGAAGGTTAAATTAATAATAAATAGACCTACAGACCGAATTTTGGGTCGCTAATAAGCCGTTTACCCACTTATTAAAACATTTGACCTTTGACTTCATATAAGTATGTAAATACTTTAAGGCTGAGGTTGGGGTTTGAAACTGTGGGCCGGGCAAACATTTAAATTATTCATTTTGCAAATAAACAAAACAATTATACAAAATTTTAAGTGTGGGAGAGCCATGCTTCGGCGTGAATGGGCAGGCTCGACCGGAGTGATACCACTGCCTCACAGAAAACCGGCGTGAAGCAGCTCCTGTGCTGTGTTTCGCCGAGTGAGTGAGGGTACCGGAGGCCCATCGGGGGGGAAGGGGATAAAAGGTTAGCAGCGCACTTGTGACTCCTCTGGTGTTGCATGTGTCCATGGGCGGCGGCAATTGCTTACCATCAGGTGATCCGCCTGCTCGTCTGCTACCTATAGAGTGTAGATTATATTATGTTTTGACATTCATAAGTGTTCTGTATGGACCTAACTTGAATAAAGATTTTTCTATTTCTATTTCTATTTCTATAACATAAAAAAAAATAGAAAAAAATAGGAGGTTGGATTACAATAGATGGCTTTTGCCATGTTTTACCTTACGGTGTGCCAATTTGGAATTAGCTACCTAATTCGAAAATCTCCGAAATCTTCCAAAATTTTGAAATTCCCCGAGCGTATTACTAATGTAATGTTTGAGGTCGTTGACCCTCAATCGCACTGCCTAATCCTATCACTATCAAGCTTAAATTACTTAGCTTCTCCGAGTCTAAGTTAAACCGTACAAGGTCTGGGTGAAATATTTAGGCCTTGTACGGCCACTTCGCTCGTATAACTCCGTTCTCTTTTCTCGGCCAAATAAGATGAAAAGGAATATTGATAGTTCATTAATTAACTATTTAATGATTAGTTACTGTTTAGGCTTTTAACAGGTCAATGAATTTATCGTCAAAAGATTGTACAAATTAAAGTTGATGGATTAGTGTGATACAAATATCGTATAGGTAATCTCTAGTCACAAACACCATAGGTACTGACGTTTAATAACATGATCCTAACAGCGCTCTCATAGTACTAGTCTTTCAGCTAAGTATAGTTTATTTTATGTGTTGGGTGGCAGATGAGCATATGGATCACCTTCGCTTCCAACCTTTAAACTCCTTTCCTCCTATTTGGCCGTCACTCGACGAAACGTATATACAGATATTTTGAATTTCGAATATGCCACCAAGGTCGAAAACAAAATGTCATTATCTATATGCAGACCTTCTGTGTCTACTAATTTGGCCCTCCGGAGGGGACGCCGCATGTACTTGCAAGTTCGATACCTACACGCGGAGTGGGACAGGCCTGCTACTGGCTATCTTTTTACTGTGGTACACGAAGTAACTCAAGTTTCGATCTCTCCTACTTAAAAATAAGAAATAAGTATTTTTTAAAGTTGCATAAATTGCCTATGACGGATATGTTACAGACTAAGTGTGTTTATTCTCTATGCAGATAAGGCGCCGAACCACTTTCACACCATAAATGTCGTATTGCCACAATGAAATAAGTTATAGTGAGGTTTTTTTATTACGAATCAATCACCATACTTTTTGAATCCAAAATGGTCGTCTCTGCTTTATGTAGGTAGGTATGTTCCCACCCGGAGGAGAGCCCGACATAACCCGCCTGCCCCCCGGGCAGGAGGGTATGCATAAGGAGTCGCAAGACCACGTTGGCCCACTTCGGGTCAGCGGCATTCCCCAGCGTCAACAAAAAAAAAACAAAATAAAAAAAAAGGTATGTGATGTGTGTGTATGTGATGTGATATGTGTGCGGGTGGCACAGGATCGATCTGTGTGGAGAACTTTGGGGGAGGCTATGCCCAGCAGTGGACGTCTATTGGCTGAAATGATGATGATGATGATGTGATATGTGGCAGACGAGCAGACTGACCACCTGATGGTAAGCGATTGCAGCCGCCCATAGAAAATTGCAACACCAGTAGAGTCACAACAAGTGCTCTGCTAACTTTTAACCCCCTTTCCCCCAATTGGACCTCCGGTACCCTCACTTACCCGACGAACATACAGCGCAGGCGCTGCTTTACGCTACCCTTATGCCACATGCAACGGTATTTAGCTCATATTCAAGATGCATATGGGTAGTTTTCATAACTATTCCATTCGCGTGGCAGTCTTCAAATCCATATACATACCTACCTACCTCTGCAATTGATATCAGGATCTATAATTAGAGGTATTACAGAATTGAAGATGCTTAAGCTTACAAAGTATACCATTAATCGGTAAATTTAAATATTTTGATGTCAATTTCGGAGGTATACAGGGTAGAAATAGAAATAGAAATAGAAATAGAAATATTCTTTATTCAATTTAAGTCCTTATAGAACATTTATGAATGTCAAATATTATGTAAGCTACCGCTGATTCGGAAAGTCGATTTCTACCGAGAAGAATCAGCAAGAAACTCAGTAGTCACTCTTTTCAAATTATGATCAGTATTACAATTTTCATTCTGATAATAAAAAATATTATTAAGATTACAATAACAGTATGATGTGTACAATGCTTTATATCGTTTAGATAATCGTCAAAGTAAAATTATAAAATCAGATTATACGTTTAATAGAATAGGCGAGGAGATTAACATGTCCAGGAATCCTTATCATCTAAATAATCTTCTACATTATAGTAGCCTTTCTGCATTAAGCAGTTTTTAATATGAAATTTAAATTCATGCAATGGTAAGTCAATTACTCTTTGTGGTAACTTATTAAACATTTTTATACTCAATCCCACAAATGAGTTGCCAATTTTATGAAGTCTTAGATTTGGGACCGCAAGCCTATGTTTATTTCGTGTGTTAAAGCTATGAAAATCAGATTTTCGCGAGTAAAGCTGCAAGTTTTTACGTACAAACATAATGCAATCAAAAATGTATTGAGAAGCTACCGTTAAAATATTTATTTCCTTGAATAATTCTCTAAGTGAGTCACGTGATCTAAGGCCATAGATGGCGCGAATTGCCCTCTTCTGCAATATGAAGATAGCTTGTATGTCAGCACCGGATCCCCACAGCAATAGACCATATGACATCAGACTATGAAAATAACTAAAATATACCAGTCTTGCAGTCTCAATATCAGTCAGATTCCTTATTTTCCTAACTGCATATGCAGCTGAACTAAGTCTTCCTGCCAAGGCAGCAATATGGGGGCTCCATTGCAATTTGGAATCCAGAGTGATGCCTAGAAAAACTGTGGAGTTTATAATTTCAATAGGTTCGTTATTCATGACTATATTAATATTGACCTGCCTTACATTGGGCATAGTGAACTTTACACATTTAGTTTTCTTTGAATTAAGAACTAAGTTATTAGAAGTGAACCAGTGTAGTACTTGAGAGAGAGTGTTATTTACGTCGTCAACATTTTCTTTTTGTCTATCAACCTCAAAAATCAAGGATGTATCGTCAGCAAATAACACTATCTCACATAGATCTTTAGTATAGTAAGGAAGGTCATTTATGTAGATTAAAAACAGCAACGGCCCCAATATCGAGCCCTGGGGTACACCCATAACTAAAGGGGCACCCGAAGAGTTAATTCCATTGACATTCACCTTTTGAATCCTATCAGATAAATAAGATTTGATTAGACTAATTGAGTTGTCTAAGACACCGTAATGATGTAACTTCATAAGCAACGTTTCATGATTTACACAATCGAAGGCTTTTGACAAGTCACAGAATATACCAATAGCATCTCGCTTATTTTCCCACGCATCAAAGACATGCTTGATAAGCGCCACTCCAGCATCAGTAGTGGATTTACCTTTTGTAAATCCAAATTGCTTACTGTGCAATATTTTATTCAAATTCAAATGAGCCAATAACTGGATGAATATTACTTTTTCAAAAATTTTGCTAAGAGCTGGTAGTATAGAAATTGGTCTGAAGTTAGACGGGTCACTTTTCTCTCCCGATTTGAATAATGGTATTATTTTACTGTATTTCATCATATCGGGAAATACGCCGTCGTCAACACATTTATTGAATATCATAGCTAGATGGGGTGCGATAGCATGTATTATATTTTTTAGTATGTCTACCGAGAGTCCCCATAAATCCTCAGTTGGTTTCATATTCAATTCTTTGAATGTTTTTAAAATTATATCAGAATTGATATGAGTAAATTTAAAGGTAGTCTTGCATTCATCAACATGTGATTTGAGCAGAGAAGCAGCAAGATGTGCGCTTGAGTTTAGTTTGTTAGTGGTGGTGACTGCTATACTAGAAAAGAAAGACTGAAATGTTTCTGCTACTTCAGAGTCAGAAACAACTGATTTGCCATCGATTTTAAGAGAGAGCTTGTTTTCTTTTGTTTTATTTTTACAAGTCTCATTATTTATGATCTGTAAACATTTGACTTATGAAAATTCGCATAAAAAAATCATCTTTCCATACAAAATCGGTCACGTAAAGCACACACAAAAATTATTATTAACGAATTTCGAAAAGTTGTTGAACAAATGTTCACCCTGAAACTGAAAAGATACATTCTGAATGAGTTTGAAGACTCCCACGGGAATGATTTTTTTATGAAAATGACGCATCTGTGAACATTTCCATCCTAACCACGTTGAGGAACCTATCATAAAAGCTTTGGGATATAACGAATAAAATTTAACGAAGTATACTTACTGACACATTGTTTACTATGTCATCGGTTGCATATTTATCAGACAAAGTGAAGTAGCGACAGCAGAAAAATGCCATAATGTTACGCTACTTCACTTTTTAATTCGGAGATTATGCAAAAATGTGGACTGATAGAATGTTTTTGATATTAAATTAGAGATGTATCTTTTCAATGAAGTCGCTTTATTTGTGCTAACGACTTCCTTTATCCTTCTTAGGCCGAAACCAAAAAAACTTTATCTGTGGCAATATAAGTCTAGGACGAAAAGAAAAAGTTTAGTACTCATTTAATCAAAATTTTTCAGCGCGTGATTGAATCCTATATTTTAATTGCCTACAATTAACTATCCTTATGAGATATTAATTATATTTGATGAACGGTGCATTGCAAAACGTGACGAAGGATCCTTTACACCTCAATATTAGTTAAAAGTTTTTTCGAATGGTTTCTAAAACTTGTTGAACCATGATTCAGTTGGTCTGGTTCCCGTGTTTAATGGTTGTAAAGGTCAGATAGCAGTCGCTACATCGTAATTAACTGGGAAACCTAAATCTGAATCATGTTCTAAAGCTACGTATCCACTGAAGCTGAACCGAGAGAGCCACGATTCGGCATGAATGGGCTGGCTGGACCGGAATGATAGGCCACGGCCTTACAGAAGACCGGCTAGCAGCGTTTGAGCTGTGTTTCGTCGAGTGGGTGAGGGTACCGAAGGTCCAATTGGGGAGAAAAGGGTTTAAAGATTGGCAGCGCACTTGTGACTCTACTGGGGAAACGCAACCCAATCGTACTATGGACTTCAAAAATACAGCTTTTAACTCAATTGGGAATTAGAAGCTAACATAGAGATTATTTAAAAGAATTTTTTGTCTATCTTACTGCAGCCAGAGGACAAGAGGGTAGCCATGGCTCCACAAATTGTATAAAGGTGTAACCAATTATCGAGCGGAAATCGATCGTGACTACCGCGCGATGTCCGCTGTGCTTTGATTTAACGTCGTAAGACCCAAAAGCCTTTTAAAAGGCATAAAACAATTGATTTTCCATTGTATCTGCTGTCTGGGCCTTACTTAAGGGGGTTAAATATTGGCAGCGCACGTGTGGTGTTTCAGCGCGGCGGCAACCGTTTACCATCAGGTGATCCGTTTGCTCGTTTGCTACTTATCACATAAAAATACTTACCACGCTTACAAAATATATATTTATTAATTTGAATACCACAACTCATAATATGATAACTACAGAAAAAATAACACAAACACAAGAAAATACAAAAGACAACATTAGGTATGTACATTTGATAATAACACTTATGACTGGACATAAGCCTTTATTCATTAGTAAATAAGTAAACAATTAATTAAATCAAAGCAATTAAAAAATTACTGACACGATACTATCGATAGTTTCCAAAAATATGAATAGTATCTCCGATTTTCACTAATTATCGATAATATTAAAAATGTAATCGTGAGATGTAAAATGTGCGCATAATGGACACGCAGCGCTAGGTTCAAGGGGTTAAGCTAACGCTCAATAATGAACTTAAGTTTGGTGCCGAACATAAGCGGCGTTAGGCAATGAATAAATATTATGATTAGAGAGAATACGAGATTTTTGATTTTTTTATTGATTTAATAGCATTGGACCTAATATTGAACCTTGGGGTACACCTTCGAATTGAATGTTTAGGAGCTATCGCTGAGTTTGGTTTTGGTCAGTTATCCATTTAATTATTTTTAACTGTCTAATGCCTGATTCGACCAATCTTAATCCGAGGATAAATCCTTGGTATGAAGCTCCGATTCGTATGGAATGACAGTCTTATGCCATCCATAGATTTACTGTCGGATAAAGATTGGTCGTTTCGCAAATACTTAATTAAAATCGCTAGTAAACAGTAAGTCCTGGTAACAAAATAATGTTTACAAAAATAATTTTAGATCTTCAAAGAATCAATTCTTTTGGCTAAAATTTCGAAAACAGACGATTGCTTTCAAAGGACATTTCTTGGCTTATTTTTGTTTAGGTTGTGAAAGTTAGGTGGCAGTCACTTCGTTGTCTTTACCAGACTTACCAGATTCTCTAAATTAATTTTGTATAAGTATGTGCATTTGATACATATGTCCAAATTGTACATGCCTCAGGCGTCAAAACTCAAAAGCAAATGCTTTGAACGTAATAGTAACACTGGATATTATGTAGTACTTAACTTTTAAATTATTATTTGGGTTTGTTGTATTCGTTTCAAGTTTGTACATAGGTATTGCAATAAACTATGACTATTCTTTCCTAGGCTGCAGTTATGTATCAAATTTTAGCATAATAAATTAAGTAAACGACATCATCATGTTAAATAAAATAATTTAAATCAATTAACACTCGCTATTCGCTCGTCGCTTGCGCAACTGCGTGATATACGCGCGACCTCCATACTGACAGACCTTTCATTTTTTCAATTATATCTCGTAAAAGATATCCTCTACAATCAGTAGGTATAAATAACGGTTCGAATTTCTATGTCTCAGATAACTTTTAGATAAGTCTGAGGTGATAGAGTATTCGTTTTTTAACGTGAGAACATGATAGTCTTCCCTCTGTATCGGTTTACCTAACTATATCTTCATAGCTTTAACACACGAAATAAACATAGGCTTGCGGTCCCAAATCTAAGACTTCATAAAATTGGCAACTCATTTGTGGGATTGAGGATAAAAATGTTTAATGGGTTACCACAGAAAGTAATTGACTTACCGTTAGATAAGTACATGAATTTAAATTTCATATTAATTTGAATTGAATAAAGAATATTTCTATATAGGGATTCCTAAATTAATTTCCAAGTATCCCTATGCAAAAATATCTTTGTAAGAGATTATCGGAATAAAAACTGAAAAACATCAACATTTGGTCGCAAGTTGCTAAGCCTTGAACACAGGCGTAAGGTAGTGCCGAGTTTAAATTTAGTTACATTTCTGTTGTGAATATAACTCTCTGAAGGCTGAAGTGTTCCTTCCCTTTTCCCCATGAAGTGAGGTTGCGGCCAAATGACTCTTCTTTTTTTTTGGGGAATCCGTCCTTATACATACCTTCCTGCCGGGGGGCAGGCGGGTTATGTCGGGCTTAACCCCAGTGGCGCTCCCTCATCGTCAGAGTGGAGAGGGGACATGAGTACGGGTTGAAGTACCTTACTTCACGTCCCTGCGGCCAAATGACTGGCTGTAAAAAAAAATCTGATTATGAAAAAAAAAATGGCAGTTTTCGGCAAACTACTCGTACAACGATTATTCGAATGCACTTCACAGCTTCACGTCATAAAGGTATGATTGATGAACACGACTTCATCAGCCAGGTATGGCCGAACTTCGATCTTCGACCCCAGTTTCGGCGGCGAGACAGGTCGTCTGTCACTGGGGCCGAATGCTGCATAACCCTCCTTTTACTTTCCAATGACCCGTGAATTGCAACTAGTGATGCTACTGAGGTGATCTATGCGTGTGATTTATTAATCGATTAATCATAGACAAAGAATAGGGTACCTATTAATATTTTTTTATGTTTGACGAGTAGACAGACTACTTGATGGTAAGCGATCGCTACCGCCTATTGACGCAACACTAGTGGAGTACCTACATTGCTGATATTTAAACTCCTTTTTATCACTACTAGGACTACACTTCATAAGCTTTCCAAAAAAAAAAAAACAAATATAGGTATAGGTAGTAATCTAGTAATCAAGGTATAGACATTTATTTTTTCTGTGATAAGTGGCAGAGGAGAAGACGGTTCATTTGATGTTTAACAATTGCCTCCGCTCATAGACAAACCTTTTGCCCTGATGCTTCACGCCGACATCATTTAAAGTCAAGACTTGGAATATAGTTTGATTTATTTGACTCCTTTGAATAGAACAACTATTAAGACGAATAAATATGGACAAAAAAAGCACCAGACAAGACCGCCATCTTAAAATCTTCAAATGACTGAAAATTTTATACGTAAAAGATAGACTCGGGTAGACATTTTGGGCCCGCCTGATTAACCAAACCCGCGTCAAGCGCACCTGTCTCCACAGCCTTCTATAGGATAGGTAATATCAAGCGAGGGAAGGTTAAGTAGCCATTAAGCATTCATTGCTAATTAAATAGGCATTTAACAACCTGTACAAAATGTTTATTTTGCAAATGTGATAATGTGTTGTGTATTTTTGACTACATCATTCATAATATTTATGGATGTGATATCATATATTTGCCACGGAGACGTTTTACTAGATACTTACTGTCATACTTACCGACAAATAATTAGACTTTGCTTTTCTGTGTGTTGGTAAAGCCACAAAAAACGCTATACTTTCTAGGTAAATTAGGTAGGTATTCCTCGATTGCGTACAAAGCGCTTTTCGTCCTCCTTTGTGATGCGCACTGCCAAAGAGTGGAACACTCTTCCTGCGTCTGTGAAAACCCAATGAGTACCTACAACCTCAAAATGTTTAAAAGCTAGAGTGAATAGGCGACTTCTAGGTAATCCCGCTCCATCGTAGGCTTCTTCTTAACTCTAGAGTTCAGTAGGTATTAATTAAAGCCAAGGGTAAGCCCATTGTCAATTAAAAAAAAAACTAATTAGATTTTCATAAGAATATCGACATATTTTTTGTGTTAGATAAATAATTTCTTTATAAACAACACCGTAGACGGCGGCGATCGTTATACTAAATATCGTAGTATCGTAAAATCCAATAAAAAACAATATCAATATCGATACTCGATATTTAAAGTGCAAGCACATCTCTATTACTAGTGTCAGATTATTATTATGTCACTTTCACGTTTGCGTTTGCGCCTACAATTATTATCATTGTTCACTAGTTATTGCCCGCGGCTTTGCTCACGCTATCAACTTGTGTATTCTGAGAATGAATATAATATGAATAGCTTTATAGTTCTTAACTTTTCTAATAGATGGCTTTGAGCGTTGTTTACATCGCGCAAGGATTTCATCTTTTCGGATTACCTACACCTATGTCTTGTGGTTATCTACAGAGATCACCTCTTTGTAAATAGTACAATATCACATAGGTATTCAATTTATGAGATGTAGTGACTTCGTAGCCTAAGCTTAACCACTTTTGTGTTCCAGATATCAGACAACAGAGGTAACACAAATATAAATGTACATTGAATACATAATTACACCCCGACGTATGACATTGTACTATTATGTATTCTGTGGTATGACAGAGAAGTGTTCATCACACGAATGTTTGTCCAGAATAGGGATCAAACCCACGACCTTTGGCGGATAAGGCAGAAGATAGGACAAATAAGATATAAGTAGGTAAATATGCTTTGTTACTTTGCAAATTTAGGGACGGATAGACAAACTCATACAATCTTTTTTGTATTAGTAGAGATGACTCTTGTATTTTCGATAAACGAGCTAAAGCAAATTGTTATTGACATAACCGAAATTCCATAGTTTCATCATTTATCAATTAAAATACTTTGCTTGTTTTGGTAGGAATTTTCCTTATACTTTTTCACTCACTGTGAGATTAGGGTTGCGAAATACTTATATAAACGGGACTAAACGCGAGGATGTTTTAGTAAGGTGTAAGGTGGTGGGTTACTCCAATTGAGCCGGCCCATTCATGCCGAAGCGTTTCTCTCCCACGGTTAGACGCATGTCTGAGTCATTCTCCCTTTGGTGGCATTCTTCAGATCTGATATTCCTCCGAAATTCACATCAGAATCTCAAAATCTTCCTTATAACGTAACTTCTGAGTATAATTTAAAAATTCTAATTTTAATTTTGGAGCGAAAGTTAGATCTCGAAGAATAACCCATCTAAAGGAGTAGGTTTTGCTGGTGAAAGGGGGATTCATAGGAAACCGTAATTCTTAGAGGATCGTACTGTAGAATTGTGTACTGTTATGTACGGTGATTGAAAATGTCACTAAACAACCAACTGTCACTGAAGCAGTTATCTCTTTATAAACAGTACCAGATTAAGTCATATATCAAAACGTAGGTATGAGTGGGTAGGCTGAACATATGATACCAACTTGAAAACTTGTAAACAACTGTATGTAAACTGTGTTTCTGGCAAATAAAAAGTTTATTTATTCATTTATTTATGTCCTATGTATTGAATGGCTCCCATTCAATTCGATTTGTGATGCAATGTCTTCCGGCCATCCAAAGCGGTCTCATACATCGGCTGGTCACGAACTAATCTGGACGTGAGGAAACGTTGTTCGACAGTGTTGCCATTTCTTGATGAAATAAAATATATATTTACCTAAATATATATTTTATTTATGTTACAGCGTACGTATCTACCTACCTAGGTACGGACGCAGTAACATACCCCGTGCTCTCCCAGTTTCTTTTTTTAATATTAAGTAGAAAAGTACAGTGGCGGACAGGTCAAGCTATACAAAACTGTCAAATTTCCTCACTCGATTTCGAACTCAATGAGTAACGATATAAGGTTTATAATCGAATGAAGAAATTTGACAGTTTTGTATAGCTTGATGTGTCCGCGACTGTACATACTCGTAATGCCGTTATAACGATATATAATAATAATAATAATAACTCCGCAGGGCAGCTTGTGGCGAGCTGTTGGTGTGTGGCGACACCACGGACCCGAGACTCCCGGGGGAAACACCATCTCTCCCCCACCTCTGGCTTGCCTTTGTTGGCCGGCCGGAGTGGAGCGCAAGAGCTAGATGCTCGAAAGGGTGGAAGTGCTCAATCTGCGTAATAGCGAGGAACGGCTGAACGGATTACCGGGATCCAGAAATCGGTGCACACCTCTCTACACCCTTAGCTGACCACGCCGATTGTTGCCACCTTGCCGCCTTATACGGTGGCTGATTTGGGGGGCCCATCTAGTGGGAGGCGAGTCACCGTCTGCCATGATTATTCGAGATGAGACATTTGATATGGCAGGCGTCCCGTTGTCTCGTCAATATCCCGGCAACCAGTCCAGCAAGATCCTACCCATAGACCCGGCATAGTTCCCTTCTTATCTACAATAGTCCTTGCATCTGGCGGGTGCTGACTTTGGTTGTATCTCTTCAATAGTACAAACAGAGTCAGTAGCCGCTAGGTGTACACATCCCCATTTTCATTATTGTGTCTCAAAGGGGCCTCTACGTGTTGGATCTGTATCCCCACGCACGCCTTCCAAAAGGACCGGCCTCCGTGCCGTGATTTCCCGTAGGAGAGATACAAATAATAATAATAATAAAAATGTTTATTAGGCACCAACAATATAAAATAAAATGACAAAAAACAATATAAAATAAAATGACAAAAATCACATCGGGCACCTAATAGGTCTCCGCTCAGCATATGTCGGGGATGCGCTTGCGCACCAACGACGCTGGTCTTCCGCGGATGCCTTAAAAACAACAATATTTGAACAAATAAAAACGTAGCTTAAACAGTATTAAATATTAAATTATAAAAAACAAATTTCTCCTAAATTATGTATCTATGTATAATAAATGATATTTATGGTTACAGTAGGTATATATCCAGTAATTAAAATTAAGTAGGTAGCATCTATATCTTACATATATAAGCAGCTTTTATAATAAAGTATATATTGTATGTATTATCATTACTATCATAAGATGGGTGTTTTTATCTATATTACTATTACTTATATATCTTTTTGAGATGATAACAGGAGTCTTTTGTAATTTAACTTAAATCTATACTAATATAATAAAGCTGAAGAGTTTGTTTGTTTGTTTGTTTGTTTGTTTGTTTGAACGCGCTAATCTCCGAAACTACTGGTGCGATTTGAATAATTCTTTTTTTGTTGGATAGTCCATTTATCGAGGAAGGCTATAGGCTATCAACATAATAATATTAAGGGGGTTGTAAGGGGTTAAAAGGGGGGTAAAAAGTTACTTTTCCACGCGGACGAAGTCGCGGGCGGGCCGCTAGTGCCTTTATATATATCGTTGTGCCGTTTATACGGCATGAATGGGTCTGCTTAACACGGCTTCACAGAAGACCGGCGTGAAGTAGCGCCTGTGCTGTGCTTCTTTGAAGGAGTGAGGGTACTGGAGGCCCGACTGGCGGGAAAAAGGGTTAATGGTTGGCAGCGCATTTGTGACTGTACTGATGTTGCAGGTGTTTATAGGCTGCGGCTAACCATCAGGTGATCCGTCTGTTCGTCGGTCACCGATCACGTAAAAAAAGGAAAAAAACTTCATTCAAACCTTTTAATACGCAGCCTAACAGAACATATTAAGAAGTCGTTTTTTAGTTTTCCTCTAATGTAATTAAAACCTAACTACTCTCAGATAAGGCTTTATTGAAGAAATTTAGTAATATTAGTTTTAAAATCCTTACTAAAATCACCGTTATGGCAACACAGTCGCATTTTAATCCTCAAATGAGCCGAGGCTATTTGAAGACAGGCAATTTACTGTACCTATAGGTACCATAAGTTAAGTAATGGTTATACAATCTCAATAAAAAAAAAAAGCCGCCAAGGTCGGCTTTAACTGACATTACCGGTCTCGATGGCGCAGTGGCTAAGGTGTTCGCTCGAAGCGCGATAGGACCCGGGTTCGATTTTCGGTCAAATCAATTTAGGAATCTACAATTTCAAAATTTTCTTGGGTCTGGGTTTTCTGGGTTGACGCCTCCCATTGCAGTTAGTTATCGTCACCTGGAACTCATAGTACAGGGGTTGGTTGATTGGTGTGATTGTTAGGCGCATTTATTTATTTGTTGATATCGAACAGTTCGTCGAAAACGGACCACAAACAAAACTACTCTAACTCTAACTCTGATCTCGCAAGCAGATGGTCATGGGCAGCGGTGATTACCAGCAGGTGACTCGCTTGCTCGTTTGCCGCCTCTAGTAAAAAAAAACTAGCTGGTGGGTGTAAAATAACTTAACCAAGTTGCAAGTCATCATTCCAATTTTCCTATATTCTCTATCAAAGACTAGTAAGATTCTATTTGTACGTGAGTTCAAAGAGAAATTCGACCAGTCCATTCACAAAGACAAATAAACATGTACCCTCGACATAATATTTACTTAGAAAACCCATTTTGCATGTAAAGAAATTATTAGAAATGCTACGAGAGTGCGCAGGGACATAGTTTTCCTGGTTAACCGCAGAATCCTTTACGAGGTGTGCTGTAGTTCATAAGCTGATAGCGGATGTCACGCGGATTTCATTTTCTTGTTTTTTAACTGACAATAAAACACATTTTACCTGTGTAAGAGCTATGAATAGACTGGCTCTATGGAATTGATACCATGGTCTCATAGAAAAACTGATGTGAAGCAACGTATGCGCTATGTTTGGTTGAGTGAGGAGGCCCACTCGGGGGAAGAACTTTTATGTCAAAGGTCGTGGGTTCGATCTCCTGGGTAGACATGCTTGTGATGAATACTTGTGTTTGTTCAGTGTCTGGGTCTAATGTTTTGTATTTAAGTATTATTATTATATTTGTAATACTTACCTTTGTTGTCTGATATCTGTAACACAAGTGCTTAAGCTACATAGAACGGAGTCAGTAGTATTTATTTTAACACGTGATTAAAGGGATGTAAATATTCACCAACCAATACACCCTGGAACTATCAAAGATAGATGGGAGTGGCGAACATTTGGAGAGACATTTATACCCAGCTGTGGACTGGAAGATAATGATCTACGTCTGTGACTTAAACCACTCTTCGCGATATTTGCGTAAATCACACGGAAGCGGTGTGAGTGACATAACAATCCGCGCATTATGCGCGAGCGCGTGTGCTCGTTGGGTGCAGTCTGCCCATGCGCAGGTGCGCAGCTAACGCGTTGGAGATTAGCCAGTCACGACGCGCGTGGGTAACGGTTGCGATCGAATTCTTAAACACTGATCGCTTTTGTTTAAATGCGACAATATTCTCATTCCTTACGGGACGTCTTCATTAAGCCACACAGATGCAATCGAAGTCTTAAACACTGATCAGACTGTGGCAGGCCTGAGCTGACCGAATGGCGAATTCGCTACAGGTTACCACAAGCGTTTCATCATCATCATTTCAGCCAATAGACGTCCGCTGCTGGACATAGGCCTTCCCAAACGTTCTTCACTCAGATCGTTCTATGCCACCCGCATCCAAGACTCCCGCGACCTACACTAGATCGACGGTCCACCCGGTGGGAGGCCTACTAAGGCTGCGGCCTACACTCAAGGACCTCTCCAACACAAGCTTTTAAATTTCCTTAAAAATGAGATTTGTCAACACTGCACTGTGTCGTTTGAAAACTTAAGAAGCAAGTTACCTTATTACACAAATACAATTAATACAAAAAAATATTACTTATGTAGAAACATTTTTGTTAGTCCTCACACTAGGCCTGTCCTGTGAGGAATAGTAAACGATTTCCTAAATTAACATTATGAGCATAGCATATCAGTAGGATCTTGTACGTACAGCCACACATCAAAGTAAACATAACTGTCAAATTTCTGCAATCGATTTTCATCTGACTGTCATAAACATTAGGTTGAATATCAATTGAGGAAATTTGACAATTTGTGGTAACCTGATGTGTGGTTGTCTGTACAGAAAGGTTACGATATTTTAGAGTGTTGATACCAGTAAGTAGGTATATCTAATTTTACTTACTTTGAAGATATAATACACAGCTTAAGGATCCAATTGTGATTGTAAATACTAAATCTAAGTACTTGTTAAAATAAAAAGACATAACACAGTATCTTTTTATAAACCGTAACTTTTATATTATTTATTATTTTAATATCCATTAGGTAATCTTCATGTTTAATTTTAGCAACTTGGATCATTTGACCAATTATATTGAACTCGATGTCGGTTAGATCACCAAAATAAACGAAAAAGGAAATCTACAGCTCAAATGCAAAATTTATTACATCCTCAACTTCGACGACTTCGTGCCGAACAGACAAATAATAAATAATCTAAGCACTTTCGAATTATAATATTCATGAAAATGCACATTTAATTATCACGCATTGTCAAATCAGCAAAACTTAAAGCAAAATATTTTTCGCCATTAATATCGATTAGCGATTAGAATCGAAAATAACAAATGGACTTTGCGGCGACTCGTTTCTTTGATGCTATCGCAAAAATTACGCAAAGTAAAAGCAATAAAAAGAGATTTCTAATATTAATTATTGTATTTCAACCGAATTCGAGACATTTTAATGATACTTACAAATATACGGCGCCAAGTCTGGCACCGAATTAGCAATTAAAATTACTAAAACATAATAAATACAGTTACGTGAATTTGCACTTTTGAATCACAATTATTTTTCCCAATCTTCTTCACTTGTTATTCGAACCAATCGTTTAGATTCTTCCCAAAGTCTGCTTGTCAACACTGTGTCGTTGGCAAACCAATGACTGTAGAATTCTGCACAATCCCTAAAATGTTTTCCACTTGAATCCTCCACTTTATGATCCACAGCTAAATATACAGGCATCGTTGCAACTCGGTTTAGCGGTCTCCCAAACTTTTGCAATGCAGCATTGAAGAAATCCATTATGAATTTATTATCAAAGTTTCTAAAAAACTCTGACTTTCCTAAACCTGGATCCATACTGTAGACATTAACTCCGGAACCTCTTATCCTTCTATCCATTTCCACTGTAAATAGAACATCGGCTAACTTAGCATTGCAGTAGAATCCGAAGTTAGAATATCTCCCAACGTCGTTCATGTGATCCAGGTTAATATCGCCTAGGATTAGTGCTAATGAAGATACATTGACTACCCGACTAGGCGCTGAAGCTTTCAGCAAAGGAAATAGTAGAAATGTTAAAAGAAACGCTCCGAAATAGTTCACTTGCATCATCAGTTGTAGATTGTCTTCTGTAAGTCTATCCTCTAAGCCGATGCTGCCTATGTTGTTTATTAGGATGTCAAGTCTAGGTTCCGTTAATAGAGTTTCTGCTGTGAAACTCCTGATGGAAGCTAAAGATTCGAAGTCCATCTGTCTCGCGACAACATTCTCATTTCCACTTGAATCTACGATTATGTCTCTTGCTGTTTTCAGCTTGGCGGGGTTTCGGCTTGCTATGATGACCTTGGCTCCTCTCCGGGCCAAGTTCTTGGCTATCTCCAAGCCGGTGCCAGACGTGGCACCTGTCACGAGAGCAACTTTGTCGTGGAGCGTGACGTTAGTTTCACAGTTCTTGAACTCATCCCGGATGAATGACATTTTGGCCACCGTAATCACTCAAGACATAACACAAGTCTATTTGTATCCAATGAATTATCACGACTGAGGTAATGTGTGGGCTACAATGAACTTGCGTAACCTGAGCAAGGCTCTTCTGGCCTCGAATTTGGCCTTATAGTAAACAAGTTCATAAACGTATTTACCTCCTCGCTACTGGCTTAAATTAGTTTTCAAATGCCGAAATTATTTAAACTTGTTCCTGAGAAAGATTATCTTCTTAAAATGACATAGGTACGACTACCTAATAAATAATGGAATTAACTTTTTAACGCTTTATAAAGAGTTTCGAGTATTAACCGCTCGCTCGCTTGCTTACTACTCAGTTAACTTACTATGGTGGTTATGAGTATTATTGAGTTACTATTCTATCAAACGGGTGATTTGATATTGAACCGAAAACGTCAGGCATTAAGGTTGAAATCGGATGAAGTAATTCGATGGATTATAATTAAGTAGGTACTAACTGAAAAAGAAAAAATATTGCCAGACATAAGTAGGTACATGAATACTAGGTGACGACCATCCGAAGGCGTCTCTCAGCACATGCATGTTTAATTTATTTTTGCAAGTCTAAATCTTAATCTTTATATGGATCTTCTACAAACGGTACTGAATGGCATATGTAGAACTGGTTTACGTTTTCAAGGCAACGCTAATTAAACGTGTACTGACCTATGATGATATTTAGTAGTGCGCTACGAATACTAATGAACCGGCTTGAAGTAGAGCCTTAATAGCAGATATATGCCAACAAACGTATCAAAATAAAAGCTGTTAATTTTAACTTTTTATTCAGCTCCGTAGAGATATTTCCAGTATTTCTAAGGGGAATGTTTTGATGAGTTATTCCAACTTATCCCATCCCATCAGTGAGAAAAATAATATTTAAAGTTTTAAATATGCCCTGCAACACGATGACGTTAGTAGAACCATTTATACGATGTGGTGGACTTTATAAGAGAAATGGCTGTAGTTTCGAGACGTGCGTCGGTTTCACAGACGCTTATCGGGGACACACCTTTCTTATTAATTGTGAATAGAAAATTAAAATTCCTCGTTCGTAACCGTACTAATAAAATAATTCTTGGTACGCAACCAGTAGCGAAAAAAGAAAAATCTATCGTCTGTGGCAACTGGTTGAGTAGCAAGAATGTTAGTTCTTCTTTGACAACTGGTTATGAAACTTGGTTGCCAATGCGGCCGGAAGGGTTAAAGTAACACAAAAGTGGTAAGCGAAACTCGTCACAGCAAAACACAAATTATCAACCTATCTTATAATCTAGTTAATTATTGCACAGAAAAACCCAGACTAACTTAAACACGAGTAACAAGGTTTCTCAATGTCCTATAAGTAATGGGCGACCACAATGCATGTGAAATGGACCGTGAGAAAACTTAGGTTCACTCAAAAATACGCATTAGAAACGCGTTATTACGTTTTGTATGTTGATTTTCTATCAAACGATAATCTATTCTGGTTCGCAATATCATTGTTGCGTATGACGAACCCCAGTGTTTGAATAACCAGTGGCTTGAAACCACTGAAGTAAAGCTCTACAAACTTAGATAAAAGTAAATTGAATATTTCAAGATGCAATACAATATATAAAACACGCGACAAGTAACAATAATGACAATTATTGCTAAAAGTGGCCGTTTTTAGCAAAATTAACATTATTGTTACTTTTCGCGTGTTAGAAATATTGTATTGCATTTTGAAAAATCCAATTTACTTGGATCTAAGTCTGTAATGTTTTATTTTCTTCAAAAATATCGTATTTTCGCCACAATCAGTGTAAATAGGTTGGCGGCGCTAGTTTCATTCGTATAGCCCCTTAAATGACGTTGAAGTTGGACCTCAGTACAGTACGCCATCTAGCGGATTTTTCACACGCGATAGCCCCCATCAATCTTCATCCGTGGCATTGCTAAGACATGGTTAAAGAAGATCTTACCTCACAAACTAAGTATCAACATTGATTATAATTACTCAATTTGTCTTTGTTTACGAGTTCACTTTATCCTCATAATCATAAGTTTGACCGTGACGTGTCAGCGCGGTTTTCCGAGTTTTGCAAGAAAGGTTCCGGGATTACTCTGTAAAAACTTGAAACATGATGATGATTTATGATGATTAAATTATAGGGTTCTTATAACATGAAAAATGACGTGATTTAAATGCTTACGTAGCTAAGTAGTTATATTATATTCATTAAACAAGTCTAATCTAAGCAGTTATTACTTTACAATTGATTAGTTATTAGTCGATAAATAAGTAACAAATAATTTTCAGCACTTATTGTTGACAATAATGTATGCTGTTATCCATACTAATATTATAAATGAGAAAGTGTGCCTGTCTGTATGTTTGTCTTTCTTTCACGGCAAAACCGAGCGACGAATTGCCGTGAATTTTTAAGTGGAGATAGTTGAAGGAATGGAGAGTAACATAGGCTACTTTTTGCCCCCTTAACCCCCATTTTAGAGAAGTGGGGAGCATGAGCAAAGCCGCGGGCAAAAGCTAGTCACCTATAATTATGGAGGGGGGACCAATATGAAAAAAATGTTACCTGACCAATCGATCTACCAGTTGAAGAAGTTCTTCAAGTGACCACTTGAAGAACTTCTTCAACTGGTAGCATTGATCGACAGATTATTATTTGACTATCGTCAATCGTTGATTCCATCGGTCAAAGTATAGTAAGATCGATCAATTAGTAAAATCTAACGGGCGAGGTTGTCTTGTTAAATAATATGATTTATGGTGGCTAGGTAAGTAGATGATATTATTTTACAAGGTTAGATATTTTTAAAACATCATTAACCTTGCTGAAGTAAATAGCTATTCATAAACAGGAACATTCTGTTCAATGACTTTTAATCGATTTATAAAAAAACACGTTTCCATACGAACTGTAATGAAACAGCTGATTTAAGTGACTCTGTAGTGGGCAATATTTTTTTTATCAATATCAAAATCAAAAACTCTATACACTTAACTCTTACTCCTACTTGTTTAAGATAACTCGCAAACCTGTTAGGAAAGTATTCGTACATATCTAAGCACTTACCTAGATCATACATTTGCAAGGCTTGTTGATGTTCTAAAAATACTTCAGTGCCCATGCCAAAGTAGGTAACATTTTTGCCCGCACCCCTTGGAAAATGTATAGGCAAATACTTTATCAATGATACTTTTATTCACTGTATAAATCAAATACGGTAGGTAAGTACTGCATGTTACCTGTGGAGTTACCTAAGTGTGTCTGGTGCCGCGGCTTCGATTCCTGGGTCGGGCTAAAAATTTGTACCTGATTTTCTCTATTATGAAATCGGGCTGATACAGGCCCGAAGTCTGGAAGGTGATGGACGTATACCCCCGCGCCTCGGAAAACACGTTATGCTGTTGGTCTTGGCCTAATTCTTCAACAATCGTAGCATACTTGTGGCCCATAGAAATAATTATGTGGATAAGGGAATAGAAAGTGAACTTGTGTCTGCGCACATACTTGTGTAGTATAAATGTCCTGCGTCAATGGCTGATCGATAAGATGCGATCGATAAGGGAACGTTATTAGAACATTTTAAAATGGACAGACAGTCTCTAAACTTCAAATGGCTGGTCAACGTTAAAACCACATTTGTCCAATAGATTTTTTAATTTACTTAAGTTTAATTTATGTTTTATTTATCACTGACGTAGTTGTAGTAATAGTTAGTGCAATAAATCATAAAATTAGTTTGTAGAAAATCTCCAAGTTTCTGTACCTATATCACTTGCTTCCCAATCTTCTTCATCAGTTACCTTCGTCAAATTCTTAGAAGCATCCCAAAGTGTTTGTCCCAGCTTCACGTCACCCGCCAACCAATGATTGAACCACATTGAACAAAATTTGTAATGTCCCCCACTCATATTCTGCAGCCCTGGTTCAGCTGCCAAATAAGCAATCTGATTCCCAACTTCCTCCTTAGGTTGTCCAAATTTGTTCACAAAATGCCTTGCAATAATCGATAACCAATCAGGCGTATTAGAAAGAACATCAGTATCTTTAACCAAGAAAGGATCAAAACTGTTTGCAGTGACATTCGTGTCTTTCAATCGTCTATCCAATTCCACGGAAAGCAAAGCATCAGCTAACTTCGAATTTGCAAGGCTCTCCACCCAGGTGTACTTTCCAACTGCGTTCCAATTGTTGAAATCGATTTGGCCAAAATACATCGACGCTGCTGAACCGATGATAATTCTACTAGGAGCCGACTTCTTCAATAAAGGGAGCAATAGATACGTAAGTAAAAATGCGCCGAAGAAGTTCACCTGCATTGTGAGGTTCAAGCCGTCTTCAGTCATTTGATCAGGCAGGGCTAAAGATCCAGCGTTATTGATAAGGACATCCAGTCTTTTCTCTGCAACTACTGTCTCATGCACGAAGTTTCTCACTGATTTTAAGGATCCTAAATCTAGTAGACCATAGGTGACGTTTTTATTTCCAGTGTCTTCCTGGATTTTGTTTCTTGCTTCAATGAGTTTGGTTTCGTTTCGACTAGCAATTATGACTCGGGCTCCGCGATTGGCCAGGTTCTTCGCTGCTTCGAAGCCTATTCCTGAGCTACCACCAGTTACTATGACCACTTTACCGTCCATCCTAGCTTTGGTATCACACATTTTAATTTATATTAGTGACTTTCAAGACAACATAGCCGGGGGAAGACCGGGAGAACACTGTTGTGTATACAGTTTAAGAGGAAAATCAACTGCGTAAAATTAATCTCATATTTTTTATTCCAAGGCAAAAAGGACAAATGCTACTACGATTGGATCTCGATGCGTCGCACGACACGCGATATTTAGAGCTCGATTACGAAACGCATTATTCAATTCAGTAAAAAATAAACACAGAATCACTGTGTTTCGATCGCTATTCGCGTAGAGAATCATCGATTTCTAATTTAACTAGCTAAAAATAAGAAAAAAATGCCCGGGCACTCCACGGGCATTTTTTTTTAAACTTAAGATAAAAAAAATCCTTATTTTTTCAATAAGGATTTTTTTGAAATTTGGGCTAACTTTGTCTTTATCACCTTGCATACCAGTGCAAGCAAGATGATTCTTTTTATATTTAGTAGCAAAAGAAAAGTCGGATCATTTCAGACATAGGACGTCACTGGTGATAGGCCTCCCCCATCGACCTCCAAATTGACCGATTACAGGCGGTTCATTCAACGGGCATCTGCGACTCTGACAATGTTTATTGTAAAATTATAAATTAATTGTGATAAATCGAGAAATCTTAGTAGAACCAGCAGTCGTTCTGTGACACCATAAACGTTGTCAACGACGCCACACGCAGCGCCTGCGCATATGGTACCGTAATGAATTCATTTCCCGAAAACAAACAATACTTTATGTCCGCATTGTTATGTATACCTATTGAATTATTATTTACGATTATGAACATAAAAATATATTATGTTGTTTTATTTATTAACTGTTGAGATACAGGGTTAAATAAAAGATGTACATTTCCCAGTTACGTCCAAAGCTGTCGGTTTGGAACCCAGCGACTGACCTTCGAAACCCTTTAACAGGGGAACCAGACCAACTGAATCATTGTGACATATTTCAGAAGGAATCCAAAATGGGCAGGTTTCCTTACGATGTTTTCTCTCCCCGCCGAGTTAATATTACAAATATGTAGCTAAATAATAATTATTACCTGTATTTGAAAAATCTATAGGTGGCTCAAGTGGCAAAGGGCGAGGAGATCAGCCGCTGGGCTGGAAAGGTCCTTGAGTGGAGGCCGCGTGCAGAAGGCCGCAGCCGTGGCAAGCCTCCCACCAGGTGGACCGACGATCTCGTGAAGGTCGCTGGAGTCCCTTGGATGCGGGCGGCACAGGACCGATCTGTGTGGAGAACGTTGGGGGAGGCCTATGTCCAGCAGTGGACGTCTATTGGCTGAAATGATGATGATGCTCGAATTCTAACCACGATCCCCTACCGTCGCTCTCTACTGCAAGACAGGTAGGTCCCTAGCACTTCCAGAGTGATGAAATATGTTGGTTTTTCTGTAGATTCTGGTTGTTCTGAAATATCAATATTAATTGCTGATAGAAAATGAAATATAATAATCTTTAGATATTCATTTTAATTCCATAAAGAAAATTTATAAATGTCAAATATTATGGTGCCTAACCTTCGACCTTCGATTAATATTCGTCGTACCCGCTGGCCGGTTTTTTATAATTTAATGATTTTGTCATTACTCCACGAAATTAGTTCCTTATGTTTTCCGCAATATGGCGGGCTTGCGTTTTCGTTCTATAGCTACACGTGCGATGACGTATCTACGTTATTTGGACGAGACGTTTTGCTTCATAACTTATGAATCATAAGGGGTTTTGGGTTTGATCTTCAAATTTAATTCTTAATCGTTTACTGAAATGTAGAGTTCTAGAGTATCACCAGGGTGTAACCTATTTTTTTTCCGTGGGAGAGTCACGCTTCCACAGGAATGGGCTGGCTCGACCGGAGTGTTACCACGACCTCACAGAAGACCGAGGAGATTCAGCGCCTGCGCTGTGTTTCGTCGAATAAGTGTACCGGATTTTTGGAAATTAGATTTTTTTGAGCTTTTCATACAAAGTCTTGGAAAATTTTCTTATCTTAATATAATGAAAAATCTTAATATAACAATTTATATTGTTCAGAATGGTTCGTAGAAGGCATAGTTAAAGGGATGCAAATGTTCACAGATACACCTTGTATAGAGTTGTTATTCCAGTAACTGTCACAAAAACCCACAGATATAAACTGTGCCAGTGAAAGCAAACGTATGAGGCACGTATGTTGGGACACGGGTCACAGGCTTATAAACCTTATAACATAAGCTCAGTATTAACGGTGATGTAATTATTTCTTGCGTCTTATTTGTAAGCGTTAGCAAACATGAATGTTTCATGGTGAGGAATAATTTAGCCTCGATTAGTTGTTTAGAATAAGCGTAGTGCTAGCCCTGCGACAAGATGGGATGATGACATTCGAAGGCTGGCTGGTGTGGGCTGAATGAGAGTAGCCGAAAGTCGGGAGCAGTGGCGTGCATTAGGGAAGACATAGGTCTTACAGTGGATGAGTGTGAGCTGCTGACGATGAATTGTCTAGAGCTAAAGAAGCGACGAGACGACACCGGGATAGGTGGCAAATGGCAAGTCGTCCCAAAAAAAAATTGTCCCAGAATTTCAAGATTGCTTTGCTGGTCACTGATACCCCACAGCCGAGACTGGACCGTACATTTATTTTTATGTGATAGTTGGCAGATGAGCCACTGTTGGGCCTCTCCGGTACCCTCACTCACTCGAAGAAACACAGCGCAGGCGCTGCTTCAGGCTGGTCTTCTGTGAGGCCGTGGTAGGTATCACTCCGGTCGTGCCGGCCCATTCATGCCGATGCGTGGCTCTCCCACTGTAGAAGATCCTCTAGAATCTAGATAGTTATCTGAAATGGGCCCGATTTAGATTGTATTTAGTGCATCCGCGTCAGATCGAAAAAAATAGGCATAAAGATGTTATCTGCAACATTTTGTGTAGTTGTACAAAATGGCAACGATTCGACCTTCATGGACCATTCTCCTAATAATGACGGGATCGTTAACTTCAAACACTAACAATGAAATTAATGAAACATAATAGGTACTTGTTTGTTGTTTGACGACGCCGTCCTGTGGCTGTGGGCAGACCACCTGCCCGTTGCGCGTGGTCCGACGATATTGTAATGATAGTGGGGAAACAGTGGATGAGGCAGGAGACTGTAGACAGTAAATTCACACAACATCTCATACATTGACCTGACTCCGTACTAAGTAGCTTAAGCACTTGTGTTAGAGATATCAGACAACAGAGGATCACAAATATACTACTTACTTAAATACATATTACATTATACATACCCAGACACTGAACTAACACAAGCACCTACTCATCACACAAATGTTTGTCCATTGTGGGGATCGAACCCACGACCTTAGGCGCATGAGGCAGGATCACTACTAAATGCGCTATCCAGCCTGTCATGTGGCGTGATAGAGCAGAGGCTTAAACTCAGAAGGCGGATGTGGGCTGATATTATTGATGATGAATAAGTACTTGTTTGCTTCTATTCTAAAAGTACAAAATAGCTCTGCTGCCGTATTATATTTTCTAATGAAGTAACAATAATGTTAAGACTCCGCGCAGACTACAAACTTTTAATCGGCTGATAGTTTGGTCGACTTCTTAATCAATATGAAGATGTATGCAGGTGCGCACATTACAGTAATTCAGTATCGGCCGATAAAAAAGTTTGATGCATACGAACCGGCCAACCCGACTAAACTATCGGCGGATAGTATCTAAGTCTGAAGTCTGCGGGGACTCTAAAAGTGACATTATTCTACCTTGCTACGTGGAAAATAACATTGTATTGTATCTCGAAAATCCTAAAATTACATTCTTAAAAAATATCATATTGTCGCTAAAATCAGTGTACAGACAGCCACACATCAGGTTACCACAAGCTGTCAAATTTCCTCAATTGATATTCAACCTAATTTCTTTGACAGTAAGATGAGAGTCGATTGAAGAAATTTGACAGTTTTGTATACTTTGATGTGTGGCTGTACGTACATAGGTTGACGGCGCTAGCTTCGTCGTTGTAACCCCTTAATTGGTAGATCCCATGTGAAACATACTGAACTCTCAATTCTTTTTCAGGTTCGGCTTGCCAATTTAATGATTGTAGTTAAACAGTTTTATTAAACGCCGTTTAAACACGTAGGTATGTCAGTATCATGTGTGATTTTGACTGGCGCAGAAATGTATGGATCGCTATGGATTCTTTTTATGTGTGTGGCAGTGTATTTGTGTATAGTGAGTTTTATAGATTTTATAGAAATTGACCGTTAGGATATGTAATAATAGAACTTGTTTTTACATGGTTTTGTCTTGGCTTCACACTGTAACCCTAGAGTTAACGAATATGAATGAAACGTTTTCCGAACTTTTTATTCCTTTTTGTACTTGACAACAATCTTGAAAAACATTTCATAGAAACTCCCACGTTTTTGTGTGATCAGTCTTTTAGACATGTCCTTTAGTTAGTATCTTAGTAGTTTTATTTAGAATCTTAAAACTTTGCGACTTCGTTAGAAGTGGTCACCAAGCCCCAATAAAATTTTCGTGTTTGTGATATTTATCGAAAATAAACATTCTCTATACTACACATAGAAGACTACATTTTTGCGTTATAAGTATATAAATAAATAAATTAATTAAGACAACATCACATACATTGTCCTGGCCCCAAACTAAGGTTTTCCCTTGTGCTATGGAAACCAGAAACAACGACGGTACTACAAAAACCCAGACCCAACACAAATATTTGTTTCATCAATAAACATTTGTGTTGGTGCGGGAATCGAACCCGCGACCCTTACGTCTCAACCGGCGCTCAAACCATTGCGCTAAACGGGTCGTATACCTATCGCAAAAGTTTAGTCTTAGAGAATTGAGGTATCCGGTATCCGCAGGTAGACCCTATGGACTTAATCAACGATAGGCACTAGCTTTTCCTTTCAATAATATTTTTTCTATTATTTTATTTCAATGATGAACCTAAGAGATTTAAATATTAAAATGACTTGACTAGCAAAAAAAGTATCAACACTAATCACGAAATAAATATTTAATCGATTTAGGTATTATAAAAAATTTGAAAATCGGTGTAAAAATATCGATTATTCGAAAAATAATATCGATTAAAATAAAAACTGATATTTTTTTGACATCCCTACCGCCAGGAATTCCGACAAGAGCAAGCCGAAGTGCAATACTACAACAAGAAGTACATAAGCAGCGCCCTGGCCTTCACGAGGCGAGTGAGTAGGGGGAAGCCCTACCGGACCAACATAACGTGCACCACCTTACAGCCTTGGGGCAACAATGTGTCGGTAAATGGCCAACAATTTATCAATCAACAGTTCATTCACTGTTGAACGTAGATTTTATTTAGAGGGTTAGGGGATTTTTCCTGAAAAAAACTCGTCCGAGAATTCCAAGACTTGTGACTCCGTTGGTGTTGCAGGTGTCCATGGGCGGCGGCAATAGGGTAGTTGACTAATATCGATGTAGTAAAAAATATTGATACTTTACCAAAATATTGGTAAATAAGAACCAATAGCCACAATTTTCAGTTAAAAATATAACGTCTAGCTGGTTTTGTGAGCATTCAAAGTTTCATGGGCAAGTCCATTTTTAAAGTTTATAATATTATAAAAATAATTATATCATTGAACTACCCACACATTAAACACAAACTTTTATTATAAAACTTAAACTATGTACATAAACGAAACATTTGATATAGCTACCAAACAAAATTTGCTAGACGCGCATACAAGATACGAGCGTGTGACGTCACATGTTAGTAGCCATTTGTATAGAGCGTTTTTAGGCCCGCGTAAAATATGTGCTCTTAAAGTTGTGATATCTCAGGTAATTCAAATCAGAATCAAATAATTCTTTCAAGAATGTTTCTTTAATAGAGGGGTCTTTTGATTAAACACATAAAAAAAAATAGTCAAATACCCTATTGCTTACCATCAGGTGATCCGCTTCCTCGTATCCTATGCTACCTATTTTTTTTTATTTATTTTTTTGTTATTTTTTATTTTTTATGACATAAAGAAAATATTTTTTGACCGGTCACTGTTCTAACCTAACCTAACCAATATATTTGCGATGATAATAGTGACTAAACTCTACTAAACGAAAAAATATTGGTGAAGTTAAGTTAGGGACGAGCAAGACAATCTTCAAATCCTCGGGTGAGATTTCCCCCAACCTAATTTAGAATGGAATAGAGTTTATTACACACGTTTACATGCAAACGGCCGGCTCGACCGGAGTAATACCACTGCTTCACAGAAAACCGGCGTGAAGCAGCATCTGTGCTGTTGTTTCGCCGAGTGAGTGCGGGTACTGGAGGCCGACCCGAGGGAGAAAGGGATAAAAGGGCGCAGCGCACTTGTGACTCCATTGGTGTTGCAGGTGTCCATGGGCGGCGGCAATTGCTTACCATCAGGTAATCCGCCTGCTCGTCTGCTGTCCATCACATAAAAAAAGAAGCAGAAACAGAAACATTATTTATTTACATAATACTCATACTGCACAATGCACATTAGTGTTACCTATGATGTTAAGACTGATCACTTGACGTTTCGATCATAATAATTAAGTCAAGTAAAGCATTAGCCTACCTAGAGGTATACTGTCCCACTACAGGGTACAGGCACAAAATAATTACACACAGAAAGTAGGCTGCCCACTAAGAGCTAAAAACGTATCATGTACTTACTCACGCATGCGCACTAACGGGGAAATACGCCTTTTCGACCACATTAATCCTAGCCTATGACATAGGATTGTTGAACTGTCGAGGTCTGTGGTAGAGGCCGCGTGCTTATGTACTCATGCCGGGCAACAACCCTAGCATATGTCAACGAACTCTTCTAAATTCAAAATCAGGCTGAGTCTACCTTCTGTGTGTAATTATTTTGTGGCACAGGCCTCCATCATAGAAATTAAGTCATCGCTGCTATTATGAGATTACGTTTAATCTCTCCACGCTTGCCTAATGCGGATTGGTGATTACAAACCCGAGCTATCTTCGAAAAATTCGAAATATAGGTACTTTTTTGTGCAATGGCCTTACCATGAGTTTGAAATACTATCCTCGCTATCGAAAACTTTGTCTCTTTCATTGTGATGCATTTGAAAGAGACAGAGCAATGTCAGTTTTCGATGTCAACTCATGGTAGCGCTACAGAATGATTGGTAGAAGACGTGGTTAAAGGGATGTAAATGTCACAGATACAGCGTGATTGTTTTTAATCAAGTAATATTTTCAGTTTGAATTGAACTACCAGCAAATCTCATCAAGCCCAATTTATTTAAGGTTAAAAGTGTGTGATGTATTGAAACACAAATGGATTGTAGATGCAATGGCTCAGCATACTAACATCAAGCCAGTATGCCCCTTTCCAGCGGTAAGTTAAAGTAAATCTCCCACCAAGTCGAGCAAAAAAGCGGCACGGCCGTACCATCCTTTTCTCGAAGCAATTCAGGCCACTTTCGCCCCCTGTAACTTCGTTGTGGATAAAATTAGAAGACAGAATTTTCAGCCACCATGCAGGCATTATAAAGATACGGTATATTTCAAATTTCAATCAATTTGAACCAGTAGTTTGAGAATTATAACGGGCCAAAGTTTCTTAATTTTGTCACTCACTGACTCACCGATCATCAAAATTCTAAGGCACTTCTAGCAGACCTAGAACCTTCAAATTTGGAACATAAGTAGTGTTTGGTGTATGAATCAAGGAAAATATTTTTAAATTTTTATCCAGTTTGCTAGATGAATGAACTTCAAAATAACTTTGTAATCTATACTAATATAATAAAGCTGAAGAGTTTGTTTGTTTGTTTGTTTGAACGCGCTAATCTCCGAAACTACTGGTGCGATTTGAATAATTCTTTTTTTGTTGGATAGTCCATTCATCGAGGAAGGCTATAGGCTAAATAACATTACGGGGTTATAAGAAATTCCACGCGGACGAAGTCGCGGGCGGCCGCTAGTCCTATATAAATATCATACCGATATTTAGGATTACCACATTATATATGCAGTTCAATTTTTTACAAAAAGGAATGAGATCCCATCAAAAACAATACTTGTCAATAAAACCAAGTCTCGCAACTACCGTAAAAAGTGGTGAGATCCATGTTATGCCAAGTCGGTTATTCATTTAATGACTTGGCAATCACATTAAACCACCGAATCAATTTAATGCATTACTTGTGAGATGTGTTTTAATGTGATTGTAAGGGATTAAAAGCGGGGTGTGTGAAAATTTTACCTTAAACTCTCTTTACCTCTTATCTCTTTATAATTCGTACAGATTTGCACAATACTCAAACGTGTCATTAATACCAAATGCAATTTCAGACGTCATACGAAGTGGTAAACATGGAATTGCCCCCAAAAGGCTTTCCCCTGCCGGTGCCGTCGGGCGCGCACCGCTTGAACGTCAGCTACTACATGACGACCACTAAGGAAACGATCCTGTTCATCACAATGAAACTTTATGTCCCTTAGAAATTACAATAAGGCGACACCGCGACGATACCACAGAATACTTAATAGTACAAGGTACACACAAACGCCCCCGCTCTGTCCTTCGCGATCGAGATGACGTGATCACCGTCGCCATGCAACAGGCCAAACAACTCGCGACACGCAATAACACTTCAAGACCCCCGCTATATCGTCCTCGCCGGCGAGGACGCGCGTCGGTTACCCCTAGAGTCAGTCTCTTTAACTACCGGCACGTGCCGGGCAGATTCAGTCCCCAAACTTATGTTAGATTGCCCTCTCCCAGCAACGCCCTGAGCCGAGGTCGTAGCCCCGCTAGGGGGCGCCCTCAGGCTGTTGCTTAAATTTCTAGGGTGCTCCCCACAAGCCCGGTGACTCCGTACAAAACCACACACGTAGGTTGACAGAACTGACCGACCGACAAAAAAAGAAAAAAAAGTCGCCATACTCATACATCTCATACGACCGACTTGCCTTACCATGAGTTTGAAATACTATCCTCGCTATCGAAAACTATCGCTTTGTCTTTTTCATTGTGATGCATTTGAAAGAGACAGAGCAATAGTTAACGTTATGTCCGTTTTAGATGTCAACTCATGGTAGCGCTACTGGAGGCCAATTCTCGGTTTTCGCCTTCTATGTCGAGTCGACTTAGAAGATAAGGAATAAGAACAAGATAAGGAATGTCGACTGTAATCTGTGTTCTCCTATTTGGTTGTGCGTTCCATGAAGTCGACTCGACATAGAAGGCGAAAACCGAGAATTGGTCTCCTGAATCGGTACTAAGTAGCGATACAGATATCAAAAAAAAGAGGATCACAAAATTAATACTTGAATACATAACACCCAGACACTGAACAAACACAAGTGTTCGTTCATCATACGAATGTTTGTCCTGGCCTGCTAACATGCGCGTCGCGAGATAATTTGTCGACACTCGTATTTTGTCGGCGCAAGTTGCTTCTCGCTCACCTGACTGAGCAATGAGCGGGATAGAAGGATGGACTCTCGCGAACGAGAATCGACAAAATTTTGTCGCGGTGCGCATGTTAGGCCTACAGGGTGGGTATCGAACCCACGACCTTTGGCGTCATTATAATCCCATTCTTTAACCGTATCGTCGCTTAATTGCGGTGGCGCCTTAACTTGCTACTGTATTTTGTCAATGTCTAAAGGGCGGTTCTTTAGAGAAAGTTGAAGAAATGGAGTGAGTGATTATGTTTTTTTAAATACATAGGTATGTAGGTACTTAAATACTAGAGATACGTTTGTATATCTAGTGCATAATATTATGTAAGTATTCGTCAAATAGTGATCATGTGTAATTTTAGTGTAGTTGAACGCTGATAATAAAGATGTATTCACAGTTTAATAAAATATATCATACACTTGTCCAATCATTTTAGCTTAACGTCCTAAGGCCCAGACAGCAGACACAATAAAAAAATAAATTATAAAAATGTATGCCTTTTAAAACGCTTTTGGGTCTTATGACGCTATACGAAATGTTACTAATAGCGTATTAGGAAAAGTCAGTTATCTACGTTGAGCAGTTTTTGATGACAGAGAACCTGACGTGTGACTGCAATAGCCCGTCTTATCCATCAGACATTAATAAAGCGCCTTAGGAAAAGTTGGAGCTATTATGGTGATGAAATGAAGGATGTAGGTACGGAAGCTTTTAAAGTCCTCAAGCGGGTCACCTGCTGGTAGGTAATCAGCGCCGCGCCGCCCATGAAAATTTTTTTTACAATATAGGAAGGCGAACGAGCAAGCGGATCACCTGATGGTAAGTGAAAACCGTCGCTCATGGACAACAGCTACACCAGAAGGAGTGCGGATGCGTTGCCGGCCTTTTAGGAAGGTATAGGCTCGTTTCTTGAAGATTTGGATGTCGTACCGGTTCGGAATCTGTGAGATCATAGAGGACACTGAAGCGTTGCCGGCCTTTTAAGAAGTAGGTACGCTTTTCTCTTGAAGATCGCTAAGTCATACTTAGTCTGGAATTACTGCCATATTTATATTAAACCTTAATATCCATTATCTTAATTAATTATAGGGATGTATGTACCTACTAAGTAGTCTATTTATTTCTTTAGCAACAAAAAATAAAATCCTCAAACCGATAACAAATAGCCACGTTCGCAGGATATAATTATTATTATAGCGCTCAAGTGTGTGCGTTAGCATTTAAGTAACAATTAACTTAATGAACGACGCAGAGTTTGGCAGTTATCACGGAATCGTTAATGTATGGGATGTGCTTGTCTAGGTATGTATTTCCGCTTTGCTGAAAAACCAAATTTAGCCGAGACCTAATCGATATAGACATTCTAAATCGATTAGGTCTAGTTAGGTTAGTGGCTAGTCATTTAGTTGATCATTGTTATTTCGCATGCATCGGCCGCAGTACGTTACGATGCGATCGCGAATCTGTCTGTTTGTTGTTCTGCTTGTATGCGTTGTCATGTGTACGGTGAGTTTAATTAGATTATAGTGTATCAAAATTATACTAAGGGCCTCGTTTACCATCTCTAGTAAAGTTCCAAGTACCTAATATACTTGTCAATTAAAGTGGGTTCGGAGAAAATTGGCCCCTGGTCCGCGGCGGTTAACAATTTAAATATTTATTCAATACAAAGAATTGAATTGAATTGAACCTACTTTAATTGACAACATTACTTGGAACTTTACTCAGAGATGGTGAACTTGGACCCTAAGACTAGTAGATATCCGTTTTCAGAGACTAGTATCAAATTATACTAGACTAGTGAGGGTTCCCCCCATTGGGTCTACCCCAATTATTGGGAGAAAGGTTGGCAGTGACTTTGCTGGTGTTGCAGGTGTCTCTAAACGGCGGCAATCCCTTACCATCAGGTAATACGTCCGCTTGTCTGCCACTTAAAAAAACCTGTAGGTAACTAATAATGATGACTGACAGTCAGGAAAGCGCTGTTGGCATCACTTTTGCATAATTAGTTTTTTTTTATATGATAGGTAGCAGACGAGCAGGCGGATCACCTGATGGTAAGCAATTGCCGCCGCTGCATCACTATTGGAGTCACACGTGCGCTGCCAACACCTATCCCCTTCCTCCCCGGTGGGCCTCCGGTACCCGCACTCACAGAGCACAGGAGCTGCTTCACGCCGGTTTTCTGTGAGGCAGTGGTATCACTCCGGTCGAGCCGGCCCATTCATATTCATATATTTAGTATGGAATTGTGTATTTAGGGATTACATGTTCGAAGAAAGAAGAAGTTGGACATTTTTTTTATTTATCTACTTATGATTGTATGAATTGGCCTTTATACTATCCCACTGCAGGGCAAAGGCCTCCATCATAGAAATTAAGTCGGCGCTACTATGATGGGATTAGGCGTACACCACGCTATGTTTGAAAACCGCTAAAAGTGAAAAAATTGATGTGCCACTTTCACACCAGGAATTCCGACAAGAAAAAGCGCAAGTAACGTACTTCAACCCGAAGTACATCAGCAGCGCTCTGGCCTTCACGGGCCGCGAGAGCAGGGGGAAGCCCTACAGGACCAACGTCACTGTCACCACCCTTCAGCCTTGGAACAACAATGTCTCGGTAAAAGGACAGCAATTTTGTTATTGTGTGATTAAGGTTTACACAGGACCTAACCTATGTTGTGCCCTATGGCTAGGGGCGTTAAGAATACTGCCAAGGTATTCCCGGCCTGTCGTAAGAGGCGACTAAACGGGCTTCCGAGTACGTGAGCATGCCACTACTGGGGAGTGGCTTGCTCAGTATCACGACTCCGCGAGGGAAAAAAATCCTACTGGGTGTCCTGGTAGGTCGCGCATTTGGGAAGGGCTGTATTGCGCCAAACAATTTGGCTCAAAGTGGCGAGCGCGATTTGCGGTACGGTCCAGTCCCGGCTGTGGGGTATCCGACCGCGATTGCGCTGAGATGGACACCCCAGGGGTTTTGGTTAGGGTTAGAGTCCCATACACCACCTTGTCCCCCACATGTGGCAAGGTGAAGGCCATGATGGCTTCCCCTGGGAAAAAAAAGGACCTAACCTATGTTTGCTTATAAAACCGCGTGAAGCAGTGCCTGCGCTGTGTTTCGTCGATTGAGTGAGGAGGGTCAATTGGGGGGAAAGGGGGTTAAAGTTTGGAAATGCACTAAGCGCACTTGTCACCTACTAGTGTTGCAGGTGTCTATAGGCGGCGGCAATCGCTTACCATCAGGTACCACCTGTCTGCTTGTTTGCCACATATCACAAAAAAAATAGCGGCATACAGTGATATTGATGCCATCCATTTCTCTTCCTCGAAAATTATGATCTTCCAAAAATTTACAAAGTGTTACTTTGACGTTTACTTGAACGTTACTTATAATAGGTACTTACTTAAATTACAGGTTGAATTAAGCTACCAGGCGAAATCTTCTATTCCTGTAATGGCCACTGCCAAAGTATGCGATCTCATGAAACAGAAATGGTTGGCTCATGCCTTGTCTCGGTACTCCAACGTGAAGCCAGTATGTCCTGTACCAGCGGTAAGTAAATGTGGGAGAGCCACGCTTCGGCATGAATGGGCTGGCTCAACCGGAGACCACGGCCTCACTTTGTGTCTCCTCTGTTGCATTATCTGTAACACAAGTGCTTAAGGTACTTAGTAGAGTCAGGTCAATATTATGAAGTTGTTGTGTGAATTCATTTATCGGGTTTCTAATAGTTATTTCTTATTTCAGGGGTTGAAAGAATTTATAAACTTGGATATACCCCCAAAAGACTACCCCTTACCTATGCCTAAGGGCGTCCACAACGTAAATGTCACTTACTACATCACGGCTACGAAAGAGATAGTCCTGCAAGGAGCTATCAAAGTCCATATCATTTAAAAATGTATTTGACTGGTCGGATGGCGCATTTGGTAGTGACCCTGCCTCATACGCCAAATGTCGTGGGGTCGATCCCCACCCTGGATACACATTCGTGTGATAAACACTTGTATTTGTCTGGTGTCTGGGTGTTATATTATATATTTAAGTATTATAATCATGTTTCCTCTGTTGTCTTAAAGTACAAAGGTACTACGGAGTAAGGTCAATGTATGAAATGTTTTGCGAATTGATTTTATTTTTTATCAAATTGCAAAAGATAATTACAATTCAGATAACCCATCCTAGTTTTTTACTCTCTCGTTTGCTGAGTCTATCAGATATCTTGATAACAGTATATATTTTAATTCAAATTGACTTAATATTGTCGACGGCTTTGCCTACCTTCTACTAATGCCTTCTAAGGCCAGGGCCTTAGATAATTTTATCTAAAATAATTAATCAAAGCACAGGACAGAAGCACAGTGGCAGCAGGGTGTAGTTAAAATGTTATATTGACACGAGTAAGAAGAACAGAATTGGAAAGACACAGCATTAATAGAATAATGAAACTATGGAGTTTGAACAATTATATGAATAGCATGCAAATTGTGTACAGTACATTTATTTATAACACGGACGTAAAGAGCCATCTTGTCCATATTAGGATTTCGTCAATAATTGCATAGGTACCTAAATCCGATCACTAACTAAAATACTTACCGAACGGCAGCTAAATAAGGACGACGTCCCGACGTCCTATGGGAAGACCATCTGCCCGTTGGTCCGACGATATTGTAATGGTAGTGGGAAACAACGGATGTCCCTACCAGGTACCGTAAGGAGTGGCGTGAAATAGAGGAGGCCTAATACGCAGCAGAGCCTGGACCTGGGCTGGTATGATGACGACGATTTAGTTTATTATCATTTTGATAGTACCAACATTTTTAATCCATAATATAGGAAGTTAATATGGCAATACCATTAAACCATAAAGCTAAATCTCTTTAGTCCATTGTTGCCTATGTATAATTATGATTACATTTGGAAATTAATCCATTTTGACAATTACATACTTACTGTGGGAATACTCACAGAGAACATTGAATTAGGAATATTTACGTCAATCTATTTTTATGAAACGTATTTGCTATACGCTGCAAATGGAGATATTTTCTGTTTTTATTATATTCTTCGCTACCCTGTGCTCATCAGTTCGATGCACACCGAAAGAAGTAAGTTGGCATTTGATATTAATTGTGGGTGGTTAATATTAGAATTTTGTTAGGTAACTCGAATTTCGTACTTTAGTTTAAGGGTGATATCCTCTACGTAAGTCTCTACAGATCTTGTCAGGAATTATGAAATCTGCAGGAGAACTAAAAGCATAGACATACTTAATAAAGAACTGTAAGCCTGATGTGGTAATTTTTATTAATTAATTAAGTAATTTATTTATATAATAAGTTTGCCTACATAAAAAGTGCATTATTCCCGCAAAACTATTTTCATAGTTTGTCGGCAGGATTACAAGTCTCTGACATGACAAAATTTACAGGCTAATCTAAGCTAGACAAATCATAATTCTTAGGTTTTTTCTTAAAAAATATTCTTTTTCCCGGCGAATGTCTTCGGGCAGACTGTTCAGTAGGTATGGACTCGTTTTCTTTAATGTTTTATCTGGTTTTATCACCAAAGTACCTACTTTGTTGTTTACTTAAGATACGCGGATGGATAGGATAATGCCCGACAGGGTCTATGTTGTAGGTACTTATACTGTAATTACCACCTTTTGTAACATAGGGAGTGCAATAAAGAATATGAATATGGAAACATTATAGTGAGCAATGGGCGTTTATGGCTCATGTGTGCTCCCTAACATTACCTACTAAAAACCACTATACTTTAAAATAAATAGCTTTTAAGGTTCCGTAGCCAAATGGTGAAGAAAGGAACCCTTATAGATTCGACCTGTTGGTCCGTCTGTACTCTGTGTGTCCGTCGGTACCTACCTATGTCACAGCCATTTTTTACGTAGATCTGAAACTCACAAAGTTTCTCGCACTTGGCCATTTTTTCTTGATACATTAATTATACCTTCCGTGTTCTAGCCTGCCACAATTACAAGGGAGATAGTCCTTGCCCACTTTGGGAAATACTGCTAGTTATTAAGTGTGGTTTCAGACTAGCGTTTTATATGCGCGTATATGATCGTTTTATGAAGCGCGTTTTGGCAGTCATACGCGACTTCCGAAGGCCTGCTTCTAAGCTCGTACCGTAAACAGAAAAACGTTTCTATGACGGCCTCGATGGCGCAGTGGCTAAGTGTTCGGGCAATCGCGAATCGATTCCCGGTCAAGTCAATTTAGTCTTGGGTCTGGGTGTTCTGGGTTGACGCCCCCTGTTAATTATCGTCACCTGGTACTCATTATACAGGGGTTGCCTTAGTTTGAGACCAGGTTGATTGGTGTGATTGTCTGGCGCATTTACTTATTTATGTATTTGTTTAATTAGTTAGTTGTCGGTACAAAAATGAACACGCCGAGACACCATCATCATCGGGTGATCCGTCTGTTCGTCTGCCCCCTATCTCATAAAAAAAACCATGGTAGGTAGGTAATCCCTATACGCGCGACCTTCTTTTAAGCGCGTATAAACTCGTATGCTGCAACGACCGTATACGCGCGAAAATATACGCTAATCTAAAACCACTCTTTCCTACAAGTTTTCTTGCACCTAAATTAGGGTCAAACGAGCCTACAAAGAGTAGTGGTTGAGTATCACGACCCCAATTACGTAAAGGATCCAGGTTCCTTCACCTTCCGATCTAGGCGAGGAGACGAGTACAAAACCAATATGTCCCAGACTAACCTCCACGCGTGGGCTAACAACGTATCTGTAAGTATAATTATACTTATCTACCTACTTAATTTTTTTAATATCTAAGAAATAGGTACAGGTAGAATTCAAGACGTGTAACTTTGTCAAGGATATATCGAAAGGTTTTTTTATGGCTAACTATTTGTATAAAATACGTTATTGATTTGGTTAAATGAATAAAAAAAATATGTACTATACAAATACTTAAGGGGCTATACGAATGAAATTAGCGCCGCCAACCTATTTACACTGATTGTGGCGAAAAATATGATATTTTTGAAGAAAATAAAACATTACAGACTTAGATAAAAGTAAATTGGATTTTTCAAGATGCAATACAATATTTCTAACACGCGACAAGTAACAATAATGTTAATTATTGCTAAAAACGGCCACTTTTAGCAATAATTGACATTATTGTTACTTGTCGCGTGTTAGAAGTACTTATTGTATTGCATCTTGAAAAATTCAATTACCTTTTATCTAAGTCTGTAATGTTTTGCTTTCTTAAAAAATATCGTATTTTCGCCACAATCAGTGTAAATAGGTTGGCGGCGCTAGTTTCATTCGTGTAGCCCCTTAAGGGGTTATACGAATGAAATTAGCGCCGCCAACCTATTTACACTGATTGTGGCAAAAATACTTACGATATTATTTTTTTAAGAAAGCAAAACATTACAGACTTAGATAAAAGTAATTGGATTTTTCAAGATGCACTACAATAAATTATAAAAACGGCCACTTTTAGCATAATTGACATCATTAATTGTTAAGTAACAAGTGTCGCGTGTTAGAAGTACTTATTGTATTGCATCTTGAAAAATCAAATTTACCGGGATCTAAGTCTTTAATGTGTTATTTTCTTCAAAAATACCAAGCCCCTTAAGTATTTGTATAGTACATTTTTTTTTTAATTTAGAATGACGTCAAATATATTTCAGGTATTGGTATACTACAAAATTGGAATGAATAACGAGGAAGTAGTATTGATGAAAAGTAAAGTTTGTGAATTAATTTCTTTTAAGTGGGTGAAGAGATAATGACGAAATATAGCAATGTACCCACTAAGTGCCCGGTCGCTGCAGTAAGTAATTATTAATTTATTACCTTACTTTTTTATTTAGCCTACGTTGTCCAAATGCCGCAATTGCAGTCTGTTTGTAGAGGTCCAAGTAGTAGAAATATCTGATAAGTCTAAAAAAACCTGACTTCGCAAAAAATCCCAAAAGAAACGTACTTTTTTTATGTCGTGGTGGAAAACGAGCAATCGAATCACCTGATGGTTAGCGATTGCCACCGCGCATTAACACCTGCAACAGAAAGAGTCACAAAGTGCGTTGCCAACTGTTAAGAACCTTTTCCCCTATTGGGCCTCTGTAACCGCACTCAATCGGCGAAACACAGTTACACACCTCTTAGTATTTGGACTAAGTAATTAAAACGTTTTTTTTTCTTACTTGGCTCAAATATTAAAAAATAAAAATAAGTAGGGGAACCGAGACAGTGATTGCCCAGGGGACAGTGATTGCCAGGTTTAAGGTTAACATACATTTTAACTTATTTTCAAATGAGTAGTTTTGAATTAAATAACACTAGAGTACTCTTTATCAGAATTCTAAATAAGAAAATTGTCAACATTTTAAAAAATATATATTATAATGGCAGTTTTTGCACAGCAGGTGTTTGTCTCTTCAAACAACTCAAATTCCTTAAGAGAATCGGATACACTTTGTAGTTTTAATGATTGTGTCACTTTCATTTATATTTTGAATGTGAAAGTACAACAACGAGTTAGTTAAGGCTTTGATGTATTATTTGAAGCAGTTATCATGATATAAAATTTTTCCATTGAGTATTTAGAGGGGGTGGGCAATCACTGAATTTTTAGAACAAATTTTAAGATTTTTTTTGCAGAACGTTATAATTACAAATATTCTTTAGATATTTGAATTGTTGCTAACATCTCAAAGCTGATCTACTTACCAACGTTATACAAAAATCGCACACTGCTACCCAATTGTTAAAATTAAGAATTTAATTGAAATAAAACTATGCATAATTTTCTTAAGTGGGCAATCACTGTCTCGATCACCTAATGTTTGAGCTTTTGTTTTTTGACTAACAAAGGATTCAAACCTTGTTTTTCTAAAATTCTTTTTTTTTTTTATATTATTTTTTTTAATATTACTTTTTTTATGTTCCTTAGTAACTTTCTGAGCTGTTTATTTCATGATGGATTTTTTTTTCAGGGCAGCTACGCTAGTACTAACGTGCAAGTTTTGCAAGCAGACTTACCCATAAGTTTGCCCTGCGGCATTTATTACTTTGGTTTGGCATTCGTACTGACTACCTCTGACAAAGTATTGATAAAATACCGGGGTACTTTGAACACCCATTCTCGTAATTGCTGAAATATGTGTACCTACCTACCTACTAGCGGCCGCTCGCGACTTAGTACGAAATGAATTAAATGAAATATTCTTTATTCAATTTAAGTCCATATCTACAGAACGTTTATGAATGTAAAATATTATGTTAGTTACCGTTATATTTTGGACAATCCACACAATATAAATAAATTTATTAAAGCCTTTGTGTTATTCTGATGTACTATACAGGGTGTAACAAAAAGGGTGTATCGTCCCAAAGAGAACCGATTCTGACACACTTTACAAATCTCATATATAAGAGTTTTTAACCAGCCAAGTTAATATTACGATTATTAATATTTAATTGAAATCCAATTCTTCGTGAAATCCATTTTAATTCGCACATCACTAATGAGCAATCAGCTGATAGGGATTTTTACCTTTGACCGCTCCGTGGCTCCTTTTAGAATAGTGACCGCCCCTTGCAATCCTGACAATTGTTTGCATACAAAATTTTATAAATTAATTACGATAATTTTTTTTATCTTTTTCTAAATTATTTTTTTATTAATTTGAAACTTTGCATATAGAATCTACAAAAAGAACACATTATTTCCCTTTATGGTTGATACCCCCTTTTTGTTACACCCTGTATACGCTATATTATTGTAAAGTTTTATTAAAATCCATTTGGTAGTTTTTGCGTGAAAGAGTAGCAAACATCTATACATCCATCCATCCATACTTACAAACTTTCACGTTTATTATGCTATGATTTGTGATCACCACAGATATGACAGATATTATAATACTAATAATGATCACCAATCCGCAATAGGCAAGCGTGGTGATTAAGTCTGATCCATTCATAGTAGCAATGACTTGTTCCTATGATGGAGGGCTTTGCCCTGCAGTGTGACAGTTTATCTAAAAGGTGATATTTTAGTTTTACTATAATTTGGCTATTACTCTATTAATATTATTATTATTGTACTCCTTCTTAAAAGGCCGGCAACGCATCAGCGACCTCTCTGATCTCGCAGATGTTCATGGGCGGCGGTGATTACTTACCAGCAGGTGACCCGCTTGCTCGTTTGCCGCCTCTAGTATAAAAAAAAAAAAAATTAGCTCCAAACTATACCGATAGATGGCGCTAGATGGCCTTTTCTGTCGATTTTACGACGATGATGAGCGAGAAAGCCCCTCGGACGAGCTTAAATTTTTTTGAAGCGCGAGGTCCCTTGTACCGCGAGGCCGTGGGCGGTGGCCCACATAGCCTACGCCTTGCGCCGCCTCTGACCATCAGGTGATATGTTTGCTCGTCTGCCATCTATCACATAAAAAAAGCGTAGCTCTCGCATGGTAAATAACTGAATTATATCATTATCTAAACTCAAATACAATACCCAATTCCAACAATCATTTTAAATTACTTACAGTGGGTTTGAAGTACTTTGAATACGTGGTTAGGTAATCGCATTTTAATGAAATATTATCTAAATATCCATTGAATATTGTTCGTAATTATGTGAGCCATTGTACTTTATTCAACATTACATTCAGTACGTTAAAATGAAGATATTTCTACTATTAATTTTATACCTAACTACTTATTTAGGTTTTGTCGTTGGGTCTTCAAAAAAAGTAAGTTTAATTCGTATTAATTTTCTGGACATTAGCCTATTCACTCTTGCCAAAATTCTCGGTTTTCGCCTTCTATGTCGAGTCGACTTCATATTGGTCTATCCGTTCCACAAAGTCGACTCGACATAGAAGGCGAAAACCGAGAATTGGCCTCCTGGTTACATTGTTCAGGAAATATTTGGCGGGTAAAGATTTAAATTCTAAAATATGTTCTAAGTGTTATTTTTTATAGGATCTAGTGAGTCTAGAAGGGGGGAAGGTGGTGGAGTTTGACCCTCAATACATAAAGGACCCCTCTTGCTTCACCTATCGCGCCAAGCGACATGGCCCTTACAAGACTAACATGACAGCAACCATTCTACACACTTGGGGTAACAACATCTCTGTGAGTGTCCTTTTTTAACGCCCGACGCAAAAAGAGGGGTGTTATAAATTTGACTTGTCTGTCTCTCTGTCTGTGGCTTCATACTTAGCTCCTGAACTAATGAACCAATTTCAATTTAGACTTTGAAGAATTAAGTGTTTATGTTGATGACAGCATCTTTGACAGCACCGGTGGATTATTTTCATAGGAATTCATAATTTTGACATGATACTAAAAAGCCCCGACGCCCGTTGGTTTAAATACCGGCCCGTAATCGCGGGGTCCCGGGTTCGATTCCCGGGTAGAGCAAAGTATGTTTCGAATTTTTCAAACATAAGTTCGAGCTTGTGATCACCATTCCGCATTAGGCAAGCGTGATTATCCTAGTCCCATCATAGTAGCGATGACTTGATTTCTATGATGGAGGCCTTAACCCTGCAGTGGGACAGTATATAGGCTTATACTTTACTAAAAAAGCGGCCAAGCGCGAGTCGGACTCGCCTGTGAAGGGTTCCGTAGCAGCAAGTAATATTTATTAAGGAGTTGTCCCTTTATAGGTTGGGTCTATGTACGCTACATTAAAAAACGGAGAAAAAATTGCTTATTACGAGAAAAATACAATAAATTCCATATTATGCACAGTTTTCTGGTTATAAAATAAAAAAGATGACCATTTTTCAACCTTTACCATAAACAAGACGCGTGAAACGACGGTGACCAAAGACAAAAAAAACAAAGCTGTCAATGTCAATGTCTGTCAATGTGACATAAAAGTGTTTGGTTTTTTTTTTTTTATATATGGCCTGTATTGTGTTCATGACACATTTAATTTTGCCAATGTCAAGTGTAGTTTGATAAAGTGTAGTCAACAGTCGAAGTCAGTCGAAGTCACAGTCACTCAATAAAACGCCGGTGTTTAGCGTTTTAATGTCCTAAGGATTCTGTGGAGACTATTTTTAACAAAGCCGTAGGTTTTAAGACTCTATTAGGTCAAAGCAAATTGTACACGTGACAACTCACTCGACACACAATAGCAGTGTTAAAAACGACACAATTCAATGATTCTTATATTAATATCACCCTGCGGCACTTCACTGCACAAAGTAACACCAAATTTGTACACTAAAAACCACTAGATACTAATTAAAATCTTTGGATTGCATCAGCCGATGCGGCTTGTTTCACAGTTACCCACAGAATCAGTGTTTGGTTTTTTGGATCGTTTTTATTTCTTAGTCTGTGGTTTGTTCCGTCAAACGTCAGACAGACAGACAAAGGTCAAACGTCATCGAATTCGTAATGTCAATCAATAGGTAACCAACATTGACAACCATTTTGTTGTGTTGCAATCCTTTGTTCAAATAAATTGTTCCTACCAAAAAACTACGCTACAAAAGAGAAATTGGATAGTAAAAACTATTCTTCACATAATTCTCTATATTTTGGTATAGGGTACATACCACGCCGAGACTCCATACATTCTGGGACAACTCTTTTACTTATCGTCGTAACGCCCAGACAGCAGACACAATGGAAAATCAATTGTTTTATGCCTTTAAAAAGGCTTATGGGCCTTACGACGTTATACTATAGGTACCTACTAATTTATACTTTGGTATATGTTGCTTCACCCAAATTACTATAACTTGTGACTCCACTAGGTGCCGTTGTTAATGCGCACCGGCCATTGCTTACCATCAGGTGATCTGTGTGCTCATCTGCCACCTATTACGTCACATAAATAAGATTTTGTTCCCAGGTGGAGATTTATTACAAATATCAAAGCAATGATGTTCAGGTCACTTTAATAAAAAGGAAAATCTGCGAAATCTTATCCTTAACGTGGATAGTAGGGATGTTAAAAAAGTATAGTGACATACCCCTGAAGTGTCCTTATAAACCGGTATGTACCTAAAATTAGTACCATTAGTATAGTAGTTTTTATAGCTTGTGGGTAGACACCCACATAGATATAGGCGGTGAGAATCGCTTACATCAGGTGATCCATCTGCTCGTCTGCCTCCTAACACAAAAAGAAAAGATTTATTATTTTTTATATTATCAGGGGACATACCACGTCACGAACTTAGTAATAATACCAAAGGAGACACCAAACATGATACAGTGCGGCATGAAATATGTCGGCGTAAAATATGTAGTTACTGGTACGGACAAGGTTCTGGTGGATTTCCGGGGCTCTACGCGTTTAGCCGAGTTGACTCCGCATTGTTAAGATTAGTTCCTCACAATTTTCAATAAGTTCATTAAAATATTTATTATTATGAACTTCACTGCACGTGTTGACTGAAATTAAATGAAACGAAATCATAAAGTGTTTTATTTAATTTAGTTCCGCGCCATGAAGGGTCTAAGGGTATTATGATGAAGGGCCTAACATACTATGTCTTATTGTTATCGATATCAATAAAATTAAAAACCTTCTTGTTTCCTGAATTTAATTAAGTAAAAAAACTTAAACATTTATAACTTAAGCCCCAAAACTTAACCCTGAAGAACACCTACGTCTGTAAGGCGGAGTTCCTTATGAGGTCCGCTGCTCTTTCCGCCATTGCAATGATCACAGAGTTAGGATACAAAGACACCGGGGACGGGAACACGCTGGCATCCATGATACGTAGTCCTGATACGGATTTTACTCTGAAAATCGTGTCAAATGCTGTTGAAAAATCTAAGTAACCTACCAACTTATCTAATTAATGTTACTACCTACCCATAGTAAAAATAATACATGTTTTCTACTTATTTTTTTATAGATTCCGACAAAAACATTTGTTATTAAGACTGTTATTAAGACATCACAAGACAAGATTAATAAAGTACTTATTTATGGATAACATAAGCTCGTTTCCCTACAGGGCCCAATGTTTTGTTTCATCCTGTAACTATAATAATTATTACAGAATCATACCTCAGCATACTGTCCACCACTCCGCCGCCCGCGCAGGTACCAGCGGCGTGGTGACCAGTCACAGCGATTTCTCTGATAACGCACTCTAAGAACGTATCAGGGGGGCTGCCGGCCGGTTTTATCGGCTTAGGCTGCTTTGGCTCTGGCGATGTCTTATATCTGTGAAAACATTATTGTTTATATTTATGACAGGCGGTAAATTTTTTACACTGAATTCTATGGACATTCTCCTCAACCGACTTCAACTTTATGTCAAACATATTGATCGACTGAGAAACCCAACGTGTGGCTTGCGTACGGCCCGCCCGCCTTTACGGCGCTTTGTGCGGTCCGGGAGCCCCCGTCGTAGCCGCTGAGGGGTCTCACCGGTGATTGGCTGAATGATGGATTAACACTGAATATGATAGACATCTGGTGAGACAGATCAAGGCAGCAAAGCAAGGCAGCTTCATGATCTTGGCAGCTAGTTTGTCAAGAATTACTGGACAACAAATTAGATATAGCGTGATTTAATAGGGCTTACTTTCTTTTCCTCCTCAACCCTGGGCCCATCTGCTGCTCCTTGGAATAGTTCCAGAACGTAAGGCACCTCTCAGGACGAGGCCAGTGTATTCTGGCGCCAATGTCCTGGAACGCCTTCGTTGCTATCAGCTGTTCTGCTCGACGAATTGCTGCGAAAATAAAGCGTAAGGACTAAAGATTTCTTGAAGAATGAGTTTAAGTTGCTTTCAAAGCATTACTCTAAGTACTATTATAACCATCACACGACTGCTTTGACCCCATAATATCCATTACGATTTCAAATACAATTCCATTCGGCTATTGGGTTGTACTTGAAAGCGGTGGCTGAGCATGGAGTCCCGGGTTACCATTGCCAGGTTGGAGAGAACTCGTATCTTTTACTCTTAACTGAAAGTAGCCTTGTGCCTAATACCTTCATCTCTAGTGTCCATCAGTCGAAATATGAGGGCAAGAATAATATAGAAAACATTGATGTGCAACGTGCTAAAACTGTCGCCGCCAATAAAGACTCCATTCGCAAAAAAAACGCAATTAAATTGGCATTGTCCTTATCTAATGTTCCTAATATTTTTTACAATGAAAATTTACCTTTAATCATACACTTAATGTCTTCATAGCGGTGCAGATAGTTTGGGTCCACCAGGGGAGGTATGTGCGAGGCGGAGTCTGTGAGAGTGACGGTTCCTCTACTCTTCGGCTGGATGCAAGTGGCCAAGAACATGAAGCCTTCCTGGCTGGTGTCGTTATGGAAAGGGAATGTGGACCGGAATACCTGAAAGACAAAAGGGAGCATATAGCACTTTACGTTGGCTTATATCCATAGGCACATAAGACTCAATCATGTATCTGTCATAATATCATGTGTGTGTAGGCAAATGTTGTACCTAATGTGTGAAAATAACTACAACGGTACCTTAGGTTTGTAGTTGGAAAGGTCTCTGAGCAACCTCTCACTGGCCGTGCCCATAGAGAAGAGCAGCAACGCAGAGTTGTTCCGATACTCTATACCAGCGACTGGAGGAAACGACAGCAGACCTGCAAGAAATATTCCAACATCAAGAGGGAATTAGGTTAAAAAAGTAGAAAGGATGCGAAATTTGTGCTATGGAAACTAGAAACAACGAAGGAATCACAAACACCCAGACCCAACACAACTCAATTTGGTGAGATTGGTAATTGCAATGCAGCGACACACATCAAGGACTTTACGGCTCCAACGAAAGGTAAGATAAGATGGGATGATGACATTCGAAGGCTGGCTGGTGTAAGCTGGATGAGAGTGGCCGAAAATCGGGAGCAGTGGCGTGCATTAGGGGAGACCTATGTCCACCAGTGGACGAGTGTGGGTTGCTGATGATGATGATGACACACATCAAACCCTAAAAACTGGTTTCACCAGAGTTTCTCCAGTAGTACTGCCAAGCGGTGGTGAAGGTGAACACTTTGGCCAGGGTGATGCTGATTGGCTTCTTGATGCTGACGTAGATAGCCATGTTCATGTTGTCGTGCAGGTTCTTGCCAACGTGATCATTGTCTGCTATGAGCTTTATTTTTAGCCTGAAAAGAAAGAGACCTACAATAATTTATGCAATACGGAACGTCAAAATATGTAAACAATATCTATCTTCTATCTGTCTGTCTATCGATACGCCACTAGTTTAAAGACTAAGTAAGATAAATAAAAAATATTTGCCAAAAACACAACAGATAGATATTTTGGTCTGATTTTACCCGCTTCTGGTCCAAGAGTAATGCAAGTATTCTTTTTTAGATCAGTAGCACTACCATGAGTTTGAAATACTATTCTCGCTATCGAAAACTATCGCTTTATCTCTTTTCATTGTGATGCATTTGAAAGAGATAGAGCAATAGTTTACGTTATGTCAGTTTTCGATGTCAACTCATGGTAGCGCTACAGACTGTCCGTGGCTGTTTTAAAACTCTCGAGTAGGCCTTTCCTGGTTACGCCTATGGCTTTCCTCTTAAGCTCTTTTATTTTTTTTACATGAAAAAAATCAGTTAGAAACCTACTTGTTTATTAAAGCCTTCGGCCCAATTCCAGACAGTATCATCAGCTGAGGGGTCTTGATTGCGCCAGCAGATAATATGATCTCCTTGTTTACAAATATGTTGTCCAAATTCCTGTGGTTTTGCAAAATGTATATTGATGATGCCTTTTTGTTCTCAAAACGGACCTGAAAAAGGTACTTAGGTAAGTAACAAAAAGGTAGGTAACATGAGAAGGTTCCAAAGAACATTAATCATAACACTTATTTCAATTATAGAAACTCTACTCGTATATGATTCAGCGTGAACGCGTTTAAAGTATCGCTGTCAACGAAGGATCCATTAGCAAATCCAAGAGCGCTGTTTTGCATTTTTGGAATTAAATTCAAATACTTAAATTAAAATTTCTCATAGTGGAATCAACTTCCCGCAGCGGAATCTTCAAGAAACGAGCATACACCTTCCTAAATGGACGCTTTAGGTATTGGCAGCGACTACACTTTGAAAGCGTGCTCTACCTAAATAGGGTTTAGTATGATTAAAGTAGTGAGAATAATTATTAAGTATAATATCTATAAACGTTTGTGATGAGACGTAGTACCATTAAATTAAATACTCTGTCATCATCATCATCTTAGGCCTTTACATCTGTGGCAGATGTTTCAAGCAGCATTACGCGGTGTGACATTACAGCTGCGCTCGTGGCTGAGAAATCTTATGCGGGAGTGGACTTTTCCTCATCTTCGCTACATGACTGGACTTATTAGGTAGGTATATACTTACGGAAACTGCTTGAGTGTTGAGGAGTATATGAAGGTTCCTCCTCCTCAATATAGGCTTGATATAAGCGTCCAGGCTCACGTGCCTGGCTCCATTCTTCACAGTGGCTGTTGGCTTCTTGAACACTGTGTGGTTGTCTTGGGTTGCCGCTGATGCTTGCTTGAAGGTCGTCATCAGCTCGTCCTCTTCGTCAAGGACTTTTAGCTTCATTGGGGCCTGAAATGTACTGATTTTTATAAAGATACGTAGGGTTAGAGGCCACCTATTAGTTTCTTTCGGAGACCGTTTTTAGGACTCAATAAATGTGCTAGATAACATTCTTCATCAGTTCTTTATAAGGGCTTACTAAAGCCAACCTCAGGGGTTATGATTTCTTGACTGGTGACACAGTTGAGTAATCGCTCGCCTTAGCCTGATGGTAAGCAAAAACAGAGCCCATGTTGCAGTTACGTCATGTAAATTAGACTTTAATGTAAGAAACAAGATATCACATATTGGCCCGTCCTCACTTTGTGTCGGGCCCCGGTTTTGTCTGTAGCAGTTCCAATATCCAATAGAGGACCCTGAATGTTGATAGCATCGCGCAAGTGTTTCGTTCACCTATGAACCTTGCCGTTGTCTTTTGAAATTACTTCTTTATTACCTAATATAGATTTATTTAGCTACAATATTATACCTTATCTCCTGGACAAATCCCGTCAAGAGCACAGTAGTCGGAATCGAATTCGCTCTGTACAGTCCCAAAAGCCCTTACGAAGTAGGGCTGTAGCTCATCCATAGTCCAACCAGGGAAGCCCAGACGACTCCATCGCTGGTATTCTTCAGGAAGCCCAAAGCCGTGGAGGAGGAAATTGATCTGGCCTGATCCACCCAACCCTTTGCCGCGAGGTAGAAATTGTGACTGGGAATTTAGAATAGAATATAATAAAAAAATATTTGGTTAACACAATCTTAAGAAACAAAAGAAAAATACAACAGTTGACCCCAAATCCAAAGCAAGATAACTGAGAAGATCCCGCAAGATAACTGTGCGGGAAGAAGAAATCTTCTTCTTTGAGTGCCATCTTCTAACGAAGGTTGGCGATCATAATGGCGACTTGAACCCTTGACACAGCTGCTCTAAACAGGAAACGGGCGCTTTTATTGTACCACTGGCGCAGATTTTTAAGCCAAGAAGTTCTTCTTCTACTTCTACAAGAGGCTCTTTGCCTGGATCTTGCCTTGTATTATATGTTGCAACAGGTCATACTTTGGGCCACGCATTATATGTCCAAGATATTCCAGTTTCCTTCTAGAAGAAGAAGTATTTGTGTCTAAATAATATTTCAGTTAGGACTCATAAGACTCACCTGCCTCCAAAGACCGAACGAAGAGTACTTCTGAGGCGTGGTCCTGACTGACCAGTCGTTAGGTCCTTGCTGTGCCGCAGTTGGCGTTAGGGGGATCTTCGTGAAGTAGCCCATGTGGTCCCCAGCTTCTACCAGCAGAACCCTCACGGAGGGGTCTTCGGAGAGACGGGCTGCCAGTACGCAGCCAGCTGTGCCAGCACCCACTGGGAAAATCGTAAATACCTAATAATAATGTCCATTGACCGACTTATCAAAATTTTCGAGAGTGCAGTGCACGCTTGTGCAAACGCCATTGCACTCTTTTTTAACTTATGGTCCCATAAGCCTTTTAAAATCCAAAGACAATTGATTTTCTATTGTGTCTGCTATCTCGGGCGTTAGGAGGTTAACCTCATATTTTGATGGGACGATACCTAGTGTGACTCGACCAGAATGTCGGTCTCTAGCACTGAGGTCCATCTACACGGTGATTGGTTATTTTCGATGTGAGTTGTCACAATGCCACTTAAACAACCAATGACGTTGAAGTTGGACCTCAGTCTAATAGTACGCCGCGTAGCCAGCACCATCTATTGGTAATTTGTGGAACTAACCCCGAACGAGGTGCGGCCACTAGTTCTCAATAAAATTATTCTTCACTTAATTAGACAAACATTAAACTGTCAAGCGGGAATGCGAACATCACCGTACAGATATACAAATACATATATTTGCAGGTTTCTCAACTATGCGATGCAATTTTTGTATTAGAAAGCGTCATTAGTGCGCTCACGCAGATTCACGCAATCATTACACTGCGATAACATGCAATGGATCTACATAATATAACGTGCGAGACTTTTTCGACCCCGGGCTATGACCATAGACTATGAACGTAGAAAGGATGCTCTATGAGGAGTCGATGCCTAATCTCCTTTGTTAATTAAGAAGGTATCGGAGTGGGGAGGATACGTCGTAGTATCACGTAGTATCTTCTCCTTATTTTGTGGGGGAATAGGAGGTTTTGTTACCTACCTATTATTAAGATAGTATATAGCATCGATTATTTTTGTGGTAATAGCTAATGACTGGCAAGGAATACCTACCTACTTAGTTTAGGATCGACCAAAGTGGCGTTCTCTTGTTTCGGAGGCCAAGATTCTTTTTGGGTCGCTGAGCCAGTGGAGTAATGGTAACACGTTTCAGAAACTACTTATCTGGAACGTGTATGCTTCCTCATGATGTTAATGGTAGAAATACGCGCATAGATTTGAAAAATCTAGAGGTGCATGATCGGATTCGAAGGAAGCACCTCGTATGGAAGGCGCGTTCTTATCCACTGAACTACCATAGCGCGCAACGGTTGTTTGTCCCTAGATTATCTATCTACTAATTCGACTTAAATTTTTAGTAGTAGGGCGCTGTGAACTAATTTCTTCCACTTCCCGCCACTATCAATTAGTTCGCGGAGGAATGTGAAAAGAACGGAATAACCATAGGTTCCATAGGCAGTTCCTTCTGTATCTAACTAATCACTCAGTTGCTAAGGTTGAAGTTGAAAGTTAAAGCTATTAAGGAAATGCCGCGCTGTGTGCTAAATCCATGACATGTATCCTCAGGCACCTGGTTGAGAGGGTTTCTATAAGTCAACTTTTTAATATTAACTTATTTGGGTGGGAGGTATGTACCTACCTACTGGACCGCTGTCTATGCCTATGTATATGCGTACCTAATGACCACAGCCGGTCAGTTTTTCTTAGCTAAAATTGTGGCGTAAAAAACTAGGTAACTTACTTAAATATTTTTAATGAATGACGAGTTGTAGGTGCTGTGTGGCTGTCTGTAATAGTACTTTTTACTCAGACTTAAGGAATTATAAGTAATAAAGAACAGAAAAAAACACTTTTCAATAGGTAGGCCTACAAAATTCTTACCTAAGACTTTTCATTGCTGTGAGACTTTGCCAATAAAATTTACACAGGCATTAGTAATAAAAGATAATTCACTCATTCAATACTCACCGATTATGTAATCATATCTCTTTTCCGCTTTCCCTATTATGCTATTGTAGGTATTATTATACCTTTGATACATAAGATATGAAAAGAACGCAAAGGCAACGGCGAACACATACGAATAAACAGACATTATCACAAAACATTAAGTAAGTATGTTACATAGAAGTTCACTACAAACAAAGAAATGAGTTACCACTCGTCAAATGTCGCACAAAAAGTGATTTTTGTATCTTCACTTGATAGCTCGTCAACTAATTGAATTACAGCTGCGCGTAACATTTTCCGCAAGGGCCTATACGCTAGACAAACTTTATAGGTACAGTCAACATAAAAATGATTTTAACATTCAAACCAACCAAAAATATCAGACATTTTACAAAAGACAGGTTCAGTACATATAGGTAAAACAAGGTGCGTTTTTTTTGTTGTCCAAGAACCAAAAGTACCTACACCTAATGATTTTGTACTAAAAATTATTTTCATCAAATGCTCAATAGTCCTTAAGTAGTAGTATGTATTGTGTGGTGTAGATTAGGTATACCTACTCAGTAACCAAGAAGTAGGTACAATGTACACAAATAGCAAAATGTTTACCATCAATGCTTGACAGTGTAAGAGGATTAGTCAGGTATGTAGAAGGAAGAACGGAAATCAATACTTCTTTTATTGACCTGCTATCATGTAATAGTGGTGAAACTTATGAACACAACAAATAATTATCAACCACACCACAGCACTAGATAGCGATGAGGGTTACCTAACATGCTTTAACTGAACAGTAAGATATGGTTGTTAACAGAATCAAATAAAAATAATAGATACTATCAATAGTATCAATTGAAAGAAAATTGAGAGTCAATTGAACATTAGGTCAGATTTATCTAAATCTGACCTAATGGTTACTTGACCTAACGTTGAATTGACTAGTTTGATTGATTGATTTCTTAATGTGTTAATATTGAATTTCAAGAGAAACATTTTTGGAAAAAAAATTTTAATGGTGTCATAAATCTGGTTTTACATTAAATTATCCTGAATCTGGAATAACATTCCATATTTGAAAAGTATATTCACCAAGTCTGATACACGTGAACATAGCTCCACTTCTTCATCAAAGGTTTTAAGCTAAACCTATTCTTGTAGTAACTTTCCTAAAGTAAATTCCCACAGTTGCTTGGAACCGTAATAACTTATAATTCAATGTCTCCACCATCTTCAACCATTTCTCCCGTAGCTGGCACCATAACTGGGGCTTCAATAACTTGTTTACGGCCTTTAGCGTCAACAACTTCAATTGTTTCAGGTTCGACATCCATCTCTGTCTCTTCTTCGGCCTGTCTTTGTTTGAGACCAGCTGCTGGTGATCTGTAAACAAGACAATTTTAATAAGAATTACTAGACATTTAACAACAGAGGTAACGTAAACAAGTAAGTACTTAATGGACTGCAGAAATATGTTTAAATATTTATTATTATAAATGATATTATTTTATTTTTAATTTATTCAAAATCCACAGCTTTTTAAAGTAAATAACAGATTTTTTTACATTATTGCACTTTCATAACATTAAATTAAGAACCATTTACATTTTATTGTGAAATACTTAGTCAAAAGTATTGTAAGCAAAGAAATTATTTAACCTTTAGAAAATTAAGAAATATTTGTTATACAACTCTTTACTATGCAGTTATACGACGAATTACTTTTGTAAAAGTGGTTAAAATTAACAAAAACCTACCTGATAAGTGAAATATCCCTCTGCACTTCCCGGACGTCTCTCTGCCACTCCACTTCGCGACCTTTCCTCAATCTCTGCATTATGTAGTTGTTGGACCTTCTCTGTCTGATCTCCTCAACCTTCTTCATCGCTTCGATAGTCTTTGTCCATAATTCTCTGTTGTATTTCACTGGAGTATGGCGACGCTTCTCGAACTCGAATGATGGGTCAATCGCCAACTCTTTGCCCGCAGTCTTACGGTAAGCTTTGGTCCATTTGGTTTTACGTGGGTTCTTCTTCTTTTTGAATGCTGCGTGGCATTTTGAACGGCAAAATCTGAAAATCTATCACACACTTTGGTTAGGCAGAGTTTTGGTACGTATAAGTCAAAAATGTGAAGATTTCGACTGTTTTTGAACTTACCTTGCAGTCGTTTCTCACGAACTGTATGCCATGTCCAGGATATATCCTGGAGGAGCAGAAATAACACGTTTCTATACGCATTTTTTACACGTGCGTGTTTGTTATTTCACTGCACGTCAAAAGAGGAAATAAATATGGCCGCTTGACAGCAGTTTGACAGACAGCGTTTTGTTGCCAATTTGTGTAAAAAATAATCTTGGAAGACGTTTCCATATTAAAATTATTTCTATTTATATCTTAAAATACAAATTAAATACAAAGTATCAGCCTGTTTAGCAAAATAATAATTACACCAAAAATTTAATTAAAAGTATGTTTTTGTAGTACAGCGCCATCTACAAATTGTTTGATAAGTCTTATTGGTTCTACTCGCCGCTAGATGGCAGGACAAGTATTAACAATGACGTCTGTCGGACTTGTTTCTTATATTCTATGTGGTGGATAAGCATAATACCTACATTTTAGATGGAGGCTATTAGCCATTCACTGAGTTACGAACGCTCAAAAATAAACAAAGAAGAAAAGGTTTTTTATCCCCCTTAATAACCTCCAAAATGTTGCATCTTTCTTTACCGCCTTTTTACCATGGTGGGTGAGTGCTCAGAGGAGTTCTTTAAATTAATACCCGCTGCAAAATTTCACCACAATACTACACGCCATAAACGTGGATTCCATCCATACCATCTGGATGGTTGGCGGTCCGCTACAGTGCGCTTTACTCGACATTTCCTACCACCCTCATGTGGAATCAACTTCCCGCAGCGGTATTTCCGAACCGGTGCGACATTCAACTCTTCAGGAAACAAGCCTATACCTTCCTAAAAGGCCGGCAACGCTTTCGCACTCCTTCTAGTGATGTCCATGGGTGACAGTGTTCACTCACCATCAGGTGACTCGCTTGCTCGTTTGCCTTTCTATATCATTAAAAAAAATGCGAGAATCGAACCCGCGCTCAAACCACTAGGTACGCTTAACGGATCGTCATTCGTCAATATAAGTATTATTTTGTACCCTAATGAACTACTCCGAAATGGCGATGTCTCGACTCGGAGGGCAAGATTCACTTCGGGTAACTGAGCCAGCGTAGATACGCGAAGTTAGCCAAGATTATAAAATGAATGATCCAAAAGGTTTAGCACCTCGTTCCTGCCTCGACCCATCAAGTCATGGAATGTCCTTCCAGTTCATGTGTTTCCTCCTTCTTACAATCGTGGGTTCTTTAGGCGGGGCGTGAAACGTCATCTCGGCAGGCCTTCAGGGTGAGAGTGACAGACTCAATGGACACTTTGTCTGTTCTTTTGTGCCTGTCAATCTCATATTTGGATCTCACGGCCGCTTACCATCAGAAGTGAGGTCATCTTGATCGTCCTCAATATTAGAAAAAAAAATAGCATGCAAATATTTCGTTTGGTCCATTCTTGATTCTCATGATTATTACGACAGTTCCAAATCCCTACATGCTTATAATAACACCCAAGTAGGCCCTTAACGATGTTAATGCAATGCCGGTGGTCCTTTGTGGCAGCCCATCCGTGATTAGATTAACAAGCGATTGTCGCCTTGTATCATTAGCCGGTAATGAGGGCCGGGGGACGCGGAGTGAATCTCTATGGGAGGATTAGGCCGCTGTCGCTACAGAAATATAATAGGCAATCGTAAGAGGATGTCCTTTGTAAGTACCTGTGTACTTCGTACACAGTAGTTTCGTTCGTACTTACGTAGGTACCTACGTGAAGTATCACGTCCATGCGTACATCCACACATCAAAGTATACAAAACTGTAATTATATATCTTCAATCGACTTATTTCTTCAATCGACTCTCATCTTACTGTCAAACAAAATAGGTTGAATACTAATTGAGGAAATTTGACAGGTTGTGGTAACCTGATGTGTGGCTGACTGTACCTATCCTTCAGCAGCCCATGGTCTGGTACAAGTTTTTTTTATGAAACAGAGAGTGTCTATAATATAAAAGCTTGTCGCGCGATTTAAATTGTGTATTAAGGGTATTAAGTAGGTTTTTTTTAAGTTAATTTTCAAGGAAAATTACATTTTCTGTCTTACTTGTACTTATTCCGTTTAAATAAAAGTTTTTTTTTTAAGTTTAAGTTTAATTACCTATTCAAATAAATAAATTCTTGCCACATCTCATACCTATAAGTAAGTATTGTCCCAATTCCGTACTAAGAGTAGTTGTGTTACGAATGTCTTTAATTATGTGACCACCACTTTATTTCGTGAGTCGGTTAGATAAATGTGGATGCGAATCGCTTCGTGGGCAAATCTACCTAAGAATCTACATAAGATTGAAATCTCTCGCCGCGTTTTGTCGCCCGGCTGCTCCAGCTTATGTCCATCTTTTCGGGCTATGTGACCAAAAAACCGGCAACCCTACCAAAATGCATTTTTCCACACCGCCTCATTCGTGATTCCCACAGCGCGCATGCAAATGCGATGCGCGTGCGATTTTTTCCCGTGCGCGTTAAAATCACGTCCACTTGTCAAGTGTGACACACGAGGTGACAGGGGGCGGCGCGGGCGCATGCTGATTTAAAGGTTTATTGTACAGTGGGACGCGATGGCCTACATCAAAGAATGGGAGCTATCGCGTGCAAAAATCTGCTAGATGGCGTACTGTTAGACTGAGGTCCAACTTCAACGTCATTGGTTGTTTAGTTGTTGGTTTAATTGTTTTTTTTGACGGCCTTGATGGTGGAGTGGCTAAGATGTTCGCCCGAAGCGAAAAGGTCCCGGGTTCGATTCCCGGTCAAGTAAATTTAGGGAACTAGATTTTCTAAGCTGTCTTCGGTCTGGGTGTTCTGGGTTGACGCCACCAGTTAATTATAATTAACCGATAAATCGGCATCTGGTACTCATAGTAGGTACAGGGGTGGCCCTAGTTTGAGACCACGCCTGGAAGTGTCAACAACCTGTGCAAATGGGAGTACATGATGCGTCCAGCAATCTTTTTCACACTTATGTAGGTACATTTTTATCACCAAGATTTTAGTATCCAGAAAATTATGCATTTTGAAGCACCCAGTCACTCCTTGCGGTGTAATCCGCGGTTAGGTGGTTTTAACATGTTAAACACTCGTACCAATATTATTTTGGCTATTAAATATTATTTGCAATTAGTTCTTTTTTCTGCATTAAACAATGACTTAGTGTACGTTGCATCTTTCTGAAACCGTTGTTCTTATGAATGAGCAACGAGCGAACTTTGTGAACAATCGGCCCACATTACAATGGCATTAAAATAACCAAAGGTTGGTCCTGGCAACTGTCACTCTTTGGATTAAGGTTAGCTTCTCCGAAAGCCTTAAGCAGTTGTTTTGAAAGTCCTTTGTCAGCTTGAAATTAATTTAATAACGGTGTCCTGGGTATTGTTCATGTGGGAAGTACGAGTATGATCTGGTTGAGGCATTTAGGGTTAATTGGAATAAAAAAAACCAGCGATGGTGTATTAGAGCAGATTGTGATAGGTAGCAGGCGAGCAGGCGGATCACCTGATGGTAAGCAATTGCCGCCGCCCATGGACACTTGCAACACCAGTGGAGTTACAAGTGCGCTGCCAACCTTTTATCCCCTTCCCCCCGGAGTGGGCCTCCGGTAGCCTCACTCACTCGGCGAAACACACCACAGGGGGCCGCTTCACGCTTTGAATCGCGCTTGATCTTCAAGAAAAGGGTATATTTTTTATTACGCATTAGCTCTAGCTAAAACTCAGGTGTTGCAGATATCCATGGACGACGGTGATCACTTACCGTCAAGGTGAGCCGTGCTCTTTTGTCAGCTATTTAGTACCTAAGTACTTATTAAAAAAAAAGCTTTACGTATCTATCTAAAATAAACTTCAATAAAGTTCATCTTGTAAAATAACATTAAGTAGGTTTTTATACTAACAACCAAAATCACTCAATATTGATAAATCGATTGATTTATCAAAGTAATATTCCTTTTGCCTATGAATACTCCTTGAATGAATCCTTTAACGTGACGTTTTTACCGTGTAAGGGTCAAGAAGTAAGATAGTGAAGGTAGAGAGCTAAAGATTTTTCTACTAAAAGTTAAAGACGCTCAAAAAGGCTATCCTTTAAATAAAAATATTAAGCGCCTATAGGCGCATAGATGCGCTTTATTATTTTGAGTCGTACGGTACGACTTTTTGAGCGTCTTTAACTTTTAGTAGAAAAGCTTTAGCTCTCTACCCGTACCTATCACTCCTGGCAAATCGGAAGTATTTTCTGTCAGGTGAGGTAAATATAATTACCACGACATAATGTGTGTCCCTGTTAGCGAAAGTTTTAAAACAGTACTTTGTCTAGTTAGGGCGCAATCAAAATGGCGAGTTTACTCGACTTGGCAGCGACGAGACACGCAGTAATTTGCACATACGACACTTAAACCTCGGATTCCAAGTTTTTCTCGTAACTCCAGTAATGTCACTGACCACACACAACAGCTTAATGTGATTGTTATCACGTACCGTTTGTCTAGACAGGCTCGATTGTAAAACTGTCCCTAATAAAATACAGGGAATATACGCGTGGCGTCTCGAGGGAATTGCCGAGTTCTAAGCCTCTTTTACACATAGGCAGATCTGTCGATACCCCTGTCGACATACCTATAAAAGGGCTTAATAAGATATCGGAAAGCGTATAGTGTAGGACGGCCTCCGACTAGATGGAGTGACGATCTGCGAAAGGCTGTTGGTATAGACTGGATGCGTCTAATAGCCGAAGGCAGGGTTAAATGGCGAACATGGGGGGAGGCCTATGTCTAGCAGTGGACTGAGACTGTGAAGATAACATAAAACTAAAGCCATGGCTTAAGCAAGTAAGCTTGTTTTAACTGACTAACACAAACTGAAGTGGCAGTGGGCTGGTCACATTAGCCGCAGAACTGACAACCGTTGGAGCCATAAAGTCCTTGAGTGGAGACCGCGACTCGGTAAACGTAGTGTTGGACGCCCTGCTACAAGATGGAATGACGACATTCGAAGGCTGGCTGGAGTGAGCTGGATGAGAGTGGCCGAAAATCGGGAGCGGTGGCGTGCATTGGGGGAGACCTATGTCCAGCAGTGGACGAGCGTGGGTTGCTAATGATGAACTGACTATCGTGCAAGACGTGTCTAAATACTTTGTTGTCAGGTCAAAATAGGCGACTGATACACAGTAAAAGCGTTCACGTCAAAGATATGCAAAACGCCCGTCCAACTTCGATAAGGGACCCACTACGGTAGAATCTAACAAGCGCTCATTAACAACAATCAGGATCTCGCACGCTAAGTTAAGATTTGCAACTGTCCATTGGAACTGGCTAGTAGTAGGCAGTAGATGGATGCTGTATGCACTAGTGATGTAACGAATTTCGCTTTTTGAACATTCGTGAATCCGAATACGAATGCGAATATCTATAACCCACATTTGCGAATACGAATGCGAATATTCAGTTTTTCTTCAAATATGGCGCCAATTGTCTATTTTGGCGCTAATTGTTATTATGTCAGTCTCGTTTAGACGAAGTACGTACGTATCCATTTCCGATTGTATTTTGTACAGAAAATTGCCGAGTTGATACGAACTCATCCGACCAAGACAAAGCGTTCGCAAATCTTGTAAAGTTCAGATTTTAACCGGTAAATTCAGAATTTCACAAAATCCGTTAATTTTTGCATTATCAACTATTCCATTTTCAATTTTTTTTTCTGATATTCATATTCACAAAACATTCGCATACATTTTGCGAATGCGAATGCGAATATTCGCGAGTACGAATGCGAATATTCGCTACATCACTAGTACGCACCTATTAGCGTAAGCAGATGGTTGCGGGCCCGTAATCGCAGCGTCATAGAGAATCTGTAATGCTCACTTCCTCGAGCGTTCTGAGCTCCTGGTACCTAATCATGCGATTTCAAGGTTAGGTACTAAACATTATTACAGTCAATTAGAAAGCTAAAGTATCTACTTACGACCCGTTTAGCGCAGTAGTCTAAACACCTATTGAGAGACGAGGGTTCGATTCCCGAACACAAATGATATAGTCTTTGTTTCAGGTTTTGGCAATATTTCACATTGACCTGATTCTACACAGTAGTTTAAACACTGTTGTTAAGAATAACAAAGAAATTAAAAATAAAATCGTCTTGTCGAAGCCGACACGTAGAGGCACCTTGACAATTTTGCTTACTTAATGTAATGTGACTTATTATTATATAATAATTATTGACAAAACTGGACTGATTGTGACATCCCTGTATGTTATTTTAATTTGGAACCACAACGATGAATATGTGAATGTTTACACGATAATAATACTAAGGTTTTTATATCACTATAATTTTAAAGGTTTTCAAGTTAAAATACCTATTTCTCATGGTAGGTAAGTCAATATTTCTACAAAGCAATAAAACCGCTCCCAGAAGGACTGATAATTTCCATGTTCAAGGAAACGTATAGGAATTCGATCGATGTCGAATTCTGATCATTCGCCATGCAAATTGCGAATCGACTGCATAATAAATCATTGAATTCGGTCAGAAATGAACATTTAAAGACAAAGACTACATTTTTGCTTAAATACCGCTGGTTCGAGTATGATTTTTGCTTAAATATAAAATTAGACATAAGAACTAACATTGTAATTTTTTCTACTAAGCTAATATGGAGCTGTGTAATCTGAAAATAAAAGTTTTTCATTATTATTATGTACATCTCTCCTGCGGGAAAATCATGTCACGGAGGCCGGTCCTTTTGGAAGGCATGCGTGGGGATACAGATTTAACACGTACACAGGAGACACATTAATGAAAGTGGGGACTATTATTGAATACCGCTGATGACCCGTTTAGTGCTGTGGTTTGAGCCCTGGTTGAGGCTCAAGGGTTCGATTCCCACGCTAATACAAGTGTTTGTCGATGAAACATAAAGTGTTCGGTCTTCGTGTGTTTTACTTCAGTTGTTTTGCTGGGCAGCGTTCAGGAAGCTACGTAGCAAATTTTCGGTCCATTTACCACAGTGTCTGAAGTCGAAAGTCTTTAATGCGTGTGTGTTGCCGGTGATGACATACGGAACCGAAACGTGGATGTTTACAATGGACAAAGTCACTCAAAGAGCAATGGAGAGGGCTATGCTCGGAATCTCCGTGCGTGATCGTGTCAGAAATTATGAGATCCGCAGGAGATCTAAGGACGCGGACATAGCTCAAAGAATTAATGGCTCAAGAGGAGATCAAACGGCCCGTTGGGGTGGAAAGGTCCTTGAGTGGAGGCCGCAGCCGTGGCCTCCCACCAGGTGGACCGACGATTTTGTGAAGGTCGCGGGAGTTCTTTTGATGTGGGTGGTACAGGACAAATGTGTGGAGAACGTCGGGGGAGGCCTATGTCCAGCATTGGATATCTTTTGGCTGAAATGATGATGATGTTGATACTACTATAACTACTTATCAAGAATAATGAATTATTTAATAGGCAAAGAGGACATAAAAGAATAACAGCTGATGAATACAGTCTCTGATATCATGCCCGGCGGTTGTTTCCAAAACAGGCAATGTTTTTTTCACACAACTCATTGTTACGAGCACAGAAATCAAAGCAAGGATTAGTTCTCGAAACACGGGCAATGACGAATGCTGTTGCTAACAGGGAACTCTCATGAGAAATGGTGTTTACCATGTTTGACTATAATTCAATTTGGATGAGTTGTCATGCCTCCGTAAAGAGAGTCACACGTCTTATTGCTTTTATATCACGAAGGCTGCTCAGTCTTTTCTTCGGGGTCATTCTCGCCGTGGGGCGAGAGTACCTAAGTGCCTTGTGCCAAAGCTTTTTGCCCGGGCTTCTTCTCTTGGCCCTCCCAGGTCCAGGGTGTGTTGAGCCTCCTCGATCGGCCGTGCCTAGCAGGCTGGGCCTTAGTCATTTTACAGCTATAGAAATTTGGAATTTCGAACATGCTATCGAAGTCGAAAATAAGATGTTACCTAGTATTTTATCTGTAGGTTGGTAATACATTCCAAAAATCGATTTAATGCGAATTGAGCCTGGAATTGGTGACCACGTTATGGTGTATCTATGGATCGAAGCACAAGCCTAAGCCTATACTAGATCATTATGGGCTTTCACATTCGTCACTGGAGCGCCACAATACATAATTTATGATTGTGTATGCGCCATTAGCTGCAAGACATCTGTTGACTTTCTAAGGGAAACTGGGGCTTAAAAGTAGGGTTAACATTTACTTATACATACCTACCCTACCTGCCTACCTAATGATTATTTTTGAAATGTGCGGAGCTAACTATTTAAGGTCACAGGAAAATTCGTGTCTTCTGAATGTATGGCATTCTCTATAACGGCTAGTTTACTAACTTTTAAATATTTTTTTTACGAAATAACAACTGACCTTCGCCACTCTTTAACCGATCAACTGAATCGTGGTTACACGTCTCAGAAATCCAAAAAATGTGCCGGTTTCCTCAAGTTGTTTTCACTCACTGCCGAGCTAATGGTAGAAATACGCACACATAGATTCGAAAAATCCAAATGTAGTATGCCCCGATTGCATCCTACAATCTCTCGTATGAGTTACCATCTCTCGGACGCCATAGGACGTATATCCAAGTAATTTACATTAACAGCTTTAATCAATTTATCAAGACAAGCTTTCTTTTAAATTACATCACTTGAGGCTTCTAAAAAGATCCCATGAAATTGTTTTCTACGGCCTTGACTAAAGTTAACATTGAAATCGATACAAAAATCGTAAACAGCCAGTTTCAAAGTAATCGGGAACTATTTGAATAAGAATCACGTAATCGACATGACCACAGACAAAATACTTTCCATGGTAATGGGACCTCTATGGTGTCTACGATGTGGGAAAGTAAGTTATAGCATTTTACCTATTTTACTTTTACTTCGACTTGTAAGTATAATTTATACGCCCTTAATTTTTGATTCGTACAAATATTCTAAGGGTGCAGGGTGTCTTAAACAGGGTGTATCAGTGACGATTTTCATCCCATTTAACCACGTGTTCTATCAACCATTCTGAACAACATTTGTTCAACAAGTTTTACAAATTCTTCGAAAATTTATTCGACTCCCCATACAAAATGACCAAGTTACGTGACCGACTTTGTATGAAAAGTTGAATTTTTTTTATGCGAATTTCGAAAAGTCATAGAACAAATGTTGTTCAGAATAATTGGTAGAACACGTGGTTAAAGGGATGTAAATGTTCACAGATACACCCTGTATAATGAATTTAGGTAAAGGAATAACGAATGAAGTTTAGGTGACTAGCTTCTATGAAATTGCCCACGTAATTTTTGACGAATATTCAAAGTCGTAGAATTAATATCTGTGCAAAATGGTTGGTAGAAGACGTGGTTCAAGGGATGTAAACGTTCACAGGTACACCTTGTATGATCGAAGACCCAAAATGTATTTAATTTGACTTTGCTTTTTTGTTAAAGAATGCGATAAACAATCTTTGGCTTGTACAAAATTTAGTAAAAACAATACACATCAGATTATTTCGTCCGTTCCAATTTTGGGTACGCAATTTTTGCATATAAATCTCTTTCTTTGCTCAAATACGGTTCCCGTGTGCATCTCTCGTGATTCTTAAAGGGAAGGTAGTAAAGTTTATTTTCGTTTGTAGTTGTGCTATTGTTATTTGCATGCGCGTAATCATCTGTCAGTTTGTGCGTGAATTCTGCCTCCAGGTGACGGTGGACTTTTTGATTCCTTTTGTGTTGTGGTGTGGGCTAAGTCAAAAGGGAATGCGTTGTTGGTATACTTCTAGCGTTTTTCACTTCAAAAGGATATCCTGAAACCCTTATAGCGTGTGAATCGTGGTAATCCCATTAATAATAGCGATGACTTGTTTTCTATGATGGACGCCTTTGACCTGCTGCAGTGGGACAAATAATATAGGCTAAATAATTGTGGGAGAGCCATGCTTCGGCATGAATGGGCCGGCTCGACCGGAGTGATACCACTGCCTCACAGAAAACCGGCGTGAAGCAGCTCCTGTGCTGTGTTTCGCGGAGTGAATCAGGGTATCGGAGGCCCATCGGGGGGGAAGGGATAAAAGGTTAGCTAGCGCACTTGTTGCATGTGTTCATGGGCGGCGGCAATTGCTTACACAGGTGATCCGCCTGCTCGTCCTGCTACCTATCACATAAAAAAGGCTAATACTTTACTTTATAATTTGTATTGTGTGAACAATGATATGAATGACGAACCCGGGAGATCGCGGCCTCGTACTTAAACTACTAGACCGTCAGGCCGTAGAAAGGGCATTCCATCACTCACACCCAACACCATTTTAGACTGGTTCGTTTTCTCACTTGACCCGACTGGGAATCGAACTTAGGCGTTCAATCGCACATATTAGCTACTACTACCTTCGTCGTCGTAAAATAAATGAGATGCAAGCATGGTCAGTAGTCTCCACAAGATCGTAAACAGTAGAGGATCCACCGGGCGCGCCGTTTGTATATTTCCGTGCGTTTGCGCACAATCAACTTGGTAGGTAGGTAGCTGCTACGAATAATCACGAATTAATTAATAATTAGGGATTGAGGGTAAGCGGAGTCCCAATAGGGGAAAGAGAGTTAAAATATTGGCAGCGTACTTGTGACTCCTCTGGTGTTGGGGGTAGTAGATAGATCAAAGTTACATTGTTTGTCAACGGATCAATCGCTGTAATTGACAATCGATCGATCGAATCGACACTTAAATTATAAAATGATTTCAGATTCTGTGGGTGGACTGTGAAAACAATCCGCATCGGGCTGATGTAAGTCCAAAATTTTAAAAACAAACTCTTCAGCTTTATTATATTAGTATAGATAATAGATATAGATTAATTTAAATCCGTTGAGTAGTTTTGGCGTGAAAAAGTAACAGACAGACAGAGTTACTTTCGCATTTATAATATTAGTATGGATTAGGGACTGAGGGTATCGGAGTCCAATAGGGGAAACACACTGTTTGTCAACGGATCATTTTTTTTTTGTTTATTGGCCTGTATTGTGTTCAGGACACAGTTAATTTTGCCAATGTCAAGTGATTAAAGGGACACGTTCTTTGGGAATTGGTCGGTGACTGAGCTTGTTCTCTTTAATTAATTGAGTTTTTGATCACCTAAAACAAACAAAACATACACTGACATACACAATAGACAACACAGTTAATAATTGGGAGAATCTTATCAACGGATCATCGTGTATTGACAATTGATCGATCGATGACTACCCACATTATATTAATTATTTCACTTGACACTGCGAAGCTATCCTAACAAAGGGGGGTAGAGCCAGAGTAGAAATAATAAAAAAATAAATCTGACAGGTGATCATTTTTAAATCATGACTAACATTAGTCTCCATTTTTTTTTTGCAATATTTACGCAATTTTAATAACCATCTCTCTCCCCGTCACTTACCTCACCGCAGCCAGCTCCCGTGGTATCCTAATGTCATCCAGTTTCTCGCATAGTAATTATAAAATAAATAATGATATTGGTATTTCTAATGCCAATTACTTTTACTTCGTAGCTCAAGTTGTACGGGAAAGGTTGTAAAAGTTGATGATAGAGGAAGGGAATTCATGCTAGTCAGTGCACTTATCTTTAAATAGATATACATACATAATATGTAGGTAGGTATGGATGAAGTGTGACTGACTTCGATAATTATAATTCTGTCGAATTTCTTTATGTAAAAGCGGGCTGACGAGCAGGTCCCTCCACCAGCCCATGGTCCTTCCTACCGTCTCGGCATACGGACCGAATCTTGGGAGACGCTCACCAGGTACTTGCTAAGGGCTCTTTTTCCCGGTGCGTTTCTTCACTCCCTACAAAGTCTGTGTCTTTAGCCCATCTCAATGTCACTTCTCCCCAAATGGGGCGTGAAACACCACAGCACAAGCGACTCGGCTGACGAGCAGACGGATCACCTAATGGTAAGCGATTACGCCGCCCATATACACCTGCAACACCGTAGACTCACAAGTGCGCTGCCAAGCTTTAAGCCACTTTCCCCCCAATCAAGCCTCCCCGCTACCCTTAATCACTCGGCAAAGGCAAGCTGCTGCATCACGCTGGTTTTCTGTGAGGCCTTGGTATCACTCCGATCAATCCGGTCCGATCAATTCAAAAAGGTCAAAAGAATATACCAGTAGGCTAAAGTATCTAAATTACTTTAGTACAACAAAACAACCACGCCCTGCGCCCTAACGATGGGATTATCTTGTCAAACTGACAGGAGCGGCCAAAATTGAGGCCGGCCGGCCAAAAAGTTGCGTGCTATCAAAGAAAACCGCGCACCCAGGCGTCAAACTGCCACATTTTCGTTCAGTTTCAAAATAAATGTAAAAAAAAAGTACACAGGAGAGATTATCTTTGCGCTCGGTAGCTCAGTGTGAGAACCGAACGCACGCGGCGCGGGCGCTCCCGCGCAAACGGCCGCCATTTTCCTCTAAACACGTTCCAATTTCAAAATTTTGAAAGGCGATCTGACAGTTTTCTATTTCTTTTTCAAACGCGTGTGCTGTGTCAGTTTTTAGTGGCCTGTGAAGTTTGGTGTGACCGTTTTTGTTAGTTTTTTGAATAATTTGACAGTGATCGTGAGGTGTAAAGGCTGTTTTTTTCAAGCATGCGCATCTGTTCAGGTGAGTTCTAATGGTTTATTAAGTACCCCCAAGTTTGTTTTGTCCTGGATTTTCATTGTAAATGAGTGAAAGGTGACAGTGAAATTTTTTAAGTATCGTGAAATAAATAATCATTAGGGGTAATTAAATCATAACTAAGTATAAAAATATACTTACTATAAGTAAGTAATCAGAATTTAGAAAAGAAAATTTAGCAATCTTTTACAACCACACTTTCTGTCGTAGGTACTCATTAGTTATATTACTAATTTATGATATAAGTACCTATAAGATTTTGTATTTACTAGTTTACACATTGCTTTTAATATCTGAATGCTTTCAATCGCATTTATGCATAAGATAGTTACCCCTGGCATTTATCGTCTGTGTATTTACCCGGATAATTGAAAATTACTGCGAAGTAATTGGAGAAAATCATCGTTAAGTTTAAATTAAAGTGTGAGGTGCAAAGTTCCAACTATTTCAGTTTAATGATAGACATTAATAGTCCACTAACCATGTCCATTTTTGTATGGATCCGAATGCATAATTTTACCGAATAGTTCTGGATTTATGCTGTCTTTTTAATGTGATCTCCAATAAATCCAATCAAACTGTGATCTCGAAAGCCAAACGCCACATTAATTAAGGTATTTTTATGCTTAAGGGGCTACACGAATGAAACTAGCGCCGCCAACCTATTAACACTGATTGTGGCGAAAATACGATATTTTTTAAGAAAGCAAAATATTACAGACTTAGATAAAAGTAAATTGAATTTGTCAAGATGCAACACAATATATAAAACACGCGACAAGTAACAATAATGTCAATTTTATTATTGCTAAAAGTGGCCGTTTATAGCATTAATTAACATTATTGTTACTTGTCGCATGTTAGAAATATTGTATTGCATCTTGAAAAATCTAATTTACTTGGATCTAAGTCTGTAATGTTTTATTTTCTTCAAAAATATCATATTTTCGCCATAATCAGTGTAAATAGGTTGGCGGCGCTAGTTTCATTCGTATAGCCCCTTAAAAGGAGTCTCCAACAACTAATTATGTTGCAATAGGTATGGACTTGTCTTAATGAAATAAACTATTTTATTTTTTACAGATACGCTATGTATTATATTGAACTTTCAAATTAGGTACACATACCTATACAATTCCTAGAACGAACACGAGTGCTTGCTTTACGTCTATTGGGGATCTCCAAAGGTTTCACTGACAATTAATAGACATACAAACAATTTTATCTGTATGTACAATCAGTAAATACTTACGTTTAGTAAATAATTGTTGAGGCTAGAGTTGTGTGTACTAATATCGATAGATATTCTGCACTATTTAGGATGTTACTAGATCCAGCGATAGATCGAACGATATTGTAGAATCGATAAGTTCGATTTTTAGTTTTTACAAGAATTATCAATTAGTCGTCAACTAACCGATTCAACGTCCGCTATGGTCGATGAATGTCTGGTCTGGCTATGACGGTATTAATTTTAAATGCTTGATCATAGTGACATTTATCCCAGACATATCTAATCGTTATTATTTGAAACTTTAATAAGTCAGGGGAACCGACTGTTGGTCTGCCTGCTATCACATAAAAATCCTGTTCAATAACTATAGTAGGTAAAGGTAAAAGTAAAAAAAAACTATTGAAATGGAAACCTCCTCCTTTTTTGAAGTCGGTTAAAACTTAATCGACCATCAAAGGACCACCACTGTCCCATCACTAGTTGTAACTTTCTTTAAACTAAGTACAGTCTACGACACAAATTAGCCGACGTAAAGTCAGCAAAATATTTGACTTGCACGATTTGTGGGCTATTGTCAGATTTGCGCTAACCTGGGAAAGAGAAAATAAGCTACAACAGTAGTAGGTAGGTGGTATGGATAATAGAATTTCTGAGAAAACAAGGCTAAATAAGGCAATATATCAGTCAGTCTACATGGCTCCTTAGAGAACTCGGTATCTATCATAGAGAAATAAATGGTTGATTTGGAGAGGAGTGGAGAATTCCTTGGTCGTCAGATTTTACTTTTCAAAGTTCTTTATTAAACACAATTTTTATATAATACAGGCACACTATTACATTTAGCAATATAGTAGGTACACTTACATGATAATAAAATTCACATTCACTTTATGATCCGAAGATCTTTTAAAGCTTGCACAAACTCACAATTATTTCACTTAACAGACACTAATAGGATATAGGATACAATTATTAATTGATATACTCACGGTCGACAGATTAGACTTGAGTCTTGTGGTCAAGCTCACATTAAATTAATGACGGCCTTGATAGTGTAGTGGCTGTTGTGTGTTCGCCCGTAGCGCGAAAGGTCCTGGGTTCGATTCGCGGTCAAGTACATTTAGGAAACTACATTTTCTAAATTTTCTTGGGTCTGGGTTGACGCCCCCAGTAAATTATCGTCACCTGGTGCCTCGCCTCATAGTACAGGGGTTTTTTTTATGTGATAGGTAACAGACGAGCAAGCAATTGCCGCCGCTCATCGACACTTGCAACACCAGTGGAGTTACAAGTGCGCTGCCAACCTTTTATCCCCTTCCCCCCCGGGGGTTGCCCTAGTTTGAGACCAGGTTGATTGATGTGATTGTCTAGCGCATTTATTATTATTTATTATTCTGAAAAACATTTCGTTCTACACCTTTTACTACATCGTAAATGTAGTCGTGTAGATGGCGTTAGAAGTCGTTTACATCGCGAAGCAAGTGATTTGTGTTTTCGGTCTACCCATTAGCTTTGCCGTGGACTATGAGATTAGCCTCTTTATAAAATTAGTAAAAGAATTCAAACTGTATTGGTACAAATACAAAGATTCCTCCTCAATCTCCCATCATTCGCTGGAAACATTTTGTACATTATTGGTATTCGGGCTGCGCGCGCGCACGCTTTGATCACGCCGCGCGATGCGCGGACTCATGCCTGTATTAATATGCATGGGGCCATGCAATGTAACAATGTCGTTAGATGGAGAAATGTTGGTTTTTAAGATTTTCTTTTATTAATTCACTAGTGACCCGCCTTCACTTCTTTTTGGGAATTAGTCTTGCTATTAGTTCCAATAATTGCCTATAGATGGCGCTGAGTGTCGATTATATCGCGTAAGTGTTTCGTCTTTTCGGATTATAAGTCTAGCGGTTGTCTAGAGAAGAAAAGTTATCTCTCTATAAATAGTAAAAGATACACAGAAGAACGGCGTAACATAGAGTCAGCGCTGTGTTTCGTCGAGTGAGAGACGACCAAGGGGAAAGGGGGTTAAAAGGTTGGCAGCGCATTTGTAACTCTGCTGGTGTTGCAGGTGTGTGGGCGGTGGCAGTCGCTTACCATTAAACTTTTTGCAAACATGTTTTCGTATTTATGCTGCCAATCTTTTAACACCCTTCACTTACTCGATCAAACGTAGCGCAGGCGCTACTTCACGCCGGTCTCCTGTGAGCCAGTGGTATCACTCCGGCTGATCCGGACCATTCATGCCGAAGCGTGGCCCTCCCATCAAGTTTCTAGAAATAGAAATGGAAATATTCTTTATTCAATTTCCCGCGACTTCGTCTGCGTGGAAAAGTAACTTTTTACCCGACTTTTAACCCCTTACAACTCCTTTTTCGCAATAAAGCACGCTACATCTTAGACCTCATTGTCACTTTCCATCAGGTGAGATGAGGTCAAGTGCAAACCCATCTTATATAAAAAAAAAGTCTATGTCCTTTCTCAGGGTCTAGAACATCTGTATACCAAATTTCAAATTTATGAATTTCCTTTCTAACCTACCATACAAAGTTTACACTGTAAACCATTGTCTATTTTGTTCCTATTTCAAATTTATCTATCTCCTTATTAACCGGGATCGTCTACGCCACATAAGGAAGCCGTTCAGACACTTAATCCCTAAGGATTACAATGTGGGGGTCCCACACTGCACATTGTACACGCCTCTATTAATAAAGCTATAGAGTCGAAATTACAGTTTGGTGAATTTCATACAAAAACAATTTTTAAGTCCATTGACACTGGGGAATGTTTCATAATAATGTGGGATACGAAACTGTAATAAAGGTTTTATTTATCGCTCACTAGGTGTCTACGAGTTGATTGGATCTTCAAATTAGATCTATATTTCTCAGGCTGTAGGGCTGTCGCAAGTGACTTTGACACTAAAAATAATTAATTAAGAATAGGTACTTATTTAATATACTACTAAGGTAATAACATTTAATTTGATCTATATTCTTATAACATCAATGTAAGCATTTTTATAAAATAAAAAAAAAGTATTGAATTTACACATGTATAGTAGAATACTGGCTGTAGCTACAAGTGACTAGTAAACACACAAATTTGCGTCAAAACTAAATTCTATAATGATGACGCTTTTTTTACTTAAATTATATTTTTATAACTGAATAGTTATGTTTCATTGTAGTCACTGTGATAGGTTGTCATCTAATGGTACTATATTGTGTCAAACTAGCTGGAGTGTCTGGAAAAATGCGGATGCGGAGTGGCGAATATTAGGAGAACTATGTCCCATTAAACTTTTGTCTGAGATGATAATGATACAATTTTGACGGTAGCTAAGGCTAACAAATGTTACATAGGTCAGTTAGTCAGATTAGCGATGCAAAAAATGCAACATATGTACTGATAAATAGCCTATGTCCAGCGAGCCTGCTACTGTACTTCCGGGCCCGGCAGCCAGTCTTAAGAATATGTCAAATTCTTCATCTCTTTAATAGGCTGCGCGTTGGTCTCTAGTAATTTTGTCATATATATTCTATTGCTATATTCTGCGACGTCCTGTTGTAGACCACTGCCGTGGTCTGACGATATGTAGGGTAGGGGGAAAAATGATAGGCTGGTGGTGACCGTAGCGTGGCGTAATAAGAAGAGCCTATACTCACAGTTGTGTGGATATTGATATGAAGTAGTAGAAAAACCAGAAAATTAAATATGTCATACGAAGACAGCCCTACACAATTGTATGAAATTGTGAGATAATTTCGTTCAGTAGGCGCCCTGCGGCGGTTCACCAAGTATTTTAATGTAGTTTTGAATTGTAAATCGTATTTATTTGTAGAGATGTCACTTGCGGTGTGGTATTATGGGATGGCCGATGGTGGGTGGTCAATGGTTTAAACAAATAGGTGGTTTTAATGTGTTATAAAGAGTTCTGATTTAATTTACTTCGTTGTTTTGTGAGTTGTGGTGTGATTTATAGAATTTCATTCAATAACATCTACGAGTAGTAGTTGAAATCATAAGTACAACGTCTCGTAGGTACTTTTTTTGGAATGTTCAATCATCCGCACTCCTTCTGGTGTAGCTGATGTCCATGGGCGGCGGTGATCACTTACCATCAGGTGATCATCCGCTTGCTCGTTTGCCTTCCTATAATATAAAAAAAAATGTGCCACTTGATTAAACAAGAAATGCGCCAGACAATCACACCAATCCAATCAACCTGGTCTCAAACTAAGGCAACCCCTGTGCTATGAGTACCAGGTGACGATAATTAACCGGGGGCGTCAACCCAGAACACCCAGACCCAAGAAAATTTAGAAAATGTAGTTTCCTAAATTGACTTGACCGGGAATCGAACGCGGAACTTTTTAAACCTTATCTTCGCTTTCCATTAGTGGAGATTTTCTTCTTCTTGAAGTGCCGCTTCATTACTGAAGATTGGTCATCAGCATTTTAAATCGTGGCTTATCCATGGCAAGCCTAATAAGTTGTTCGGCGGATTTGATGCTAGCCCAATGTCGTACGTTCCTGAGCCATGACATTTTTCGCCTTTCATTTTTACAAGAGGAAGGAGGAGGAGGGGAGATTTTGGTCTAGTAAAAAAAAAGTTTGCTTTCCTGTAGTCAATCAAACATGCATGTGGATAGTGGTCATCAGAAATGGGATAACAGGGCAAAAGCAATGGAGAATTTAAAGATAATTTTCCAAGTGTTTGTTTCCTTATATTACAACTAGTGGCCCGCCCTCACTTCGCTTCGGGTCCGTAATTCCGAAATGAGCCAATAGATGGCGCTGTGTCCAATTACATCGCGCAAGCGTTTCGTGTTTTCGGTTTACCTATAAGCCTTGTCGTTGTCTATAGAAGTTATCTCTTTATAAATAGTATAGAAGATAACAAAATAATGCCCCTACAAAGTAGAAATACTGTAAGCTGCTAGTAAAAGCAGAAAACCTATCAAAGCCAGCGTTAATAAGCTGATAAAAATATAAACATATGAGCTTACCGTCCGTGAATATTCTTTAGGATTTTATTAACTAAAGCAGCCGGGATTAAAACCCACGACCACGGTTTTATGAGGCATCATCTGCTGACGTTACCACGCATTCTAGCAGAGGGCCAACAACGAAACAGAATTCTTCGCCTTTTCTTTGTTTGGAAGTGATAGACAGAGAGACTTTTGTTTTGGAATGGCTTTCGGAGTAGACTCTGAGTATTTTTTTCATTTAATGTCTTCTCTTAGTAAAACGAACTGAATTAAGGATTTGAAGGTAGTTTCTTTCCAGGGCTCAGTGTTTATTTCCAATCTGTATATTTTTTTTAGCTTGTCGAACATTCTTGATCCAGTGAAATCTTATGACATATTTTACATTGGGCGTAGTTACCTATGAAGTATGAACAATGAAACGCATTTTAAAGTTGAAAACGTAGTTTTATGGACATTAATTTACAATATCTGTGCCTCGCTGGATGGCGCATTTGATAATGACCCTGCCTCATACGCCAAAGGTCGTGGGTTCGATCCCCACCCAAGACAACATTCGTGTGATGAACACTTGTGTTTGTTCAGTGTCTGGGTGTTATATATGCATTTAAATATTATATTTGTGATACCTTAATCTGTTGTTCAGACAACTGATGTCTGTAACACAAATGCTAAAGATAAGTCTAAACTGACTCTGTACTAAGTAGTACTAAATAGTACAGAGTCAGGTCAATGCATGAGATGTTGTGTTTTAAAAAAAAGAAAAGACGACTATCTCAGTTTAATGACAGATACCACTAGGGATGCTGTTCTAGACGATTCTGTTCGGCTAACACTATGAAAGAAAGCATCAAAACCAAGCAAATCGGTTCGGTTTCTGATTGTTTGTATTAGTAAATGTTGGTAGGTAAAACCACATCATAATCTCGTTAGTCACTTATGAATGTGTACCTTACCTATACCTATCTATGTAGTGACTCTTGACTGACTAAGTAATTAAGTAAAAGTGCATCTTTAAAAGGCAAACTTACAGGAAAACAACAAAATCATCGTCATTGCCCTCATTAAAGTTAAGTCTGTTGTAAAGCAAAAGTTGTTCAGAATGGTTGGTAGAACACGTGGCTTGTATTTGTTAGATACAACCTGTATAAGTACGAACGAGATTTTATAAGTTAAGTAACGTCTATCTACCATATGTAAATCAGTCATTACTTCATTTACTGGTATCTATAGACTAATATCTCCACGTCTGTCTGTCAGTCTCTCAGATTGGCACTCCTCCACGACGGCGAATGCTTCGAGATTTATGTTGACAACAGAATCTAGTGTTTTTTTGTTCGTCTCCGATCAATGAGTCAATGAGCAATGCTTTTTATAGGCCGCCTTAGTAAACCATGCGGTAAAATGCATCGTGTTAGTAGTGACCTAATTGGAGTGAATAAATGACGGAATTGTCGCTGGTAAAGAAATAAATGAACGCACACGACATCTCATACCTGACTCTGTACTAAGTAGCGAGCACTTGTATTAGGGATATCAAACAATAGAGAAAGATACCCAATATTATAAAAACGCGAGTGTTCATTATACAAATAGTTGGGAAACCAGCAGATGGATATTAGTGGAGTCAAAAACGCGCTGCCAACCTTTCAAAATATTTCTCCCTAATTCGGCCTCCAGTACCATCACTCATAGAGAATCGGAAAACGCATCGTTTTAGCCAACCAGAAGCACGTCTCGACGAATTAAATCTCGTAAAATTTAAGAAGGGGTAACATCACGAAATCCACTAAATCAGCGTTCTTTTTGGAAACAGCGCGTAAGTCACTTTAGTTCTAGTGTGGCACGTAGTAATCGGTTGGTTCTAACAATTTAATGAAAATGTCATTTTACTAATAACAAAATTGTGCAGTATTTCTCTCTCCTGAAAAGATTGAGTTGTTGAATTTTTGAGCTGGTGTTAAAACTTCAACGACGGAATCATGATTTCACTAGTAATAAAGTACGATGAACGTTTTTGACGGATAGACGGTCTAACAATTACAAGTCCCTGAATGTAGGCAGGAGCCAACATCTACTATTCTGCCAACACACATCTTGTTTGCCATCTACTAGTCTGCCAACACGTGTTACGCACTTGTCTTCCCCTCATTACACTTACATTTCCGCCCAAATCATATTAACAAAATGTAAGTGGTACATAATGCGCCAGACATCACACCTACTATAATTCATCTAGTGTTACTAGGACACTGTTGTATGCCTGTTATTATTAGATGAGAGTAACTGCTTATTTAATCACTTGTGACACAGATAGACACTGAATGCCGGCTTCTTACATCGCGAGCTAATAGGGTATGCATTTATAACCTAACCTTATTATTGTTTTACCTTAGAGTATGCATTTATGTATTAAAAACATTTTTTCGAAAAGTATCATAATTAGTTTCTATAGGTACTTCTTGCTCATAAACCATTCAAGAGTTTTCATTCAATCCAAATACCCTAGCATACCATTTAAAATTTGCATCTTAAATTTCGCGCGGTTTTGCGAAAATTCAGGACGCCCATGTTACCTACTTATTCTACGATTATAGCCATATTATACCAAAGATGATTTAAATCTTTGTGTTATACATGACAATCGCTTGCGTGTGGTTAGATTTTTTTTACATTAAAGCGGACAAATGATGAACAAATGAAATGATCACCGCCGTCCATGGACATCTGCAACACCTGAGGCATCACAAATGCCTTGCCGGCTCTAAAAGACGGAATAAGCCCTTTTCTTAAAGATGTAAGAAATCAGCTGGCAGGATGTTTTATTGAACAGTTCTCAGAGCATTAATGTACCCATACTTCTTCTTCTATCTTCTATACTATTTATAAAGAGATAACTTCTAGACAACGACAAGGCTTATAGGTAAACCGAAAACACGAAACGCTTGCGCGATGTAATTTAGCACAGCGCCATCTATTAGTTCATTTCTGAATTACGGTCCCGAAGCGAAGTGAGGGCGGGCCACTAGTTTATAGGTAAAGAGTTTAAACTGCATTTCACATCTGGAGTAGGTATTTTCCTCCAATGAGTTCAGTTCGTTACGCTACTACGGACCGGTGTTAGTTCGTTGCATATTAATTAAAATAGAGCTTTAATTAACCGTGGCCCGATATCGCTGTTAATATTAGACAGGATGTCTTGTTAGGTAATAAGGTTTTTTTTAATTGATGATGGGTTGATCTTGTCCTCATACTAAGAATTGGGAAAAAGCTAACGATAGAGTGAGCTTATCCAGAAGCAGCCTATTCACTCGAGCTTTAAAAAGCAGATTGCGTTGTACTCCTTTATTTCTTAAACTAGTGGCCCGCCCTCACTTCGTTTCGGGACCGTAATTCAGAAATGAACCAATAGATGGCGCTGTGCTAAATTACATCGCGCAAGCGTTTTGTGTTTTCGGTTTACCTATAAGCCTTGTCGCTGTCTATAGAAGTTATCTCTTTATAAATAGTATAGAAGAAGATAATTTATATCAACAACGACAACGAGACGATAAGACGTGAATAACTTTAATATGATGTTATGGAAAAGTTTCTATAAGGGTTAAAAAAGCACGGTGGCACGAAATATAAGCCTTTATTTTGCTCTATTCTGATTATCTTACACATTGGCATCGCATTGGCTTCGTGTTTAGAATCTTCGGGATGAAACTTCCTGCGATGCAGGTATGGTAATTTTTAAGCCGACAGATGTATGATTTGTGCGTAGATTATGTGCAAAAATACCAACGTTAATGTTAATTTTCATAAAACATTTCCGAATCAGTAAAAGGTTACTTATTTCTGTTAACGAATTTAAAAATTCGCAATGTTCTGTCTTTTTCAAATGCTCAAAAAAAAACAACTACTTTTCATACAAAGGTCACGTGTCAAGTCACGAACCAAGTAAAAGTAAATATACAGTGTGAATTTATTATCTTTTTATTATTATTGTTTATTTTTATAGGCTTGTACACATGACACATTACAATAAAATATATAACCATCAAAGCTATCACAAAGAAAAAATAAAAATCTTATACAGGGTGGCGCCACAAGGAAAATCACAAAAAGCAAAATGGCGTCTTGTCGCAAGTGTCGATTGATATCGGCGAAGCTATCATTTGCGCCGGTTGTAAAACCAACAACTCAAGATGGACGCGTTTTTAACGAGACGAGCCCTCATGGAATATTCATGACGCGGTGAAGGATGTGTGTAATCACGATTATGCAAAAACAAGGTTGGGAGACAGGGATGTCGATCGTGCAACCCTGTATTTATTTACGCCTACCAGGAAAATTAAAACTAGTTATATCACAGAATAAAAAGACACAAGAGATCGACTTTAGCTGAGGGTGTTACCAATTGATGGTCCTTCGATGTGGGCATCGATAATTCCATGTCGATTACTAGCGGCCGCCCGCGACATCGTACGCGTGGAGTTAGTTCCTGTCATATTTTGTATATATTGGAAATATTTTTTATACCTAAATTGTAGCTTATGTGTTATTCTGATATAAAAGCTATATTAATGTAAAGTTTCATTACAATTCATTCGGTAGTTTTTGCGTGAAAGAGGAGCAAACATCATCCATCCATAGTTACAAACTTTCACGTTTATAATATTAGTGGGATAGGAGGACTATGAGAACATGGATCACCTGATGATAAGCCATTACCGTGCCCATAAACACCCGCTACGCCAGAGGAGACACAAATGCCTCACCATGCACATGGACCAAAAGGAATTTCTCTTTTTAAATTTTTGACTGACGAGTATCTACGAGTATGAGAGTATCAATTTGTAGCCTCATTTTAATCCGCTACAAATTAGGTCGCAACATATGTTTCTAAACTTTCGCGTTGAATTATAGAAATACTTGATATAAACGGGACCAAACGCGAGGATATTTAAAAATAAGAACATAGCACTTACTGTTTGACTCTTATTGCTTGAAAGCCGGGCGTGGCAGACGACGCCGAAGCGCCTCCAGTCCGCTTGTGACCACGGCTGTTGTAATGCAGTCGAAACGTCAAGGAGTACCTAAGTGCTATAATGTAGGTATAATTTTCTCGCGTTTAGTCCCGTTTATATCAAATATTTGTATGTCGCAACATCATAAAGATTTCCATCTCCTATGTTTAATGTGAATCAATATTTCTGCTTCCCAATGTTTCCAAGTTATCCATTAAACTATTTACTGATGCAACCATTCTGACGATTTAGGAGTTAGCGAAATGCTTCGGACATTATGCCAGTCCGTAAATTGACCACTTTTATGTCTTAGTCGGGTTCAGTTCTCGCAAATCCATGATTTAATGTCCCTAACAGCTACAAATCTATCCGCTCCTTCCTATTTTCGCAATAGTGTAACAACCAGACCAAATATGCGCGCGAGTTTGAAAATAAGAGCATTATGCGTTTGATAACGAAGATGGAAGCAGTGAAGTAGGGGTTACTCAAATCGATTGGTCATCGTTTGGTTTGTTAATCAATCATAGACGACGTCAATCAACAGTTTAAATATCTCTGTTTAATCGATGTTAGATAGAATGGATTACAAATACTTCATATTACAAAAAAAAGAATGGATTACATCTATAAATATAGTTATGGAGTCAACAATTGATAAATGAGTTTAATACATATTTTTTTTAGAATATAAAAGAAATAATTTATTCAGTTCTTGTAAGAAACATTTACAATGAGGTTATTTTTATTTTGTACACCTCCACATAGCTAAAAATTTTCAGTAGTTTTCGTGTTTGTAATAGTTACCCTGTTCCCATCTTGTCGCAGGACGTCCAACACTGCGCTTAACCTGTTGTTTTACTGCCATTTATTTAAGAATATTGGTAACAGGCTTCGTTATTAGTTGTAGTTTAATGGTGCTGAAACATTTCACAACCATTTTGAATCTATCTGTATCACTGTCAACAACTGATTTTATCCAGTGTTGTTATATAATCGGTAGTCATTTTCTCTTGCACTATTTCCATAAAGGTATATAAATCTCATAAAATAGCAAACAAGCAAGTGGGCCAGTCAATGGCAAGTGAACACCGCCATCCATGAAAATCTGCGTGATGGTGCGTGATCTGCATGGTGAAAGGTATCGTTTACTGAATGGGGGCTATCGCGTGTGAGATACTAGATGGCGTACTGTTAGACTGGGTCCAACTTCAACGTCATTGGTTGTTAAGTGACATTTTGACATATCGCATCAAAAATAACTAATCACCGTGTATATGGACGTCCAGTTCTACAGTACGTTTTTCACACGTGATAGCCCCCATTCAATACACACTACACAAATACACATACTACAAATACAGATACAACAAATACAGATACTGCAAATACAGATACTACACATACATTTATTATACCACACAAAATGTAGTGTGAAGCGTTCTGACGCCTGCATGTATGACAGTGATGCTCATGAATGTAAATTGGAATAACTAATGATGTATTAAGAGAAGCTATCACTTCGTCGGCGGATAGATAAAACGTTCGGCCATCTTTACGAGAGAACATTTAAATTATTGTACTGACGAGAACTCTTAATTAAATAAAAGCCATCGGTACTCTTGCGAGAGAGCTTTACGTCTAATGTCGTGATATCTATTTCATGTCGTTAAGATTAAGATGTATGACGATTGCTGGTCTATTTTAGTATAGAGAACAAAGTTTTGAAATATAAATTAATGAGCTACAAATTGTTACAAGTACAGGAATAAAGATAGTTAGGTTATATTAGTAAGGTAATAATATAATATTGATCTCCTTGTGTGATCGTAACCGGAATGATGAGATCCGCAAGAGAACCAAGGTCACAGGCAGAGCCCAAAGATTTGCAAGCAAGTGGGAATGATCAGAGCACATTGCAAGGAGAATAGACGGTCGTTGGGACGGAAAGGTCCTCGAGTAAAGGCATATAGAGAGTCACCGCTATAACACAAGTTGGACCCACGATCTTGGTTGCCTTCCACGAATTCCGATGGAATTCCTTGGAGACCATTTTATCGCCCTCTCTTCCTTGTCCATCCCCACCTCCCTGTAGGAGGGGGAAGAAAATGTTAGCCTTATTTTCCTCATCTCCCCCTTCAAGATGAGCAGAGATTTTGCCGCCTCCTAAAATAAGCTACCCTGTGCGGACCACTCCCCTCTATTTGTAGTTGTTGTCTGATATCTGTAACACAAGTGATTAAGCTACTTATTACGGAGTCACGTCTATGTAGATGTTGTGTGAACTTATTAATGTACGTAGCAAATGTATGAGATATTGCGTGATTTTTTAAACTATGGGCCAATTTTATTCCCATTATGCGGCAGCCCTAAAAGTTACCACGCACTAAACGAGTCCCCGTACTTTATCGAAGTAGTAATTACCGTATGCGCCGAATTGCGCGCGCCATCGCGTCATGCGCATTAAGTTGCTGCCACACTGGGAGTTACACCCGCAACACTCGGAGTTGCGCTACCTGTTGCGCAGCGTGTAGCGCAAAACAGTTTTTTATTAAATGTGATAGGTTGCAGATGAGCAGACGGATCACCTGATGGTAGGTAAGCGATTGCCGCTGCTCATAGACACCTGCAACACCAGCTGCCAATTTTAACCCCCTTTCCCCCCAATTGGGCCTCCGGTACCCCTCATTCACTAGACGAATTACAACGCACGCGCCGCTTCACGCCGGTGTTCAGTGAGGTCGAGATATCACTTCATTCGAGCTGGCCCATTCATGCCAAAGCCTGACTCTCCCACAAAATTACGAAATCTATTAACGGTCACTACATCTTGTGCAAAACGCAGTAATATAGTACCAACTTTTATACGGCTTAATATATGGATTTTTTTTCTAGTGATAAGTGTTTTTTTTTAATATTGTTTTTGATAGACGGGACGCCCTGTGGGGCGTCCGAGATACCAGGGATGAAGTCGCCAAGGACCATAAAGCACTAGGCGTGCATGATCGGAATTGGCACAGGACCGAACAAAATGACGAACTTTGACGTCGGAAGCCAAGTCCCACCACCACAAACCCACCTAGGATCGCTGAGCTAGCGTAATAAGTAAGTAAGTAATAAGTTTTTGATGGCTCTCAATGGGCTTGCACCTTTACTCCCAGGCCGGTCTCGTAGGCTGTACATGAATGAGGCATCGGCGTTTTCCGTTTGATGTTATGCTAATCATGTTTGAAAAAGATACGACCAATTTCGCTAACCAGCGTGCGATGCAATTTTACCGGGTTCAGGAATTTTTTAACGATATCTTATAAAACAAACACGTTTAGAAAGCTACCGAGCCTTGCTTTGTTACTGTAGCTCTTTGTAGTAAAGTTTTTGGAGATAAAGAAAAAAAATTGTAACCTCGTCAAACAAATGTTCAAAATGGTTGGTAGAACACGTGGTTAAAGGGATGTATATGTCACAGATACCTACTCTGGTTTAAGCCAAAATTAAAAAATATTTTGATTTTGATTGATCTTGAGAAGAAAATAGTAGTAACAAATTACAGTCAGAAAGTGTAAATACACTCAAATCTACACCAAATGTTCACCATTCATTAAATTAAAAGATAAACAATGATCTTCATCAAATCTTTTATGGACTGTTAGTGTTAGAAACACGTGTTAAATGTCATCTACAAATATTTTCATTTAGCAAATCTAGTATTGAAATAGTAACGCAAACATTTAAAATGTGTAGAGAAACAATGTATCTATTATTTTTTTGTCAATAACCAGAAAAAGTTCAGCTCTGATTGTCATACATGTCCTTATTTAGTGCTTAGTAGAGAGAGGTCTTAAAACCTGGTCGATCGTTATTATTTAAGAAAATGTTTGGCGTTTATCCAAATGAAACTATGAAACCGCAAAATGCGTGTAAAATATCCGCTTTAATCTCTGAATAAGCTTGATCTTGTCATCGAAGTGTTTTCTAGGAAATAGTGATGACAGAAATAGACTACATAATGGATTCCGTTCTATTTTACATTGGATCAGAAATAACAGTTACAATTTTATTACGTCTTGCTTGGCCGGTTTGTTTTCAATGTCTGTGCGAAGGTAAATTTTCTGATCGAAAACAATCTGTTTTTATATGATGTCTCAGGTGGTAGACAAGCTGAAGAATCAGTGAATCAAATAATATAATTTATTCGACACTAAACTTAACATAACATAAAATAAAAAAAACACAATATAAAACTATAAGCTAGGTGTCGAATCGGACCTTATTCAGCCTCAGCCACAGCGCTGCTGATTTTCAGTAGGGGCCGATACGTCCTAATTTTGCTACTAGGCATACAAAAAAAACATTACCCACATACAAGACATTCAATCAGTTGATGGTACTTTTACCACCTTTATCTTTAATCGTTATAAAGGGCTGTAAAAAATTACATACATCTTGTATAACAACTAGGTATACATAATCCTTATTATATAATCACTACAGTCATGGTTTGTTTCACAATATACGGATAAGTTATCCTACTATGTTATATGCTACTTACTGCTACCTTATGGTAGTGTTTATACACTGTTGTTACGTTTCACGACTGTCAAATAGCGTTATACTTAAGTATTATGTCACTTTAGTCCATGAGTTTGACAGATAAAAATCGTAACTTTTACCTTAATCAATGTATGTGTTGTATAGCTATGTGACGCTTTATCTTTTACATTGTGAAACATTAAAATACTGTGCTCCTAAAATACTTCATCATCATCATCAGCAACCCATACTCGTCCACTGCTGGACATAGGTCTCCCCTAATGCACGCCACCGCTCCCAATTTTCGGCCACTTTCATCCAGCCCACACCAGCCAGCCTTCGAATATCATCATCCCAACTTGTCGCAGGGCGTCCAACACTACGCTTACCGAGTCGCGGTCTCCACTCAAGGACTTTACGGCTCCAACGGTTGTCAGTTCTGCGGCTAATGTGACTAGCCCACTGCCACTTTAATTTGCTAATTCGGTGGGTAAAAATACGTATATATATTAATATCATATACCTACGTATATGATATTTAACTTATATTTAAAAAAGTGCAATACATAACGGATAAGAACTATCTTAGTATTCAAATCTGAATACACTTGGTGCCCAATAAAATGTCTGCAGTCATAAAACGTCAAAATTATGCAAAGCTATCCATGATTAATGCCTTACATCTATTGCTAATTAAGAATAATGTCCAACATAACGTCAAATTAGAAAAACATACACATAAATAATACCAGGAGTTTTTATCAAGATTACTTTTTATCGTAGCACTTAAATTTAATGGGGATTAATAAATTTAGATTTGTCCACAGAATATGTTTTATGGCTTGCGAAAAAACAAGTAGAATGTAGACGAATCTTTAAATTATTACTTTATTTCGGGAATGTGGGGATTCTGTGGATTTACTAAGGATTTTAATGTCACTTAAAAAATATTAACTGTTATTCGTGGGTTAATTCATTGAGTATGTAGGTTTTATAGCGCGAAAGAAATATTTTTCTTGAAATAACTTGGACCTTGTTTGTGGTCGCTAGGGAGGGTGGAAAATATTGTGAGAAGTTACATAGTTATGTAATGTAGGTACCCATATTACGATAAAATCTAAAAATAAACAATAAATTTTAGATTTTCTGTCAAATTTCTAAAAAATGGAACATTTTTGATATCCAGATTAGTAAAGTATCCTAAACACTCAAGTTACTTGTTTTCTCTTTTTTTGCTTAAAATCATTAAAAATGAACTATAATAACATGAAAATGAAAAATTTTTCAACTACCTATTATTAACCTATTATTAACATTCTTTAACTAACACTGTTCATTCAAAATCAATAAATACTGACAAAAAATTAGATACTTTCTTTATCGGGTACTAAACTAAAGTAGCGCCCCGTTGGTTTAGTGGTTTAATATTACCAGTCTGTGATCTTCGGGTCTTGGGTTTCCGGGTAGAGCCAAAAGCACTGTTCGAACTTAGCTCGGATTTCTGATCACCAATCCGCATTATGCAAGCGGGGTGATTAAAGCCTAATCTCATCATTGTAGCGATGTCTTAATTTCTATGATGGAGGCTTTAGCCCTGCAATGGGACAGTATATAGACTGATACTTTACTGTAGTGTAAGGATACTGGGACCAACATCCATTTGTTCAATACCAACATTATTGGCTTTATTGCCTTTACCTATGTAAGGGTATTTTATTTCACCTATTCTCCAGTACAATACCTTGGGTACAGTTACTCCCTTTGACTACGTCCATTCCCTCTGTCTGTTACCAGTTAAATGACATACGACCGGATTACGACACAACGGGTGAAATTTAAACCGCCATTCTATTCGATTGTTTTGTAATCGATTCGATATCGTTTCCGGGAGGTATCGATTCTCACATTGTCGCGATTCCTTCCAACTAGAGGTGCGAATTGAATACATCCTACAGTGTTGTAAAGATCTTTGCAAATATGTTTAGTTTATGGGTAATTTGAGTCGTAAAATTTGATTGATGATAATAATTTACTATACCTATTAAGAGTTTTAAACACGGATCACGTGACTTTAAAGACTTAACCAAGTTCCGAAGCTATCGGTAAATATTGTGCACGTTTGAAAACTAATATTCCAGACATGTAGATATAAGATTTTTTTTATGAGAGAGGAGGCAGACGAACAGACGGATCATCTGATAGTTAGTGATTACCGCCGCCCATGGACACCCACAACACCAGAGGAAAGAAAGAAAGAGAAGAAAGGAATACGCTCACTTTTTGAAGGTTTGCAGGTCGTATCGGTTCGGAAATACCGCTGGTGACAGTTCATTCCATAGTTTTGTAGTTCGAGGCAGAAAGTTTCTTAAGAAACGAAGTGCGGGCCACTAGTATAAGATACCTATATGTACATTTGTAATATGATTTTTAGATTGTCCTCATTTATGTAGTTTTCAGTGTAATAATAACATGTTTGGTTTGTTAAAAACTTGATATGTAATATGTAATCTGCACTTCGGTTGGGACACTAACACAGATTACGTATTTGCTGAGCCAGCGGACTACCTAAGTGACAAACCTAACTTTAACCACATTTTATTTATTTATTTCTAGCAAACTTAACAGCATTTCAATGTTTTTATAAAATACTTATTAATTAAATTCTTACATAGCCAATTACAAAGTTTGACACATTAAAATTAATATAAAGGACGGTCGAACATGGTTATAGCTATTATTTACACCCACTTTAACCAATGTTATCCCACCAATTTGAACAATGATTGTTCTACGATTATTTTGTATGCAAATTTTCAAAATACATTAAACAAATGTTATTAAGAATGGTAGAGGTCTGTGGTTTAAGGGATGAAAATGTCTACAGACACACTCTGTAAATAAGGAAGTAAATTGCGATATATTATGCGTAGCTCTAGATAATATTGGTTCATCTAGGCCACTTAAATTATTTAGGCCTCTATTGAAAATTCTAGCCAACCTAAATCAAATAGTAATGGCCGAACTACACAAGCCTGAGGTAATAAAAACTGACCATCAGCCCCTTATCTAATCTTACGAGCTTAATCCTCCAAATGTCTCAACATCTGACCAATCTCAAAACTGCGAAACCTTTAATAAACTACCAAATTGACCATTAGGGCTTATTACGTTACCGACTTATTAAATATCAGTCATATTTGCATGGATTTCCTATAAAGTTCTTATCTTTACGGCGCCAGCGCAGTGAGGTGTAGCAATTACATATTTGACCTAAACTGGTATTTAATAATTGATTTCATTTGCATATAAGTTAGGAGTTTCGGGTGCTGCGTTTGTGGAGTTCTGTGATTGGATTTATTCATGGGCTGTAAGGTTAGGCAGATGGGAACCGATACGGTAAAGGTCTCGTCATCATTACATTGTAGGAGTGCAAATATGGCGTTGTAAATCTTGGGTCAATGCTAGATGAAATTTGAGCGCAGAGCAAAAGTCTAGCCGCTCTGCTTGGGTATAAAGTATGAATGTAAGTACATACGAAATTTAAGTATAGAGCAAAAACCGAGATGCTCTGCTCGGGTATAAAGTGTTGAGTAAGTACATAGAGCACATAGCGAAAGGTGAGCCGCAAGTGAACACCGCCACCCATTGACATCAGCTACACTAAAAGGAGCTCGTATGTGTTTCTAGCATTCATGGGGTGTCCTTTTCAGGAGACTTTTGTATACCTTAATCTGCCTTGATTTATTTTTTAACAAGCATATTCTATATTATTAAGCACATATTCTTATTCTATCAACAATTAAAGCATAATTTAGGTTTTAAATAATCTCAACCCATAAAATATTTGCGTGATCAACACTAATTCTTAGTAGAAATTCCTCACAGTAGATTTATAACAAGATTTTATCTAAATAATTAATAGGCGACATTTGGTTAAAAACTAGTCAAGTAAAGAGTATTAAAGTGAATCGGGTTCCGTTATTCTACATTTATCCAAGAAAACTTGAGGTAGAGGGGGGGGGGGGGGAGGGATAGTGGAGTTCCTCTAGCCTCTGAATAGCTTCAATCAACTACACAAAAGGAGTGTCCCAAACGGAGAGTTCTATTAATATATTTTAAAGTAGGTAATAACCATTTTTAACCTACGCTGTCCCACTCGCTGGGCAAAGGTCTCCCCCAAATGCCGCCATTGCACACTGTTTGTAGCGATGGTTTACCAGTTGTTGGATAAGTGGTCCAAGTCATCACGCCATCTTTTTTTGAAAAAAAAAAACAGATTCATTACGCATTGGCACCCAGCAGGACGTCGTCTAAGAGGCAGGCCCAAAAAGAGATGGCGTGAACCATTTTATTTATTTAAAAAAGTTATTCCATAGGTGGACTATTAAGTCTCTTGGGTAATCCCAAGAGGCATTCTCTGTCAGTCCACCTTTGGGTTGGTGCAATGGTGCATTGAAAATTACGCAATGAAATCCGTTTTTGTTCCAAACTTACGGTACCCTAAAAATAAGGTTTAACATCAGCTTCCGTCGAGATAAATAATTGCCTCAGCTACCAATTAAATTGAGTCGCTTTTAATGACAGCGTATTAGCCAATCAGATATGCCATCGCAATACCGGGACAATATGGCACGGAAGCGCGGCTGCGATTCGTCAACTGTCGACCAATTGACATATGCATTTGACTGAGAAGGTCGGTAGGAGTAGGCTTCTGGTGACCTTTAGAATAGTTTGTCAACTTGATTGTTGGCCAGGGCTGTCCAAACTAAGTGGAACCCTGGGCCAGTAAAAATTAATAAATATAGCTGGAGGCACGAAAGTATAGCGATGACCGTTATTTTGCGCACTTGTAAAAAAGAAGACTTTCTATCAAAATTGGTTTCTGCGCACTCAAGGTCATAAGTACACTTTCTTGCCTCGGACTATACTTATCGGCGCCCCGTTGGCCTAGTGGTTTATGTACCGGGCCGTTATTTCCGGAGTTCGATTCCGGGACGAGCAAAAATTATATGTTTCATATTTTTCGAACAGATTTTAGCTCAGGTTGGTGATCCGACGTTGTATGGAAAGATAAAATTATTTATGCAAATTTTCAAAAGCCATAGACTTTTTTTAATGTTGTTCAGATTCAGAATGGTTAGTAATACGAACTTACATTTGGTTAAAGGGATGTAAATGTTCACAGATACATCCTATATTATAGCAGGCAGCGATTTCTTGTTCACCTAATTATTTACTTATAAAGAACACTGAAACAATTTAAATTACACAGAGGTGATAATGAGGTGATGGTTAGCGGTGGTGATCAGCGGTGGTCGCCAACACTTGGGTAGAGGAGAGAAAAAAAATAAGGGGAATTCTCTCGGTAATTATTTTATCACCGTAACCATTTTACCTAATGGTTTTTTGGTAACCATCATTATCAATCAAGTTCCTTATCAGAACAGAACTATTTACGAACCATGTAAGTTATCTAACCAGCAGCCATCTCCCCATTTCACTAAACAGGTAATCTCACTTACTAACTTCTCAGTGCATTCGATATTACTGTCATTGGCGGTCGAATTTATTGTTTCCTTCATTATAAAAAACACTGTTTACACAGCATTTGCATACGATTGACATTAATGCGGTAGTTCTAGAGAAAGTCACTAGTGTTGTACAGAATTTGGGCTTTAAAACTATCGATGTTACCTACCTAAAGTCTGATAATTTATTTTACCATAAGTAACACTTATTATCAGACTTGTTGAAGATCGATGTTATCGATAAGGTAGGTAACATCGACAGTTTTAATGTCAAATTTTGTCCCAGGGCCGCACTCCATAGAAATCTAGTTACTTATCTCTACTCTAATGGGATAGGCTTAATAACCACAATATATCACATACTCGAACATAGTCTGTTCGAAAAAGTCAAAACATACTTTTTGCTCGACCCGGGAATCGAACCCAGGACCCGAGTTGCACACTCCTTTCTTTAAGGCCGATAATTCATCAATAACCTCACACATCGGGTGACCCGCTTTTTCAAAATGAGACGGTAAAATCGCTCGCCTTAGCCTGATGGATGCAAAAGAAGAAATAGCCCATGTTGTCATTACAACGCCTTTAGCAAAAAACAAATATTTATTTCGATACTCGATGGATCAGGCAGGTTACAACACTAAAATCACTTGCCATGAACGCCTCGGGGATGTCAAGACTAGTTGTAGCGGAAGATTAGTTGAATTCAAATTAAATTTATGATTTGCATAGAAATTGTATTGGGACGTAAACAAAACCAGCGGGCTTACACTGAAACCATCCACAAACGGACACGAATTTACCAGTTGCATCCAAATAAAAGAGTGGCACCGCGCCTGGAATCTTTATTGCATAAAGTGTAGGTACGGTGATAAGTCTTTTTTTATGTGATACATAGGTCGTAGACGAGCAGATGGATCATCTGATAGTAAGCGATGGCCGCCGTCCATATTTAAGACTCTCATCACCCCTTCTGATTTTATAAAATACTTAAGTAAGATAAGTTACCTAATAGAAATTCTTAGAATTGTGTCTTACTACTGGTTGTGTTGTATCTCTTTTTGTTTGGTCAATAAATGTTTTACTTACCTACTTACTTAAATTTGTAGGTACAAAATTATGATGAGTGAGATACATTCTGAAACTAATCCGATAATGTTTGTATCGATTTCGTAGGTAGGTAACATGAATGTAAAAAATCATCAACATTATTCGAGAGCCGATCCCATCTTTGTAGCACGCCGGCTTTTTTAGTTTTCCTCTCTCTTAAAAACTTGAAATTTGAGGTTATAACATAATAATATGGGGAGAACACGAGACAGTCATCTGGCAATACTGCTTATAAAACTATTGGCATTTTATCAAAATATAAACCAAGGTAATCCTACACTCTATTAGTCCAAGGCGTGACTATAACCGTACAGATTATTGCAATACTTTACAAATTAACAATTAATTTGCATATTAAACACCCTTAAACTATACGCTAATATACTAAGAACCGTTTCAACTATGAACGGGATTTGTAAATACAGCCACTAGCTCCAAAGATTTAGTTATTTTGGTTAATTAATTGCGGAAGCACGCAGATGCGATAGAAGGACTATGTGATAAGGCTGGTGGGCACAAGCTGGATTCAAGTGGCTCAAAACAGATCTGAGAGGAGAAAATTCAAGGAGACCTACAGGTCAGGTCAGGTGATTGGTACACCAATGATCTTGAATACAGAGCAAACATAAATAACTTAATTAGACTGTTGAATAAATAAGCCTCCTGAAAAATTTCCGCCACAGCCTTCAAGAAAAGAGTCTGATTTTCTTTCTTATGACCTACCTTTATCCTTTATCTAAAACGTGTAACCGTAATTGTTAATTCATTTGGTTTGGACTCCCTGTTAATGAGTTGCGAAGATCAGATGGCAGTCATTTCATTGTCGTAATTACTCGACTCCCTAAATCCTGGATCATAGTCCAAGCGTACTCTGAAGTTTTACTTTCATTTATACTGTAGAGATCACAAAAAGTATTTTCTTGGCGCTAGCGAGCAGAACACTTCTTCAAACAAAAACTATTCAATTACGAATGCAGAAAAATCGATTACGTGATTAAGCTGTAGAATTCGGTATCCGATTACAGACACGGTTCCTGGTAGCAATATCGATTGTAATTTTATGTAATCTCCGATCTAAACATTTCTTTGTCTTATTTATTGTAATTCGTTTTGTAGAAGTCGTTAACGTGGTAGAGAATGGTGTCGAAAAGCGTTATTTATGTATAGTAGGCACACACAAACGATTTTGAATCGTCAAATACAAGTTAATATTTGGGTATATGAATAAATTTATATTTTGGAAACTAAATTAGGAAATTAAAATAACAGTAGTCAAATCTGAATTTTTTACCTATACCTATTGAAATGAATTTGAATTTTATAGAACGTGGCTATTATTAATTATTTTATGCATTGTTAACCTAATGCTAATTAAAATAACAGAATAAAAAGATTAACTGTAATTGACTGGCTCGGTGGCGCATTTTGTTGTGACCCTGCCTAATACGCCAAAGGTCGTGGGTTCGATCCCCACATTGGACAAACACTCGTGTGATGAATACTTGTATTTGTGCAGTGTCTGGATGTAATATATGTAAATCCTCTGTTGTCTGATATCTGTAACACAAGTGCTTAAGCTATTTAGTACGGAGTCAGGTCAATATATGAGATGTTGAGTAAAGTATCAGCCTATATACTGTCCCACTGCAGGGCAAAGGCCTCCATCATAGAAATCAAATTATCACTACTATGATGGGATTAGGCTTAATCACCACGCGTGTCTAATGCGGATTGGTGATCACAAACCCGAGCTATGTTCGAAAAAATGATTTATGAGATGTTGAGTAAATTTATCTAAATCTTGAGAAGCCGGAAACCGTGTAATTTGGCCGGACAAGCAACCAAAAAGCCTCACCATGTCCGGCTTTATCCGGACGCCTGACAACTGACAACCATAACCACACATCCTAACATTGCATGTGCCATACGATTGAGCTATAATGAATTCGGTATCTATTGCAAAGGCATGTTTACAAGATGGCTAGAGCTTCCACACATAAATATCTTCAATGGGACCGCTATATTCTCTGCTAACATCGTAGAAGCTGACTTGATTGTAATTTTATGTATCGCCGATCGGTGGAATGAATGGACGACGTTTTTGTCCCATGTATATTGGAATTTGATTTTTCCTCACATCTCGTCGTGTAATTTCCGCGTCCAATATGAATTGATGTCGCTTCAGGAGGCCAATTCTCGGTTTTCGCCATCTATGTCGAGTCGACTTCATGGAACGCACAACCAATAGGAGAACACAGATTACAGTCGACATTCCTTATCTTGTTCTCCTATTTGGTCTATGCGTTCCATGAAGTCGACTCGACATAGAAGGCGAAAACCGAGAATTGGCCTCCAGATCGCGGGGTACGCTTAGACCATGATTCAGTGTTTGATGACCAGCCGGGCTAACATGCGCACCACGAGATAATTTGTCGACACTCGTATTTTGTCGGCGCAAGTTGCGTCTCGCTCACCTGACTGAGCGATGAGCGGGATAGAAGGATGCGCTCTCGCGAAAGAGAGTCGACAAAATTTTGTCGCGGTGCGCATGTTAGGCCTACATGACACAGAAATAAACAATATAAAAGGAGACTGGTCCAATCGTCGATCCTCAACATCTTTGTAGCTTCGCAAACTGCATTTCAACTTAAATAGAACCCATAAAGCGCTTAAATAATTTCGGGCCCTTTGATCAGCTCAAACCACGAGTTTAGCACGTGTTGCCCAAAAAAATGGAATGGAATGTTAATCCAATAATTTGTGTTAAGGTCATGATCGCGACTTTTGTGGTCGTTCACAAAAGTCGGAATGTGTGATACAATGGCAGAATTTACTAACTATAATGCGTCTGTTGCGTTTTTAGGGTTCCGTAGACAAACGACAAAAAATGAAACCTTTATAGATTCGTTATGTATGTCAGTCTGCCCCGTCCGTACGTCACTAGCTACTTTTTTTCCGAAACTGTAAAATCGGATACTTTTTAAGCATTGTTAATTAGATGTACTTAGGTACTCTGTGCCCTGCATTAAGATTTTCACACAAACAGAAAATAAACAAAATTTTTTTGGGGCTCCACATCCTTAGAACTGCAACTCAATTTTCCAATGCACTCTTGTGACTCCACTTGTGGGGCGAGTGTCTATGTACTGTGTAATCGCTTACCATCAGGCGATATGTTGCTCCTCTGCCAATTTCGACATAAAAACATGCTCCATTGTTTTTCAATTCTAGCTAGAACCTTTGTGTAAAACACAAGACAACAAATGAAACATACGGCCCAATAACGCTCATGAGCACAGCCAATTTATCATTGAGAAGTCCTCCAGACGGTCGGCAAAAAGAGTCTACAAGACCGCGATGAAAATGAAAAAGCCGAGATTTTCGCCAAAATAATTTGCCGACAGTTTTATCGGCGCGACTTTTATTCGCCGATCTATAATAATGTCAGTCTGAACGTGTGATTTAACGTTTATAGTGGCATAAAAACTAATGGGGATGCAGGAAAACTGTGATGGAAAAATAAGTGGTGCATTTTGCGGTTGAAATATATTGCTAGGCGATGTTCATATGGGCAAACCAGCGGGCAAGAGTAGTACGACGGTAGTCATCAACTATAGACATCAACATCAATCAACTCACATCTCTTCGGACGTGTGAAACTGCTGAATTCTTTGATGCAAGTGTGTGTGGAGAACATTGGGGGAGACATATAACCAGCTGTAGACGACTATTAAATTAAATAATGATGATCATTTGAGTCTTGTGTCTTGCTTGGCCGCCATAGCCGTGATTTTGAGTAGTTGAGAGGCCATTGGGCCGTGAGAAAATAAAGGCCCTCAAGGAAGACCTCAGATGCGCTGAAAGGACGAAGTGAAAAGAGTGGCTGGCTCAAACTGGATGCAAAAAACGCAATGCCAGAAGGAGGCCTATACTAAAATAGTTAAAACAGTCTAAAAAAGAAGAGAGAGAAGAAGAACATATTGTTTTAAAGCTATGTGGCCCGTGGAAGGGCTTGTATGCAAATGTGTGCCCATTTCCCTTAACAGGGAAATCCTTGCTGTAGACGCACCCTAAGACTAGCATACGTTTGGCATGTCCCCCGATGCCGGTGGTCGCCGCCAACGTAACGAGACTCTTTACGACGCCATTAGAACGTCTGCGACGACACGTTGTCTTACCTGCGCTCGCGCATGTGACCTTTAGCCGTGTTTTCATACTTTTTTCAGTATTGAAGTCTGAGGAAATAATAGAAACCAATAATAGAAACTTATGAAAAAAAAATATATATAGAAAAATAAAACGCGATGCTGTGACAAGTCAACGAAGGAAATCCTCGGATCTGCGAGGTCACTCCGCGAAGCCTGTGAAGATTCCAGGAAGCTTCTGCGCTTCTGGGCGGAGTTAGGTCGGCTAGAATAGCCAGGACCCTACACGTACAATGGACCCAGGGGGTCTACTCCCCCAAACGATATCGAATTATTCGTAACGATACGTTAGTTCATACAAAAACCCTACTCTAACACAGCTTAAAATACGAATAATTGAGCTTCACAAACAGGGTTTTTGTATGAACTGACGTATCGTTACGAATAATTGGATATCGTTTGGCGGAGTAGACCCCCAGGACTCTACACGTGCGGAAACAGGGAGTCCACTTTATATTACACTAGCTTACCGCCCGCGGCTTTGCCCGCGTGAAATTCGGTCATCTTCAATCCATCAAAAGCAAACAATATTTTTTCCCTCGGGAATATCATTATTTTCCGGGATAAAAGTACCCTATTACTCAATCCCGATTTCTAACTTTACATCCAATCTTTATATTCTAATTTTATGGTAATTTGTGTAGGTTTATTTTTTCTTTGTTTTTAAATGCTCACTTACTTAAGTACATCTGCAAAATTTCAAAGCAATCGGTTCAGTAGTTACAGCGTGATAGCGGAACAAACAAACAAACACACTTTTCGATTTATAATAATAATAGGATTTATAATATTAGTAAGGATAAAGGATAAATTCTAAGTAACCCTTGGCGGTAAAGTATACCGCCAAGGGTTAGTTAGAAGTCTAGATTTTTTTTCAAGAACTTTCTAATCCAAGCAAAATAAAAACAAATCGATACACCAACCAAATTATCTCAGTTTGTTACTCTTTCTAATTTTAACCTGTTGACATGCAGCAGACACAGCTGTGTACCACTAGATCCGATCGGACTTTGGTTTGATCTCGCAGAAGCCGGGTTAATCCTCGATGTCAAATAAGACATTTTTGTAATCCAGGAATAGTTGTCGTGAACGGTCTCGTGTCTTGGCAGACACACGCCCGTCAATCGAATCGTGCGTACAAGTGAAATAGTTTACAATGAGTTTTAAGTACATAAGTTTTAAGTAACTGGACTGGACTGGCTGCGGATGGCGCATTTGGTAGTGACCTACCTCATACGCCAAAGGTCGTGGGTTCGATCCCCACCCTGGAAAAACATTCGTGTGATGAACACTTGGTTTGTCAGTGTCTTTTTTTTTATTTGATAGGTAGCTCCCCGGGTGGGCCTCCGGTACCCTCACTCACTCGGCAAAACACAGCACAGGGGTTGCTTCACGCCGGTTTTCTGTGAGGCAGTGGTATCACTCCGGTCGAGCCGGCCCATTCATGCCGAAGCGTGGCTCTCCCACGTTAAAAGTGTCTAGGTGTTATATATGTATTTAAGTATTATAATTGTGATCCTCTGTTGTCTGATATTTGTAACACTTTTTGTTGTGCTTAAGCTACTTAGTATAGAGTCAGGTCAATGTATGAGATGTTGTGTGAATTTATTTATTTATTAATCATTTATTTGGCAAAATAAAGATACAAGCCGAACATGCAGAGAAAAACGAACATCGGTAAATACAAAACAATAGAGAACGAGATAATATGGAGCTTATACAAACAAATAAGCGCCCGCTCAACATATTGCCCTGGTCTTCCTGATCTGTCCGGCCAGGGCACTGTTTTTCAGCGGGACCAACTCAAACATAAATAAGAAATTTTAGTACCTAAATAAATATTCAAATTAAATACTGGCGCTAAATGTCTACCAAGCGCAATCCCATTTATAAAAAAACAGTTTGCATCACCAAATAAATGCACTTCAAACACTGACTTATAAAAATCTCTGGCGCTCTGATCATTACAGCTGCATAAATTGTCTACCAGTCACCGAGACAGACATACCGACTAATTGAAATAAACTGCCGAAGAAAAATATTCATGCCAGAGAATATCGGAATTCAGTCGGTGTTCCTTGAATTCCGACGAATGAATCAAAGGTCTTCGTTCGATATGACGGTTTGTGACTTATTGTTGGTGTAATAAGGAGTTATGGCTTTTACAGAGGATGTCATATTAATAATTATAATATCCTCCAAGCGGTTCGGCTACTGCGGCTGGCGGCCGATCTTAAGAATCAGCCACGTACGCAGGATAAATTATAGTGCAGGGACGAAACACAGATGCAGTCTCTATTTCCTTACCGTCTTAATTCGATGGGAAACCAGTTTGGCACGACAGAAGAGAGATCGAGCGAAAGACCAATATCTTAACTGCTTCTTTTCGAGGCACGAGGGTTCAACCCGCCAATTTCCAGACTTTGGGCTGACACTGAGAATTTATGAACAGAAAAACTCAAGTAGGTACAATTTTTTGGCCCGACCCGAGGATAATACCCCAAGCACAGTCGCAAGACTTTAAAGTGCGACCTTTTACCCACTGCGCCCCCCAAGGCAATCGTCCTATTAATTAGACATAACTATAAAATAGAGCAGCATTCTAAATATGAAACCACATAATTCTACTATTCAAACCACACTGTATTTGGTTCTTGCATAAAACTCGCTACATCTGATAACATTACATGCTTTAGCACGAATACTAGTTGCTATATCAATATTAATTCGGTCCATTCTAATTAATTATTATGCAATTAATATAGTTTCGTTACGCCTAGACTGGAATTCTATTGTAGGCCTCGCTCCCTTTCGTTTACTATCGGCACAAGGAAACACATTGGTGAAGGTGGATTAATGAACGCTCTTGTATCTCAGGAATTTTATATAAAACTAGCTTTTGCCCGCGGCTTAGCTCGCAACCTCCACTTCCCTAAAATGGGGGGTTAAAAAGGGGCAAAAAGTAGCCTATGTTTCTCTCCATCCCTTTAACTATCTCCTCTAAAAAATCACGTTAATTCGTTGCTCCGTTTTGCCGTGAAAGAAAGTCAAACATACAGACAGACACACTTTCCCATTTATAATATTAGTGGGACTAGTAGACGCAGGCAGCTCCGCTCGCGTGAAGTTTGGTTTGCAACTAAAAGATTTTTTCAAGATAAATTATATTAATATAACAATATTTTTTTCGGTGGAAATCAGAGGTAGATTATATATTTGACATTCATAAGTGTTCTGTATGGACTTAAATATAATTTTTCCGTATACTGTATAATAGCTGCGCGGTGTAACTATAAAGCAGGTCAAATAAATTTTAACTGAACATTGCCACAAAATAACAACAATAAGAATCTCAACCGTTTCAACCAAACCTGTCACAATTCAAAGTTAATCAACGACGACAAATTAACAGAAAACATAGAATTATCTGAACGAAACCGGTTAACAATTTGCAGACCTATGTCGCCGTGATACCGACAGGCTGACAGTAATTGGCTGGTAAAACGCCAGGGTTTATCTGAGGCAACGCCTTTTGGTTTCCATGTCTCCTAATTATATGGCAGGCTGGTAGGGCTCTTAACCCAGTAGCTCTCCAGTAGATACTATGGCATAGCTACGGAACGGATGAACCTATTTGATTCTTTTATTTGTTTGAATGTTGAAATTGTTGGGGGATGGCAATCACACCCATCTAATTGTATAATAATTATTTTAGTAAATGTAATACTTTAAAATCAAGTTACGTATCAAATTTAGATCTAACTTTAATTGGACTGATGACAAAAATATCAAAATAAATTCTTGCTTATAGTTTTTTTTTACTTATTTCTCCATTTTATAACAAAAAAATCTTCCAATCTCTAACCTTGGAAACAAGCTATTGTTAAAGTGAGACCCACTGCGCCAACCGAGGCAATAGTCCTATAATTTTTTTTTTTTTTTTTTTTTTTTTAATAGGACATAACTATAACAATAGAGCAGAATCTAAATATGAAACCAATAATTATACTATTCAAACCACTGTATTTGGTTTCTTGCATTACAAAAACTTGATTACATCTCGTTATAACATTACATGCTTTAGCACGAATACTAGTTGCTATATCAATATTAATTCGGTCCATTCTAATTAATTATTATGCAATTAATATAGTTTCGTTACGCCTAGACTGGAATTCTATTGTAGGCCTCGCTCCCTTCGTTAACTATCGGCACAAGGAAACACATTGGTGAAGGTGGATTAATGAACGCTCTTGTATCTCAGGAATTTTATATAAAACTAGCTTTTGCCTCCTTCCCTGTTAAATGGGGGGTTTAAAAGGGGCAAAAAGTAGCCTATGTTTCTCTCCATCCCTTTAACTATCTCCTCTAAAAAATCATGTTAATTCGTCGCTCCGTTCTGCCGTGAAAGAAAGTCAAACGTACAGACAGACACACTTTCCCATATATAATATTACTCGTAGTAATGACTAGCGGCCGTCCGCAACTTCGTATTTACCGTCACATTTTGGACAATCCACAAAATATTTTTTTAAAATTGTAGCATATGTGTTATTCTGATGTATATTTAATAAAGCAAAGTTTTATTAAAATCCATTCGATAGTTTTTGCGCGAATCAGGAGCACATCCATCCAACCATACTTAAATACTTTCACGTTTATAATACTAGTGGGACTAGTAGAAGCAGGCAGCTCCGCTCGCGTGAAGTTTGGTTTGCAACTAAAAGATTTTTTCAAGATAAATCTTCTTCTATACTATTTATAAAGAGAAAACTTCTAAAGACAACGACAAGGCTTATAGGTAAACTGAAAACACGAAACGCTTGCGCGATGTAGGTAATTGGACACAGCGCCATCTATTGGCTCATTTATGAATTACGGCCCCGAAGGGAAGTGAGGGCGGACCACTAGCGGACAATATTAATTTAACAATATTTTTTTCGGTGGAAATCAGAGGTAGATTATAGAGGTAATAATATGTATATTTGACATTCGTAAGTTCTGTATGGACTTAAATATAATTTTTCCGTATACTGTATAATAGCTGCGCGATGTAACTAGAAAGCAGGTCAAATAAGTTTTGAACTGAACATTGCCACAAAATAACAACAATAAGAATCTACACCGTTTCAACCAAACCTGTCACAATTCAAAGTTAATCAACGACGACAAATTAACAGAAAACATAGAATTATCTGAACGAAACCGGTTAACAATTTGCAGACCTATGTCGCCGTGATACCGACAGGCTGACAGTAATTGGCTGGTAAAACGCCAGGGTTTATCTGAGGCAACGCCTTTTGGTTTCCATGTCTCCTAATTATATGGCAGGCTGGTAGGGCTCTTAACCCAGTAGCTCTCCAGTAGATACTATGGCATAGCTACGGAACGGATGAACCTATTTGATTCTTTTATTTGTTTGAATGTTGAAATTGTTGGGGGATGGCAATCACACCCATCAACCTGGTCTCAATCTAGGGCTACCCCTGTACTATGAGTACCAGATGACGATAGTTTACTGGGGGCGTCAAACCAGAACACCCAGACCAAGAAAACTTAGAAAATTTAGTTTACTAAATTAACTTGATCGGGAATTGAACCCAGGACCTTTCGCGCTTTGGGCGAACACCTTAGCCACTGCGCCATCGAGGCCGTTATTTGGTTTATTTTAAAAATCCATAGGTATGCTCGGATTCGAACCATGAACCGATATGAAAGCCGTGTTTTTATCTACTAGTGACCATCGCTCACTCGCACTTATGCTACGAATATAGAGTAAATACATAAGCAGCAAGCTTATCATTCTAACTGCCGCACTCAGAGACGTAATTATTTTTTATTAAACTATAAGGCCAACGCTTGACCACAATCGCACCTGATGGAAAGTGACGATGAGGTCTAGGACGACACGCGTTTGCCTAGAAGATGCCTGCAATTAACTTTAATTGTCACTGAAGGCAAAATATATTTACACTTATTTTAATACGCTTAATGACCATCTTTTTTTAATAAGTAATTTTTTTTAATAATAATAATAATTAATTAAGATAATGACCATTAAGGTTAATTGACGTCTCTAACTGCGGCAGTAAGGCTACGAATAACTAAATTCAATAGTAGCTTTCGTCTTTGCAGTCACAACGCATTACAGACAAATTAATCTTGTTGTTAATTAAATCTTACCTCACTTGGACATCTGTTGCCGTCTGTCTAATCTGTGTCGAGAATCGAACCGATATGTCCGGATCCACCATATTTCAATCGCAGCCAATCTGCCGACGGGTATTTACAACTCACGTATTTTAACTGACTTCTATTTTAGATAGAGTAAATCTTCGTTCTTATTTGGGAATCCGTGTTGAGCAATGTTCACTTATTAGGTTTTGGACTTTATTATCTTTGCTGTAGAGGTGAGAGTGGCAATTTGGAGGTTCGTATTAGGTTGGGGTTAAATGTTATCAAAGCTTATATTGAAGATGTGTTTTCTCTTGGCTGCGGTGGGTGCAGTATCTTTTTTCTTTTTCATTTGCAAATGGCTTAAGATATTTGTGTAGGAATTCCGCTTTTGCTATCTTCGTTGTATTCTGTCTCTCTATTTCGTTCATTGTATTGTACGCAATTATTGTTTTTTCTATAAAAAGATATTTCGATTCAAATGGAAGCTTTTTTGGCAAAATGACGATTTCTCATAAGAGGGTAAAGGTACAAACTTATCTAAAGGATTGCTGCCTAAATTAACTAGGTATCTATGTCACGCAGACGACGTCATGGGCAACAGCTATTATATCATAAGTAATTAATTAAATTATCCTGTTTAAAAGATAGCGAAAATGGCATAAATGGTTAAGAATGAATTTTGTGATAAATCATAATAATGAAATAAAGCAAATTACCCATGCTTAAATAAAGAATGTGTTTAGGCACATGTCTAGTGGTTTAAGTACTAGGCCATGATCTCGGGGTCCTGCATTTGATTCCCATGGAGCTTGAGCAAAAAGTATGTTTATTTTTTTTAGTAGGTACATTGGCCAGCACATCAAGTTACTACAATCTGTCAAATTTACTCAGTTGATATTGAACCAAACACGTTTGACATAAAAGTGAGGTTCGATTGAAGAAATTTGACAGATTGTAGTAACCTGATGTGCTGGCCACCGTACCTATAGTATTAGTACATATATCGCACTTGGCTGCTTTTTTATAAATAAACAACAAACAGGAACAGAGCAACTACAGCCCTTGGTAGAGCAATGTCGCGCTCGAACTGAACAAATAAATCTATCTCTTCCAGCATTCCGTTTCGTTATAAATCTGTTGTGTTGTGAGATATCGTTGACGCCGAACATAAATATAATTTATGGAATGCTTAGCGCCTGCTTTTGCTTTATTAAAAGATAATTATTGGTTCTAGCCGTATTTATGGAGACTTTTTATTTTATTGTCCAATATTTCTTAGTTTGATAGAGAGATGCAATGTTCGGCGTTGGGAGATGTAATAAGACAGACTAAAGTCGGAGGTAAACTGAATTAATGACGCGTGCATGCATGATGACGTCGTGGACCACACTACAGACAAAAAATACATATTGACACAGAAGGCTGACTGCCCACTAAGAGCTAAAATATGTCATGTACTCACGCATGCGCACTAACGGGCAAAAACGCCTTTTCGACCACATTAATCCTAATGACATAAGATTGTCAAACTGTCGAGGTCTATGGTAGGGCCGCGCGCTTATGTACTCTAGCCGGCAACAACCCTAGCATATGTCAACGAACTCTTCTAAATTCAAAATCAGGTCAAAGTCTAACTTCTGTGTGTAATTATTTTGTGCTACAGAGATGGTAGCTCAATGTATAAGAACGCGCCTTCCAAACGGAGGGTCGTGGTACGAATCCGAATATACACCTATGGATTTTTCCAATCTACAATGCAAAAAGGCCACTATCATAGTAATTTATGAGCGGACGTGATCTCTGCAAGGTCATAATTTAGGTAAGTGGTTTACATCTAATTATAATTTACGATCCCTCCTCATCTAATTTCTCATGGGGAACCCACCAAAACTCTTATATTGCCAGTGTTTTTTGATGACTGAAAAGTAACGCTAAAAAACTACCAAAAAGAAAATTAAAACAGAGTAGGCCCCTGTGGCAATGTTTCCAAAATGCTGGCACCAATCCCTCGTTGGATAGCGATGGAGATTCACTAGGCGAAGTAGCTGCCATTCTAATGTCTTGAAAGTTAAGGGACATCTGCTTTCACTCATCTTTGATAATGCTCAAATATTTATTTACTCTTCGCATGTCTGTTGGAGTAAGTGCATTGCAACAAATTTCTATGAAATGGCCGAAGCGCACACTTTTTACGATATTTATAATGTTAAACTGATATTACGAATACTTCCTTATAACATTATAACACCACATGTACTGTGGATCAAAGAAGTTTAAAGCTATAAAAAGGTAAGAAGCTTACACGTATGTTTGTTTGTATGTTCTTTGAATCTCTGAGTATGTAATAATTTTGCAACATTCGTGGTTGGGCTAATTTGTGGATGAGAAAATGGAACAACGGTACGTTAATTCTAAAGTAAATTTTAACAGAAATTTTGCGTAACATTGACTGTCTTAAATAATATTATAAAAAAAAGTATCAGCCTATATACTGTCCCACTGCAGGGCAAAGGCCTCCATCATAGAAATCAAGTCATCGCTACTGTGATGGGATTAGGCTTAATCACCACGCTTGCCTAATGCGGATTGGTGATCACAAACCCGAGCTGTGTTCGAAAAATACGAAACATATATATATTGTTAAAATATATACAACCCGCAATTAGCTGTTAAACATAGAAGAGAGAAGAGTTTTGGATGAATGGAAAATTATTTGCCACCGAAGTTGTATAAGAAATTAAAATAATAAAATTTAAAACAGTTATTTGTCGATTTTGAATTTAACTTTCCTGAAACTGAAAGCCTTTCAAAGTGATTTTGTATATGAGATGTTTTTATTCATTTTATTTTTTAAGTTTGGCAGCGCAATTGCGGCTCTACTGATGTTGTGGGTGTTTTTGGGCGGCGACAATCACTTGCCATCAGGTGACCCGTCTGCTTGTCTACCACTTACCTATTACAAAAAAAGAACAAGGATAACGTCAACTTCGAAGTAAGGCCTAAAGCTATCATAAAACTTTTTAATGAAAAACCTTTGCCCAAAAATGGAGTTTTAAATACAAAAGGTAAACCATTTTATCCCACAAAACTATAAAAATAGCCGTTACCATATCAAAAGTGATAATCGGCATAATAATAGCATTTGAAACGTTATTACGAAATAATACTTACAGCTGTATTGGAAATCCAAACAAATGTACAGATAACTCAAACAACCGCTCATGACTAAACGAAGTTCGGCTTTATTAAGACTTTATATGAGTCAATATGTATCCATTAAATTTCGTAATTTTACACACTGGATCCCATATTTCAAGCAACGCATTTTGAACCTTAATCCCCTGGAATAGATGTTGTGGTACCTTTTCCCTTGCTTTGTAAAAGAAAACATACGATACAAAATATTTACCCTGACAAAACTTCAGTCGGTTATTTCGAAGTAAGATCAAATAATCGATTAGTTAGTAAGTCTAAAATTAGAAAGCAATTAAAGATCATTAAACAATACGTTAACAGTGTACATTAAACTGGATTTGGTTTACTTCTAGAACTTACCTACTAATAATATACGTACCTACCCTTACAAATAGAAATAGAAAAAAATCTTTTTTTAAGTTAAGTAAAATATACAGAATACAGAACACTTATAAATGCCAAAACATTATAATCTACCGCTAGTCCGGAATGTCGATTTCTTCTGAAAAGACATCAGCAAGATACAGCTGGCGGCACGAAAGTATGGTGATGACCGTTATTTTGCGCACTTGTAAAAAAGAGGACTTTCTATGAAAATTGGTTTCTGCGCACTCAAGGTCACCGCTGTTTCGTGCCGTAGACTATAAAATTCTTGAATCTCAAGAGGCAATTCTTGTGCACTAGACATTGAAGTCGTGCTCGAGAATTGCTCCCTCAGTCGTAAGTAACTCTTTTCCAATAGTACATAATAACTTACAGAGTTTCATTTGAGAGAAATAAAATTAATAGTTGAAGGAAATGGATACAATTATCGTTGATGGTCAGATTTAAATAACTAACACTACATAATTGTACAGCGATAAACGTGATTGCTTTGCTATTATTAGTTTTTTTGCTGATGATATAATTCTCTACTCTCCCCAAAAACTTCCGAGGATTTTGAAGCAAACTATAACCCTCTATGAAATATTGCTGCAATAAATTTAAAGTTTTATATCGTTCAAAAATACCCATCTATCTCATAAGAAATGAGATATGCTTATGCCATCATTCAATATGATGGAGAACAAACCTAAAAGTAGATTTATGAATTATTAGAAATTGATGACTTAGTTTCACATAACTTAGTATATTTTTATTCGTACTTAAGTACTTCAGTTCAGTTCAGAATAGTTTGTCGAAGGCGTAGTTAAAGGGATGTAAATGTTAACAGTACACTATGTATGGTTAAGGTCCAAAACAGTACAGTGAAGTGATACAGATCGATAGAATCAATGATAGTCACCGTTCTTTTGACTCCCAAGAAATTTGTTAGTTCCCTAACCAAAACCGTTTTTAAGCCATCGCCATCAAAGATTTAGGTTAAATTTTATAATATTCTAAGCATTAATACTATTAAGTCGATTGTATATTTATTCAAAACCTCCAAATAATCCAGCTTAGATAGTTACAAAGTGATTTTCGACTAAATGTTGAATCCCAAATAGCTTCATTCAACGGTAGAATCAGCTGATTATGATCTATAGCATTTATGCGTCAAAGAATTAATATTTGTAAAAAATCTTTTGAAATTTTGACGTTTCTAATTTGTTACAGATAAACATAAATAAAAAATAATATGATAACTTTAATCTGCTACTGTGAATTCTGGTAGTCATTAAAGAAGTGTATTTGAATCTTTCGGAATTTATTTAGATTATAATTTTCACTTAAACAGGTATTAAATATGCGTGTAATATCACGGTTTTTAATAGAATAAATAAATAAATTTACACAGCATCTCATACATTGACCTGACTGCGTACTAAGTAGCTTAAGCACTTGTGTTACATATATCAGACAACAGAATCAGTTCACCGTTCTTATGATGATGCTTCGCTTCAAAAAGATCTACAAGGATTTTAGACGGTTCAACACATCCATTTGTATGTAGGAGTACTCTCACACTTCACTTACATACAACTCAATGCACAAATCTAACAAAAACACCTAAACTAGACTGAATGATGGACGCAAAATCCAAGACTCAACGTTTTCTGAAGCAACAAGCTATGAATACCGCCCGGATGCTGCTGCCCTGATTAATATTAACATCAAGACGATCTGTGTAAATAAATATCCACTATTAATGTATTTTCTCTGCCTTAAACCAATAGTTGTGGATTTGGTACGCCATATTTGGATAGCGGATAGATAATCTCGCAAAATATCAGCAAATAAAGCTAGATTTGCTGAGTTAAATGCTAAGTGAACCGTAGATGGGCAGTAAGGCTCATTATTACAGCCCATTTTGAAAGTAAATCAGATATTTGATGGAAATGGGCACGTTGACTCTGAGCTGTCATTAAAAGGTGTAATTTTCCTTTTGTAATTTATTACGGTATGCATATTTAAGGCGGTTTAGCTCTCGCTCAGGAGTTAATTCTAGACTAAGGTTCTGTAATTTGTAAATCGTAAACATAATCTAGTTTCCTACTTCCACTAATCCATCTTGTGTAAAGTACCTATTCGACAATCTTAACATGGGAGGTGATCTATACTTTTTTAAAACAGTGGGCGTTTGCAGATATCAATTTGTATGTGTTAAACAAACTCAATTATTTAAACAAGTTCAATGGGCCAGTTCGCTAATCCTCAAGCCGATTTTTTTAGTTCATGAATAAGTTAGTATAATCAACTTTGTTGCAGGGTTCACACAAAAAGCGCTATATGTACCTATAAGAAACCATGCAATAAATTTCAAATTATAACATCATACTTCTTCATTTTCATAATATAACTCTATTATGCAATCTCGCCTTTGATAATAGCCTCCGTTATAATTAAACAGGGAAATGGTTGACATTATCGCACATTCACCTTTACCTTCTGTTTAACATTTCCTTGAGATAACACTGTAGTTTGAGAACTAGGGGTATGGACTTCATTAGATTCATTTAATGTATCTAGATAAATTTATGTCATTATGGGGTCCTCATAATATTAACACTTTCTTAAGGGCCATAGACTATGGCGCTTAAAACCATAAGTAGATGACCTGTTTGTACGTCTGGTTCCCTTCCCATAAAATAACATCCATATAGCACACGTGGAATGTATCTACTATCTACTTAATAATCTTATATATACGTGTCCCAAATAGAAACCCACGACTACTAAAATACAGCTGTCAAACACTTGCAAACGTGCCATCCGATCTTTGTCCAACTAATGCTATTTTACTAACTATAATTCATTAGCTTATCTTCTCTTAGCAGCTACTCTAATACTATTACCATCCATATTACTATCGTCCAATTAATTGAGGTTCTATTTCAATGGCGTAAGATTTAGATTCAAATGGGTAATCGACTGGTGCAGCTTTACTAACTTTGTCTCTCTTTTGACAGGTGTCAACGAAACGTCAAATAAACAGATAGGTTTATTTATGCGCCTACGCATGCAATTCGGAGCAAACGGAAGGCAAATCCGAATTTATTGGTGCAAAATTAGATTTGTCTATGCGTGTATGGGATAATGGTCGAACCAGTGGATATATTTAGCATATACCTACATACAAGAATGGTATGGTGTTAGGTTCACTAATAGTGCTAAGGCAACCAATGCACATAAATATAGGTTTATGCAAATTTCTGCCAGTCAAATCACTTCATCTGGAGCTAATATTTTTGCAATAAGACTTAGTAAACTAGGCTTAAGAAATAATTTTGAAATACCTTGGTCTTAAATTACCAACCTTCTAATACATACATAATAATCATCTAATACAGTAGGTAACACCTTTAGATAGATAGATATTCTTTTTGCACAGAAATGTAAAACATTAGTGAAACAACAGCGATATAAACAGTAGGTACCTACAATAAGACACAAATAAATGATATCACAGACTTTTTCTTCTTTCACAACCAAATTGGCTAGTTCCAATTATTTATATATGAGAGGTTACCCTCTAAACTTTTTACGTAGGTACACGATTCAAATCTTTGCGTACAGCCACACATCAAATTACCTATACAAAACTGTAAAAATTCTTCAATCGACTCTCATATTACTGTCATACACATTAGGTTGAATATAAATTGAGGAAAGTTGACAGTTTGTGCTAACCTGATGTGTGGCGGGCTGTACCATAATTATGTCAGTTACACAAGTGTTACTACGATTCTCTAAATCTTCTGCCTAGTTCTCAATTCCGTTTCTATTTGCTTTTGAGGCATGTAACTTGGCTTTCGTATCTTCTTATTTTTAATTCCACCATTCATACCGGGAATACCCCAGTTAGCTACCAGACAATGTTGCTTACCAAGTGCATACAAATGTCTAGGCTATCACCACTAATGTGACCACCTCGATACATGCACCACTTGTTTTACCACTCTTTGCAATGCATAGGATTAACTGGCAGCTAATAAAGGCATCTGCGCACGAGTTGATCCGCCGCACAGCGACTTTCCGTCTAAACTCTACTGATCCAACATAGCTAGTGGCTTGTTTTTTTATATGATGGGTAGCAGAAGAGTAGACGGATCCCTTGATGGTAAGCGATTGCTGCCGCCCATAGACACCTGCAACACCAGTAGATTCAAAAGTGCGCTGCCAACCGGTAAGGGTTTCCCCCTTATTGGGCATCCAGTCCTCTCACTCATTCGACGAAACACAGCGCAGGCGCTGTGTCACGCCGGTCTTCTGTCAGGCCACAGATATTATGATACCTACTAGTACAGGCCGAGATATTACTATGGTCTTGCCGGCCCGTTCATGCCGTGAGTGGCTCTCTGACGGTCAAACATTACATCCAAATCATCAAGATTTAAGTATAGCATAGCCACTTTAGCTTTTATTGAAATTCCTACTTGATTGCACTTATCGCGCGACAAATGATTAATTTACGCACATATCTTACGAAACGATGCGTTTGCAATTTGACAGAAAGCTTTCTCCAACGCGTCTGTCCACTCAAGGTATACCCACCTTTAGAACTAGTAAGGAAATCATTAGGCATTCCCTCACAGACGCATATCCGTAATGTCAGACCTGTAGTGGCTGTTTTCATCGTAATTTCCATGTAGTGGCAGGAATGTCACGCGACAGTCTACTGCAGTATGGCGCCACATTCGAGGTAGCCACACCTTTCTGCAATTACCCAAAAATCAGCACACTCTTATCACGAACACAATAAGAGTAAAAATTGGCGTAGTTCTTATACACAAAATGCAATACGTAGCTTGGTTGTAACACACGCGTTATGCTTTTCGATTGGAATCGTACGATAAGCGATTCGAGTCATACAAATAGCTTAATAAGTGTCGATTTAAACGATGTCTTTCCTTTTCTCATTCGTCATTCAATGCCGTTTGTGTTTTACAACGGGAGGGGGGATTTAGTGCGATCGGCAAATTGTTTTCAAACGTGTAGAGGGAGCCAATATGATATCTACTAAACAAACAATATTCGTCAATATGGAGACAGTATCGTAACTGAATATAAAAGTTACAGTTACAATTTTCTCTCAATGTTTTCGTTTTTACGTTACTTTTTACCGCACCGTATAAATGTGGAATCAGCTGCTAACGATTATGTTTCCGTGCAGATACAACCTGATGATTTTCTAAAAAGGGCTTATACATTCCGGCAAGAGCCGGCAACGCATTTGTGATGCCTCAAGTGTAATGTAATCTAATCACGAATCGGCTACTTACAATTCTTATTTTAACTTAAACTTTAGGTAAATGAGCGCCTACGGACTGTACCTAAGTACTAAATTAACTTTGAAATTAAATTTAAAACTATCCTTAGACGTCAAAACCACTTTAAGCAAAGTAACTTAACAGCCAATTAAATTGATTACCGTCCAATGAATATCACAGAACAGTGGTTAAGGTTATTGGCATCCGCCAATAGAATCTTCAAAGCAGACGACGCCGTAAAGTGGGTAGTCGATTCAGGCTATACGACTATCCGAGACTGGATGGTGTCTCCACACATTTAGCGAGACAAGAAGCTTTAATAGTGATCTGTTAAGGGGCTGCGAAAGTCAGAAGGCAGTCGCTTCATTGTAATAATTAGCAGATTCTCCAAATCCTGAATAAATAAATGCGACAGACAATCACACACGTCAACCTGGTCTCAAACTAGAGCAACCTCTGTACTATTAGTTTACTTAACGTTTACTTAACGTTAACTGGGGGCGTCAACCCAGAACACCCAGACCCAAGAAAACGTTGAACATGTAGTTTTCTAAATTGACTAGACCGAATCGAAACGGGACCTTTCGCGCTTCGGGACCAATTTTTTTTTTATTATACTAGAGGCGGCAAACGAGCAAGCGGGTCACCTGCTGGTAAGTAATCACTACTGCCCATGAACATCTGCGAGATCAGAGAGGTCGCTGATGCGTTGCCGGCCTTTTAAGAAGGAATAGCGCCTTTCGCGCTTCGGGCGAATACCTTAATACATTTATACGCTTACATTTGAACGAAGACCAAGACGCCCCGTTGGTCAAGTGGTTTAAGTACCGGATCTCGGCACCTGGGACGTTTGAGGTCGAGCAAAAGTATGTTTCGAATTTTTCGAACATAGTTCGGGTTTGTGATCACCGCACCGCATTAGGCAAGCGTTGTGATTAAGCCTAATTTATCATAGAAGCGATAACCGATTTCTATGATAGAGGCTTTTGCCCAGCAGCGGGATACTTTACTTTTACATTCGAACCATTGGAGAGTCCTTAGTCGCCGAACGTGTAGAGGCGTTTGAACGGTATTTAGCGATGCAAACAGAGCGGCGCGCGCGCACCGTGTGGTCCAATGTTTGTGCGTCGGCGCGGAATACGGAATATGGGCAAACGGTGTGGGATTGAGACTACTTATTACCGATATGTGAACTAATTTTAAATCGCTTAACAGGTGATACGTCTGCTCGTTTGTCTATCACGTACAAATAGTAGCAATAATATAGATTTTACCATGTTAAAGCCACACTTTGGCATGAATGGGACGGCTCGACCGGAGTAACACCACGGCCTCACAGAATACCGGCGTGAAGCAACGCCTGTGCTGTGTACCGGAGGGTACCGGAAGCCCATTTGGGGGAAAGGGAGGTTAAGACGTATGGGCAGCGGAAATCGCTTACAATCAGGTGATCCGTCTGCTCGTCTGCCACATATCACATAACAATAGAGCTTCGTAGAAAGTGGCCAGAATTTTCGACAAACGTTGAAACGTCTTAGAACAAACGTTATTCCGAACTTTTATTAGAAGACTAGTGACCCGCCCTCACTTTGCTTCGGGACAGTAGTTCAAAAATGAACCAATAGATGGCGCTAGGCGTCGATTATGTCGCGCTAATGTTTCTTGTTTTCGGTTTACATATAAGTCTTGTCGTTTTCAACATAAGTTATGTCTTTATAAATAGTATTGAAGTGGTTAAAAGGATGCTGTAAATGTTGACCGGCACACCCTGTATACCTAGATAAAGAAGCCTATATAATAGATAAAATTGAGTTAACAACTCTATCGGAACTTTATGAGCCCACGGAGGCATTTCATAAATTATTTAATTTATTGCGTCGTTCGATACCGGTTCCTAATAAACGTTTATAGTTAATGTTGAATTAAGTAACAAACAGTAATTAACATTCGGTACGTTGTTCGGATCTTTATCTCAAAACAAACGATAGTTAGCGGTGTTTTCCCATAGCAAAAAATAAATTTTACTCTATAAGTCCCACCTCATTCAACACCCAATCTCTCTTCGGTCGTGTCACACTGGTGTCCCATTAAATTCAGAGGGTAAGGGAATAGAGAGTGCACCTGTGTTTGCACACACACTTGAGCACTATAATATATCCTGCGTACGTGGCTGATCTTTAAGATTGGCCACCGTAGCCGAATATCGGTTGGAGGATTTTACCACCTCATTATACCTTAATGGAAAAATATTGAGTATTGAAATATTGATCAGTGAAAGTTGTAGGCCATTCCTGAGAGGTTTTATCAATGATATGATAATTTTCTGATGATATTTTTTACAGACCAATGTACAGGCTATCTTATCTTTAATGAAAATCGAATGACGTAACAAACCCTCTTATCTCCAAATCTTAAGTCGAAAAACCAATACTGACCGTCGATGGTATGTTTCAGAAACGGTTTTGAATCAATTTTGTGTCTTTTACGATCGATTCTGCGTCATTCTCTGATTTTACGATCAATAAAACTATTGATGATTCTAATAATCGAAACGTTGAAATGCGTATAATGGAATAACTTGACTTTACCAAATTAAACGTTCAGAATTTCATGGTTATTGGAAAAGATAACAACCATTCCATATCTGGTAATGGTCAGATCTGGAAAGATAAAATCTATAAGCTTCCACATTTATTTTTTACTAATATATCAATCGCTATATTTAATTAATACATTTTCGTTTGTGTAGATTTCATCATTTTCAGTCAATAGACGTCCACTGCTGTATATTAGGCCTCCCCGAAAGTTTTCCACACAGATCAGTCCTATGCCACTAATGCCACCCCCATCCAAGGGACTCCCGCGACCTTTACTAGATTAGTCTAGTGAAGGTTCGTCCACCTGGTGTGAGCCCTGCCACTGGCTGCGGCCTCCTGTAGGTACACGGCCTTCACTCAAGGACCTTTCCACCCCAACGGTCGTCTGTTCTCCTCGCAATGTGCCCTGCCCATAGTCACTTGAGCAACGCAATTCGTTGGGCTATGTATGTGAAACATTAGCTTCTTTCTAAAAAATCTGTTTATCGATACGCCCTGTATACTTCTGTTGTAGTAAATCTGTAATTTATTTATTATATTCGTTTATGTTTCAGATTACTACAGCTGAGCTGCAATGAAGGACAGGATATTAGGTATGTTAAAATTTTGCAGTGTACTAACACCCATAAGATATTATTTTAAATTTCATCATGTAACGAATATGTCGTCGAAGTATTAACGAAATGTAGTGTTTTGTTAATACTTCGACGCTTAATCTAGTAATTGGTTTTCAATTCCGATAGTGCAAAATAGCGCTCTTTTGCGAATGGAGCCTCCATTGGCAACGACACCTTCAACGATTTCTATTTACGCTATGGAGGGCGTAAGTAATTTTACAAGGTCCTGGGAAAGGCTAATCACGGAGGCTGCTAAAACTCCCACGAATCTTTTTAACTATCAAATCATTACTTACTTACTACGCTGGCTCAGCGACCCGAAGTGGATCTTGGCCTTCGACACGAGAATTCGCCACTCCGCTCTATTCTCAGCCACCTCTTGCTTATCGGCCTTTGAAGGCTTTGAATAGATTTTGATATTGATTAAACTCTCATTTACTATTATTTGTCTACATCCACATAGTCTCATGAAAAAATCTTACCTATTTTCACCACTAATTGACTTTTTCGTCACCGAGTTTAGTCCTAGTTAAACCTGCTAATCCGAAGTAGTTCAGAGTGATCCTTTGGTGTGTTCCAGCTAATTTATTCGTCCACTCACATACCGTTCTTTAGCCGAGTAGGGTGACTATCCCTTAGCAGGAGAAATCAAATTTATTTTCGAAACTGTAGTTTTAGTATTTTTTGTAGCACTTGCAGAAGTGGAAATGGTATCTATTTCCGCATACTCATAAAAATATAATTACCGTGGCATTCTTCAAATATGACAAATTTGATATCACAGGAAATACTTACGCAGGACGGCCTAAGAAGATGTGGATGGATTGTATAAAGTGCTGTCTTTACTTTGAATGACAGAAGGTGAAAGATTGAAAACATTGATTTCATGGTCATCATCATCATTAGCCAGTTTTTTACGTCTAGTATGTAGGCTTCGCCATTTACTATCCCACTGCAGGGTACAGTCACCTATACACAGGAACTAATAAAAACACTTTTTTAAAAGATCGTTAAAAAGCTGTTACTTTTTAGAGCAAAAGTTAATTTTGTCACTTTTAATGGACACCCTGAAACTTCAGAAGAAAAGCATTCCTGCTAAATGTTCGACTTAAGACCATTCACTTCGCCTGTCCGAACACGCATACTTGAAATGTTATCTTTTCAGCTATTATTTCTCCCATTTTAAACATTCACAAGACTTTAAACCTAATCTAAAGTAAATAAGACTGAAATTCGCTCTCAAAAGTATTAACTGCTTACGTCAGTCAACCATTTTGAAAATTGTGTCAAATGTCATCCAATGTATTTGTCTTCGTCTAATTCCGTCTTGACGAGCTTTGATAGCTTTCTGAAGGGCTTTTATTTGCGTGGAAGCTTTGTGAGTTAATGTATGGAACCCATTGACATTTTATAGCTTTGGTTTAGTAATAGATTTTCAGTGCGGTTTAGTTCTGTTTTTGGGGCTACAGATTTTAAAACAAAGTTAATTCCTAATTTTGATTTTAAAATCGGTTAAGTTTAGTCAAACGCGTAATGTCGTAGCCCGCATTAATGCTTTTTATTACGTGTGATTGTGGTCAAGTGTTAGCCTTTAACTAATTCAAAAATCAGACAGTCAAACCAATAGAAGCTACGCCTCGATTCCTGTGATGAACTATATACAGTCGCGTACAATATCTCGACTGACTCGACTTTAATGTCAGGACTATAAGGTTCTAATTTTAATGAGGTTGCATACTTATTAGTGCACGTGACTGTACGTATGATTATATCCCATTGCATTGTCTTTGAAAATTAATAGTAAATTAAAAAGATCAGTTAATAAAATTGATAATACATAAGTATTATAGTGCTTATAAATATCAGAGATTGTTGATTCCTAAGCTGGGTTAAGGTAATAAGTATTTTCTAATAAATAATAAAATTTACCTCCGTAGAACACATATTCAATTAACATTAAATCATTTAGCTACATTTATATTTGTATGAGACACAAGTAACTTGGCAACAAAATGTTTAATGCAAAGATTATATTCATAAATTGTCATAAAAATTTTGTAGGTGGCTTTTATGAAGCTTTTAATAGAGTTTTTGATATTTTTTCTCTATAATTTGATGTAAATCTCCAATGACGTGGCAGTGAGGGTTGTCGAGTGATATAATTTGGAAGAATGATGATTATTCGTTAAGTTATGTTATTGACAAGTTCATTACTATTGCGAGTTACCATCATCATCATCATCAGTAACCCACACTCGTCCATTGCTGGACATAGGTCTCCCATAATGCACGCCACTGCTCCAGATTTTCGGCCACTGTCATCCAGCCCACTCCAGCCAGCCTTCGAATGTCATCATCCCATCTTGTCGCAGGGCCTCCAACTTTACGCTTACCGAGTCGCGGTCTCCTCTCAAGGACTTTATGGCTTCATCGGCTGTTAGTTCTGTGGCTAATGAGACCAGCCCACTGCCACTTCAGTTTGCTAATTCGGTGGGCTACCTTACCTCAGTATAATGACATAAAAGCTCTAAAGCCGGTGTCACACAACGCCAGTGCTGTGTTTCGTCCAGTGAGTGAAGGTACGGATGCCCAAATTGAGGGGAAAGGGTTAAGGTTGACAGCGCACTTGTGACTCTACTGGTGTTGCAGGTGTCTTGAAAATTGCAGATTGGTCATCTTTATAATTTAGCCTGGCATCCCTAATATTATTAGATGACAAAATATTCTTGTTATTAGGATGGTACCGTTGATACCAGTTTTTCGTAATTAAAATAAATTAGCTAAGCTTTTCCAATTCGTCCATTCAACAAATCGCTGGCGCCAACGATCCTTTGACGGTGGGGTCCCAGTAGCAGCGATAATGATTTAGATCATTATTAACAACTCAAAATAGTTTTGCAATAAACGATTGAGTATTGAGAAAAATAAAATAAAATAAATTGAGACAACATCACATACACATTGTCCTGGTCCGAAACTAAGGTTTTCCCTTGTGTTTGGAAACCAGGAACAACGAAGGAACCACATGCACCCAGACCCAACACAAATATCTAAAAAAAAAGGACAAGAATTCTTTATAGTTTTTTTTGATTTTCGCGTTGCATTATAACTATAAAATATTAAAATTGGAATTAACACGACGTTTATCGTTAAGTCCATTGTATGACTTGACGTTTCGGCTACGTTGCGGCAACCGTGGTCAAAAGCGGACTGGGTAGTGCAATTTTTGTCTGAAATATTTGCGACATTTATTTCGATGGGATGACCCATAACTGATAGTTTATTAAATAATAATAAACTTAATTAATTATGATATGCGGGCATAATAAATCTAACTGAGGACACTTTTAAATATAATTTTAAAGTCCTTTCTAAAAGGCCAGCAACTCATCATTAACCTTACTGAACTCGCATGTGCATTGGGCAGCACTGATTGAATGCTTATCATTAGGTTGCTAGTTTGATTGTAGCATAAAAATGCAAGATATTTAATTAGATAAGCACTAAAAGATATCAATAGGAATGACCGGTGGGTTAAAGACATGATAGATTTCCTCACATCCCGCTATCACAGTGGCCACACGCTTTTGTCGTATCAAATTATTACTTAATTGCTATAAGACAATTAAAATTCAAATTAACTTAATCAGAGCGTAGAATTCCTATTAAAATTAACATAGGTTGCCTACCACTGACAAAAAAAACAGACGGTCACATGAATGACACGAAGTGACAATGACTTGAGTGTTTGACGTAAGAGTATTATTATGTAATAGTCAAATTATACAGAAATCTAGTTGGCAAATTAAAGGAAATTAGTAAAAAATTAAAAATACATTTTAAGTTTTTTTTTATTTCTTAAAGCCATTGAAGTTCGGATTTGTTTTATTTCTGATGGGGCATTCTTCGAGATTTGATTTTCTTGGCAGTAATTTACAGCGTTACTTATATAAACTATCTATTCTATGGATACGCCAAGCTTCAACAACGTATAGTTAATTTTGGTGTTAAGAATGAATATGTAACCATAGAATACTTTTTAACTCATAAACGCGTTATAAGGTTGTTACCACCATTATTCCCGATGCACGAGACAACAACGCTGCAATTTTTTTAGATTTGTAGCGATTCAGATTGTTGAAGTAAAGTTACACCGATGTGATACTAGTTCGGGGGTTGGTATAACGATAAAATAGCGTTCCTTAGAAGTTAACATCCACGCTATGTAGCTAGAGAATACGAGTATATACTTAAGTAACACTGATAATCTTTTAGATTGGCTGGATCTTTTCCACGCCTTTTCCACCACCAAATGTAGTGCGGCGAGGTACTCAAAGATCCTTGGAGACACAAGTAAATTACTCCAGTAAAATAAGATTACAGCAAGCTACTCCACCTACGAACGAAATATTAATAGCCAAAGTTTTCATCCCATCATTGCGTGTTCATAAAGATAGTAGTAATAAAAAACGCAAACTAGATGTAATACTATAAACATTTACGAGGTAACACTCTCTTAAATTCCGATTAGAGAGAAATATTATGCGCGATAGCAAGAGGCAGTAAACATTTTAGTGTAAATTCTACAAGTTACAGTATGTAGGTGATTCTGTCAACGTTTTTATAGTGTTTTTATTCTACTGCATAATAATTATGATTCCCACGCCAGTCTTTGAATCATTTAAAGAAGAAACGAAAACATTGTTTTATGAATGCGATTTTTAAAGACAATCGACACAGAAAGAAAAAGAAAGACAATTAGACACAGCTTAAATTAGGCTGGCGCGCTTTGGGGTTACTTTTTTTTGTTTTTCCAGGGAAAACCATCATGACCTTTCACCTTGTCACATGTGTGGGACAAGGTGGAGTGTGGGACTCTGACCCTAACCAAAACCCCTTGAGTGTCGATCTCAGCGCAACCGCGGTCAGATACCCCTGGACTGGACCGGCGTACCGCTAATCGCGCTCGCCACTTTACGCCAAATCGTTTGGCGTAATGCAGAAAATCTATTGGCACGACCTACCAGGTCACCCAGAATGATTTCCCCCCTCGGAGTCGTGACACTGAGCAAGCCACCTTCCAGAAGTGGGTATGCTCACGTACTCCGAAGGCCCGATTAGGTGCCTCTTACGATAGGTCAGGAATACCTTGGCAGTATTTTTAACGCCCTAAGCCAATGGGCACGGGTTCACTAGTCCTATCTTAACCTATTTTTCGAAAATAAAATTTGACACCTATTAATAGTTTCTGCTAGTTGATCAACTTACGGTTCGGACTACATATTTTACGGTCCTTAATTAATTGCTTGTACCTACTGAGAGTATACTCCTACGTTGTCCCTAGTGTGGAACTGTCTTAAATTCAAAGCATTACTATTAATACTAAAATATCTATTAAATAAAACCTAGTGCATAAAGAACACTTAATTATGCCTCAATCTTGCTAGGATCATAACATTTTCGTCCGAAATACAAATATTAGGTCCAAACTAATAAACAACCGACTTAACAACAAGAAAGATCATGTCACTTAATCTGTTAATGAATTGGGACGGTCAGACCCAACCGGTACCGTAGACCCGTCTGACCATACCCGGACGGCTGGTAGTGGTGGGACTTAGCCGATTTTGACTCGAGTGATATCGTTCAAGTTGATTGGGTCGACAAAGCAATTCGAATTTTAGATACAACGGCACAGTTATCAAAAACTTTAGTAACATCGTAAGAGTTAAGGGTTAGGGCCAGATAGCAACAAAATAAAATCAATTGTTTTTGCATTTTAAAAGACTTTTGGATCTTACGACGTTAATGAGCTAAGTATACAGAAATGCTTAAAAAACCTCCATTTCTGCATACTATTGCATTACACTGGATTTGTTCTACCAAATATAATTGGTGATGAGGTAAGGCTTACTTACTCAAAATGAGTCTTGGCCTTCGGTACGAGACGTCACCATATCTAATGGGTCTCACTTAATTTAAAAAAATATTAAAAGGCACTACTTTTTGCCCTTACAATAGTCTAACTTATTGCCAAGAGGCATTCTCTACCAGTCAACCTTTGGTCTTGTCCAGCTTCCAATTCTTCATTCTTAAATTGAAGATTAATAAATGAAAGTAAAATTGCCAGAAATATAAGTACAAAACCAATAAAAAGAGTTAATGGTGACTCGACTAAAATCAAGGCACATCACTTAGCACTCGTCATATCGTACGACTTAAAATGAGCTATTAAAATGCAAGAAATCATCAATGAAATCAAAATTGTCGTTCGTTTCGCCCACGACCGTCATCGCCACTTTCCATAAGAGATACATAATAAATGTTCGTAAAATGTGGGAAATATGTAACCAGTTTCGTCTGGCTCTTAACTGTTAAGACACCGTATGAAGCGGGTTTTTTGAAGAGTGAACGTGATGTGGGTACCTAAAACTCTGTCTGGAATCTCTGTCTTCTTGTGACTCCTTGTGTCCAAAGTTGTCGCTTTTGAGCCCGGGGTACCCTTAGACCAAGATTTGGAAGAATTAAACGATTGCCGTCCGGCCTTCGTAACCCTCATTTCATCATCATCATCAGCAACCCACGCTCGTCCACTGCTGGACATAGGTCTCCCCCAATGCACGCCACCGCTCCCGATTTTCGGCCACTCTCATCCAGCTCACTCCAGCCAGCCTTCGAATGTCGTCATCCCATCTTGTAGCAGGGCGTCCAACACTACGTTTGCCTAGTCGCGGTCTCCACTCAAGGACTTTATTAACCCTCATTTAATAGGGCATATTATGTCAACGATTCCAATTGGGGGGAAAGGGGGTTAAAGGTTGGCAGCGCCTTGTGACTCTACTGGTGTTGCAGGTGTCTACGGGCGGCGGTAATCGCTTACCATCAGGTGAACCGTCTGCTCGTCTGCCACCTATCACATAAAAAAACGACCCTCTGCATGGAAGGCAATTTCTTCACTGAGCTACGAGTACCATCGCTCTCGTTGGATTGATTAACTATACTTAACACCCATATAGTATTCAATAGTTTAGTAATCAATAGTTTAATGCTTTCCATAACTATACCTGGCTATCTCAGCGTGCCTATAGTTACAAATCCGAACCAGAGTTACCTACGAGTCACGAAAGAATCCGATATCTTTCAATTCCCCAGTCAAAAATTCAAAGTAAACTCAGCAAGTAAAAAAAAACCGTGCAGTGCAGTGCAAGCAAAAAAAAAGATTGATGTTACTTTCAAGAGCTATGTTTAAACCTTTTTCGGACACAAATCTTCAGCAAACATTCGTCTTGGTAGTTACCAAATCATAAATTGACCGAAAATCGTTACCGATTGAGATATCAGGTATTGCCCGCCTTTCCTCTGGATCAAACAATTTAGGACCTTATTGTCGACGGCTTTAGATTCATTAAATGTTTTGAAGTTTAGTAGACGTATGATAAAAGCACTTAAGTCATTAAAATGTAAAATTAATACAATAATAAAAATTATAGGCCAAATGGGGATGGATCTTATGATAAAACCTCACAACTTTTTCATACTTCCCTAGACTTTTTAACTTTCATCATGTAGTTGTTTATTTTAGATGATTTGGAAGTGATATTGATATTATGATTGAATGCCTTCCATAGTTGAGAAAAGTTTGATTATTTAAAGAAAATCTGGTTCAGTTCAGTTCAGTTGATATAATCAAGCGGATAAGTCGAATACAATAAAAATAGCGTCTCATTTCACATTTAAGTATTACGATTATGTTATTTTTGTTGTTTTTTTTTCTTTAAAAACTATGTAAGAAGTAAAGGCATAGTTTCTATGTCGCACCATACTTATTTGATATGATTTTTGTTAGCACTGTTTTCAACATCGGCGAGCAGATTATGCGCAATTTTCAATAACTTTAACTTACTCGGTGTTACAAGTTAGCCTCCGATAAATGGAAATGTGCATTTTTGGGTACTTTATCATGGCATTTCTCTTCATTCAAGTTTGTACCCTGTTATGTTCAATTAAGATCTCAGTCCGTTCTTTCTGTTTCATTCATTGACATATTGCTAACTTTACAATTTGAACCTTAACTGTTCGACGCAAGATTTTTATTGCCTAATTTGGAATGTAAATTGAGTCCTGCCGAGTAAAAGATAGTATAGGCAGGAATAACAGTAAAGTATTGTACTTAATTCTTGAGATACAATTCAATTGGACATCGAACATCTAGTTCTTAATTTGAAGCTAGATGTTCGATCGAAGCTTCTATAATGTAAGCGAAATTAATTGCTCGTTATGAAAGTAATTGTCGATCAAAGATTAAGGTAGAATATGATCAGTTTGTTATTCAATAGATTATTTTAAATACTTAAAACTAGTTATTACATAATCCTATGTGCAAAGAGTCGCCTTACGAAGTTTATATTTAAAAATAAAGATTTTTTTCAAAGCTTGTATTCCAAATTGTCCAAATTGTAAGTATTTATTTACTTAAGCGTGTATACAGCACTTCTAAATTGTCATAAGTACATAAAAATATTTCAAGCTATTTACTTTTTTTATGTATGAAATCTGGTGTCCAATTTATATTTTTCCCGCATCTGCAGCGGCGTGAAAAATAATCATTTTAAATAGGTTTATTTTTCACGCCTGCAGATTTGACATTGTGTGAATTTATTGCCTTACTGACTTTCATCGGACTATGGGCGGGCGGTCTCACACGCCGAGTCTAAGGGCCCGCGCATAAATCGAGGCGTCCTAATAGTCAGTTCCGATAGCCCAGGGGCCGAGTGAATGAACCCGGGACATGCGCAGGCGCATTTTTGCGTCAAACCATCGGTTCGGGAATTTGCATTCGCGAAAGGTATGGAATGAAGGAGTTGCGAGATTTTTAAGTGTACTAGCTATGCTTTGGGTGTTACAAGCGGTTAATTAGGGGAAATAAATTGTGTATTGACTATGAAAAATACATCTCAATATTGACCTGACTCCGTACTAAGTAGCTTGAAGCACTTGTGTTACAGATATCAGACTAATAATTACAAATTTAAAAATTAAATACCTATATTTACATGTGTCTGGGTGTAAAATATAGGTACCTATTTAATTATACCTAACTAGCGGCCGCCCGCGACTTCGTCCGCGTGTGGAAAAAATAACTTTTTACCCCCCCTTTAACCCCTACAACCCCCTTTTCGCAATAAAAAAGTAAGCCTATGTTCTTTCTCAGGGTCTAGATCATCTGTATACCAAATTTCATTAAATCCGTTGAGTAGTTTTGGCGTGAAAGAGTAACAGACAGACAGACAGACAGACAGACAGAGTTACTTTGCATTTATAATATTAGTATGGATAGAGAGAGAGAGCGAATGGGCCTTCTTCTGGGAAAGCACGCTACATCTTAGACCTTATTGTCACTCTCCATCAGGTGAGGTGAGGTCAAGTGCAAACTCATTAATATTTAAAAAATAATGGAATATACACAAGTCTTCACCACACGAATATTTGTCTAGGGCGGAGATCAAACTGACAGCGAATAAGGCAGGGTCACTACCAAATTATATTAAATTGGGTCAAATTGTTTAAAATTTGCTGCCGACTAACCGAAGCAACCGGGATTTACACGCTAAAGTTTAAAAGAGAAAATCCATACTAATATTATAAATGCGAAAGTAACTCTGTCTGTCTGTCTGTCTGTTACTCTTTCACGCCAAAACTACTCAATGGATTTAAATGAAATTTGGTATACAGATAATCTAGACCCTGAGAAAGAACATAGGCCACTTTTTATTGCGAAAAGGGGTGTGTAAGGGGTTAAAAGGGGGGTAAAAAGTTACTTTTCCACGCGGACGAAGTCGCGGGCGGCCGCTAGTTTCTAAATAAAGTTTAACCAATATATGAAAACTAGGACGTAACTCGGTGTTAGTAATAACACCGAGTTCACCGGTCATAAGTTGTCAATAATCAGCTTAGCCCCGTTACACAGCTCGAGGCGCGAAAAGCACCTTACAGCAGCTGTTATGGAGCCATTATAAAGCCTAAAGCCTTAGCAACGTGATCATGTCGAATGTATGTGTGGGATATACGGTTAGAGAAGATGACGAACAAAGATCTTTCAATATATTTATTTTGTACTAAGTAGTTGCCCGCCCTCACTTCGCTTCGGGACCGTAATTCAGAAATGAACTAATAGATGGCGCTGTGCTAAATTACATCGCGCAAGCGTTTCGTGTTTTCTGTTTACCAATAAGCCTTGTCGTTGTCTATAGAAGTTATCTCTTTATAAATAGTATAGAAGAAGAATATAGATTTTTAAACCTCAATGGAACCTTATTGAATTTTGCCAATAGGTACATAATTATTATAGTCTGCCAAAGTCAGCCAAAGTCATAGTCAATCCAGAACACTCAGACCCAAGAAAACTTAGAAAATGTAGATTCCTAAATTGATTTGACCGGGAATCGATCCCGAGACCTTTCGCGCTTCGGGCGAACACGCCACTGCGCCATCGAGGCCGTCAATATTTACTTACCTTCTTACTTACTAGCTAGTGGCCCGCCCTTACTTCGCTTCGGGACCGTAATTCAGAAATGACCCAATAGATGGCGCTGTGTCCAATACATCGCGCAAGCGTTTCTTGTTTTCGGTTTACCTATAAGCCTTGTCGTTGTCTATAGAAGTTATCTCTTTATAAATAGTATAGAAGATATATATGTATATGGCCCGGTTTGACGGGTTCGTTGCACATCATCAACGAACATAATAAAGATTGATTCTTCCTGTCGTTAGCGATTAAACAAATACGCAGTTCCAATGACCAGCCCACCTTAATCGATGAACACACTTCCGCCATCTTTGAATATCGTTCTCAGAAGAGACAGTTCTATTTAGGCAATAATGACCGAACAATTAAATTGTGTCAAAAGATTGTTGGTATATAAACTGTGATGCGTTTTGATGTTTTGTCGTTGTTAAGATCTAATCAAAAACATAAGGGAAATGTTCTAGACGGCTCGTTCCGGGTGAACGCGTCAAGTCCGCTTGATTTACCGCTTAAAATCGATTCTTGTCAAAATGCCAACAATTCCAGATCCAAGCGAATGAAAAAAAAGTCGTATATCCTTTTGTTTTTAAAAAAGAGCGCTAGTGTAGAATAAATGTAGTTGAGAGTTGTTAAGAGTTGTTTCAGTTTAGAATAAGCGTATTGTACGGGCTTACACGCGCGTATAAGCGCGTCCTTCAGCGGTAATCATGTGCAACTAAGAAACACCTATTTGCCATGACGATTACCATAGCTCGTATTCGTGCGGACTGCCGAACCTCACGAGCTTCATAAAAAACGAGCTAAAACGCTATCTGAATCAATCAGTCATAATTAGAGATTTTCTAGTGATGATATAACTTTGATGTTTCTTTTAAAATTAAATATTTCATTATTTCCAAATGGTAGCATTTAACAATTTATCAAAGACGAATACTTAAATTAATAATAATTATGTCATCGTCCATTCTGACCGTATTCGTAGAAACGCAGGCGATAATCGAGATTAATAGAATCGATTAATATTTCTCATTCGAATAAGGATTTATTACTCGAAGTCTGCGGGAGAGACTCGGCTTGTTAATTAATATTTCAACTGCCTACCTTATAATGTAATGTTATACTACGGTGGTACTCTTTAACTCCTGCCCTGCCTGGAAAGATCATATCATCATAAGTATTTATTGTTCCAAACTGTGGTATACTTGAGAGTAGATCTTACAATAAATTATACCTTTATTGGCATGCAATAGATATCTACTTAAGTACTAGGTATACATTCATTTAATTTTATGATTTTGAGCGGATTAATAAAATACAACTGTACATTGTACATAATCTGAAGCAGCTAATAGTCCCTGGCAAGGATGGATAGAAACCCAGACTTCAAAGGACAGAATACGTCCATGATCTGACTATTTTTTCTATGATATAGGTGGCAGACTAGCCGACGGATCACCTGATGGTAAGCGATTAGCGCCACCCATGGACACCTGCAACACCAGTGCATACGGAATAATAACAATAATTGTGTGTAATATTTTCTAAAACCATTTCATTGTAACCTTTCAGAGACAGTAAATAATCCCCAAAATCCCCAGAACAAACATCAAACGATTCGACCAATCATTTAAGTAACAATTTAATTTACAACGTTCGCAAGCGGAGCAAATCCTAAATGTCAATACATGCCATTATTTCCAACTACCCACGCAGATGGTCGTCTTTAAAGTGCAAAATTGTAAGAGCTCGGCAAACAGGTGTCAAAATGAATATTACCCACCAAATATCAATTACTGGAAAATAATATTTATTGTTACATACAATTAAGAAAATGAGCTTTTTTGTTGTAAAAAAAAATCAAATTGAAATAGTGCTTTTACATTTTTGAATTTCCCTGTAAAAATTACTTCAAAAGCCATTTTTGGGGTATTCAACCCATTATAACTCATAAACTATACGTGTTAAGAAACTTCTAGTAACAGATTCATAATCGGTGACTACAATTTAGATAAAACTAGCGGCCGCCCGCGACTTCGTTCGCGTGGAAAAGTAACTTTTTACCCCACTTTTAACCCCTTACAACCCCTTTTTCGCAATAAAATAGCCTATGTTTTCTTCTAAGGGTCTAGACCATCTGTATACCAAATTTCATTTAAATCCGTTCAGTAGTTTTGGCGTGAAAGAGTAACAGACAGACAGACAGACAGACAGACAGACAGAGTTACTTTCGCATTATAATATTATAATATGGATAGTATGGATAGTATGTATTGCCCTCTGAATGAAGAGATAAAAAAAATTTTAAATTTTGTCGACCAGTTATATTCTGCCGAAGTCAGCCAAAGTGATAGTTAATCCAGAACACTCAGACCCAAGAAAACTTAGAAAATGTAGATTCCTAAATTGATTTGACCGGGAATCGATCCCGAGACCTTTCGCGCATCGAGCACCTTAGCCACTGCGCCATCGAGGCCGTCAATATTTACTTACCTACTTACTTACTTATATATGGCCCGGTTCGACGGGTTCGTTGCACATCATCAACGAACATAATAAAGATTGATTCTTCCTGTCGTTAGCGATTAAACAAATACGCAGTTCCAATGACCAGCCCACCTTAATCGATGACTACACTTCCGCCATCTTTGAATATCGTTCTCAGAAGAGACAGTTCTATTTAGGCGAAAATTTGACCGAACAATAAAATTGTGTCAGAAGATTGTTGGTATATAAACTGTGATGCGTTTTGATGTTTTGTCGTCTGTCGTTGTTAAGATCAAATCAAAAACATAAGGGAAATGTTCTACGACGGCTCGTTCCGGGTGAACGCATGAAGTCCGCTTGATTTACCGCTTAAAATCGATTCCTGTCAAAATGCCAACAATTCCAGATCAAGCAATGAAAAAAAGTTCGTATATCTTTTTTTTTTTAAAAGAGCGCTAGTGTAGAATAAATGTAGTAAGTTTATAAATGGCTTACCTAATTACATGTGAGGTACTAAGAGTTGTTTCAGTTTAGATAAGCGTATTGTACGGGCTTACACGCGCGTATAATGCGCGTCCTTCAGCGTAATCATGTGAACTAAGAACACCTAATTGCCATGACGATTCCATAGCTCGTATTCGGGCGACTGCCGAACCTACACGAGCTTCATAAAAACGAGCTAAAACGCTAATCTGAATCAAATCAGTCATAATTAGAGATTGTCTAGTGACTGAATATAACTTTTATTTTCTTTTAAAATGAAATCAATTTCATTATTTCCAAATGGTAGCATTTAACAATTTATCAAAGACGAATAATTAAATTAATAATAATTATGTCATCGTCCCATTCTGACCGTATTCGTAGAAACGCAGGCGATAATCGAGATTAATAGAATCGATTAATATTTCTCATTCGAATACAGGATTTATTACTCGAATGTTGCGGAGAGACTCGGCTTGTTTAAATTAATATTTCAACTGCCTACCTTTAATGTTAATGTTACTACTACGGTGGTACTCTTTAACTCCTGCCCTGCCTGGAAAGATCATATCATCATAAGTATTTATTGTTCCAAACTGTGGTATACTTGAGAGTAGATCTTACAATAAATTATACCTTTATTGGCATACAATAGATATCTACTTAAGTACTAGGTATACATTAATTTAATTTTATGATTTTGAGCGGATTAATAAAATACAACTGTACATTGTACATAATCTGAAGCAGCTAATAGTCCCTGGCAAGGATGGATAGAACCAACTTCAAGGACAGAATACGTCCATGATCTGACTATTTTTCTATGATATAGGTGGCAGACTAGCCGACGGATCACCTAATGGTAAGCGATTAGCGCCACCCATGGACACCTGCAACACCAGTGCTGCATACGGAATAATAACAATAATTGTGTGTAACATAATGTTCTAAAACCATTTCATTGTAACCTTTCAGAGACAGTAAATAATCCCCAAAATCCCGAGAACAAACATCAAACGATTCGACCAATCATTTAAGTAACAATTTAATTTACAACGTTCGCAAGCGGAGCAAATCCTAAATGTCAATACATGCCATTATTTCCAACTACCCACGCAGATAGTCGTCTTTAAAGTGCAAAATTGTTTAAAGGCTAGATAGTTGTAGCAAATAGGATGTATTACGTAACAAAATGAAGCGAACGGAACAGGATAAAAGGAGCAAAAGTAAGCGAAGTGATCAAAGAAATCTGCCTTAGATACGGGACGATACGATATTGATAAGATTTCTATCTTGTCGATGGCGGTAATTAGAATTTCCCAGCCAGCAATACTTCAATACTCGAAAAACTGCGATCGTAATACATGTAGCTGTCCAGGCACAAAAGACATTATAAGATCCAGATATAATCTGCCAAAATTTTGGTAGAAATATGCACATAGTTCTGCGGCTAATGTGACCAGTCCACTACCACTTCAGTTTGCTAATACTCGACCGAATAGTGGAGACCGCGACTCGGCAAACGTAGTGTTGGACGCCCTGCTACAAGATGGGATGACGACATTCGAAGGCTGGCTGGAGTGAGCTGGATGAGAGTGGCCGAAAATCGGGAGCGGTGGCGTGCATTGGGGGAGACCTATGTCCAGCAGTGGACGAGCGTGGGTTGCTGATGATGATGATGCACATAGATTTGAAAAATCCATAGGTCTGTGCATGCACTGAGCTACCATCGGTCTCATAATATAATTTGGTCAGATTCAGCTGTTCAAGATTTGGTCAGACAGAGTCAATACTCAATACTCAATATCTTTATTGCATCCATAGTGTAGGTGGTAAAATCTTAACATAATAGCAACCACTATAGACCGCATCATTGTCACTAGCAGACTTCCCAAATCCTGGATCATGGACTAAACGTACCCTGGACCCCGAAGATTGGGGTAACTCGTCCCAAAAATATGTCCCAAAATTTTTAGAGTTTTTTTACTGGTCAACATTACTAAAATATTGGTTAGGCTGTGACCAGCAAAAAAACCTTGAAATTCGGGGATAACTTTTTTTTTATGTGATAGGTAGCAGACGAGCAGGCGGATCACCTGATGGTAAGCAATTGCCGCCGCTCATGGACACTTACAACACCAGTGGAGTTACAAGTGCGCTTGCCAATCTTTTATCCCCTTCCCCCCCGGGTGGGCCTCCGGTACCCTCAATCACTCAGCGAAACACAGCACAGGGGCTGCTTCACGCCGGTTTTCTGTGAGGCAGTGGTATCACTCCGGTCGAGCCGGCCCATTCAAGCCGAAGCGTGGCTCTCCCACAGTTAACTTGACCCGAAGCATAAAAACAAACAAGGACAAGCAAAAAAAAATTGAGATCCTAGGATGAGTTGCTCAGCCCGCTTCAGCTTAGCACTGAGATGAGCATGACTAAGAGCTGAGTACACCGTCAGTACTAAACCGGCTCCTATTTACAAACCGCTCGACCGTCGCGATCCTTACAGAAATAAACTAGACGGCCAAAACGACGAGCGCGACGCGTATTTGTTCTGACACGTCTGCTTTACAGCCCGATAATTATTTACGTCATCAGCTATTAGATTTATTAATTGGAAGGGATTAATTGTCGGACGGAATAAGAGGATTAGTAAAGTGCCAAAGGTGACGGCGTGACAGTGTTAGGATCTTAACGTTTTGGTTGCTCATCATGACACATCACCTTCCCATTGTTCTTCCCGCCTTCTTGGCATACGGAACGAATTTACAGACACAGGTCCCTCCACCAGCCCATGGTCCTTCTTACCGTCTCGGCATACGGACCGAATCTTGGGAGACGCTCACCAGGTACTTGCTAAGGGCTCTTACCCCGGTGCGTTTCTTCACTCCCTACAAAGTCTGTGTCTTTAGCCCATCTCAATGTCACTTCTCCCCAAATGGGGCATGAAACACCACAGCACAAGCGACTCGCGCTCGGGCAGTTCCACATCAATCGAACTCCTTCCTGATGTCAAGCCTTTTGTGTGCAAACGCACGCAACCGTCGAAAACCTTCTGCAGAGTTGACCATCTCTTGATGGTATACTGGTCATATCTCGTTCCTGTTCCAGTTATTCAGCATCAGTTTGCCGTTCCTCTTCATACAGCTGACATTCCCACAGCGCATGGTCCCATACGAAACGAATTGTGGGAGACCATTGGTACTTGCACTCTTTCCCGTATGGCGCTTGCTTGACTCCCTACCTTTACCGCGGGACCTTTCACGCTCGGGCGAACATCTTAGCCACTACGCCATCGAGTCCATCAATTTGAAGATCGACGATCAGAAATTTTCCAGAGCAAAAGAAAAGCAAAATAATTTCAGTACGAATGGATCAAATGAAATGAGACATTCGGATCAGTGTTTCATTTTAGTGAAACAGATCTGAGACATTTTAGTAAAAAAAAAAGTTACTCATGTCATTTTTTCTAGTATTCATAATGATTAAAGGGAATCTAACTGTTTCTAGTAGACAAATTCATGCGGGAACTTTATGGTAAAGAACGAGTTTCGAATAATTAAATAGAATATGAATGATTAGGAATATATAATTGATAGAATATTAATTTGTTGTTGCTACCGGAAGATTACAATAATATGGGCATTAAAAGGCATTACATTTCCTCCATAAGTTTTCACTCGGCTGGATCAAGCTGTGATCCGCGGGGGGTAATCCAACAAGACGGTATAGTGAGGGCACTCTTACACGGAGATGCTAACCTAAATCAATATAAAAGGCCAAAAAACCATATTAGCTGCAGTCAAAGGCAAAATAATCCTTGTAGAGAATCAATGACAAAGTATATCCAATGGGACATCTTTCTGACATAACCAGAGAGAGGTCTTGCGCTAGGCTTGTTGCAAATCGAAGACAAAGCCTATCCAATTGAACATCACTGTGACACGACAGGAGAGAGGCGCTAGAATAACAGCTTCAGAGGGCTTTCAGGCATGGGGCTCGGGACAAACTTGCAGACTCTTTGCTAACACAAAAACATAACTTGCCTAAGAGCTTGCGCAGACGAGGATTTTTCGTCCGCTAGAATAGATCGCTTATAACTTTATCGAGTAACGCAAACGAGGCATTAAAAGTACCGTAAAGTAAGTATTATAAGTTTTATTCGCGGAGCGTACTTTTTATTCCGCCGCGGCGAAAAGTCGCCGTCTGCGCGGGCCCTAAAACTTAGCTACTGGGGTTTTAGACATACACTGCCATCGTTTTTTGTCGTAACTGCGAAACTAAGACAATCAATATGTAGAAGAAGGACCTAATTTTTGACCTAATATTATAATTTCTTTTTTTTTATCCCGACCTAGCTTCGAAGTTGCTTAAACTGCGACCCACAAGCCATTGCGCTAGTGCGCTACCGAAGTAATCATCAAAATATTCTCGCCATAAATATCCACTGCCCAACGGACCAGAAAATGATACAATTGTATTAATTAATCACGGACCAGCATTAAACTATCTGACCGTCCGGGTGTGGTGCGATAAAACATTACAAATTATTTATTTAAAGATCCGTGATATATGTGGCCCGGTCTAATACTATTGACACAGTAATTTGCTTGCGGAGCTATAAAGGTAAGTGATATTTTATAATAATGTCTTCGACGACAATTCTTCAGAAGACAATAGAGAACTAACTAACTAGGCTGGCGCAGCGACCCGAAGTGAGCCTTGGCCTCTGATAATAAGAGCCTCCATCTAGAACAGTCTTGCGCCACATTCTGCCAGTCACCAGCCTGGAGTCCACGCTAATCACAAAATACAAAGATTACAGAGATTTTTTTTTCAAATAGGACGCCAATATTACATTTAACATTGTTGCAGAAGTAACTCTCTCTCTCATGTTGGTGAAGAATCCCTGGTTTCGTCCAAAGCTGTAGCTTTGGAGCCCGGGGTACGCTTAGAACATGATTCAGGCTTTAGAAAATCTGCAAAATACAAACTATATAATAACACTTGCTGTAATTACCTCTAGTCTATAAGACCAGCTAGTCTGATTTATGTATAGATTTTCGATTGTCACTTCTATAAGCTGTATCTTAAGTTGGTAATTCAATAAATAAATAAATGAATACTTATAAAAACAGCTGCTGTAAGTTTGGTCAACACACTCAATAGCACGGACGTTGATGAATTTGAACCAGTTTTCTCTGTTGTTGATGCATTTACATTATTTACTACTTCTACTATTGTAACTAAAGTGTTCTTCGCAAAAATTTGTTCAGGGTGAAGATCAAACCCATGACCTTAGGCGTATAAGCTAAAGGCAATGAAAGTGTGGTAAAAAGTGAGACAGATAAAACTAGATTTCTAGCTATCAAATTTTATACTCCTGACGCAATTCCACAAAGTGAGAGTAAACCAACAGCAGATGCATTAAACTACCATTGATACACTGCAAGATATACCTTACTGAAATGTAAAATGAAAATTGTAGGAAAACCGACCAACCTCCCATTGATCACCAGACCATAAAAATAACCATATTTTAGAGACACAATACATCGTAACCGATGCTCATAAATATTGAAAGACGCAATATCACCATTTCAGCCGAGGCTAGGATCATAAGTGACATAAACTACTGGCTGATATTTACCTAGCCGTCAATGGTACCTACTTTAAATAGGGATGTAATAGTTTCAGACAGCCACATATTCTTTTATTTTTATTTTCTTTATTGAGGAAAAAATGCATCTGTTACTTACATAGTACAATATCTTAAAATAACTTAAGTAACACATCAGCCAATCGAATGGCAGAAAAGATTGAGACGACGTCCTGTGGGTAGACCACCTGCCAGTTGGTCTGACGATATTGTAATGGTAGTGGGGAAACAATGGATGAGGCTGGCTGGGGACCGTAGACAGTAGCGTGATAGAGAAGAGGCCTATACTCAGAAGTGGTTGGATAGTATTTTTAGAGACTAAAAAATACATACCATTTCTTTAAAATAAAGCTTGTTGAGTCTAAGTAAACACTAATACTTCAAAGAAAATAAAACAGTGTAATAGTAGCATAGCAATAACATAACGATTTCATTAATCATTATGTGTATGTAATGGGCAGCTACCATTTATCTGCCCGGAGGATGAAAAGGCTATTGCTGCGAATACGTTATGGTTTAGCCATGTACTTTTTTTTAGGATATAAAAAGGATATTATAGTAACGCCATCTACATCCCTACTCATAATCCTGTCATAAATAAGTCTCCCTCAACGAAATAGGCCTCAGGTCTCACGGAGTGTAATGAGGGTCTCATTGACAACTCGTGGGCGTCCAGCTTTCATTCCTTTCCACGTCATCAATTGCTAATACTAGCTGCGTGTGCGCATTCAGAGATGCATTTTAATATGTCTCGACTGGAAGACGGAGGTGTGTCAGTTTATAACCTTGTTTACTACTTTATAGCTACTCGTCTACTTTATCACCTACCAATTTGAAAGTATCTGTGACTGTAGAGAAAATCTGCTATTTCTCAAGCAGCCATTTTTATTTAAATTTGGGTGTCTCTAAGTCGAGAGTGAATAGGCTTCTTCTGGGAAAGCACGCTACATCTTAGACCTTATTGTCACTCTCTATCAGGTGAGATGAGGTCAAGTGCATACCTATTTAATATGTAAAAAGCCTGAGTTCTTGCTTTCGTTCTTCCAACGTTTTCGGTCACGCCAAACTTGGCAGAAGGGGAAATCCATAAAGGATGTAGCATGACGTCGTAAGGGATGACACGCTTGGCAAAGAACTGACCCTAAGATTTCTCAATACCGTACGAGCTTCGTACGGTGGGGCATTCGAAGCAAGAAAGCGGACTCCGGGCTCCAAAGGGACAGATTGGGGCGCAATCGGGACAAAACGCTAGGACGATTTTAGACGTTGACTGTAGGTTGGACTGGTTTTCGCTGGTGGTGATGAGAATATAAACTGCCGTATAACTTGCCGTATCGGCAAATGATTATAATTTCCAATAAAACTTAAACACCACAGCACAGACATGACAGGTCAAAGTAAAACAAAACCACAATATTATATAAAAATATAATAATAAAAACATAAACAATAGGTATAAAGGAGGCTGCGGTGGACGGGTATGCGTAACGCATTTCGCCTGGGTCAACAAAAAAAGTCGTTGATCCTCAACAACGATCATGAATGATTTTGGTCACAGTTCAGGACACATACGGTCGTCCAAAATATGCTTCGAATTCGTATCACCGACTTCTTCCTGTTCTTACTAACAAGTATAACAAAATAGTGTGTATAAAACAATCCGATTTCCAGTATTGTCTATTTGTATAAAGTGAAATCGCAGGAAGCCTGCCATTGCCTAGTTGTAACTTCGATTAAAGCGATAACATTCCTCAGATTAGCAAACATATTATCTGTCAGTGCTAACTGATTTATATCAAGATTAGATCTTGGTGAGATTCGTAAGTCAGCTGGATTGTTGTTAATACAATTTAATTACATACTGTTAATGTTAGGAAAGGAACTTTTTTATGTAATAATCCAAAAGTCATAGAACAAATACTTTATAGAAACGGGACTAAACGCGAGATAATCTAAATATTAGTACATTCTAGCACTTACTGCTTGACGTTTCGACTGCGTTACAACAGCCGTGGTCACAAGCGGACTGGAGGCGTACGGCATCGTCTGCTACGCCCGGCTTGTGCATCTTCGGATGGATTTTCGATATTTGCACTGCCACTAAATAAACTGTCGGTGAAGTCACTCCGACACACTACACTTACAGTATCTGGGTTGGTTGTGATTTGTAAACTAAGTGCTAGGATGTACTTATATATTTAAATTTCCTCGCGTTAGGTCCCGTTATAAAGTATTTGTATAATGCAACGCGAAAGTTGAAAAACATATCATAGAACAAATGTTCTGTATTATGAGATAAAAAAGATACTTCAATGATCAATTTAATTAACAAGACGATAAACTAGAAACACTCGTAACAACATACATAAACGAAAACACATTATTCCAATCATCTAAAAAGTCCACACTAACCATTTGTAAGGGAATAAAACTGGTACTTTACTACAAATCACCGATCGTTTAACGGCGATGTGTCCATGTCCTCGGTAAACAGCTGATTTACACTGCTCTTCCGGCAAAATCAATTCAAGCTTGGGATAGTAAATGCAGGAATTCATGGTTAACAATAGTTTGATGGTTTTCTGTCTCTATGTTAGAATGCGACTGAACGTATCACACCTGAAGATGACGTCAGTGGATCATTCGCATAGAGATTTCATTACCGTATTATTACGGTAAGGACTATTTCTTTTATGTTTTGCAATACTTTTATGATGTTGTGCCTGTTGATGAGGACAACAACCTTCTCGGCGTACTATAATGTAACCTATCTCTATTAGTGCATATTTCGCCGTTGGTAAAATCGGGTGAACTCATCAACATTTCATCCAACATTTAGGTACATTAATTTAAGAGCAACTGACTAAACGGATCACCTGATGGTAAGCGATTACCGCCGCCCATGGACACCCGCAATGCCAGAGAGAAAGGATTCGCTTAATTTTTTTCAACTATTTAAATTCCTGAAATGAAAAGGATAAAAAAATCCATTAATGTATCATCATCAATTTACGTGATAAATTAAATGTTACACACGTAAAGATTTATAGGGAATCAAAAGATTTAATAGTCTTTAAAACAGAATCTTTTATTAGTGGTTCAGAAGCTACAAATGACATGGATTAAGATGAGACCGTAAATCTTGGGGAACATTAAAAATCGCGACTGCGCACGAGTGTATCGTATATCATGTTTAATCAACACAATAGTAAAATTCTCACAACTATGCTCAAGAGACATAAACGTTAACTGGATTAGGGACGTACGACGTTTTAAATCGATTTTATGTCGCAATAGTTATAGGGTTTAGCTTATAGGAATTGAAGGAATTGGAAAGTTTGGTAATTGCAATAAATACAAGTGTTCAAACCTACATTTCCTTTTTTATATCTAGTAATTAAAGGCATTGAAATTGAATAGACTAGACAAATGAATGTCAAACTGGCACACTTTATTTTGTGCCAATATTGGCTATCGAGCTTTAAAGAGGTTCTGCAAATGTATTAGCATATAAAGTCTCTATTGATAATTATTATTACTATCTCTGGTATGTCTTGATTAACTTATTTACATTGTTTGTTTCAATGTACGTTGTAACCTACTGAAATAATCAAGAATTTCTATTACTCACTACTTTGATATTTCTCTTACATTTCATAACAAATATTTGGGATATTTACTCTAACCAATGTCAAAGCCTTAATTCTTGTGACACAAAGGCTACAACTACAGCGATACCCTTGTACCTTGTATTAAATCAAGCATTTGACACAATAGCAACACAGAAATTGTCGTCACAAATTTTCAACTCACGTCGCAGTCACAGCAGACACTTCATCAATTGACAATCCTTACAATATTCGGTACGATTTACTGACGAAAATACCAATAAAACATTATGAGTCATAAAGGTAGACCGCTACTAGGCCGGCGTGCCGCAAGGCAGCGTTCTGGCCCACGCATTTCTCCTCGTGTACATAGATCACATTGCGCGGGAGGCGATCGGAGCCCTGTGTGTGGTCTGCGCAGCTCGGTGTAATTACATGGATTAAGTTGTTACTTGTTACCAGTTACATAGTCGTTGCGAAGTTTATAAATTAAATGCTCAAGCGGTTTTTGAAATGTAACGATATTTGAAATGAAACTTACTATATAGTTACACGCGTAGCCTACAATTTGCTTGGTTAAGGGGCATGAAGTTGCTAAAAAAAGTCAGGCCAGCTCCAACGGTATCTTGAAGACTGTTACAGAAAGTTAATATGATTTTCTTATTATGAGGCACTTCATCCATTTGCTGAGGCTTCCTTCGTCGTTCAAGTAAATAAACAAAGCACAAAAAGCCAATATAAAATACATAATGTTGTTAGGTCTCTGTAAATAAAACGTACTTAGAGCATTTCTGTTTTGAGTAGTCAATACTTAAATCTAGACAAACTCGAGGTCGATTTGGAGTTTATGACCTTAGTTTTATCACCGAGTCACCATCGCTCTGAGTACTTGTACTGCATGTTACAAGAACAATTTAAAACTAGTCCCTAACTCTCAAGATTGTAAAAAGATACATACAATTTGTTTAATTCAATAGTTACGTTATATCTTAACTGGGATTCGTACACATGAAAACAGTAATAAAAGCAGAATTATCTCAGTTCAAAAAAATCACTCCGAGTTACAAGACGTGTTTACCATCGGTGACAATGGTATGGTCGTAAAACGAGTTATAAATATGGACTGCATTACTCTGGTCATGGACATTATGAAGCATTATGCAGTATCTATTGGAGCACAGGACTCAGAGTTATGCTGGACAGCTCTGATACCGATGCAAATGTATGAAATACTTTTATAATTCGTTAGGGGCGAGCTACATGCAATTGAAATATAATACAACTAGGCCCAACCTCACTTCGTTCCGGTAATTAACTTAGACCAGTGCCAATAGATGGTGCTGGAAGTCGATTTCATCGCGCAAGTGTTTTCGGTTTACCTATATGCCTTGACGTGGACTATGAGGTTAACGTCTTTATAAATAGTATACCTAGAAAATATAAATATAAACATTGATATATTCAGCCCAACTAGGCATATTATAGTAAGTCACAATTCAGACAATCGTGAATGTATGAAATACTTTTATAATTCGTTAGGGGCGAGCTACATGCAATTGAAATATAATACAACTAGGCCCAACCTCACTTCGTTCCGGTAATTAACTTAGACCAGTGCCAATAGATGGTGCTGGAAGTCGATTTCATCGCGCAAGTGTTTTCGGTTTACCTATATGCCTTGACGTGGACTATGAGGTTAACGTCTTTATAAATAGTATACCTAGAAAATATAAATATAAACATTGATATATTCAGCCCAACTAGGCATATTATAGTAAGTCACAATTCAGACAATCGTGAATGTATGAAATACTTTTATAATTCGTTAGGGGCGAGCTACATGCAATTGAAATATAATACAACTAGGCCCAACCTCACTTCGTTTCGGTAATTAACTTAGACCAGTGCCAATAGATGGTGCTGGAAGTCGATTTCATCGCGCAAGTGTTTTCGGTTTACCTATATGCCTTGACGTGGACTATGAGGTTAACGTCTTTATAAATAGTATACCTAGAAAATATAAATATAAACATTGATATATTCAGCCCAACTAGGCATATTATAGTAAGTCACAATTCAGACAATCGCGACTAAATGTATGAAATATACATTCATTCATTCATTCAAATAAACGCGTCCTTATCAGTTATAAACTGGGTATGACCAGGCGATATGTCTTAGTGTATGATCGGTAAATTTTTAGATTCTGATGTCGATTTCGGAGGAACATGTACGGCAGTAAACAGTGATCGGAGATGTGCAAATTTTTGACGAAATCTTACAAAGACATGCCGATGCGCGGTGCATATAAATGGTTTAAAATTTCCATAAAAGTGGTTAATATTATTATTTTAATGTTTTACATACAAAAGTACTAGCCACTAGTCTTTGTTAAAAGTCCCTTTAATCCTGCCGACATTTTAAACAAATTAAATGTCGTAAATCAAAATATAATTAACGAATGAAATATTTCACCGTCTACCACACGATACCTTTCGCATAGTAGTAGTACTCAAACTGGTATTGATTTATTGCCTGGAACTATCTCCAATTTCAATGCACATAACAGAGCAGATGCAGAATAGAGTTCTCTCATAAACAATACTATACTCCGTTTCATACAAATGACGTAACTACTCGATAACATTGAAAGGAAACGTCATAGCGAAGTTTACAGCCCGTATAATAGTTTTGCATAAGTGCAGAAAGGAATCCAGCACCAACACAAATGTTTGTTGATGAAACAGTTGTGTTGAGTTTTGGTATTTGAAGTTTCTTCGTTAATTCTGGTTTCCATAGCACAAGGGAAAACTTTAGTGTGAGACCAGCACAACTTACATTGTGGTGTACAGTATGTGATGTTGTCTAATTTTTTTTTTTTATTTATTGAACTATAAAATGCATTTTTTTTAAATACCTCATTCAAAATCGTCGATTTCACTGCTTAGGAATTCATCTGATAAAGTATCTACTTCCGATGCCACAATTATAACTAAGCATAATACTATTCAATTCTGCCACTCGCGATTATCTCTAGAGATTAACAGAAGCATTTCCAAATTAATAGAGAGTAATAAAAAATTTCAACACCTGCCCTCGCCTAAAGAATCTGGCATAGAATTTATAAGGCAACTTAGTGAGGGGACTTGTGTCACTCAAGCACAAATTCTGACTCAAATTATATCGGAAAATATTCGACTGAAGTTACCTCTGTGTTAGCGAATTTATCCAGCATAATCATTAATTTCTGGTCGAAAATGAACAATCTGACTAATTGGTGATGTAAAGAGCTGTTTCACTTGTATTTAAAATACTTTAGTTCGGTACTTCAGTGTCAAAAAAATTGCTTTGATAAATCCTCACTGTTCGTTTGACTTTTATTTGGGTAGTATATTTAAGATGAGGTCTGGAATGATTCGAAAGAACTTGTGGTCGAATGACTCGATATTACCTAAATAACCACTCATAGCATGTTATTCCTCCCCAAATTCTGTAACTCTTGAGTCATTGAAAAAAATATATTGAATAATATGTTAATACATAAAATTTTTATGTAATCTAAATTTCTAAAGGCAGTATGAACTGGTTTTCGACTCAACCTAGATAACTCGTAACATTATCTCATATTTGTAATTCGTGACCTCATCAACTTTTTCATCAGGCGATTGTGGTCAAGCGTTAGCCTATCAATAAAAAAAAGTATTATCCATTGTACAATAACTCGAGTGGAAAATTTATTCCCATCACTAAAGCAACTTTAGCCGCAATTGAAATGATGAAGTCGATTAGAAGCTGTGTAAACTATCTCTATCAGTATCTAATCTACCGTAAACATCGTTTATAATGCCCGTGGAACCTAAGCTGATAATGGGGTAAGCCACACTGTCTGTACACCAGCTTTATAGAAGCGATAAATAAGCGCTCGCTAAGATGCTATGGTAATGTCGCTACGATTAAATACTTCAACGGTTATGAATGAGAGCTGCCCAAACACGTTTTTGTGCTTATAAGATTGATTTGAAAAGAGACAATTTAAAAATCTTGTATTCCTTAATTATGAGAAAATAGACTAGCAATTATTAACAATGTATTGTTGTGATGTACAATTATATAAATTAATTTGATTATCTTAGGGTTAATAATTCTAAAATAGAGATTCACAATTAAATAGTAGAGTAATAATTTGCATCTTGACCAGTCAGTGTAATGCACTTTGAAAACAGTAATATTCATAAAGAAAAGTTCAAGTCAGTCATAATAACTTTTAATTTATTGCAAAGTTTCTCAAACTTCATAAAATAAATCTGATGATAACCTATTTCTTAGACAATCGTCGTCAAAAAGAAATGAACGAAGGTAAGAAATAGCTTACGTTACATTATTCGTATGATACCGACTGGTTCATTTATAGCATTTGGTAGCGTACTTGTTACAGTAGACAGTGCTCCTTAGAAAGAATGAATAGATAGAATCGGTTGTTGAAAATTAAGTTTCAGTTATAAATTGTCGGTGACGACTTATGAGACGGGGTGAAAGTGATATAACATTACTGCTTACTTTATATTACATAACGTTTTGTGTTTATTATCAATGGTATTGAGTTTTTTCTTTTAGTTTGGTCAAATAAGGCTGATTCTCCACGAGATGTAGGTAACTTTCGTGGCGGCTTTTAAATCCATATTCCTACGAAATTTATATCGGAATCAAAATCTACCTTTTAGTATAGAAATAGGTACTCTTTAATTTATTAATATCATAATATTTCTCAATTTCTCTTCTTTTATTCTGGTCAGTAAGAGAAAAGAAAACAAAACCAAGGTGCTTATATAAATATTGAATGTAAGATGTTTCCTTAAAGTACTTAGAAAATTTGCTCATCAAAGTGTAGTAAAAACGCAGAATTAAATTTTATGACTAGCGCTCAGGTTTCAGGAACTGGATAGGACAGCCATAGGGCTCACCACAGGGGGTCATAGGGGGTCTACCTACATATTATCAGCGTGCCGATCGATCGATGACGTGCGTGCGAAGCGTGGTAGCCTAATCCCATCAAAGTAGCGATGACTTGATTTCTATGATGGAGGCCTTTGCCCTGCAGTAGGACAGATAATAATGTGGGATCTACCCCGCGGGTCACCTGATGGTAAGTGAACACCACCGCCTATGGACATCAGCTACACCAGAAGTAGTGTGGATGCGTTGCCGGCCTTTTAGGAAGGTATAGGCTCGTTTCTTGATTAATCTTGAAAGATTGGCCGCCGTAGCCAAATGTCGGTTGGAGGTTTTTACTTGTAGGCTGGCGGTACTGGGCTTAGCTTGTTTACGGCCTGGCAATGAGGCTAGGCTAGAATCACACGTGTCATAAACGCCGACGCAGCAGTCAACGACCTACCATTGTTTATACCTGCGCACTTGATACTGCGTAGGTCAGGGACCGAGGTTAAGGCAATACAGATATGTTTATTTAACATTTTACTTGGAGCCTCGCTTCGGCATGTGAATGGGCCAGCACGATCGGAGTGATACCACGGCCTCACAGAAAACAAACGTGAAGCAGCGCCTGCACTGTGTTCCGGCGGGTGATTGGAAAGGGAATTAAGGGTTGGCAGCGGTACTTGTGACTCTACTGGTTCTACACGTGTCTATGGGCATTTTTGTGACATATAAAAGTGACATCAGTTTTAAACCATTTCTAAATTTAGTCTCCGTTTTGTAATAAGAGGGTTTGTGTATCTGTGAACATTTACATTCCTCTAAACACGTGTTCTAACAACGTTTGGAAATCTATTGAAAAAAAAATTAACTCCCCATACAAAATTACCAAATCACGTGACTGACTTTGTATGGAAAGATTTTCAAAACTCATAGTTAATGTTGTTCAGAATGGTTGGCCAACAAGTGGTTAAAAGCTAATGTAACTGTTTACATTTATACATTCTGTATAATATTATGTACCTACATATTAGTAAAGAGTAATCACAAATGTCCATGGGCGGCGGTAATCGCTTACCATTAGGTTATCTGTCTAGAGGGCTGACGAACAGAAAATGAAAGAATGAAAATGAAAATGTTTTATTCAGTAACTAAATTCTTACAATATTTAAACAATGGTGGATTTCTTTTTTGAGCGCTGAATGCACCCGTGTCAGAAGTAAGCCGTCTTCCATAACATATTGTTTGCTAAAGCAAGAACCGCTTAAGAACTACATAATTATGTACCTAGTAAGATACATCGAGAACTATTACAAGTAATATTATCTATATATTGCAAATGAAAAAGAAAAACCATAAAAAATTACAATATCCAAAAATACTTTTACAACATTATATAAGTTTGTAGTTAAAACCTGAAGGCAAGCTACGTTAGCGTCTAGACACAGCATCCAGGAATGGTGCAGTTTGCCTGAGTACGGTACTTTTATGTGTATCCCGACGAAATCTGTCATAAAATCATAGTTATTATCTTTATATCCATCTTGTCCATGACATTATGTCTGCAACCTAATGTTTGTTTGACTAGGAGAATTCCGTAACAAGCAGGAGGTGTCCTTAAGCCGTTTTTTGCGTTAAGACTATATACATATAGGCGTATACTTGACTATAACGCAAACGTAGTGTAGGACGCCCTGCTACAAGATGGGATGACGACATTCGAAGGCTGGCTGGAGTGAGCTGGATGAGAGTGGCCGAAAATCGGGAGCGGTGGCGCGCATTGGGGGAGACCTATGTCCAGCAGTGGACGAGCGTGGGTTGCTGATGATAACGCATTTATTTGATGGAAACTCCACGCTTAGTCTTGATCAATGGGTCAGCTCGACCGGAGGATACCCATGGTCTCACAAAAGACCGGCATGTAGCAGCTTCTGCACTGTGTTTCGCCAACGTTGTTTTTGAAAAACTGTTTTTTTTTTATGTGATAGGTAGCAGGCGAGTAGGCGGATCACCTGATGGTAAGCAATTGCCGCCGCCCATGAACACTTGCAACACCAGTGGAGTTACAAGTGCGCTGCCAACCTTTTATCCCCTTCCCCCCGAGTGGGCCTCCAGTACCCTCACTCACTCGGCGAAACACAGCACAGGGGCTGCTTCACGCCGGTTTTCTGTGAGGCAGTGGTATCACTCCGGTCGAGCCGGCCCATTCATGCCGAAGCGTGGCTCTCCCACAGTTAAATTACTGAATACGTTCAGATTCACTCTCAGGAGTGAATATAATGCCACGGATAGGTGATTCCTGATTAATAGTAATTAGGTGACACGCTACAATATGTCACTTAACAGTCCCACAGCTGAACAAAATAAATGTCTGCCTTCATTTGTTCCACTGCTCTCTATCAATACTTTAGTTTCATAAAATACTCGTATTAGTAAACCTCCCTAGCTTGTATTATAAACTGCACAACTTCCGGTACTTAAATTGTATTTAAAATGTTATTTTATCTACGAGAATTCACCCCAAGCAAACAGTGGAGAAAACACAACAAATTGTTTTCTGTTCCAACATTTTTATGATTCCCAATTGATTTATTGTCCTTACATCTCCTACTTAGTGATGTGCAGTTGGAAAGTTGTCGATAAATATTTGACCTATATCCCGGAGTATGGTTCAAAGTTAATGATAGGGACTGAATAAATTTAATATGGTCTTCGTATTACATTGGATCTCAAACTTTTTGCGCTAGAAAATCTGACATGCAAGACTTTGTTTTTTTTTTAAGATAAGTATTGTTTTGACGGGCAAAAGACGTCTCTGAGGTACATAATATTTAAATTATACTCTGATTCATAATCATGTAAAGTAAACTGACAGATGAAATGACAAGTTTCTATGCATTTTGACATTTTGCATGTGTCAAATTGAGTGATAATGTATAGGGATGACACATTGACATCTGTCAGTTTACTTTACATGATTATGAATCAGAGTATAGGTACTATTTTAGGGCCATGAGCGGCAAAATTTCAATTGTTTAGGGGCGATGTTATTAATTCGATCAGGAATTGTTAACTCGTATTTTATTCTAGTGTATCATGTTCCCCTCCGTCTAGAGGTTTCTCCACCAGACAAAAAAGGGAAAAGGTTAAAACCGGGCCAAGTTCTCGACACCTCTGACCCATCACTGCGTAAGGAAATCGTCCGGTTTTTTGATAGATCGCCGACTATTAAAGATCAAGTGGGTACAAGTTTATAGCACTTTAGCGACGCCTGAGACTTTTACTGTGGGAATCGCTTTTTACGAGGATTTGAACATTCCCCGTATAATTAGAAGTTTGTTTTTTATTTTATTTGTTTATTTAAATATGTATTGTTTGATGGATACCGTTGCCGTGAGAGTAGTAGTTGTATGACGTTTTAACGTTTCTTTAAGTGTTTATTTTAATTTATGTCTGATTGTAAAGATTAAGTGATAAAACGGGCTTCTTACTAGAATGTGAGATGAATATGAATTGACATTTCTCATTTATGCAATCACTTAAATTACCACATTTGTATGTACCGTTAGCATATTTTCACAGAAAATATCCTAATTTGATGTTAGGTTCTTTCTTTCTTTCTTCTACTGCGTTCTACCCACATGAGTGAATCAAAAGCAATAAACAGTATGATAAGGCAGTCTTATCGCTTGTACCGATATCTTCCAGACAACCTTAGGTAGAGGAAAGAAAAACAACGTGTAGAAATGTGGTAAAGGCAGTGCAAAGGCAGACGAATTTTATTTGATTTTAATTATTATTTATCTTCATACGAAAAATTTTACGAAGTAACATACCATGGTTACGTGCAAGGAATTCAGTACTAAGGTATCGATGAAAGAAATATTATTACTTTTAGCTTACCAAATATTGTTCCATTTATGACACCCTCACTATCATTAAAACATTAAAACCGTACGCAACGATTACATTACGCATTGCGTAAACTAAAACCTACTTACGTTTTGGCTAAACGACAAATCACCAAATTTCACACGCCCTTAACTACAAGGTAATAAATGTCATTTTGTGAAATAAATAGTAAATTCATTAAGCTTTGATTAGTTGGTCTGGGCGCGTGTCTTTGCCACGTATCGGGTTTTACGACAATTTTATAGTTTTGATAAAAGAACACACGTTTTAGCTCGTATAGTGGAAAGCAGAAATGTTTTGGGACCCGAAAGTACTTACTTACTTACTCCGATGGCTCAACGACCCAAAATGAAAACCAATCACATCGCACATTGTCTGCTACCAATCACATAAAAAGAAAGAAAAAGAAATGAGTCTTGGCCTCCGATATGAAATGTCGCCATTTTGTCTCGGTCTTATGCAGCTTGTCGCCAATCTCCTGCTTGCAATTCTTGCAGGTCCGCGTTTACTACATCCAGCCAGCGGTAGCGTGGGCGCCCCACTGACCGACAACCAGACGTTGCCCAAGATATTCCCTCTTGACGCCCCGATCTGATACCATTCTTTCAAAGTGCCCGACCCGAAATTGCCTGTAATAAACTCAACCTCTCTTCAACTCGACCTTTAACTCACTGCTCGGATCGCCCAGAGTGATATCACGGCCTTGCCTGTGGGAGAGTCACGCTTCGGCAGGACTGGTGTGAAACCTTAAAGAAGACTGGCGTGAAACAGCGCCTGCGATGTGTTTCGTTAGTGAGGGTACCGGAGGCCCTCTAAATTGGGGAGATAGGGGGTAAAAGGTTGGCAGCACAGTTGTTAGCAGGTTGTGTTGCAGGTGTCCATGGGCGACGGGAATCGCTTACCATCAGGTGATCCGTGTGCTCGTCTACCACCTTTTTATAAGAATTTGAAAATTAAAGATTAGGTTTTTGAGATAAGTATTGGCTCTCTTTTAAAATTTTTTGACTCGGTGGCGTTTTGGCGGTGAAAATCTTAAGCAATGATGTTTGCAAAGCAAAGCATTTTATTTTTTGATTCCAAAGTAAAAGCTGCCTACATATTCAAAGGGTATTCTTTCCCCGACTGTACGATATTATTAGGATTTAGTTAAGTGAGTCAGTGATCTGACACACATTTGAGTTATAAAAGTTTTACAACTGTAATTACGCAATCTGCTTTTTAATAGAGTTATGCTTTTTAAATTCCTTGTGTGTTGTACGTACCGCCACACAGCAAATTAAACAAAACTGTCAAATTTCTTCATTGGATTTTCATCTTACTGTAAAACAGATTAAGTTGAATATCCATTGAGGAAATTTGACAGTTTGTGGTAACCTGATGTGTGGCTGACTGTACAATAATGTGCACAAGTGTTTATCTTTATTCTTTTGTAAATGCTGTGTCAAAAAATCTTCTCCGTCCTTCTCCATAGACCATAATGCAAGATTTAGCTGTTTGCTCGTCTGCTATCTATATTATGGAAAAACGTTCAGGTTTTCTCATAATGCAGTTTTCACTCACGAACTTCATAGTACTTACCTAAAAATATACATTATATGCACGTAATTAAAAAAATGTAGAGATGAAACATAATAACTAGATAGTATTCTGGACAAACATTCGTGTGATTAACTTGTGTTTATTCAGTGTCTGGGTGTAATAATAATAGTACATACTTTGTGTTTCCTCTGTTGTCTGATATCTGTACTACAGGTGCCAGCCTACTTAGTATGGAGTCAGGTCAATGTATGAGATGTTGTGTCAATTTATTACAATCTTCTATACTATTATAAAGAGATAACTTCTATAGACAACGACAAGGCTTATAGGTAAACCGAAAACACGAAACGTTTGCGCGATGTAATCGGACACAGCGCCATCTATTGGCTCATTTTTGAATTACGAGTCCCGAAGCGAAGTGAGGGCGGGCCACTAGTACATAATATAAATACTCTATAACTGTTGAATCCAGATTATAAATTCATGCGTCCATGATATGAAAATGATAATACTCGTATTATCTTACTTTCCCCTCACGCACTGCATATATTAATTTATATATGTCCCTTGTACAATATGTTTTGAATAGAAATGGCACAGCAAATATAATAATAGAGTAATACCCTGGTTTATCCTACGAGACAGTATTGTCCTATGAATGCAAAGATAGTGAAATTATAATCTGCTTTGTAAATCTGTGCCCGTATTGTTAACATAACTGTATACAGCGTACATTACATACTAGCTGTTACCTGTGACTTCGTCCGCATGGAATAGTATCTTTGGGTAGGTACCATTTTTAATAACTTAATCATTTTCACCCCTCCTTTTAACCCCTTACAACCCCTTTTGCAATAAAAAGTAGCCTATGTTCTTTCTCAGGGTCTGGAGTCTAGACCAATTACTGTATACCAGATTTCATTCAAATCCATTCAGTAGTTTTGGCGTGAAAGAGTAAAAGACAGACCGACACGAGTTACTTTCGCATTTATATTATTAGTTAGGACACGGTCCAGTCCCGCGCTGTGGGGTATCCGACTGCGATTGCGCTGAGATGGACACCCCAGGGGTTTTGGTTAGGGTTAGTGTCCCACACACCACCTTGTCCCCCACATGTGGCAAGGTGAAGGCCATGATGGTTTCCCCTGAAAAAAAAAGGATATTTGTATAAAGTTGCGAAATAAGAAAGTTCTCGCTTTATGAGAATAAAATAGGGCGTAATTAACAATTTTGTACCTAAAAGACGAAATCTGTTGTTATAAGTATCAATTCACAACATAAAGCCTTTGTAAGTACTAAGCGATTCATTTATAAGCCCCTTATATGAGGTGTCTTATTAAGTAGGTTTCTAAGTATAATAAATTACTTTATCCGTGTTAAGAAATCTTATTCCAGCACATGAAGTTATTGTTACAAGCTTAATGGTGCAGTTAATGCAATTTCACTTTCGTCATTGAATCGTCCATGTAAACTAAGTTTACTTTAAGTTAAGTTTAAGTGACGACCCATTTGGCGCAATGGCAACGCCGGTTGAGACGCAAGGATCGCGGGTTCGATTCCCGCACCAACACAAATGTTTGTTGATGAAACAGATATTTGTGTTGGGTCTGGGTGTTTGTAGTTCCTTCGTTGTTTCTGGTTTCCATAATACAAGGGAAAACCTTAGTTTGGGACTAGGACAAAGTATGTGATATTGTCTCAATTATTTATTTATTAGTTAAGTTTTTTTTCATCGCTACACAACAACACAGCTGGTGCAAAGAATTGTGTATACCGTGGGAGAGCCACGCTTTGGCATGAATAGACCGAACCGGCAGAACCGGAACGATTCCATGGACTCACAGAAGATGCGGCGTGAAGCGCCTGCGCTGTGTATCGTCCGGTGAGTGAGGATACCGGAGGCTTAGGGCCACCTCTAAGTAAAGTGTCAAGTAATTTAATCAATTCAATTAAATTGGGTTCGCAGAAAATTGGCCTCTGGTATTTGTATTGAAAAAATATTTAAATTAAACTAGGCCGCGGACCAGGTGCCAATTTTCTCCAAACACACTTTAATTGAAGACACTTTACTCAGAGGTGGTGAACGAGGCCCTTAATTGGGTAGAAAGAGGTTAAAGGTTGGCAGCGCACTTGTGACCCTACTGGCGTTGCAGGTGTCTATGGGCGGCGGCAATAGCTTACCACTACCCACTGCGCCACCAAGGCAGTCATTACAAATCATCATCAGCATGTTGCAGTCCACTGCTGGACATATGCCTCTCCAAATGCTCGCCACTTTGATCGATCTTCGGCTACTCGCATCCAGCTCCAGCCAGCCCTCTTGCGCAGATCATCACTCCATCTGGCCTGAGGTCGTCCTACACTACGTTTACCGAGACGCGGCGAGAGCATTACAAATACCATAATCTAATTTATTATGTACTCATAGACTATAGGAAGTGCCCCAGTTTGAAACTACTTGGGTCCATAATATCTTATATTCTACTACTCGTATTCTATTCTACAGTCAGTTTCTAATCTACCGCTCCTTAGCAACCATAACCTCATAAATAATATCTCTAAAATATTAACCATGGCAATGCTCCAGAATGAGAAATCCCCCTAAAGGTCGAGTGTCGAATTACCCCAAATTATTGGGCATAAATTCATGATCCCTATTTTATAATAACTTCTATCCTGTTGTTCTTGAAGTTATTATCAATAAATACCAGTGGTAAGCCTTCCTACAAGATTTGGCCTATTTCCATGTAGACTTTGTATCTGTGGTTTAATAAAGGCGGGTATTCATTGGAGAGTTGTGTCAAGCCACACCTAATCAAATGGTCTTTCCATCCACTTCATTTTGATGGGTGGTAGTCCAGTTTACGCGATTCTTACTGATCTTACTGCAACTTTCTACTACGTTTTGTGGAAAGGTAGAAAGGTTCCTCCTGACTGTTATGGCTTTGGACCTTCAAGAGATGAGTATCGAGTCGGGTCATACTTTAGAGTAACGACTGCGCAAGAAATCTCAGGTTCCCGGGGTCAGCTCAGAATTTGTACCAAAGTTTTTCGGTAAGAAATTCTTTATTAGTGTCTACCTAGAGTTTGATGCCACGGAAATCCTCCAGCTCCCAATCTTTCTGCGTTCGTGTCACTGCACTTTGCCCAAAGTGAATTTATTACATTAAAATTTTCATCATCATCATCAGCAACCCACACTCGTCCACTGCTGGACATAGGTCTCCCCTAATGCATGCCACCGCTCCCGATTTTCGGCCACTCTCATCCAGCCCACACCAGCCAGCCTTCGAATGTCATTATCCCATCTTGTCGCAGGACGTCCAACACCAGGCTTGCCGAGTCGCGGTCTCCACTCAAGGACTTTACGGCTCCAACGGTTGTCAGTTCTGCGGCTAATGTCACTATGACAGACATACAAATTTGACGAAAAAAAAAAACAAAACAAAAAAGTATAATTAATTATTATCAGCATGAACTTATAATTATTAACCTGCAAACCTTCAAAAACCGAGCGTATTCCTTCTTAAAAGGTCGTCAGCGCACTTGCGACTCCTCTGGTGGTGCGAGTGTCCATGGGCGGCAGTAATCGCTTACTATCAGGTGAACCGTCTGTTCGTTTGCCCCCTATGTCATAAAAAATATATGTTAAAATCTGAGTACGATAGATACAGCGACAACTCGCTGATGTGTTCTGAGCTTTAGAATCTCAACGCTTCTTGAAGTCATGAAGTGGGATCAATGGTGAAGTATAGGACTATATTTAGGTTAGTTTAATCTCTAGAAAATAGATGGTTAAACTTGCAGGGTATTGAAATAGTTTAAAACATCTTATGTGGTTCTGTAAATAAGAATTGATTATGCACAAAATGATATTGATAAATTAGCGTTCTTTGATAGGCTAGATGAAGGAAGTTCATGGAAGGATGGCATACTGCGTTTTTAAATAAAAATCTAAGAAAAAATACTCATAACTCTGCTTTAGAACATAAGTGCCACATGTCAAAAATATGTGTTAATTATATGTAATAGAATAAAAATGTATTTGGCACATTACAAAAATTTGCTTATAGATATTTAGTTATAGATGTTACAGTTAAAATCTAGTTAGTAGTTAGAACGCGTTTTTTCTAGTTAGAACTAGTTTTTACGTAATGCCTTTGTTAATACTAGATTCAGTATTATAATATGTATATATTTGTAATCCCACTGTTGGTTCTGATATCTGTAACAGAGGTGCTTGAGCTACCTATCTCAGAGTCAGATCAATGTATGTGATGTAGTGAAATATTATTATTATTTTATTATTATTCACTTATGTTTGAATCGAATATCAGTTAAAACTAGTTTTTACGTGATTTATCCCGAGACATTCTGGTAAGTTAATCAACATCAACAACAAACAACAACTCAGAATCTGGCTCAATATAAATCCAGTCACCCAATTAGCTTGAACGGAGATCCGATCGACAATGAGATCGTAAAACCAACGGAAATACGCTCGATTGTTTCCTGCGCCTATAACATTGCTTGACGAGATCGAACTGTTAAGAGTAGGACTTGGTCCAATGGTAGCGATAATATTGGGAGCGATCAGCCGCATGTTCTTCTAAATAAAACAAACGTAATAAACACTTGAAAATGCTTGTGAACAGACGATAGTACTTTTTACGCTCTCGCTTCGTTACGAATTGCTATTAGATTCAAACTTGATCAATAAACGGTGCTAGGTTACTGCCTCGCGCAAGCAGGTTGCTGCAGATTACCTAAATCATGGTGGTTGTCTATTATAGTTTACCTCTTTATACATAACAACCAATCACCGTGTAGATGCACAGTTCTACAGATAGCCCTCATTCCACACACTCAGGAGTATAGGACTACTCACTATCCTTCTCTGTCCCATCCATCTGCCTCAGGAACCACCTAAATCTGCCTATTTCTTACCTTTTGTCAAATCATCAGCACCTCCTCTGATCTGATGTTCCGTGCAAAATTGCCCAAGCAAAAGGACGGTCAAAAAAGGATATTTCCACGCTTCGCTGTAAGAGGAACTTCAACTTTATAACAATTGCATGGTTTGTGATAGTTAAATGATACTGCGCTTAGTTTAATAGGTAATGTGACCAATTAGTAATAGTTATGCTAATTGACATAAATCAAAACTAGCGAATAAATTATGATATAATCTTACCAATAAGGTACCTGCTGGCAATTTGACTGCCTAGTCAAAAATCTGTAAGGGCATATCTACCAATGATAATACTAAGTACTAATATACACTAATGTACAGAATAAATGTTACGCCATCCTTTTCTTCCTTGACATAAAACTGTAAGCAGTCATACATTTTCACAACTTCATGCCCAGGTATGCCCAAAACCGTTTTAGGGTCCCGTAGCCAAATGGCAAAAAAATAGAAAAGTAATCAATTTTGGGGCTTCCCATACTTTGAAATATTTTTTTTTCTTCCAACCCATATGCAAGGGGAGATCTTCAAAATAATATTGAGGTTTCTAATTTTTTCTCGAGTCTAATGACTATTGTACTGTTTATTGCTGTTGTTTCACTCATGTATTCTGTTTCTGTGTAATGAGAATACCTATCTATCTAAATAGTTTGCCCTAGAGACACTTCCAAATTAGTACAATAAATCCCCCAGATCCCGCCTTTAACTTGAATAGAATGATAAAACTAATAAATAAATACCTCTTTAATGATGTACATTATCATAAAAACTACCAACAACGATTGGTCAATAGTTTTTGGTACGTCATACTTAAACCGCAATTTACCTTTAAATTACATTCGATCAACTCAAATATGAAAACAATGTAACTTACTGCTACGGAACCCTTCACGGGCGAGTCCGACTCACACTTGACCATTTTTTTGTTGTGAAAATTATGTTGTTAAACGTGTCGTTGACCTCGGCCTGGATACACCAATCAAAATTGGCGTGCTTTGACATTCTGAGAGTGAAAGCTCTCCAAACTAGGGTTGTACTTAACTTTAATAACTATTATTAGTAAAAACGGGAATTAACGCGACGTTAATTCTGACCAACGGCAACGTTCAGGTGACGTTATGTAACTGTTATTATCGCTGTTAAAAAGCATAATGTTATCTGCTTTCCGATCATCAATATTTATCAATATCCAATTTTGCATTGGTCTGTTTATATGGTTAATTTATGCGGATGTCCTATTTTCCATCGACAGCATATTATAAAGGCGTAACTAGGTATACCCTGAGGCCCGTGGCAAATTCTTCGCATGAGGCCCCCGGTTCAGGTAGGTAGATAGATACTCTTTATTGCACAAAAGGTTACAGACCTTAATTCTATGGCCATTATATAAATACAACTCAGATAACTGTACATAAAATGTTAGGTTATTTCTGAGCTCATGGTCTCTTTGACCTGGGGCCCTCTTGGCTCGGGGGCCCATGGCATTTTCCTAGCCCTGCCGCCCCCTAACAGCTGTGATCAGTTACAGGTGACGCGCTTATTTGCGTACCTCTGTTTCTACATTAACAAATCGTTTTTCATTCAAAGAAGAAAGACGCTTAGTTAAAATGCTTTTTAACATGCTTAAAACAGCCCACCTCTACTCGTAAGCACTACAATTTGGCTGATTAGTAGGCGGCCGGCAAATTGTTACAATTTGACACAAATTGTTACAATTAGACACGCGAGGAGTCGCGCCACCTCACGCCACGGTGAGAGGAATTTGGCTAAATTATTGACATTGTAAAAAGTGGCACCGATATACTGCTTAAAGTGGCTCATCGGGCTATGGATAAGACAAAATATCAGCCTATATACTGTCCCACTGCAGGGCAAAGGCCTCCATCACAGAAATCAAGTCATCGCTACTATGATGGGATTAGACTTAATCACCACGCTTACCTAATGAATTTGTATGGAAAGAGTGTCTGGAGATTTTTTGTAAGATCTAACTCCGCTAACTGTTGCACTTGGCAAAGGCCATCGCTTACCATCAGGTTATCCGTCTATCCGTCTGCCCTTTAACGCTACGAGTCTTACATGGTATGACAACGTAAGGTACTTCTATTACTATGGATTTATTCTCGGAAGTGGCCCGTCCTCACTTCGTTTCGGGACAGTAGTTCCACTGTCTACCAATAGATGGCGCTGGGTATTGATTGTATCGTGCAAGTGTTTCGTGTTTTCGGTTTACCTTAAGCCCTGGCGTGGAATATGAGATTAACCTCTTTATGAATAGTATAGAAGATAGAAGACTCATATTTATTAAATACACATAAAGAGACCTAGTTTACGATGATTGGTGTCACTGCTAGCAGCACCCAATTTTATAATTGTTTATTTACATTCGTCTGTCATATCAGCATAATACCAAGTAATGTGGGAGTTGAGAGATCGTTATAAACGGAAGGAGCATTAATAAATAAGAGTGAGAGACGCAATGATCCATCGTCTGTTTGACTCTTTGATTAAGTATAAAATCTCTAGATACACAATTCATACTGAAAACGTTTCAAAAAGTGAACTCAACCGTGATGTCATTCGTAGTACAATGCCTAATTACGTATGCACTTTTAACCACAGTGATTTCGAAAATGTCAAATTACGCTCTTTTGAGTGAGGAGTTACACGAATGTTTGTCTTTGTATGAGGCGGGGTCAATACCAAATGCACTAATCCAGCCAGTTATCTCAGCATTTTTCAAATCTGTGAGGAAAATGATCCGTTGTGAAGAACCACTTATGGTATTTTTGTGATCGTACGTAGACTATCAAGATCCCCTTCCCTTATAAGAAAGTTATTAAATATTGTCTTAAAATAACATTTTCCGGTTTTATTAAACTGTAATTAGTTGACATTTCCAATAGCGTAAAGTTGTCAGCTGTAGGCGTAAAACAATGCCACCAAAGGAAACCTACACTCCATTTACACAGTCCCTTAACACCATAAATCTGTCTTTCAGTGACGTAACGAACTCCAAACATGAACCAAAAATATTTAACCAAATCACAAACCATTGGGAACATAGATTACCCCATTCGGCGATTTGTCACTGGCGCGATTTATAGGGCCCACCGGCAAAGATCAAAGGCATGTGAAAGAATGGGGAATGCTATAAATGACAGTTGAAATAGATTTTTTAGTTTTGTTTGCTGCTACTGTTGGGATGTATGTAGTTTTTTTTATTCTTCTAAATCTATCAGCTGTTATAGATATGTTTTTTAACTTCCGCGGTGCATTAAACTAATAATTTATATGTATAAACAGGACTTAACGCGAGGATGTTTAAGTATATTATACTCGTAGCACTCTGCTTGGCGGTCGTGGTCACACCCGCCCGAGAAATACAAATACTTTTTTCTCCATTGGTACTCATACTTTCTTAGTATACCATCATCTTATCGTTTGGTCCCGGTTGCTTCCCAAGCTGTCGTTATAAAGGAGGAAAGCGGACCCAGGGCACACCCTGGGTCCGCTTTCCTGCACGAATCCTCAACTTCGCACGGTCTTGGACATCAATTGTGGTGATTTTATTGGCACGTATGTCATCTCTTACAACGTAAATTAGATTTACGGAGAAGAAATTATTTGCTCCTAATTTTTTGACAGCGGATAGATATTATACAGCAACTCACGTTTTCTTTTAAGCATACACTAAGAGCAGGGGTCACCAATTATTTTCGTTTGCAGTCCATTTTCAGAAGTGAAATGACCATCGCGGTCCGCACAAAGAACAACATCCTCAAAACAATAACAATTTTATACTCCTAAACAACTTTAGTCCCAGCGGCTCGTCATATCGACTATGACAGGGGGCTCGCGTCCGCAGAAAGTGTTTCAGCCGACCGCTGATTGGTGACCCCTGCACTAGAGTAGTATACTTACTTCATACAAACTTGAGCTGTTTCAACTTATTGTTATATTCTTAGTCCGTGTTGGTTTGGTGAAAAGTCAAGTTTACGTTGTATTTGGTGGAATAACTCGCGGGCAATGTAAACACGGCTAACAAGCCGTTGGAAAGTGCCCTCACTTCCGTCAAAATGCTTTGGCTGTGTTTTCATAACATTGGATGTTCAAAATTTTAGTTCAATGACTTCTTCGACGTTTGTTGGTTCTCTAAATATTTTGCAGTGATCGTCAACTGTTTACCAATACTCATCATCTCTCTTGCTTAGTATTTCCAATGCTAAACTTCTTATTGTAACTTATTAAAAAACAAATATCGCTCTCTCGCTCTCTCGTCTCAGCTTCTGCACGTTGTGGTCGCTCTTTATCAATTAAAACCTTGCTAATTGATTTACGGTAATAAGCAAGTGCCCATAACTTGGCTGAAATGGGGTGGATGATACGATGACGAATGACAGGGACGAATGTGAGAAGAAAACTGCGCCGACCCCAGATAATCTGGGAACTAGGGCAGGGAGATGATGAAGCAAGTGCCCATAACTTTGTAAAGTGATATTTTATGCAGAACAAGCAAACAGTGTTGGTGAACAGTTCAGGTGTTTTATTTCGTAAAATTTTCATAATTTCTCATCTTAGCAGTAAGTTCTGTAATATTTTGTGCAATAAAGAGTATCGATTATCTATCTTAGCGTGTAATTTCTAGGTGTATCCAAAGCTGTAACTTTGGATGCACTGGGTAGGCTTAGACCATGATTCAGTATTTGGAAAATCCAGTAATCATAATGAAGCGATTACCATATGACCTTTGCAATTCTTTAACAGGTTAACTTCAGGGTGAAAGTGACAGACTCAATGGACACTTTGTCTGCTCTTTTTTGCCTGTCAATCTCATATTTGGATCTCACGGCCGCTTACTATCAGGCAAATTGGGGTCATCCTGATTGCCCTCAATATAAAAAAACAGATGAACTGAATCATGGTACAGGTTATCGAAAAACGGGCCTGTCCCATTCAAAAAGGAACGTATGGCCAGCTTATCTATAAGCCAAGCGTTAGTTGTTCAACGCAATTTCGCACAAACGCTATGATTAACAACGAAACTTATGTCATCATCCGGAAAATCTCGCGCACCCTGCCAAGTCAACCTTTGCCAAGCGTTAGCTTATAAGCCGCACACTTCATTTGGCAAATCTCTTTTTATTACCAGCCATTAGTCAGTGAGTTGCCGACCCCTGGTCGGCGCCGGCGCCGTCTAGCGGGATTTAGAAATCGTTATTTCTGAAATAAATACAAATTGTAGCTAACAGTGTTGTGTGTTTTGCTGATCCCGATGCTGCATGCTGGGGGTAAATTGCGCTTTTGGATTTAGACGCCATTTGAAACGGAATAGGAAGTATGCACTTGAAACAGATATGGGTAACATTTCACAGTATTTGTAACATTTTCTTCCACGAAAATCAGTTTTGTGGAACGGTTTAGTCGCATGTTTATGTTTATGTGATGTTTATGAGATAGGTAGCAGACGAGCAGGCGGATCACCTGATGGTAAGCAATTGCCGCCGCCCATGGACACATGCAACACCAGTGGAGTCACAAGTGCGCTGCTAACCTTTTATCCCCTTCCCCCCGATGGGCCTCCGGTACCCTCACTCACGGCGAAACACAACACAGGAGCTGCTTCCGCCGGTTTTCTGTGAGGCAGTGGTATCACTCCGGTCGAGCCGGCCCATTCATGCCGAAGCATGGCTCTCCCACAATTCAGTATTTCATCAGTATTTCCTGCCGGCTATGGCTTAGGGACCTTCAAGAGACTCTTCTCTTGAAGTAGACCTACGCTCTCGTAGGTACTCCGTTTCAAAAGGCCGGCAACGCATCAGCAACTTCTCTGTTTGCGCAGATGTTCATAAGCGAAGAGATAAGTTACTAGTAGAAGACCCGCTTGCTCATTTGCCGCCTTCAGTATAAAAAATCACTTCTTTTTGGAACTATTATTGGAGAAGCTGGTCTTCAAAAAAAGTGTTCGCTTATCTGCCACCTATCACATAAGTATAAAAAAAAAAGTTTATATCATGCCCGGCTTGAAAAAAAAAATTTACACTACATCACATACATTGATCTGACTCTGAGATAGGTAGCTCAAGCACCTGAGTTACAGATATCAGAACCAACAGTGGGATTACAAATATATACATATAATACTTTTCTTTTGTAAATACATACTTATAATACATAGAAAACACCCAGACCAATACAAACAGACATGTTCATGCACACAAATTTCTATACAAAAGATTTCTATGACTTTGAATCTGCATACTATTATATGTTATTCTTTTCTCATGAGTGAAGAGTTATGTAGTATTTTTGATTTATTTTCTTGAACCCCTGAAAACCTCTATGTCGTATACGTACTCTAACATGTCTAATCTCCTATGTAATTCTAATAAAAGCGCTCCCATCCAAACCGGTTATGTTTATTTGGATACCGCGGTCTAGATTATAGCACTGAAAACGTAACGAGGCCTTAGAACAATAAGTGCTTTATTCGCCATTGTTGAGAGACATTGTTTATAGTGGCAGCTGCAGATACACATGTAGATAGATAGATACTCGTATCTAAACTAAACCAGGCCTGTCCCACTCCGCGCTCTGTATCGAACTTGCAAGTACATGCGGCGTCCCCTCCGGAGGGGCCAGTTAGTAGAAAATCACGAGCGAGCGGCGACGCATGTGTGACAGTTGCTTGCGATAGAAAGAGAACGCACTTCTAGGTATGAATAATGGTAGGCATTGAACGCAGGGCGGTCGGAATTTCAACGTTATATTATGGTAGCCTGAGTCATTATTTCCATAAACGGTTTTTAGGAGTGGGCTTTCTGTACTTGTACTATTAAGTATTCTGTGACTAAACTAGGGTAAACACAGGGTCTAAACTAGGGTAGAAACACAGTAACTACTTTTAATTGTTTTGGGGTTTTAAGGTCAGATTTTGACCCCAGCGTGAATTTGTCTTTTTTATGTGATAGGTAGCAGACGAGCAGGCGGATCACCTGATGGTAAGCAATTGACACCTGCAACACCAGTGGAGTCACAGTGCGCTGCCAACCTTTTATCTTCTTCCTTCCCGGGTAGGCCTCCGATACACTCACTCACTCGGCGAAACACAGCACAGGGCTGTTTCATGCCGGGTTTCCGTGAGGCAGTGGTATCACGGTCGAGCGGGCCCATTCATGCCGAAGCGTGGTTCTCCCACAACTTTACAGTAGCGTTACATTTCTTATCGCAGATACAAGATGGCAGTTTATTTTTCTAGAATTGGAAGAGCACATTACCGATATTATATTGCAACCTTATACCTTTTTATAAATATGTTTTTAATATGTTTACCTAACATTTAAAGTTTTTTTCTATATATTTAAAATAAGGTTTCTTTGTACAAATCCTCAACAAATTCTTTTTTCTTCGCTGAATTATTAAAAAGTAAACATATTTACAGTTAGTTGTGTATGAAATTAAACAAAAGAGCAAACAACTGTCAAAACACTGATTGATAGACAGACAGAATGTCATCTTAAACACAAAACACTTAAAGTATTGTCTAAATATATACTCCGTTATAAATACATCTCGAAATATTCCGAGCTATTTATACAATTGCGTTGACAACTGGCTAAAATGTTTTAGAGGTGTCATGCGTCCCGATTTATGTGGGACGTCCCGCACTGTACTAAGATTATCGTAAAATAGTTTAAAAGCTTTAGTGTACCAACGTATTAATAAAAAATATAACAAAGCGCAAATTTCCAAGGGCATGTTCATTAAAAAGCGTATGATAAAATGTATTTTGATTACTTAGATAATTATTATCAGTCTATAAAAAAAACATGAACGTGTTAGTTGATATTTGGGCAGAATAATGTACTTATATTGTTTTTTTCCTTCCTCGAACTCTAGGTTATCTACCTATTTGAGAGTAAGAGGTTAAAATTATTATGAGGTTGGCTTGATTCCTGTCGGTAATTATAAAAAAATGCCTACGAAGGGACGGTTTCTACCCTCAGTTGCCTATTCACCTAATCATAAACGCAATATAATTTAAAACAATCTTATATATAAAACAATCTTATTGCTATGCTTTTGAAGTTGAATTTTTCACTTAGCAACATTATATAATTTTTTTTATCAAACCAAAAATCAAATCAAAATTTTTTTTTCATGTCCCACAAATGCCAATTTTTCCCAGCACTACCGCGAGTGACAGACAGACGGACGGTAGGCGCCGCACGCGCACTGCACGTTAACCCCTTATTCTTATACTTGCTAATAAAATAATTGCAAATTCTGTCCGTCTGTGCGGCCATACCTCAGGCCTGAGTTACGGGACCGGGTGGCAATGGGCCTGATTTAATGGGAGGTTCTGGGAACAAAAGATTATGGTAATGAAAGTCTCTTTGCATGAGCACTAACATTTAGGTACCTAATACAAGCGCGCTTACAATGATCTCAGTATAAAAAAATAATTTAGGGATCAGCCTATATACTGTATCACTAGCGGCCGCCCGCGACTTCGTACGCGTGGAGTTAATTATTGACACTTACCCTCATATTTTGGACAATCCACACAATATATTTTTATAAATTGTAGCCTATGTGTTATTTTGATGTATCTATATTGTGGTAAAGTTTCATTCAAATCCATTTAGTAGTTTTTACGTGAAAGAGCAACAAACTTCCATACATCCGTACATCCTTACAAACTTTCGCCTTTATAATAGTAGTAGGATAGGTATCAAGACATCGCTGCTACAATGGGATTAAGCTTAATTGGGGATCGCCGAGCTATATTTAAAAAAATCGAAACATACTCTTTGCTCGACCCGGGAATAGGACCCGAGACCACAGCCCGGTACGACAGGGATCTCGGCATGGTTCGGCATAAATCACGGAGATATGTTAGGAAACTTGTATGAGAGATAAATTATACGATATACCTACTGCTAGCTGACACGTAGGCTATCTGTTTTGTGTTTTTAATGTGATAGGTGGCAGACGAGCAAACGAGCCGTGACTCGGTGATTGGACGAAATCTTAACATGGACATGACGAGGGCACTTGTAAATGGATTACAATTTCGATAAAAGTTTTGCATGCTTATTAAAATCTTTTACTTGAGCATGTAGGGTAGGTACTTGTTTTATTTTTTGTTTTTTTAATAAGATATTTTTTTTACACAATGACATAATAAAACACTTCCGAAATTTCGAACTGGCCTCGAATGTATCCATACATGTAATGTTCGTTCGTTGACCCTAAATTGTAAATAATCCGATCAATGGTAATTATCTAGATTTACCAAATCCTAGATCATGGTCTAAGGCGTACTGCGACTTACTGGCTGGCTTCGCTGCGACAGCTTTGGCCCCAGTACAGGCCACACATCAAAGTTTACAAAACTGACAAATTTCTTCAATGGATTGTCATCTTACTGTCAAACACATTAAGTTGAATATCAATTGAGCAATTTGACAGGTTATTGTAACCTAATGTGTGGCTGTCTGTACCTAAAACTTTTTGGGCATAGGCTGATATTATGATAGCTTAAGAATCTAGTGTTCCTACTTCTGGGTGGTCTTTTTAATAGCACGCTTTTATAGGAGTCAAATGCACAATATTCTAGAAATGTCAGTTTTTTGAACCCTGAACCTAACTCCACAGTTGGTTTCAAATAGCAGTAAGACAACTTTAGTGGTTTTCAAGACTAGCCGAGAATTTCATAAATAAATTAATCTGTTTTTTTTTTTATTTCAAATTACTCTCCTTGGGTGGTGTCCATGGGCAGCGGGACCTCGCTGTACCGGAGGACCAATTGGGTAAGGGTGTAGAGGACTAAAGACTGGCCGGTTGGCGCAATGGATTGACCCTGTCATGCCAAAGGCGGGGTCGAATCCCACTGACAAACATCGTGTGATGAACACTGTGTTTGTCTGTTCGTGTGTATAAAGTATTGTATGTATATATTTGTGATCCTCTGTTGTGTATCTGATAACACAGGGTAAGTACTATTGATCAGAGTCAATTTGCAATTGTTATTATTAATTTGCAGTAGTTTTTTCAACACTATCCAAATCAATTATTCATATTTGACTGTGATAATTCCTTATTGTACGCTGAAATTGCAGGTATAAGTGTTAATATCTTATTTATAAAATCTAGAATAAGATCTTAAATGTTGTACCTAACTTATTAACTAATGCAATAAATTAATAAATTCAACTGTGGGAGAGCCACGCTTCGGCATGAATGGGCCGGCTCGACCGGAGTGATACCACTGCCTCACAGAAACCGGCGTGAAGCAGCCCCTGTGCTGTGTTTCGCCGAGTGAGTGAGGGTACCGGAGGCCCACTCGGGGGGGAAGGAGATAAAAGGTTGGCAGCGCACTTGTAACTCCACTGGTGTTGCAAGTGTCCATGGGCGGCGGCAATTGCTTACCATCAGGTGATCCGCCTGCTCGCCTGCTACCTATCACATAAAAAAAATATAATTTAATTTGATTTGATTTGCGGGACGGTTTCGCATAAGTAACCAACTTTGGACTTACGACCTCCGCTTAACCGCGTGTACTGTAGAAATAGTAAAAAGACCCGATGTAACAGTATAGGGGAACACATGAAACCCGACCCGTCAGTAAATTACTGCAGTAAAAATAGACTGTACCAATTAATGTCCGGACAACTGCTGTAAAATACGTTATTTGTGATATAACTCCCTTTGATTTTAACAGGAACAAAAATCCATTTCTAGGATTTCCGAGGTTCAGTTTCTAAGGTCATGAAATACTCGTAGGTTGAGGTTTTATAGCTTTTCCTGCTTATGCTTTGTGATAGTTCATTTTGATTCCTATAACCATAATACTTTAATTGATAATACTTTACTGGTGGACGCTTGCAGCTCCGCACGCGTGGAATTCGGTTTGCCACTAAAAGTATCAGGCCTACTCTATAGCCTACATATGCCCCACTGCAGGGTAAAGGCCTCATCATCATCATCATCATGTCGGCCCACATTCACCCACTGCTGAGTATAGCCCTCTTCTTTATTACGCCTCTCCCTACGGTCACCAGCCTAGCCTCATCCACTGTTTCCCCACCACCCTTACAATATCGTCGGACCAACGGGTAGGTGGTCTACCCACAGGACGTCGCCCCAATCTTGGCTGCCATTCGGTAAGCTTTATAGTAAGTGGTTTGTAAAGGCTTCCATCATAGAAATCAAGTCATCGCTACTATGATGGGATTAGGCTTTTAATCATCCACGCTTGCCTAATGCGGATTTGGTGATCTACAGACCAGAGCTATGTTCGAAAATTTCGAAACGATACATTTTGCTTGACCCAGGAATCGAACCCAGGATCCCAAGATCACGGCCCGGTACTTAATTAAGCCACAACACCTATGGGGTGATAAATAAATGTAATATTATGATTTTTTATTTTAGGTACCTATCCCATTTCGTTTTTTCACACAAACATTTTTATACCCATGAATTATTAGGTATAACTTTCAGCATTTAACGAAATTAGTGGGGGTCTCTTACTGCACTTTATTTTTATGTAAATTAAATACTCGCTAAGTATGGGCTGTCTTTCATACCCCACAACAATAACAAAACTGGCTACATTACTCTCGCGTAAACTCTGCAAAAAGAAGCAAGACGACTTATGTCCCAAAACCAAAAATAAATGAATTTATATCTTAGAACTTAATGTTAGGGTTCAATGTTGAACGGTTCAAGTTTAACAATGACACTTACCAATTACTGAACTCAAAAGCAGGTACTCTTCGGCCCTATTTATGACACAATGGGTCTTAAAATTACTTTTGGTTGTAAGGAGTCGTAAGATCCTCTTTAGATTTACATTAACAGAAATATTTGAAGGTGTTGTGAGGAAATATTTTGATCAAAGTATTCGATAAACTTTGAGTTTTGATCGAAATATTTTTGTGCGTAGATATTCAAAATTTTATCGCTTGATTTTTCAATTTATTACTCCTTTATGATAAGTGTCATTCTTCCAAGTCACACAAGTACTGCCACGAAAGTTATCTTGAAGAATTACCCAAGTATTACGCGTCATTCATCATATTTTACAAACTAAAACTAGTTCATGCTTATATGTTGGTACTATTATATTTACAAAATCAGAAACGCGTAAAGTCAGTTAGTCTAGTTACCCTGGTGAAAAAGGTTGCGAAGGTCAGTCGCTTCATTGTAATTATCATATCATACTTTCCAAAATCAGATCCATAGTTCAAAGCGGATGCTTTGGACGGAACCGGGATAAGACGCTAAGATGAGAGATACTATACTCTACCTATATTATAAAACTCGTAATCTTAAGTGTACATAAATGAAATATAAACAGAAAATAGAAACACATAGTGCATTTTAATGTAGGTCAAAATATAAGATCTCATCTTACAACTTGCAACCTTGGATGAAGCTCGGCCAGTTTGCTAGATTTATCTAAAACACTAGGCACAACTAGTTAGATTTTATCTAAACAAAACAATGCACTAGAATTTCTAGAATAATTTAGAAAATATTCCAACATTCTATGCCAACACTAATTCACAATAATCTCCTGAAATATGTTCAATCCATCAAAAACGCAAATACCACCGATTTATCGGGCGAGCTTTTCAGAGAGTTGCCAAGTTCAATAGCAAGAGCTGCGCACACGCCAGTACTGGCCGCTCGCGCAACCTGCGAACACGTGTGATCGATACATCTCGATTGTTTACCTTACATCGATACGATTACCGGGATCCGATTACCGATAACACCGTTGACAAGACGATCAAATCAAATACTTTTTTTTTACTTTCTACGCGCGTGGCTTTTTACGTTCGATTTTTGAAATTGACAGTTGGATTTTTTGGTGTGTGATTCTGGATTCGTTTTTGTGTAAGGGTTGGATTTCTCTCGGAGTGGTCAAGTGTTTGTGATGTTCTGTGAAATGTGTCAAGTGCTGCGGATTTTTGTGAATTGAGTTCGTCAGGTAAGTGGTATTTTTATTAGATGGAACTACGACGGATGTTTTGGAACCAAATACACAGTTATAATTTTTTGAAATGTCTAAAAAAGTGATTTATTCAAATTAACTATTTCGTCGCTACAGACATAATGTAGCAATGAAATAATTAATTTGAATATTAATTCAGCGGGTAGAGTTTGGTCAATTAAATTCAGAAGTGCTAAATAAAATTTGGAATTTATTATATTTTCACGGTCTGGTTTTTTTCTGTAGGTACTTAGTAAATACCAGAATTAATAGTTTTAAGAAACAGTTTTATAGGACTTAACTTAAAATAAACAAATGCAACCGGTATTAAATACAGTGTAAATTAACTGGTGCGTTAGGTTAGAGTGTCCCCCAATACTGGTGCTTATAAAAAGTGTCGTGATTTTTTTATTTTAGCTAAGGTGATATTTTTTTATTCAGTGGTTAGAAACTTAAACATATTTTCTTTTGCCTGCAAAAATAGGAAGTACCAAAACCTACCTACGAGCACATAGTTAAGTACTGACGACAAAATGAATTTTTCATGGTCTGTAAAATTGTATTGTATTTCATTCAGTTTCTATTTTTATTTTTGTGTTATCAACACCATCATAGAACACGTTTGGTTCCCAACTCTCGTGATATACGATATAAAAAACATGACGTAATATCGCATGAAAACAATACTTAGAAAGTATATTTTTGCGAAATATAGGTAATTTATTTTCGATAAATATCACAAGCATTGTGCATTGAATTGGGTTTGCTGTCAAACTACGGATCGCGACAAAATGGTTTTAGTAATGATCATCATCAGCAACCCACGCTCGTCCACTGCTGGACATAGGGTCTCCCCCAATGCACGCCACCGCTCCCGATTTTCGGCCACTCTCATCCAGCTCACTCCAGCCAGCCTTCGAATGTCGTCATCCCATCTTGTAGCAGGGCGTTCAACACTACGTTTGCCGAGTCGCTCCAACGGTTGTCAGTAATGATAAAAAAGATTAAATATTTTTTTGAAATCAGGTAGTTCAACCTAGTATTATTTTAACCATTGAATAATATTCATTTATTAATTCCTCTAGCTCAGTTAGTTATAGGTATGGCGAACTCTTGTAGCTTACCGACAACCTAAACCGCGTGACTGAGTATTGAGCGGGAAAAAATCCACATTTAACTTATTGTCGTAGTTAAGACCCAAAAGCCTTTGAAAAGGCATAAAATAATTGATTTTCCATTGTGTTGTCTGGGCCTTACGACGTTATTGCCATCAACACGAGAAGAAGTACGTACAGCCACACATCAAAGTATACAAAACTGTCAAATTTCTTCAATCGACTCTCATCTTAATGTCATACTCATTAGGTTGAATATCAATTGGTAAAATTGTGGTAACCTGATGTGTGGCTGACTGTACCTTCCTACTAAGTTCTTAAAAATTAAAATTAAAATTAGTGGTCCCTAAAAGAATCCTAAGTGGAGTCTGAAAGTGATTCTGTTTACGTAATAAGACAACGTGCAAACAATGCGAAATCTGAATTTAATCTAGATGGCAGGACCGAAACTTTTTCAAAATCTCTAAATTCGGCTTCAATGTCGAGTGCACAAAAATTCCCCTTCAGGAGGATATTCTCGGAAACTCGATTTTTTTCGAATTCAAGTCCAATTTAGAGATTTCATACATTAATCCGTATAAATGTGATTCCTCTGTTTTTGATATATGTAACACAAGTGCTTTAGCTACTTAGTATGGAGACTCATGTCAATATAAATGAGGCGTTGTGTGAATGAATTGTGGAAAAAATCTTACCGATATAGTCCAAAAGCTACTTTCAACTGCAGTGCAATTCCTTAAAAAAAAGAAAAGCTCTAATTCGACTTCAATGTCGAGTGCACGAGAATTGCTCCCCGGGGCATAGTATGTGCACAAAATAATTACACACAGAAAGTAGACTGACCACTAAGAGCTAAAAACGTGTCATGTACTCACGCATGCGCACTAACGGGGAAATACGCCTTTTCGACTACAATAATCCTAGCCTATGACATAAGATTGTCAAACTGTCGAGGTCTATGGTAGAGGCCGAGCGCTTATGTACTCATGCCGGGCAACAACCCTAGCATATGTCAACAAACTCTTCTAAATTCAAAATCAGGCTGAGTCTACCTTCTATGTGTAATTATTTTGTGGTATGTGGACATAGTAGTACATGTTGGGCAGCCAACCAAAAAATAACGGATCGTTCCCAAATTCCAATTTCAGCTTATACTTAATGAGTTACATTAAGTTGTTTACCCCCATACAAATGAAGTACGAGTAGACAGCTTCAAGAGCAATGCGAGTAAATCAGTACGCGCAGCCGCCCCGCGCTGAAATGTTGATGTCTGTACCGGGGGCGTTACCGGGAGTGGATCAAGTTATGAACGATCGGGGGTTTGGAAAATAATCCTGTAAGCCATTGTAAGTTGCCTGGAGGAAATCGCTACTAGCGATAAAACCGCCTTATTGTACTGTCTATCGCTGTTGTTTCACTCATGTATTCTGTTTTTGTGCAATAGAGAATATCTATCTATCCTGTAGTAAACCGTCCTAATGATAATTAGTCCATGTGTTGCGGTGATCACTTACTATCAAGGGACCAGCTTGCTCGTGTACCTCCCTATATCATAAAAAAAATATGACAGTTACATCTTACCTAAAATATATTTTTTCCAAAGTGCATCTTTTCATTCATCTTCCAAATCACATCTCACACAATATCTGCTTAACACCCAACAACTTCATACATCTGCTAAACTATTTACAAAGAGATAACTTCTATAGCCAACCACAAGCTTACATGTAACCTGATCAGACGAAACACTTGCGCGATTTAATCGACACCTATAGCCATCTACAATAAACTAATAGCAAAACTAACAGGTACCTACAACTTGAACAAGCAGTCAATTTTACCATCAGTCGTGTCTCCTTAATCACTTGACATTGGCGGAATTAACAGTGCGTTACAAGCCTTTTCAGGTGCTAGAGCTATAAGAGACTTAACGATTTATTAACCCTATGGATTGGGCCTGGATGACTTAAGACCCTCTTTCACTTAGCAAAACAGCGCAGGCGTTGCTTAACGTCTATTCTATGTAAAACCGTAGTATCACCGGCGAATCAGGCCATTCATACGAACGCGCGGCTCTCCTTTAAGCCTTGTCAGCTGCCGCCTACCACTTGGGCCACACATTGTAAGTGATATATAAGTTTGTTTGACCGTAACGACAACGTTATGTGTCCTTTGACAAATTAGGTGCTCGCCCTTATTAAGCCCTAACTATCAAACTAACAGCTTTATCACCTAAAATTGTTTTCACTACAAGGGCTTCATTCATTAGTTTGCGTTATTTTAAACGTTAAGTTATATTTAGCATTTTACTAAACGGTCTGTGATTCGATGATCTTATTCTGATTCTAGTTCTTGAGTCTTTTGAGGGCTAATAACCTGGATACAGTAATTTCTTCACTGTGCAGGCTAACTTTACTGTAATAGTATCATAGTATCATTTTATTGGGTGTTTTGGGTATGGGTGTACTGAGAGACGTATTGTCGTAAGACCCAAAAGCTTTTTAAAGGGCATAAAACAATTGATTTTCCATTGTGTCTGCTGTCTGGGCCTTACGACGTTAGTGTGGATTGTCTATAGTATTATTTATTACTGTAAATTAGCTATAATTGTAAGCTAGCTAACCTCCCTTTTTAAAAGGTCGGCAGCGCACTTGTGACTGCTCTGGTAAGCGATTACCACCGCCCATAAGGTGCCCATTTGCGGCGGTAATCGCTTACCATCAGGTGATCCGCCTGTTAGTCTGCCCCCTACATAATAAAAAAAGTTTAATCAATGCAACGGCCTCGATGGCGCAGTGGTCAAGGTGTTCGCCCGAAGCGCGAAAGGTCCCGGATTCGATTTCCGGTCAAGTCAATTTAGGAAAAACAAATTCTAAATTTTCTAGGTTCTGGATGTTCTGGGTTGCCGCCCCCAGTTAATTATCGTCATCTGGTACTCATAGTACAGGGGTTGCTCTAGTTTGAGACCAGGTTGATTGGTGTGATTGTCTGGCGCAATTCAGTAAACAAAAGTTCTCATAGAACTATTCTCGAATATCCCCTAGAGAATACTCGGCATGGAATAACAATCAAGATGTCAAATACTCGACCTTCTAATCGTTTCCTCGGCTGAGAACCTGACCTTCCCCAACGAAGGCCATCAACACCAACACGTGTTGATTCGTTGAGCACTTGAGAGCACCCTTAATAGATGACTGTGTGAGATCCTCGGGAGATCGACATTGGTTTGAATCTGGGGGGCAATCTTTGTGCATTTGACATTAAAGTCGAATAAGATAAACCAAAGACAATCCATACTAATATTATAAATGCGAAAGTAACTCTGTCTGTCTGTCTGTCTGTTACTCTTTCACGCCAAAACTACTGAACGGATTTAAATGAAATTTGGTATACAGATGATCTAGACCCTGAGAAAGGATATAGGCTACTTTTTATTGCGAAAAGGGGGTTGTAAGGGGTTAAAAGGGGGGTAAAAAGTTACTTTTCCACGCGGACGAAGTCGCGGGTGGCCGCTAGTGTCAAATATATCTTTTTTTGCATAGGTTTGTACACAGCGTTACAAATCTTCATACATTGCAGAAATATTTAAAACTATTTATTTGTACCAAGATAATGTATCATTTACATAATAATTGAATACATATGTTGATACATACGAGTATAATATACCTATTAAGAAATAAATAATAATGTAGGAAATCTCTAAATTCGACTTCAATGTTGAAAACACGACTATTGTCCCTCTGACATACCTAGATGGATGTATCGAATCGTACCGAATATCGAACTTCAATGTAGAGTGCGCAAGAATACGGCTTTTGGAGCTCTACATTTTACGCATTTCATAGCAATCGAGCTAAATGGAAAATTAATAAATAGAAAACATTATGATAAAAATATTTTAAGTATCTTTAATAATATAATAGTATTATTTAATAGTAATAGTATTATTTAATAAGTTTTTTTTGTCGGTCCGTCTGTATGTTTGTTTATGTTTACGCGGTAATCTCGAAATCTACTGAACGAATCTGAGCCCAGGAGGCCAGGGCAGATTTAGACATAATAATTTATATCGATGAATCTCATAGTGGCAAACCGAACCCTACGGAGGCGGAGCAGCGGACGTACACTAGTCTCGAATGAAAGTGACTAAAGCGCTTGACGCGAGACGATCGATTTAAGAATAGATATCCTGGAGATATTGTTGTCATATGGTGAATGAATGGATAGTATTATGGTATTAGAATGAAGGGCTAATAAATATTTTAAGTATGTGGTTTAATAATTTGTCGTGTTAATTGTCTTTTTATTTATGGTTTAGAGGGCAGACGAACAGACGGTGATCCCGATGGTAAGCGATTGCCGCCGCCCATGGAAACCTGAAAGAGTACATCTCGACTGGACTATAACGCACTCCTATAGGGTGCGTTTCCACATAAGGAGCTGCGTGGTGTTGAGCGGAGACTTATATTATAAAAAAATTGACCAATCACATTGCTCAATGTGTATTTTGAGCGACGTGATTGATCAATTCTTACAAGTCTCAACTCCACATAGTTCCGCTTCTGTGGAAACGCACCCTAACTCGTGGTTAGAACAACGCGCCATCCTACTATACTATTATAAAGGCGAAAGTTTGTATGTCCATCCATATGTAAGGTGTATGGATGTTTGTTACTCTTTCACGTAAAAATTACTAAATGGATTTGAATGAAACTTTACCACAATATAGCTTATACATCAGAATAACACATAGGCTACAATTTATAAAAATATATTGTGTGGATTGTCCAAAATATGACGGTAAGTGTCAATAATTAACTCCACGCGTACGAAGTCGCGGGCGGCCGCTAGTATTTCATACTTTAAATTACCTACGCCATGAGTAATGGATCTTCACGATTTCCTCAAATGTCTTTTGTACTTAGTCCAGGGTCTCAATAGCTTCCGCATTCACCGTCGCCTGATATGGTTTCAGGTCAGGCCAGCAGGGGGTCTTCCGTAGGCTAAAGGGACGTGGGTGCTGTTCCCGTTTAGTCAGCTGTATTAGGCACATTTGCAGAAACAGCATTGTGAATGGATTATGTAGTAGTGTGATTGTAATGAAAACTGAAGAGAAATCCTAGATGGTATCGGCCTGTTTTCTGTAGATATTTGGGCTGAGGTAACTTTTTTTATGGGACCGATCTATGGGGGTTACATAGGAGGAGACCTATGCGCAGCAGTGGATGTGTATTTATTGGCTGAAATGATTAATTTACCTTATTATTCAATATACAAGCGCAAGGATGATAGGTGGACTATAAAGCTTACCGAATGGCAGCCAAGGTTAGGACCGGCCTGTGAGTAGACCAACTGTCCGTTGGTCTGACGATATTGTAATGGTAGCGGGGAAACAATGGATGACCCTAGCTGGGGATCGTAGATAGTGGCGTGATAGAGAAGAGGCCTAATACTCAGCAGTGGGTGTGTCGCAGCCGTTCAGTCAACGGCTAGTAGTACGAAGCTCTAGCATCGTACTAACTAGCCGTTAGGTCTCTTCTTAACTCTAGGTCAGGGGTTTTTATCTATAGCGTATAATATGTGCGTGTTTGTGGGTGTGTATATGTGGGTGCATTTATTTTAGTAACTTTTCAACTTCTTAAAATTTTATCATTGTCAATCCAATGAAATGTAAACACCTCGACTCTTATACTAGGACTATAAGGTTCATATTTGAATAAGTGTACAGAACGAGTGTACAGTTAAGTGCACTAAAATAAGAATACAACCTTATTATTGCACTTGACTGTACACTCGTAGGGACTAACTATGCTAAAACCAACGTGAAACTCTCTTTTGTAATTAAGTTTAGTCTAGTATTTCAGGTAGTCCTACTTTTAATAATATATGTATTGTATTAATATTATACGCATTTAATTATTATATTTATGTTTCCTGTTACCTGATATCTGTAACACAAGTGCTTAAGCTACTTACTACGAAGTCAGGTTAATATAAGAGATGTTATGTGAACTATTAAAACCGGTACCTATTTTAAACTACGTTTTGTATAGAGGGAAAGTGTTTACTGGTATATCCTGCATACAGTGCGTGACCGTTAAGACTGGCCTCCATACTAAATCGGAAAACATTACTTTTATAACTATGCCAATATAGCTGTCGCAGTCATCTGGTTGAAACAGCTATTTGATTGGATGACTAGCGCGTTTATTGAATAGCGACGTTTAATTGAATGATTAGACCGAACGTTGAATGAACGAGCCTCACCCAACGTCCAACAAATTAGCGGATTGTAACATAGCTCTTTGAACATAGCGGACGTAAAATCAGTCAGGTGATCGTTATATAGTTCATTTCTTTTAAACCGCGGCGTTGGTGCTCATCAAAACAAAGATGGCGTCAAACAGCTGGTACAGATCGAATAAAATAGTACAGCGTTGTATTTTTTTTTGCGAGAAATATCTTATTAATTATGTGTTAATATAATATATAATAAGTCATTTCATTTTTTTTTATATAAAGTTAGTTATTTTTTAGTTTCGAACTTATCAAACATTACAAAGTCAGCTATATATATCCATTCAACCACTATGCTAAATGACGTTCAGTCAAGAAGTTGAACGTTATGTTAAACAACTTGACGAGTTGTTCATTAGTCATTCAATTAAACGTCGCGATTCAATGAATGTGCTAGTCATCCAATCAAATAGCTGATTAAACCAGATGACTGCGACATAGCCATTTACCTACAGGTGCTTAAGGTGTTATTCTGTTTACTTTAAACTAATTGGAATATTTGATAGATTAATCAAACATTCTACAGTAGTTAACCTCAAGAAATATGATCGTCGTATAAGATCTTAGCTTAGTACTACACTAAGGTATAATTAACGGCTGATGGATATCCTGGGAAGTTAATAATGAAACCAATTAGCCAATCAAGTGCTTAAGGTTTTGTAACTATGGTGAGGTAAATTTTGATTTTGAGGACTTTATTACGATGTTGGCATTTGATTTATTGGTGACATACCCTGTTTATCATGCTGTAAAATTTGATATCATTGCCACAGTTACACCGTGTAGTAGTCACCGCAATTTAATAACGTCGTAAGGCCCATAAGCCTTTTAAAAGGCATAAAACAATTGATTTTCCATTGTGTCTGCTGTCTGGGCGTTACGACGATAAGACGAGTACCTTCTTATAGTAAACCTTGCTTTGTCACTATAAGCGTTATATTTTATTACTAACACTTTTTTGTCGCCACAAACTATAGTTGCAGCTACTACTCTACCTTAATAACACTTTGGGTTCCAAAGTAGGCTCTATTTACAGCTAAATTATTTGTTGGATCGCTGGGCACATAAAAGCATATGGTCATAATGGGAGCTATCGCAAGTGAAAAAATCTGCTAGATGGCGTACTGTTAGACTGAGGTCCAACTTTAAAGTCATTGGTGGTTTAATCAATCAATCAAAATCATTTATTTCAGACATTAAATAATCCATACATTTTAAATTATGAAAATTAGAAATTCAAAATCAGTCAGCTTATCAATACATATTACATTCAATTATATACTTATTATTATTAATATAATTTTATTTGTATTTTAAGTCCATACATGAAGCCGAAAGCTACAACGCGCAGGATGCTATTGGATCTGGCACGGACCCGGCCTCGCATCGAGGCTTAATAATACTTTGACATCTCACATCATAAATACCCAATCACCGTGTAAATGGACCTCAGTTGCGGCGCTAAAAGTACCTTCACGTTTCATTTAGGGTTTATATGATCGAATACAATACATAAATTGATCCTAAGAAGTTTTAAACCTCCCAAATCATTTTTAGTCCTAGATACACTAGCCAACGTGCACGCTCCCCGACCGGATACTTATAAATAAAACTGTTATTATGATTAACCAAGTGACAAGTGAGATAGCGCGGATATCTAAATTAAAGAAGTGATTAAGTTAAAATCAGGTTAATGGTCCAATAGCCGCCATTCGACGAGATTAAACCACGCGGTTAACTCTTGGGCATTCTAATGCAGGGGTCCCCAAACTTTGTATTATACCATGGGAATGATACCACGGCCGCACAGATAACTGGCAGGAAGAAAGAGTGAGAGTAAAGGTTAAAACCCTTAACCCCTAATTGGGGAAAAAGGGTTAAGAGGTTTGCAACGCATGTTGCACAGTTGCGGACGGCAGCAATCGCTTACAATGACGTAATAAGATTTTTTAAATTAGCCTATATTGTCTCTGAGCTACCATCGCTCGTCAACGTCAACTACTTCGCTCTTTTGCCTGTTATTATACTCTACGCCCCATTGGTCCTGTGGTTTAAGTACCAAGCCGTGGTCTCGGGGTCCTGGGTGCCATTTCTGGGTGGAGTAAAAAGTATGTTTAAAATTTTTCGAACATAGCTCGGGTTTATGATCACCGATCCGCATTAGGCAAGCGTGGTGATTAAGCCTAATCTCATCCTAGTAACGATGACTTTGTTTTCTATGATGGACGCTTTTTCCCTGCAGTGGGGCAGTTAAGCTGATACTTTATACTCTACGGCACACAGTTTGGGAATACCTGGTCCAATGAATAGATATGAACTATTCAAGCAGTGGTCAATGTATAGGAATGGGCGATTATCAATAAAATTCAAGCATGAATGCGGCGACACGTGATTCTAGTTTTTTGGATCAAATCGCACCTTACATTATGGAATTGGTTTAATTGTCACATTCTTACCACATTCCTAAGAGCATGACGGAGGTGTTTCAAAAAGTACCGCAGCTAATAAATTGCAATAACTTCATTTTCGTTATAGCAATTCCTTGAAATTTTTAAGTAAATAATTCACTTAAAATGATCATGTCATTAATTATCGTCAGTTAAGTTAAGTATTTTATATAAACTTTGAAATGCTGTTAAGTGAGCTAGTAATAAATAATTAAAATAAAATAAAAAATATAAACTGAAGGCGGGCCTCGGAGATATTGTTGCCTATAATGTAGCACATAGGTGAAGCGGAGAAAACGTAGCATGCTGAACAGATATTTTCTCTTCAATTGCCACTCACATGAATTTTACGCATGATTTACCTATCAGAGATCAGTTGTTTTGAATTCCACATTTAGATTTGACAAGAAGGTACTATAAAATTTACCCATACCCATTTGTATTAAAAAATATAACAAATAATAAAACAAAGGTAATATCAAAATATGTAGGGAAATATTTTAATTTATTATGTAATTTTAATTAGTTGATAGTACAAGAACAGTGTACTAAAACGGCTATAAAAAAAATAAACAAACTTCAAAGAGAACGCCACTTCTGATTGACATGATCGAAAGTAGACGCCGACAAAGTCATGGCAGATCTATAACTAAACAATGATGCAAATATCAAATCGTTTAATGTCTGTCTAGACAATGAGGCTATTAATGACAAAACATCGACATAGAATGGGGTTAAAGTGAATTATGTGACACCTAGCGATATTTTCATTGTAAAAGCGTTTCAATCACACCATCATGTCTGACTCTTGCATTTGCTTTTCATTGGTCGATTTACGGGTAGACATTATGATAATGTGTTCGGTAGTCATAATTGCAACTTATTTACGTGCATTAACAACACCGAAGCATAGGAGGCACTCATTCTCGTCATTAAGATGTACAGCTGCAATTGTTTCTTTTATTTTATCATCGTTAACATTATCATACAGGTTTATTATTTAAATATTCCTTAATCACAGTTTTATAAGTGGAATTTGCTTACTGTGGAATGCTTATTATGGAAAGTCTTCTTCCATTACCTTACATATAGAAAATATAAAAGATTCAATTTTATTTTATGCTAAGACCGTCGGATTTGTATTTTTATCTTCACCACATCATGTTATTGACATCTATCTGAGAAATAAGATAGATGATCAATCTCGCACGTCATAGTATTTCAAGCATCAATATTTTACATACATGTACATAGTGCGCTCATGTTATTTGAATGCATCTCCTTTTCAACAGTCTCACATAAATTTCGTATATGTTATATTTTAAGGTTTATTTAACATATTCAACGTTTCAAAACCTTTTTCAAATATTCAAAATACGACCAACATATCTTCAAAATTCCAACTTCAACCCTTCCCATACCACAGTCATTCACATCTTGATCATATCCAAATTGACTTGTTCCAAAAATATACACATGCATACGCTAATTTGAAATACAAAAACTTACAAATCTCACATTGGACTGCAGGTTGAAAAAACCTGGTTTTACCTTCAACCTTTAGCCGGAACAATAAATAACTTTTTTGTTTTCACTTCAGTCCGCGTATTGTTTACTTAGTAACAGGCAGGCGTGCGTCAAGGGAGCGTGGTGGGTCCCAAGTTATATTTGCAGCCTTTTGAAGTCTTTTTGTATCAGTAGTATCGACATTTGTAAAGTGTGTGTTTTTTTTGTTGTGACAGTTAAGATTTTTGTTTCGCTTTATTTAAATTGATGATTTCCGCATAATTAAAGTAGGTACGACTGGAGGTCTGTGATCCTACAATAGGGATTTTAGTAGGCTGTTGATGATGATGTAATAAAATGACATACTCGTAAATTAATGGCGCGTTTGTGATAATTATGCATTTTCACAACTTCATGTCATAAATTTCGGAATCAGAGTAGTAGTTTTTGAGACTGACACATGTAACCGCTCTTACATAATGATGACCAATCGTAATTCCCTCTAAAGGTAACATAGAAAAAAGTAACCATTGTATGAAGCCTGTCAAAACGTTTAAGGTTTCTTAGTTTGAAAATGAGTTTAGATAAAATAAAATACTTAGGTATTTGACCAATAAACTTCGTATTGCTGCTTTTGTAACAATGCAACTTCTTGATTAGCCGTAGTTATCAAAACATAACATGTTAACTGTTACAAATGGCTTTACAATTTCCTACCGATACCTAAGTCTGTAATAATGTTTATGACGTTGATAACAAAATTATGATGCTGGAGTATAAACAAAAGTGTAATCATCGGTTTGCTCAGAAATCATTGCATAAGCTCCTAGTTTTCAACGACGTAATGTGAAAGTCAAAGCATTACTAGACTGATTTGAGAAATAAGGCATAACTTAGCAGAACAGTGAAGTAGTAATTTTGTAGATTCATTAAGGTTAAACAGCTTGGCTTGTACGTAAAAGCACAAGGAATTATTTTATCGAATACGATATCGATAGGATTGAAAAGTGTAATAGTATCAAAACCATCGATATTTTTGATAGAGACATAGGTAGTATCATTAATATTGCACTATTGATACTATCGAATAGTATTAGTGTTTATTTTATTTGTTAGTGTTATGTATATTTTATGTAGGTACATGCTTCAAGTGAATAAATTGCATTGAATTGCTTAAGTTGCCTATCAATTATATCGATACTATTGGCTCCACTATCGATATTATTAATTTTGGTAACACTGTCGATATCAAAGACTTTTTTATCGATAGCCAACACTGCAATGTTCTAGTTTTCTTTAGTTAACTTCACTGTAACTGCTTAGTCTGATTGAAGTAAGCTCATTGAGATAATGAATACGGTAAATTGTGTTTTCGTTAGTCATACCTTTTTAAGGTGATAGCTTGTTTTACGTTTTACTTCGTTAATGGTTCAAGCATAGAGAATGGTGGCGGGTCTGTTCAAAGGATTTCTACTGTTTCTAGCGGTGAACCTGCTAAGTGGATAACGTTTGGATATTACTATGTTTGGTGATATTAGAAGATTTATTTGTGTTTATTTTGTTAAGTTGTAATGAGGAAGTTCTAGGTTTATTTATTTATTCATCATTAGACTAAAAATGGCTAAACGTTTTGAAGTTTTCGAACATAGCTCGGGTTAATCACCAACCAATGCGGGCGGGACAAGCGTGGTGATTTAAACCTAATCCCATGCCTTGATGTCATGCAAAGGCTTCCACCATAGAAATAGCCTTTGCCCTGCCGTGGGAGAGTACCTATATAGGCTGATACTTGAATAAAAAAGGCACATATATTTCAACTATAATTGTCGATTCAACACAGATTCACACTTATATAAAATGCTCGCGTAGGTACAATAATCTCAGCGTAGTTCGGCATGAAACAGAATCAGATTTTACGGAAAATGTGCGCAAGGGACACGATACAATAGACCGCCTAGCAAGTAGGTTAATGAACTTTTCAATGTAATTATTATCAGCCAGAGTCAACCTCTATTTATTTATTTTGTGGTCATAGGGATATACTCACATCTCTAAGCAAACTATAGGCATCCAACCAAACAGCTGACTGCAAAAACGATTAAAACCAAGTGTTGAAGCTAAAAAAAGAATCAGCATAAACGCTCGAAGCAAACACTTCAAGTAAACCCTCGTTTACGTAAACTTTGTAAAGGCGATTATTTTTTCCATAGCAACAATAGCCTTCTAGGAACCCATCGGTGTTTTGGCGTTCACTCATTGTTTTCTAAGAAATGGGAGCGGTGGTCAACAATGGGGGTGAATGAATTGAATGGCAACCGCAACTGTATTGACGTGTGAGTTGGACATAACCGATCTAGAAAAATTGAGTTTGTATGAACTTCTGTTCGGCTTCGGGGCAATTCGTCCCTTCAAAGAAGAATTTCAACTTTTATTGGCTGGTTACTTTGACGTTCATGCCTAACGCCACTAATATTTTATTGTTTTGTAGAGTTTAGTATTATCATCACAAAAATATTAGGTTAGGTTATATAATAGAATAGGGCGCATTTAGTAGTAGCCCTGCCTCATACGCCAAAGATCGTGGGTTCGATCGATCCCCACCCTGGACAAACATTTGTGTGATGAACACTTGTGTTTGTTAACCAAATCAAGCTATCTTCAAGAAAGGGCAAGTTTAAAAATTGAACTCTAAAGGGGTAAATTTTTTGCAAATTTTATTTGTAGGTATAGGTATAGTATAGGTATGTTCGATTTTTATCCCAAAAACAGATGAAATTGGTTCATAAATGTTGATAGTGAATTTAAGTTTAGTTTAATAACAAAGCCGATATCTTGGAAATTCCTATTTGTCGACCGCACTTGCGCTGTGTTTCACAAAGTGAGAGAGGGTATCAAAGGTCCAATCGGAAAGAGGATTTAAAATGTTAACAGCACACTTAACTCCAGTAGTTCTGTGTGTCCATGGTCGCCGATATCGCTTCCCATCAGGTGATCCTCACGTAAAAAAATAAGGCATTGCAAGTAACCACGGAAGTAATATCTAAGCTTATAGTTTTTGTGGAAAAAAAACAACATTTTAGCTAAAACAAAACTAACACAAATATGACCGTGAAAGATCATCTTTGGAATCTTTGTAATATAAAAGATCACAACAATCGGTAATAAAATATAGTATGCGAACCACGTGTTAAGGTAAATTGTATTGTTTTACTAATCCTAAGGCTTATCTATAAGGTGCCATTCAACTAAAATTAAACAATCGAAAATATAATAAGCGTTAACAATAAACCAGATGTTGGTAGTACATTTTCTGTTTATTCTTAAATCTTACAGAATTCCTTTAGATTATACCGCGTTTTGTTTAACAGAAGCAAATAGGAATTGTAACAATAAAACTATTTATCTCTTTTTTTGTGGAAGTCAAACCGCACGTGTCGTTAGAAAGAAATCGATTCTACTTTGTAAAGACCTGCGCGAACGCAGATGTTAACAATAGCCCATATGCGGTTGGGTGGCTTCTTAAGTGCATATGGAAGTGATTGTGGCTTTTATTCTAATGTTTATTTTAACCACTGTTATGTAAAAAAGTCAAGTATTCCCTTACACTTTCCCAATGCAGGCTTCCATCATAGAAATCAAGTCATCGCAACTATGATGAGATTACCCTTGATCACGACATTGACAAATTACATTATTTATATCCTCTGTTACGAGTTGAAATTGAAATATTTCTAATTATGTATGTTTGCATAAATTGTTACTTGATTAGGAGGTAGGTACTACAAATAATTAAAAACCGTTGTTGCAAACTACACCATTCAACCAAACATCAGACTGAAAAACTGCAATAACAAGATATTGGAGCTAAAACAAGAAACAAACAAGAAATAAAAATACTCGATACCAATACTCTACGTAAACTCTCGGAGTAAATACAATATTCTCTAAAAACCCATTGGCTTCCTTAGAGAGATTCCCAAACGGCAACCAGTTTCCACGATTAATTGCAGTTTGGGTAAGTATTAATATTATTAGTAGGTATCGAAGTACTGGAAGACAACAAGTTCTAACTAAATAAAAATCCCATAGACCTGGTTTACACTTCAGCACTTTATCTTTAGCTTCTGATTCCTACGAGACGATTTATTCGCAATCTATTAACCAGACTAGCCTTAGGCGACTAATTGAAACTTATTTGATTTATAAGAGTAGCCCTGCACGACTTGTACAGTAAGTGTTCGGACGACACGCCATATCTGTGCAAAATGCAAATGTTATAATTGAAATACGAATAACTTCTATAGATGTGGAAAACACGCATAAATTTAATTTTTAATACACACTGTAAATAAGTACAGTTCTTGTTACGAGGATAAACGGATTTTATTTGTTTTAGTAGTCTTCTAAATGCTGAATCCCGTTTTTGGAGTGCATTTATGGACTGACCTTCTGAACAGTGAGACAAGGGGTCGACTAAGTGGCTCGTGGTTGCACCGTCAAAATCTTGTCCACATGTTATGCTCGTGTAGAAACGAGAACCACTAGGCTGTAGAAAGAAAATTGTATTATGAAAACTAGACAATAAGGCAATGGGAAAATAGATCCCACCTTATTTTCAACCTTGTCTATCAAAAACATAAGAGCGAAAACCAATGAAATATTTCGTTGACTTATATCACATTAAGTAAGGGGTAAAGTGGGTTGGGGACTACGGTGCGGCGACCTCCTCGTGTGGCCTCTTCGGTAGTATTTTCTTTCTGTTTGGAACTGCTACCGGAGGGGTCCTGGTGTCCCTGGGCAACGGCGGGTAGCAATTGGCTTATCGCCATATTGCTACCCGACGGCTGACAGCTGCACTTTGAGGCCCAGCTCTGTCTGGGCCGGGGCCCTGTCCGGCGCCCTGTGAGGATCTCCTCCACTTTGGGCGCACCTTGACGTGGGCCCCACCGAGTGGGGCGCCTTCGGGCGCCACCCCCCACATCTTTTGTGGGGGTCTTTAGCTGCTGGTCTGCGCTGCGTCCCACAGCCAGTGGGATGCGGCAAGGCCGGCTAACCCCACCTCTCCGCCCCGCGACCCGACTGCGCAATCAGCGTAGCCGGCCGTGGGCTGTCTGGTGGGGCAGTTTTTTGGAAGCCTGCAGGCACTCTCCCCCACCTTGCCCTGCAGCCACAGGGTGTGGGTTTGTTGAGAGTTCTGCAGGAGCCCATGCCCGCGACGCCCGTATCGCAATCCAGCGATGCGGGCGCCGCTCGGTTGGGGCTTTGTCGAGGGCAGTGGGAGCTGCTCTGGGGGCTTTAAGCCCCGGGAGTCAAAAGAGCCGTACTGGCGTGCCTTGCTGTCCATGGGTGGGTCTGCGGTGATGAGGTTCGTCCTAGTTTCCCGCTTTCCCACCCCGAGCCTGGATTTGCCGGGAAAAGTCGCAGAGTGTTTAGTGGGTATGCCCTTGAACGGCCTCTGATTAGCAGAGGTCCAATCCAGGGGAGAGCCCCACACTACCTGGTCGTCTCCCAGCGGGCGCGGGTGTTGCATAAGGCGGCATTCACTCTGCGTGAACAAAAAAAAAACAAAAACAAAAAAAAAGGGGGTTAAAGTGGGTTGGAGCATTTTTTGATTTTGGGAATGTAGCAATAAAAATTTTGCTGCCGTGCAGTATGCAGATTTCTTACATTATTTGAATTTTAGGTAGAAACTTGTTTTGGAATTCCTTAAAAAAAACAACTATACAATTTATCCAGTCAATGGCGCCAAACTTTACAAAGACAAGTCTATATTTCCACAGCCCTAGTAAGAAGTACTAAGTAGGTTTTATCTATTGTAAAATCAAATGCAAAACATGCCTCTGCCAATGTATTGAATAGAAAACTTGAAGCATACAAATTGGTTGCAGCTCACGATCATGCCTTGTGTAATATTATTGCAGGTGCCACAACTAATCTAATAGGGCAATCGCTTGGTAAAATAAACCATGGCGAAAACAATAAAACTACTATTAATCTTGGGACTAACGCTGGCTAATTGTATGAATACGATCACAGTAACACTGTTACCGTGAAACGTGGTACAGATAGCCAAACATCAGATCTTTTTGAAGGACAGTTATGGTGACCTCACTCCGCTGATGGAAAAGGCTGTAAGGTCCAAATATGAGGTTGACGAGCACCAAAGATCAAACAAATTACTTAACTATTGAGTCTGTCATCCCCACACTGAAGGCCTGCTGAGATGCCGTTTCACGCCCCACCTAAAAACCCAGGATTGTATGAAGGAACACATGAACTGGAAGGGCATTCCATGACTTAATGGCATTGGGGAAGGAACGAGGAGCTAAACTTCTTGGTGCGCGCCGCCATTGTCTGGTCATTGTCAGGTACTCCAGCGGACGATCGCGGGCGGGCCGCTAGTTGGACAATAATCGCGTATGAAATTAATTTTGCTCGTCTCGTTTACTAGACACGTTTTCATTCACCACGCTAAAAGTGTAAATAACACTACTAGCACCTAGTAGCACTTTTATAAGGGTTATAAATCTAAACCGATCATTGAAGTCGATTCATATATCATTTAGAATTAAGTCAAGGTTTGCCACTTATTATTTCACATTAAATTATTTTTATGACTTGTCAGTGTTTGTTTATGAAGTTTTGATTAATTTCGTAAAATATGATCAAAATTTTCCGTTATAAAATTATTATGTCCATGACACCTTTACTTTTGGACAACAGATTTGTAGAGAAATCATTAGTTTTCAATGACTAATGTACCTATAACATACAAAACCAAGATGTTAGAGGTTAAGCATGAATTCTTGCTTGTTATCAACACACGAGAAATCGGGTGTAGTTGGGAACGGTACTGGATGATTTTCTACCAATTTAGTTTTTAAGTGTTTTGTACAATATCCATGACTATTTATGGATATGAGTATGGATTAACAGGTAGTTTCTCTAAAAACAACGTTTCTTTAAAATGATATTCCATCATTACAATTCTGTTGACCTTACTACAAACAGTTTATCCAGCTAAAGTTTAAAAGTAATGCTTAAAAGGAGTAGAAATCGCTACAAGCGATAAGACCACAAATGTACTGTTTATAGTTGTTGTCTCACACATGTAGGCTGTTCCTGTGCTATAAATAAAATTATATATTTATCTATTGTTGATTGAATTGCTACTTTAAAATAATAATATTTTTTCAACTACATGTCATTAATTATTCAGTTTTTTTATAATTTTTATTTAAATTTTTATAAATATTGACGAAAAAAATCCACAAAATTATAAAATGATGACGTGAAGACATTTATCGTATAATAACTGACCATTTTTGTTTCGAAGAATCAATGGCGCCACTCTTTTAGAATTAATATAAAAAAGATGTCAAAAGAGTCTGCATCCGTTCATCTAAACCACCCTAGAAGGGATGATACGGTCATCCATTATAAACGATGAGTCATCTTGTCGAAGTGGTTAGATCGTTTTACACAGAAAAACGGTGCTCAAGTGCAAATCTCATTTTACGAGGAAGTCCGAACTGCAAGTATGCAGTTCAGTTCCGACTTGACCTGTCAATACAGGTCATATAAATCACGTTTCACTTTTTGTAAAAGTCTATGAAGACTAACATTTTTCGATTATGAACAATTGCACAACGCTTAAACTTGTAATTGAAATGATTAATCTTGATTGAAAGATAAATTGTTACGACAAAAAGAAATAATATTACCTTTTATACAATATTTACAAGATACTGATAAGAGTTGGAACATGCTCACTTTTACTCATACTCATAGCAGAATATAATTATAAACTTTGTTGTTCATACAATCTACTCCAAGATTTTGTAGTTACACATTACCTCACCCGTATAGTAAATATTTTACACGCTTCTGTAACTAAAACAACTCTCATTTCACGCTTTATATCTACGAGTACTCGAGTCTCTCCACTTAAAACGTCTGTTTAAGCCTCGGGTACATTGTCGTTAATTGTTTATTTACGTACAGTTTCATCTCATGCGACGTTATAAGTGTTTTCGTCAGTCCAATAACGTCCGTCACGAAATTTAACACTTGACTATACGCAACGCAGTTGTGCCCTCGAACTGTCAAAGGTACATTAGCGTTCACAATGGCAGTTCTTTAAGACGTTGCCAAGACTTTACCATTGGTGACAAATCTTCACCGACAGAGTCTCAAAGCTCATTCTGTGACTGATGATCAATGAAGCTGTTTGTAAAATTAAATGGTGTTTTATCTTCTGCTTTGACAGCAATTGAGTGATCACTCCGAGTAAAATGCGTGACAGTAAAGAACGCCGCTCATTCTTGTTAAGTGGTTTCGTTTGTAATCACTGTATTTCTTCCACAGTTTTGGCTTGGATCTTTGTTTTACAGGCATTGTGTAGTTGGGTTTTTGAATGTATTTTAAATCTATATTTTGAAGTTGAATATAAGGTCTTTTGATGTTTTTTCTAACACGGATGGAAACATTCATCCACACGTGATAACATGTTTATAACAAAGGATGCGTAGTTTAATAAAATTCTACTGTTTTGTCTTTTTTGTTTACATACAAGTATTTTGCAAGAAGCAAGAAGTGGTAATATGCTATCAACCTTTTCATAAATAGTCTAGATAAAATACATGACACCATTCATATACCCATAACAAGCCTTTATGCATTACAACCAATAGCAATGTGTGAAACAATTTTTTATCTAAGTAGATTACTTAACTTTATTCCATTGGAGCTATATCAGTACTTATTTAAAGTACTATGTGAGTTATAGTATAATATATTTTACCCAACTATAAGACGGTTTTAAATATTAACATAAAATGTACGAACATAATTGTGTAAATAATTATCATTTTATGTCTAATTAGGCAGAAACCACGAAGATTCATATATCAATAAATTCTTATTTGTTTAGCTATTTACAGTTTTCCTAGGCGCAAAGCTAGCAAATTGACTCCGGTTAATAACTCATTATCGGAAATAAGCGATGTGTCCGGAATATCATTAGAAGCATTGGACAGCGTGTGTGCTTATCTAATATTTGTAGGATCAATATTAAAAGCTGATTCCAAGCACTTTTACTTCTACAAACATTGGTTTCTTGGATTACTTGCAGAATATTCATTGTTTAGAGAAAGGATAAGTTGGACGCGGAACACTTATTAAGAAGTACCTACCTAAAGTAGTAATTTATTTATAAGGTTAATAGGCCTATATACTGTACCAGTGCAGGGCAAAGGCCTCCATCAAAGAAATCAAGTCATCGCTACCTACTATGATGGGATCAGGTTAATCACCACTCTTGCCTAATCAATCCGCATTAGGAAATTTACTTATTAATTATTTATTTATTAGATCATCACCAAGTTTTCCATCAGTTAAAGATAATACGTTATCAACATCATCACCCCGTTGCAGTCCACTGCTGGACACAGGCCTCTCCTAATTTCTCGCTAGGTACTCGCATTTTCACGCCAGGTTAGTCTAGTAGTTTAAGTAACAGGATCTTAGGGTTTCAAGTTCGATTCCCATGTCGGGCAAAAAGTATGTTTCGATTTTTTTCAAACAAGCGGATGCGGAAACATGCGGATTGGTGGTCACTAACCCGAGTTAGTGACCACCAATCCGCATTGAAAGAGATGTTAAAGCCTGATAGGCCCTGACCACCAGCTAAGTAACGATGACTTGATTTCTATGGAGGCCTGTACCCAGTGGGCTTAAATATGCTGATAAGTACGTGTTACAATATTTATTCGCACAACAGATATGACTATTTAACGTGATTCAAATTGGAGACTACGGAATTTGAAAACAAAATACGATTGTTTCTTTACAAATAGTAAAGCATGAAATTTAAAAAGCGTAAGCAACAAAGCGTTACTAAGACTAAAGTTCTTTAGTTTCACACTATCGTAGACAAAAGATCTTACAATAGCCTTGCATAATTGTTTGATGTGGCAATCCTCAAGGTATCTTGGCGCCACCGAGGGTCCTTAAGTAACGAAAGGGCCGGCCCTTCAACGAAGTATGCAGGTGAAGAACATAGAAAAAATATACAAACTGATATTGATACATGGAGACAATAAGAGTTTTTTTCTCATCGACTTAAGTGGTGGAAAGATAAGAACATTTTGTCACCTTTTAAGGAGACATTTTAAAATTTCGAAAGTCTGATAGATACTATAGAAACTGTAGGAGAAACGAGCAGAAACGCAATTGAAATAGTGAAACAGTAACAAAGAAATGGCAAAATAATAAAGTGACAAGAATTTGGATGATGTATTGTAATGTAGCCAAGGAAGGAAAGGGAAGGGAAAGGAAACAATAGGTTAATTAGGTTTTGAAAACAGAATCCAATCTCTAGACCAGATAAACATCCTGAGGTAATTATACCTACTAAAAAAACAAAGAGAGGAGCATAGGATCTATAGTATTTTATAGAAACTCTACATCTTATATCAAAGGTGATCAGTTGATTAATGCTATTTGTATTAGAAAGCAATTTTAATAAGAAAAATAAAAAATATTTTCATTTTCGAGAAGTTTTGTAACTATTCAAACGCCAGTTGGATGTAAAATATTTAACTGATAAAACAATCATTACCATAAAATCAATAAATAAAAGATTATCAGTACAACTCCAACGGTTTCATATTTCAAGCAATATACGAGAACATTTTTGACATTAATCGGAATCATAATTTTCTATCATTATGACACTATTTAGGTAATTTACAAATTGCAGTCTTAATTTTATTGATATTGTCGTAGTTTTACTAACCAGATAAACTAGACCTTTGCCTTTAAGATTTTTTGCTAAAGTTTTTCCGCGTAAGTTGAGAAGAGAGGGGTCGGATTACGCTGGTGGCAACTTATGATTGGAATTTGCGTGGGCGTCGTCTACAGCTTGTTTTCTTTGAGTTTTCGGCTCATTAAGTGTTTGTATACACGCATTGGATACGTCGTCGCTTAGATGATAAATGGTTACTCAATATAAATCTCGGACAGTGGCGTGAATGTGACGAATACAGAAGGCAACGAGAAGATATTCCTCAATAGAAACCTTTTTTTATGTGACAGGTGGCAGACGAGCAGACGAATCACCTGATGGTAAGTGATTACCACCGCCCGTAGACACCTGCAATACCAGTAGAGTCACTAAGTTCATTGCTAACTCCTAACCACTTTTCCCCCTGTACCCTCACTCACTTGACGAAATACAGCGCAGGCGCTATTTCACGTCGGTCTTCTATCACTCCGATCGAGCCAGCCCATTCATGCCGAAGCGTGGCTCCCCATGTTAAGCATGCCGAAGCGTGACGTGACCACGTTACTCTCACAGTTGTAGGTACATCAGTGTTTCCTCCTTCTTACATTCCTGGGTTTATTAGGCGGGACGTGAAACGGCATCTCAGCAGGCCTTCAGGGTGAGAGAGACAGACTCAATGGACACTTTGTTCTATTGTTTTGTTATATTGTGCCTGTCAATCTCATATTTGGATCTCACGGCAGCTTACTATCAGGCGGAGTGAGGTCATCTGTTTGTCCTGAATATTAAAAAAAATGTTCGTATTACTGTCTTGTATGTCAGGATCCCGAGACCACGAGGCCGGCACTTAAACCACAAGAGCAATGAGGTGCTTGCAGACGGTAGAATGACACCACTTGCCACTAACTGCCACGAAACTTTGACTCGACCATAGCAGTTACCTACCTTTTACCTACGTATAAGTAAATGTATTTGTTTATCTACACATCATTACACACACTTTTCACATAGGTAATAGGTACACTACACATTTGCAGTCGTCCGTGGCACTCACTCAGCTGGTCCCACTGAAAACCAGCGTTACGGCCTATGGTCGAGACATAAGCTGAGTGAGGGCCATTTATGCTGGATGCCTCAACACAACACAGCATAATATAAACACACGGCACTGCTGGCCAATGGGGAAGGACAGTTTATTTTTTGTTGTTATTATTATTTTTTTTTTTTGTAGTAAGTAGTGTTTTTTTATTTTCTTGTGTTGTGCCAATTGTCTGTAGCATGTAATATGTGTTGTGGTGTCCAAATTAATAAATGTATTTTCTTTCTTTTAACCTACTGACCGTTTTAAACTGTGCCTTTGTCATCATACTGATCAAATTATATCGTATTAACTTTATTACTACGCTTAATGTTTAACGTTAGGTTTAAATAGGTTTCTTTGATTGTCTTGCAATTATAGGTCTAACATCTAAACAGGTAGAAGTATATTTTTTTAGATTTAGACCTAACTTCAAGCAAACAAGGTTCAAAATATCATATCCATTATTAATTATGGGCAGATTCCCATGAGCTGTAGCTTGTAAGTAAATTGCGCGCATCTACTTCCGTAAACTGAGTTACCTATAAAAGTGATCGTAAAATAATCCTAGTTAACAATAAATTACAAAAGTTAATACGTTTTACATGATCTTAAATGTGTTAAATAAATGGTACAAGAGAAAATATTATCGTATAACATCTCAGTTTATGTTCACTTGTCCCCGAAATAAGTAGGTAGCTAAAGCTAATACACAATTATGTACTAGATAGGACTTACATTTAACATAGATATCTAAAGCCATCCAAAAGGGTATTACATTTTTTCCATGGGAGAGCCACGCTTCGGGAAGATGGGCCGGCTCGACCGGAGTATTACCGCTTCCTCACAGAAAACCGGCATGCAGTGCATGCGCTGTTTCGCTGCGTGAGTGAAGGTACCGGAGGCCCAATCCAGGGGAAGGGGAGTCAAAAGGTAATCAACGCACTTGTAACAACACTGGTGGCAGGTGTCCATGGGCGGCGGTAATCGCATACCATCGGGTGAACCGTCGGCTCGTCTGCCACCTTGTGCGATGTAAACAGCACTCAGCGCCATCTATTTGCGAAAATTAGTCCTAACAACGAAGTGGGAACTGACCAGTTGCTTATAAACCTTCTACAGTCCCTGTTCTTTGTTCTCCCTCTCTCTTATGGGAAAATTATCGCTGTGTTTACACTTTCGGTGTCGTGTTATTCTATAATGTTCACAGTTGTGAAGCGGGCTTTCTTTCGGCTGCTAAACAGTTTTATAGCTACCTCTGACGCTTATAGAAATGGGATTCCCAAGCATTCTGCTTGTACTGACTTGAGTTTTATGGTTCAGTTTCTACGTAGAAAGCGGTCAATATGATAATTAACAAAAAATATTAAGGGCTATACGAATGAAACTAGCGCCGCCAACCTATTTTTACACTGATTGTGGCGAAAATATGATATTTTTGAAGAAAATAAAACATTCCAGACTTAGATCCAAGTAAATTGGATTTTTCAAGATGCAATACAATATTTCTAACACGCGACAAGTAACAATATCTAATGTTAATTATTGCTAAAATCGGCCACATTTAGCAATAATTGACATTATTGTTACTTGTCGCGTGTTTTACATATTGTATTGCATCTTGAAAAATTCAATTTACTTTTATCTAAGTCTGTAATGTTTTGCTTTCTTAAAAAATATCGTATTTTCGCCACAATCAGTGTAAATAGGTTGGCGGCGCCAGTTTCATTCGTGTAGGCTCCCCTTAATAATTCTTTATTTACTTTATTATAATATCTTAATCTACTTTATTTCACAAAAGCAAAATTAGTGGCAGGAGCCCCCTTTTAAGCTTCCGAAAGCCTGTGTCAGGATGCACCGCTTTTCAGTGACAATTATACAGGGTGTATCTGTGAACATTTACATCCCTTTAACCACGTGTTTGTGATAGGTGGCCAACGAATCCATCACCTGATGGTAAACGATTGTCGCCCTCAATGATCGGATTAGGTGTCTCTTTAACGTCGTAAGGCCCAGACAGCAGACACAATAGAAAATTAATTGTTTTTGCCTTTTGGGTTCTAGGCTTTTGGGTCTTACGATGGGAATCACTTGACATTGGCCAGGTTGTGTCACACCTCTGGGGAGGGACGTGAAGTAAGGTTCTTCAACCTGTACTCATGTCTCCTCCCCACTCTAGCGATAAGGGAGCGTCGCTGGGGTTTAGTCGGTATGCCTCCGGTCCCTCCCGGAGGAGAGCCCGACATAACCCGCCTGCTCCCCGGCAGGAGGGTATGCATAAGGAGTCGCAAGATTCATCATCATCATCATCATCAGCAACCCACGCTCGTCCACTGCTGGTCATAGGTCTCCCCCAATGCACGCCACCGCTCCCGATTTTCGGCCACTCTCATCCAGCTCACTCCAGCCAGCCTTCGAATGTCGTCATCCCATCTTGTAGCAGGGCGTCCAACACTACGTTTGCCGAGTCGCGGTCTCCACTCAAGGACTTTATGGCTCCAACGGTTGTCAGTTCTGCGGCTAATGTGACCGTCGCAAGATTACGTTGGCCTTTTCTGGTCAGCGGCATTCCCTAGCGTCAACAAAAAAGAAGGTCGTGTCACACCCAAGACGCCAAATAAAAAAGATTACTTAATTGGACGATCGCAAGCGACACTGCATCCGAGCAATCGGATATATTATGCGAACATGAAGCGAGTTCCCAGAAGCTCTGTTTTGGGTAATCAGCGCTAATGATGTCCGCCCGCTGTCTGGTATGCCAAGGCCCGATGTTGTCATGATACATTTGTCATTCTCACCTGGCCTGACTGCTTCAGAGTAGGCGTTAATTAGTAATTAGAAGCGGTTCTAGATAAAACAAAAATAAAAATAAATTTACTAAGTAGCTCTAGCTTGTGTTACAGATATCAGACAACAGAGGATCACTTAAATACATATAACACCCAGACACTGAACAAACACAAGTTTTCATTACACGAATGTTTGTGCAGGGTAGGGATCGAACCCACGACCGTTGACCGATTATTGACCGATGACCGTTGGCGTATGAGGCAGGGTTGGTAGTAAACCAAATGCGCAAAACGGTCAGTCAAGTCAAGTCAAGTATGTTTCGAATTTTTCAAACATAGCTCGGGTTTGTGATAACCAATCGCATTAGGCAAGCGTGGTGATTAAGCCTAATCCCATCATAGTAGCTATGACTTAATTTCTATGATGAAGGTCTTTGCCCTGCAGTGGGACAGTATATAAAATAAATAAACTAGGGCAACCCCTGTACTGTGAGTACCAGAAGACGATAATTAACTGGGGGCGTCTACCCAGAACCAAAACTTAGAAAAAGTAGTTTTCTAAATTGATTTGACCGTGACCTTTCGCGCTTCGAGCGTCGAGCGAACACCTTCTTAGCCACTGCGCCATAGGCCTCTTATAAATAGGCTGATACTTTACTTTTCGGTAGCCAACACTGTACAGTGTACATTCCCATTCCCGAATGACTTCCTGTGAGTCCATGACTTTAACAAAGTAAAGCAGGGAGCAAAACAATGGCCAATTCTGCACTAAGCGCTCCACCGGGTGCAATAAAACTGGGCTCATAATTCACAGTGATTCATTGCTGGGCTAGCCAGGAGGTAGGCTTCATGGAGGCTATTATTTTAGTAATTAATGCCCCGCCCTCACTTAGTATCGGGATTGCTAACAGTTCCAAGGGAAAGGGTATGAATGAGTATGTGGCTGATTGTTAAAATGGGCCGTCGTAGCCGAATATTGGTTGGAGGATTTACTATCTATACTATTTATAAAGAGATAACTTCTATAGTCAACGACAAGGCTTATACGTAAACCGAAAACACGAAACGCTTGCGCGATGTGATTAGACACAGCGCCATCTATTGATTCATTTCTGAATTACGGTCCCGAAGAAGTGAGGGCGGGCCACTATAGATAATAATTTAGTAGGGAAGCAGCGTATGTGCTGTGTTTCGTCGAGCCTGACGTCTAGTACGCCGGAAGTACTTACCATGATCTAGGATTTAAAAGAATGACAACGACATTAAAGCGCTAATCTCGGGTTTCTCTGCCAGAGACGTTAAATAAACCTTAATTGTCACTTAAATAAAAATATAGACCCTTATTTTAATAGCCATAAAGACTATCCATAATTAAGATCATCATCATCAGCAACCCACACTCGTCCTCTGCTGGATATCATCATCACCATCATCATTTTAGCCAATAGATGTCCACTGCTGAACAGTCTCCCCTAATGCACGCCACTGCTCCCGATTTTAGGCCATAATTAAAATAGTGAGTTTTTTTTTATGTGATAGATAGCAGACGAGCAGCCGGATCACCTGATGGTAAGCAATTGCCGCCGCTCATGGTCACTTGCAACACCAGTGGAGTTACAAATGCGCTGCCAACCTTTTATCCCCTTCCCCCGGGTGGGCCTTCGGTACCCTCACTTACTCGGCGAAACACAGCACAGGGGCTGCTTCACGCCCTAATAAACGCGTATTAAAGTTAAATGACATGCTCTGAGTGCAGCAGTTAAACTCCCGTTGGCGATGCGAACTAAGTATGAGCGGCGCGAAGTGCAACGACCCGCCGATAGATGGCGGTGTGCATTTTTGAATCACGCTAGCGTTACGATTTTTCGTTTACCCTTAAGCGGCTAATGTTTTTTTGTTTATTTGAGTTTTTAATACAGTTCGTTGAAAAGTAATAGTGTTTTATTTGTGCGGTAATTCGGTGTGATGAACACCCGTAATGTGAAAGGTTGCACCAATCCGCGCAGTTCCCACGTTAGTACCCTACAATGCGTGTTTGCTCGCCCAGTTAGTATCGCAAGTCACCGTCACGCAGCCACCGGCTTGCCACGATGGAGTGTGTGACATCTGACAATAATGTATTATGTTTGACGCGTCAACAGGCTACAATGTCTGTGCGCAAACATTGGTGAATAACGCGTAAAAAGTTACTAGTACCTAAATCCTCCATCTTTTTTTTATGTAATAGGTGAAGACAACCAGACAATTAACCTGATGGTAAGCGATTGCCGTCGCCCATAGACACAGTCAAAAAATGCTGGCGACAATGTCTATGCGCAAACATTGGGGCATAACGCGTAAAAAGTTACTAGTACCTAAATCCTCCATCTTTTTTTTATGTAATAGGTGAAGACAACCAGACAATTAACCTGATGGTAAGCGATTGCCGTCGCCCATAGACACAGTCAAAAATGCTGGCGACAATGTCTATGCGCAAACATTGGTGAATAACGCGTAAAAAGTTACTAGTACCTAAATCCTCCATCTTTTTTTTTATGTAATAGGTGAAGACAACCAGACAATTAACCTGATGGTAAGCGATTGCCGTCGCCCATAGACACAGTCAAAAAATGCTGGCGACAATGTCTATGCGCAAACATTGGGGCATAACGCGTAAAGACGTTACAAGTAAATCCTCCAACCGATATTTTTTATAGGTAGGTGGCAGACGAGTAGACGGGTCACCTGATGATAAGTGATTGCCACCGATAGACACCTTGCCATTATGGAGTGTGTGACATCTAACAATAATGTATTATGTTTGACGCGTCAATAGTAGCCACAATGTCTGCGCGCAAACATTGGGGCATAACGCGTAAAGACGTTACTAGTTAATCCTTCAGCCGATATTATTATTATGTGGCAGATGGCAGACGAGTAGGCGGATCACCTGATAGTGAGCGATTGCCGCCGCCCATTGAGACCCGTAACACCAGTAGAGTTACAAGTGTGCTCTCTACCTTTAACCCCCCTTTCCCTATTGATTGGGCCTCCAGTAACCTCACTCATTCAGCAAAACACAGCGCAGGCGCTGCTTCTCTTTCCTACTGCTTGACCCAAAGGTTGACTGTTAGAGAAAGCCTCTTTGCATCAAGTTCGCCTATGTTCGAAGTTTTCTCCAATAAACAATCAAATAAATAATAAATACATATTTATAAGAAAGTGGAAGTGGTTTTCTTATACATATGTACTGTGACAAGGTCCTAAAGTGTATACATATTTTTGAACTCGACTTGTACAATCGATAAATTTACCACGCAACTTGTAGTAACTTTATCTCCTCGAATTACTACCAAATCGGCCTTTAGTAGGTACTTTAGTGACATTTTGCCTCCATATATCTTGATTGGTCGATATCCATGTTGTAATACTTAGACGTAACAACCATCTACAATGAAACCGTCCCTCGCGCGATAATATAGGTGTACATACCTGTCGCATCTAAACAAGAGACACGTATGGCGTAGTGTGAAAGGGACAGGGATATAGCTTCGTTCGTGGATTACGTTTCAATGTTGACCCTCTGAATGCGATAACCTTTGGATTTCTTCCGTGATGACAATACCTGTTGCCACATTTACCTAGTCTGTGGAAATGTTAACTGATTTAATAGTCTATCCACGAGTATGTAATTATTACCGCGACGAGACTGTGGGAACTGTGGGAGAGCCACGCTTCGGCATGAATGGGCCGGCTCGACCGGAGTGATACCACTGCCTCACAGAAAACCGGCGTGAAGCAGCCCCTGTGCTGTGTTTCGCCGAGTGAGTGAGGGTACCGGAAGCCCACCCGGGGGGAAGGGGAATAAAAGGTTGCAGCGCACTTGTAACCCCACTGGTGTTGCAAGTGTCCATGAGCGGCGGCTATTGCTTACCATCAGGTGATCCGCCTGCTCGTCTGCTACCTATCACATAAAAAAAAGACGATACTAGTGTTGCTTTGACTTATATTAATTGTGAGGATTATGAGATACCTAATATTGTGTAAAAAATCTAGCTATAAAAACATAAATTTTTTGGAGCACACTTATTAATATTATCTTTCTACAAATCACAATAATTTGCATAATTGCTGAAAGTGGCCACTTTTCGCAATTATGAAAAATATTTTTACTTGGCGCGTTCATAGATGTTGTTACGCATTCGAAAAATTGTTAATGCATTGCTTTATGTTTTCATAGCTGAATTTTTTTAAATACAGGGCGTATCTGTGAACATTTAAATCCCTTTAACTACGGGTTCTACCAACCATTCTGAACAAACATTTCAACTTGTCAACGAAAAAAAAAAAATCGACTCCCCTTAAACTACTAAATGACCAAGTCACGTGACTGACTTTGTATGGAAAGATGATATTTTTTTATACGAATTTTCAAAAGTCATAGCACAAATGTGTTGCTCAGAATGGTGGGTAGAACACGTAGCTAAAGGGATGTAAATGTTCACAGATACACCCTGTATATCTCTTAATCCCCACAATTAATATAAATCAATTGGTGACGCTAGTATCGCCGTCGCGGTATCGCCTTAATCGATATTTTTTATCGCAACATTTTATCTATTTTACTTAAAAAGTCAATCATCAATTATTTGATTACATTAGTCAAGTCTAAAAGCCATCTCAGTGGCTTTTATTTTTAATTAATGTAAAAGATTGCGACCTTTTTGCTCTATAATAGAAATGATTATAATAAAGGAAGTCATTACAATATAAATAATGAGTGTGAGAGCTTAATAAGACTAATTTAGAAGTAACTGGACTAATTACAACATCTTAATGTATGTTGATAAAACTTGAATTAATGATTTACCTGGAATTTAATTTATACTTAACTATTTCAAGTTTTTTATGTTATACAAAATCGAATACCTACACCAAAATTGAATATTGTAAATAAACGGGTCGGATTACTTGGTTCATTGTTTTTGATATATTTGCACTAGTGGATTAAAGATGTCAATTTTTTGAGGAACTTAATAGCTCTGTGCCCTGTGGCTAGGGGCGTTAAGAATACTGCCAAGGTATTCCCGGCCTGTCGTAAGAGGCGACTAATCGGGCTTCGGAGTATCACGACTCCGCGAGGGAAAAAATCCTACTGGGTGTCCTGGTAGGTCGCGCATTTGGGAAGGGCTGCATTGCGCCAAACAATTTGCCTCAAAGTGGCGAGTTGCGGTACGGACTACGGTCCAGTCCCGGCTGTGGGGTACCCACACACCACCTTGTCCCCCACATGTGGCAAGGTAAAGGCAATGATGGTTTCCCCTGGGAAAAAAAAGAAAAAAAAAAGAATCTTCAATGTTGAGTGCACGAGAATTGGTTCCCTGGACGAATTAAAAAAATCTCGATATACCTTCTACTGTAAGAAGGTAGGATTTCAAAGTCCCACTCACTGCCATCACCAGGGCGAGACAGGCCATCTGTATGCAAATGAGGGAACAATGCAGTGACAAACGTACAGACAGAATTTCCATTGCATAACTAAAAGCGAAGTTTGGTGTAATTACAAATGTCTTTACGAGTTGTAGGTTTACCTTTGTTGTGTTTCTTGTGTAGGAGTTAAAGTATTTTCTGAATTTAGGGCACTAACTGTGTGTAAGTACCTATCCTGTGTTTTTTTTTTATGTGATAGGTGGCAGACGAGCATACAGATCACATGATAAGCGATTACCGCCTCTCATAGACACCTGCAACATCAGTAGAGTCACAAGTGCGCTGCCAACCTTTTATCCCTTCCCCCCGGGTGGGCCTCCGGTACCCTCACTCACACTCACACACTCCGGTCGAGCCGGCCCATTTATGCCGAAGCGTGGCTCTCCCACAGTTAGAGTTTCTAGTCTAGCTTAATCCCATCAAGGTAGCGATGACTTGATTTCTGTGATGAAAGCCTTTGCCCTCCTGTGGGACAGTAAGTGGGATAGGGGGGTTCGTAAGTGGCTGGTGGACAAGTTTTTTATGTGATAGGTGGCAGACGAGCATACAGATCACATGATAAGCGATACCGCCTCTCATAGACACCTGCAACATCAGTAGAGTCACAAGTGCGCTGCCAACCTTTAACCTCCTCTCCCCCAATTGGCGAAACACAGCGCAAGTGTTGCTTCTCGCCGGTCTCCTGTGAGGCCGTGTAGTATCACTCCGGTCGAGCCGGCCCATTTTTGCCGAAGAGTGGCTCTCCCACGGTTGATACTTTTACTTTTACTTTGTAAGCTAATTAGCAACCACGTGCTAACTAGCCCTTGTTCTTGGCCAAAGAATTGGGTCGTGAACTGACTTGAGTCCAGGTGTAAAGCCATTGGTAAGGACGATATTGGTCTGTCTGTCTTTACGTTGCATCTACCTACCCCAACTGTCGAACTTTGTACATAAAAACTTTTTTTTTTTTTGCAATGTAAGTTTCTATTTTCGATAGTGGCTGTGCAGCCACACATCAAAGTATACATAACTGTTTCTTTTCATAATTTCTTCAATCGACTCTCATCTTACTGTCAAACAAATAAGGTTGAATGTCAGTTGGAAAAATTTAACGGATTGTGGTAGCCTGATGTGGTGGCTGTCTGTACAAGCACAAACAAGTTCCATACACGGAAGATTGATCACTTTAGAAACTATATGACTAATATTTTGCTAAATTATTTGGACTTAGGATTTCTGAATTGAGAATTTGAAGTTAAGCACTACTTAAGTACAAACTTTGACATTTGAAGTATGACTTAAGGAACTTAACAACTTATCTAATCTTAAATCGTTAGAACACAAGTAAAGCCATAGAAACCAAAAGTACCTATGATGACAAGTAAGCAACATGTAAAATGGCTGTATGTATTTTTACATGGATTTGTATTTAAATAAGCCATTCTTAAATATTCATTAGTACTCTGAATAATATTTGCATGAATTTAGATGTCTGCAGAAAATGAGCTAAGGATCCTTTTAGACTGGACTTTACAGGTCCTTTACACTGAATTTTACTGGTTCTTTTAGACTGGATTATACAGGTCCTTTAGGACTGGATTATACAGGTCCTTTAGGACTGGATTATACAGGTCCTTTTGGACTGGATTATACAGGTCCTTATAGATAGGATTTTACAGGTCCTTTAGGATTGGATTATACAGGTCGTTTTGGATTGGATTATACAGGTCCTTTAGGATTGGATTATACAGGTCCTTTAGGATTGGATTTTACAGGTCCTTTAGGATTGGATTATACAGGTCCTTTTCCCACCATGTCTTTTTTACCGTAAGATAATCAGGCTTTGGAGTACGTGAGCATGCCACTACTGGGGAGTGGCTTGCTCAGTATCACGACTCCGCGAGGGAAAAAATCCTACTGGGTGTCCTGGTAGGTCGCGCATTTGGGAAGGGCTGCATTGCGCCAAACAATTTGCCTCAAAGTGGCGAGCGCGATTTGCGGTACGGACTACGGTCCAGTCCCGGCTGTGGGGTACCCACACACCACCTTGTCCCCCACATGTGGCAAGGTAAAGGCAATGATGGTTTCCCCTGGGAAAAAAAAGGTACTTAATTGACTTCAATGTTGAGTGCACGAGAATTGGTTCCCTGGACGAATTAAAAAATTCTCCATATACCTTCATCTGTAAGAAGGTAGGATTTCAAAGTCCCACTCACTGCCATCACCAGGCGAGACAGGCCATCTGTATGCAAATGAGGGAACAATGCAGTGACAAACGTACAGACAGAATTTCCATTGCATAACTAAAAGCGAAGTTTGGTGTAATTACAAATGTCTTTACGAGTTGTAGGTTTACCTTTGTTGTGTTTCTTGTGTAGGAGTTACAGAATTTACTGAGTTTAAGGGGCTATACGAATGAAACTAGCGCCGCAAACCTATTTACACTGATTGTGGCGAAAATATGATATTTTTGAAGAAAATAAAACATTACAAACTTAGATCCGAGTAAATTGGATTTTTTAAGATGCAATACAACATTTCTAACACGCGACAAGTAACAATAATGTTAATTATTGCTAAAAACGGCCAATTTTGGCAATAATTGACATTATTGTTACCAAATTTCTTAGATTTTTTTTATCATTTGACAATGTATTTGTAATTTCATTGTAATATTAAGTATATTAACTTAATGTAATTTCAATTCGGCTCTTAAATAAGACTAACGCTAATTGCATACCGACGAGATAAGTGAAGCATGATTGTTCTAATTGAACTGTATTTGACACCTTATTTGTAACCATGACAGGTTAGGAGGGGAGGCCTATGTCCAGCAGTGGACTATTGGCTAAAATGATGATGTAAACATGTTTTAAGCAAATAAATGATTTCTGATTCTGATAGCCTGATACCTTTACTTTACTTCTCGGAACCCAGCGGGCGTTTGTAAGCTAATTAGCATCCACGTGCTAACTAGCCCTTTTTTATGGCCAAAAAACTGGGTCGAGAACTGGAGACCAGATGCAAAGCCACGTAAGGACATTGTGAGTCGGTCAATCCTTACGTTGTTCATATAGCAAATGTCGTAATTGCGACATAAAAAAATATGTTGGCGAATATCACGTGACCTATACAGGGTGTAAGTATGAACATTTACAACCCTTTAACCACGTGTTCTATCAACCATTCTGAACAACATTTGTTCAACAACTTTTCTAAATTCATCGAAAATGTTTTCGTCTCGATCATGTCACGTGACCGACTTTGTATGAAAAAGTGAATTGTTTTATGCGTATTTTTATAAGACATAGAACAAACTTTATTCAGAATGATTGGTAGAACACGTGGTTAAAGGGATGTAAATGTTCACAGATATACCTGTATTAGGTAATCAAACCAATGTACTAAACGAGTCGACAAGACATACACTTGTTAAAGATAAGCATCAAATAACATTATCTAATCTTAAATCGATAGAACACAAGTAAAGCCATAGAAACCAAAAGTACCTATGATGACAAGTAAGCAACATGTAACATGACTGTATGTATTTTTACATGGATTTGTATTTAAATAAGCCATTCTTAAATATTCATTAGTACTCTGAATAATATTTGCATGAATTTAGATGTCTGCAGAAAATGAGCTAAGGATCCTTTTAGACTTGACTTTACAGGAGACCTATTTTTGAATTTTCGCTTCGTCCAAACAAAACTACTCGTTTTGCAAGTCACGTCGTCTCGTAAGTCGCATGATTCATAATTTTCCCTATTTTTGAAATCACTCGCTTAGGATGTTGTAAAGCTTGACAAAGTAGGTATAGTGTTAACTCGTTAATATTTGACGTGTGATTTGACGTAAATGCGACCACTCGCCTCACGGAAACGAGTGGTTTACACCACTCGTTGCAAATCGCTCGTTTTCGAATGATTCAAAAATGCGTAGGTCAAAAATCATGCGAGTCATACATTTTTTAATGAGACGACAATTCAAAAATAGGTCTCCAGGTCCTTTACACTGAATTTTACTGGTTCTTTTAGACTGGATTATACAGGTCCTTTTGAACTGAATTATACAGATCCTTTTGAACTAAATTATACAGATCCTTTTGAACTGGATTATACAGATCCTTTTAGAGAGGATTTTACAGGTCCTTTTGGACTAGACTATACGGTTCTTTTAGAGAGGATCATACAGGTCCATTTCCCACTTTGTCTTTTCTACCGTAAGAGAATCAGGCTTTGGAATGAATACATCGGCTCCATGGGATTGATACCATCGCCTTATATAATTATCAATACCTTTTATAAAAAACTAGTAGCCCGCTCACTTTGTTTCGGGACAGTAGTTCCACTGTCAACTAATAGATGGCGCTGGGCGTTGATTGCATCGCGCTAGTGTTTCGGGTTTTCGGTTTGTATACAGGGTGTATCTGTGAACATTTACATCCCTTTAACTACGTGTTCTATCAACCATTCTGAACATCATTTGTTCAACAACTTTTCATAATTCTTCGAAAAAAAATTTGACTCCCCATACAAAATGACCAAGTCACGTGACCGACTTTGTATGGAGAGATGAAAAATTTTTATGCAAATTTTCAAAAGTGATAGTACAAATGTTGTTCAGAATGGTTTGTAGAACACATGGTTAAAGGGATGTAAATGTTCACTGATACACCCTGTATAAGGTTTTTCAATGTCTATAGTATGTACCTCTTTATACATAGTAATAGATAATAGATACTTGTACCTAACCTAAGTTTGTTTTTTTGTAGTTCACTTTGCATGTCGTGGTAAACTATAACTAAGACAACCCTTAGAATCAGTTACTGCGTTAGATTTAAGACTATTATTATAGCGTGTGCCTTGTTGATTTCTAAATGAATAAGTTTTGCAAGTCTTTGTATAAGGACCCTAATATTTTTGCTTGTTACCATAATAAATGCTTTATACTTCGTCTTGTTAGGGCTTATTCACGTCGAGTCGGAGGTGGTTGGATAACTCAAAACATTACGCCCATTGTGCTCTTATTGTTCCGGATGACTCAATGGGGGGAAGGGGGGGAAAGGGGCCTTTCCTTTTAGGTACATTTTGTTTCGGTGAAAATCCATTTATGATACGGGCGATAGGAGTTACTACAAACTTTCGCTCGTTGCAGAGACACGGTCACCAAAGCGTAGCTATCATGCCCATTCATGGACCCAGGTTCTAAGCCAGAGGGGGACAAATTAGATTTTTTACAAGCTAGGTGCTTATAAAGACCTCCGTGGGAGAGCCAAGCTTCGGTATGAATAGGCCGGTTCGACCGGAACGATAACACACGGTCTCACCGAAGACCGGCGTGAAGCAGCGCCCGCGTTGTGTTTCGCCGAATGGGGGTACCAGAGGCCCGATTGGGGGAAAGGGGCTAAAGGTTGGCTGCGCACTTGTGACTCTACTGGTGTTGCAGGTGTCTATGGGCGGGGGTAATCGCTTACCATCAGGTGATTCGTCCGCTCGTCTGCCACCTATCATATAATAAAAAAAACAAGTGCACTATCTAGCACAAACACAAAACACATTGTTGATAAAAAACATTCAAATTTGGTGCGGGAATTTATCTTTCTCTCATAAATTGCATTTTTTTAGATTAAATTGTGAGAAAAAGCACCCAATCATCATTATTGCAATAGTACTAGGTATGTCCATAAATGCGCTGTCATTGAAAAATTACATTTATTTAATTATACGCAATTAGGCACATGATTAAAATTAAATACCACTTGTATAAATAAACGTGACATCTATAAATGTTTATTTGTCTAGTACAAATCAATCAACATTACATTCAAATCGTTTACGACTGGCACTTTATAAAGATAATCAGTAGTAGAACATCTTATTGCAAAATCTTATTAAAGCTCATGCTATCCTGTTCCAACACGCCATGTTAAAAGAGGCTGGAACTAGTTTTCTTTCGGAATTATTCTTCTATGTATCGCGTTTTGTAACAATGAAAGAGCGCACTCCTTAGATGGCCTTTTTTTTTTAGAGTCCCACTGCTGAGCAAAGGCCTCCCCCAAGTTCCACCATAGATCCCTGTCCAACGCCCTTGACTGCCAATCTTGGACATAGGTACTTATACAAATCGTCACACCTTCTTTTTCTAGGCCTGCCCCGTTGACGGTGTCCATCGACTGGCCGCCATTGGGTGACGATTTTTGTCCATCTTTTGGGGCCTATTCTGCACACAAGATCCGCCCAATCCCAATTCCAAGTTTTGCAGCTTTTCTACCTACATCTGCTATTCCAGTCTTGGAGCGTATATCAGAATTCGCACTCTATCTGATAATTTGATGCCTAAGATGCTACGCTCCATGGCTCTCTGGTAAATCTTAAATTTGGACTTGTTTTCGGTCAAGAACCAAGTTTGTGCACCGTAAGTCATGGCCTTATGGAATCTTATTAAATTTGAGATGACCAAAAGCACAGAAGACTGGCGTAGGTAAAGCAGCGCCTGCGCTGTGTTTTGTCCAGTGAGAGAGGTTACTGGAGGCCCAATTCGGGGAAAGGGGGTTAAAGGTTGGTAGCGCAATTGTGACTCTACTTGTGTTGCAAGTCTTTCGTTTGCCATCAGGTGATCCGTCTGCTCGTCTGCCACCTAATAAAAAAAACAAGTGTACTCTCTAGGACTGTAAGCATACCTGTTACGTTACGTTATAAGTGTAAACGTCGTTTTATAACTAGCCACTGTGCCAATGTAGCAGTCAACATTATCTATCATTGCCGTAGCTAAATGCTGATTTTCCATTTGGACACAGTTTTTTATTTGTTTCTACTGTGAACTTGTTGAACAGAATTGAATTGTCAGTGTAATTATCATCATCAACATCATTATTTCAACGTGTCATCACCTGGTACGAATGGTCAAAGACTTCCAGATTAGCCAATTGGCCTCTGCAACTTTTATCAGGTATTTTGACCACCTCATCAGTTGGTGTTGTTGTCTGCCTACTATCTTACATTTGCAGAGCCTCTGTCTTTATCAACACTATGCTACCGTCATAGATAAGTACATAGATAAATAGATAAAACATTTAATAAGCATACACATCTTGTAGTCATAAAGTACGGAGTTATTTCATGTCTTAGGTATTTTAACAAGATAAATAAATTGAGTTCAACAGTTTCATAGCGGTGTATGTTTTGCTCATTCAGGCATCCAGTTCACCCCATGGGTTCACCCTGACACTTGAAAGCTGTATTTTTTTAGTTTGAGTCTAGTTTGAGACCAGGTTGATTGCTGGTGTGATTGTCTGGCGCATTTATTATTATTATTTATAGCTTTACCGTGAACGTCTTTAGAACACATGAAACAATAATCATCACTATAAACCATGTATTTTATGAATTGAAATTGTTATGTAGATTAACAATAATTTTGTCATTAACATAATAAATAACGGCAATTTATATGAAACGCGATCCATAGGTTACTGTGGTCCTTGGATTAACATAATGAAGATTTATTCGATATTTGAAGGCGATAAAACCAGCAGAGTATTGGATATCAGTGGGCGTATTCTCGGTTAGTGCAGAAACACCATTACACTGGCAAATGGCTTCATTTGTGGTGCTAAGGATTATTGTTCAGAGTTTAAGTAGTGTTGGGAAAGATTTAGATGACATAAAGTAAAACGTAAAGTATATACCTATTTATTAACCACAGAAAATAGACAGACAAGGAGCAGTAACCGAAATAATACTACAATCGGTAGTTTTTAAGAGCAACTAATAGTCTGCCATCACTACGTTTTGGTACTTAACTTAGACTAGTAGCAATAGATGGTGCTGGGAGTCGATTATTTTGCGCAAGTGTTAATTTAGCCAAAAAAAAATCTCATAAAAATTCGGCGCCGACTTTAAATCATATTTTTGGGTTAACTGCGTAAGCGTATTCCTTCTTAGAAGGTCGGCAGCGCATTTGCGACTCCTCTGGTGTTGCGGGTGTCCATGGGCGGCGGTAATCACTTACCATCAGGTGAACCGTCTGTTCGTCTGCCCCCTATCTCATAAAAAAAACTGAAAGAATGTCAAAAGAAGTACACACGTGCAATTATAACTAACGTATTTTCTTTTTTATGTGTAAGGTGACAGACGAGCAAACGGATCAACTGATGATAAGCGATAGCCGCCGCCAATAGCACCCGCAACGCCAGTGGAGTTACAAGTGCGCTGCCAACCTTCAACCCCCCAATTACCTTCGGTACCCACGCTCACTTGGCGAAACACAGCGCAGGCGCTATTTAACGCCACGGTCTTCAGTGAGGCCGAATTCAATGCCGAAGCGTGGCTCTCCCACGGATAAAAAATCTTTAATACTTCATTCATTTCAAGACGGTTCTTTTCCTTTGGATCTTCATAATGTTAATTTATTAATTAAGCTACACGACTAGCCACCTAATATTGTTCAATCTTAAATCCGACTTTACAGCACTATTTCCATTATTTGGTAAGTTTGTACGTATGATTATGGTAGGTAATTTGAATTAATCAATTGTTGCACAATGCACTCGCGGCAATAAGTAAAACACAATTCATTGCCAATTAAATTGAATGGTGCTGGGACCAAATCATTGGATTTCAAAATTTCTGGTAGGTACTTAAAATAGTTCAGGTACGAGGTAACACTCTACACTAGCGTAGGTCTAATATGCAAACCTATAATAATATTAAAACGGGAACTAACGCGACGTTTATTGTAAAGTACATTGTATTCTACTTACTGTTTGACGTTTTGGCTACGTTGCAGTAGCCGTGGTCACAAGTAGACTGGCGGTGCACGGCGCGTTGTCTGCTAGGGCCCGGCAGCGAATCTCTGGACACTCACGTTTTGACAAATTAAATCGCCATTAGATAAAATGTCAGTAAAACTACTCCGACACAATAAACTAACCGTATCGGTGTTAAATTTTATATCCTCTGTTATTGGATTCCATTTGGAAAAGAATCAACACGGAATAGACTGCCGTTGGGGTGGAAAGGTCAAGGACCTTTCCAACCCACCACTGTGGAGGCCGCGTACAGGAGGCCGCAGCCGTGGCAGGCCTCCCACCAGATGGACCGACGATCTAGTTAAGGTCGCGGCAGTCCCTTGAATTCGGGTGGCATAGGACCGATCTATGTGGAGAACTTTGGGGGAGGCCTAAGGATGATGATGATCAGTGAGATTCCATATCTCTTCTCGTCTCGCCCCTTTGGTGGTAAATCACCTTAAGAACCACTGAACCATTGTTGCATGTTTCGGATTCATCTATATCAGTTTGAGAAATTCTCGACCAACACTCTGTCTAGTACACAGTGAAGCTATGTACGTAGATAGTTAAGGCGTAACCATACAGCTGTAAAGCTTAATAAAGATTATTTTGCCCAATGACATGTAAATAACTAACCGTGCGTAACTAGCTCCATTTGAGACTAACAGATATACAAACCGGCCATTTGTAATCATTTTATGTAAAGGCTTGGGTAATGACTGCCATAATCAACGTAGTAGCAGAAGCCATACTAATATTGTAATAAACTACATTTTGCAAGCGAGATGGAAATTATGTCCAGAGATACATTGTAAAGTAGAATTCGAATAGTTTTGAATACAAGAATGGTCTTTGATATAGAATTGATTTAGTGTACCTATTTGGTAAGTTCAGTGATAAATTTTATGTATCTAGATTTAAAAAATGCAATTTATATTAATACTAGTGGCCCGCCCTCTCTTCGCTTCGGGACCGTAATTCAGAAATGAACCAATAGATGGCGCTGTCGTCAATTACATCGCGCAGGCGTTTCGTGTTTTCGGTTTACCTATAAGGCTTGTCGGTGTCCATAGAAGTTATCTGTTTATAAATAGTATAGAAGAAGAAGATTGTTGCGGGACAAAAATAATTAATGTAATTGACGAATAACAATTACACAACTAGTTCGAACATACAGAATGCTATTTAAACAGGCTTTCAAATCCAAAGCAGTCTTTTGCTATCTTTTCATGCGAAAAGATAGCCTTTAAGTTACAAACCGTCAGTTGTAATGGAAAACGTATACCTAATACTTATTTACCTTTGAGAATGTAACAATGTTATACAAATATAGAGCTAGAGAAACAGGAAGATTTTCCAAAACATTAGACGTTGATTTATCTCTTGTCCGTAGTTTAGCATAATCTGTGGTTTAGTACTGCAGGTGAACGCTTTGATGTGCTTCCTCAATAGTTTCAGTTTTCAGGTCAAACGAATTTCAATTCTAAGAATACTCGCGTAACGTAATTATTTACTTGAATGGAACGATTTCTATAAAGTTTACAGACATTTTGGTGGATAAATTGTCCAGTAAATCAAGGAACATTTAACATTTATCATTTTATAGTGTGACCCGTTATGATGGTAGTATAATATTGGATAAGAGAATATGCTGAGTATGTTCCCTATGAAAAGGGAAGATCTTCCGCCAAGCTGGGTTGAATTGGTCCGGGACCACGCCGTGACCGCACGGTCAAAAAATCAACAATACAAAAAACATAGATGGTACCATCTTGGTTTGTTGTATACCTATGTGTATCCCAAGAATTTTGCTTTCGCGAGGAAAAGAGAACTTCTTCCATCGGGCGATGGTAGGTGTCGCCATACATTTATAACTTCTCTTATACCACAGAGGATAATAAATCTATTTAGACTGCGATTTGTATTTAATAGTTGTCATATTAAAATATGTTTGTTACTCCATTTTAAATTATTGGTCGATGTAACAGCAAAAAACCCTATAATAATTTGACATCAGCTTTTAATGAACCTCAAACCTAACACCATTGTATCTTTAACCCATCATTAGGTTTTATTACTCATTAACAATTAATAACATTTAAACCAAGGCGTAAATGAGTTATTTTAATAGCTCTCTAATGGGAACTACGGCTTAATTCAAGAAAGTCACTTATTAATTTTATTGCTGTAGCGTTTAAATTGTAATAAATGTTACAACTTCGTGAAATGTATACTTCTTGTTACCAAATAGTTCGTAAAGGTCCTTTGAAGATATAAATAGACTTACACACCTTTGATTTCAACAATAATGTTGAATTATATCTTTTCTACTGTTAGGTCGGCGGTGAGGGATAACAGATTACGGAAACCTAATGTCTGATAGTTTCTAAAATGTGTAATCATGTTGCATTTGGTCTGATTTCCATGCCTTAATGGTTGTGATGGTTAGACCCACCGTTTAAGCGTGGGAGAGCCACGCTTCTGCATGAATGGGCAGGCTCGACCGTAGTGATACCACGGCCTCACAGAAGACCAGCGTGAAGCAGCACCTGTGTTGTGTTTCGTCGAGAATCCGTCTGCCCGTCGGCAACACCAGAGCAGTCAAAATGCGCTACCAACCCCCTTTTTTTTAACCCCCTTTGCCCTGATTGGGCCAGGTACCCTCACTCACCCGGCTAAACACAGCGCAAGCGTTGCTATACGCGGGACTTCTGTAGGTTTACGAGTATCATTTTAGTTGATCCGGCCCATTAATGAAGCGTGGCTCTACCACGGCTAAAGACATAAAGTCTAGTGAAAGAAATAAATTACAAGCTGCAAAAACTGGTCGCACTGAATAAAGATATACCTATACAACTGTAGAAAGTAGGCCAACATAGTCCCAGCTGTACTGGCACAAAATTATTTATTTGACAATGATTTTAACTTGCCCAGTTTCAAACAACTTCCAACTACTTATGACGGCGAGTTAAAATTTTCCGCAAAAATATTATGCGGGCTACAGATAGCATGATTACCAATAGAATTTATACTGGACAACGTGTTTAGCAATAACAATTATTATAATGTTACTTGTATTTCTAATGGGGCGTTTACATTGGTCGGTAAGTTGGTAATAGCGAATGCGGGCCTCCTTGCTTCTCTATTGCCCGTGCGCGCTATGGCTTGCATTGCCCGCACCCCCCATACGAATACTACAACTATACCACTACTACTTTTATAATTGTAGGCCTATAAACTGAGCATATTGGCACAAAATAATTACACACAGAAGTTAGACTTTAACCTGATTTTAAATTTAGAAGAGTGCGTTGACATAATGGCATGAGTACATAAGCGCGTGGCCTCTACCATAGACCTCGACAGTTTGACAATCTTATGTCATAAGTTAGGATTAATGTGGTCGAAAAGGCGTTTTTGCCCGTAAGTGCGCATGCGTGAGTACATGACATATTTTTAGCTCTTAGTGGGCAGTCAGCCTTCTGTGTCAATATGTATTTTGTGATTTTGGTGTGAAAATTATAGGTTTTGATGCCAAACTTTTGCTCGAGAGTAAAATATTGATAGTATTCGTTTTTTTTTCAGAGTTTTGTAGTGCATAATAAATTTACACGGGAATCACCGACAAATATAATTAACTACATTGTATCGTAAAAAAATAAAAAATATTAAGTTAGTATTGCTCGAATTTCACTATCGATAGTATCGATATTTGACACGTGGCAATACCTTCTGTCGATAATATTTATTTTTCTTTTGCAACCGATATTTTATCGATAGTGGCCACCCCTAATTCATATGCCATCTTCTTAATCAAATGTATCCTCATTATGTAACGGTAACTTATTAAACTTAATAGTAAAACCACACCATAAGCTTTACAATCAGTAATTCAATACAGGCGCCTCCATAATTACAAGCAAGATCGTAAACCGATATTACTCACACATCACTTCGTTTCTTATTAGGGTTACGTCCTTTGGTGATTTGTGCTCGTAAAACACTTACGACCAATGTTCTGTTTATTAAGAATCGCTGTTTCACCGTGGGAGAGTAACGCTTCGGCATGAATGGGTTCGACCGAATGATGACTTTTATCTAATTGCTAGTCTATTGCGCATTAATTCAATCAAATACATAAAACTAAATATCAATAATATCGGAAGTAAAACTATCAAGAGTATCAATAGCACTGGCATTATGCAGAATAAAAATTGTAATGATCATAATTTGAAAAGATTGACTACTGTGTTTCTTGCTCATTCTTCTTGACATTCATAAATATTCTATAAGGACTTAAATTTAATAAAGAATATTTCTATTTCTATTATAAATGTATAGATAGTATTACTCAAATATAGAAATATTATAATTTGGGCAATCCATCGATACTATCGATTTTTCATTTACTATTGCCAACACTAGTTAAAACAAATTATTTCTTTTAATCCATGTCCCCATTAACCCCAGGAAGAGTCCCGGGCAGTTCACACTTGCATTAGCACTCCCTGTGAGAACCTGGGTCATTATTGACAAGTGTGAAACGTGGTAATATGCTTCCCATTCAACTGGATGATAGCCGAGACGGGAAGTAATTGTGATAAGTTTGAACCCTTTGGGTATAAATGAGACTTTTCGTTGTATGTCCTTGATAGTAGAAATCGAAGTTCCGAACCAAGACGCAACGGTAGATTATGTATACTTGTGTACCTATTTTGATATTCATAAATGTTCTGTATGGGCCTAACTTAAAATACTGATTTTCAATTTCATTAAGTGGGTTTTTCATATTGTTTCCATTTTTTAATTTATTTTAGAGGAACAGACTTATTTTACTACTAGTGGCCCGCCCTCACTTCGCTTCGGGAGCGTAATTCAGAAATAAACCAATAGATGGCGCTGTGCTCAATTACATCGCGCAAGCGTTTCGTGTTTTCGGTTTACCTATAAGCCTTGTCGTTGTCTATAGAAGTTATCTCTTTATAAATAGTATAGCAGATAGGTACAAATATCACAACAAATACATACGTCATGCAATCTACAGATCTTCCTACTTGAAACACAAAATTTAAAAGATCTCATCAGATTCATCTTAGTGAATAGATTTAGTTTTTTTTAGCTGAAATTGTGGTGGCTAATCTAATAATGTTGCTGAATCGATAGTTGACCTCAAAAACTAAATATTCTGGATATCAATAGTATTGACTCGTGTCAATAAGGTCGATACGGAGTTCTCTATTGGGTACGAGTGTATTAGTAAAAGTTAGTATTACATAAACTAGTGACAATGTTATGCCTTTGTTAATTTAAATGTCAATTATGTAAGCATCTTCGACACTTATACTCTTCGAAAGAAAGAACAAGTAGGTGCTTGAGAGACAGATAAAATATTTTATAGAAATAAGCATAAAACGGGTTATGCCATTTTATTTGTGCACCTGTAATGTTTAACGACTAAGTTAACGACAATGTTTGAATTCAAATTTTGAATGAACTAGAAGGCCTCACAGGCGACCAATCAGAGGCCGTTATTGCGTAATCCAGGCATGCACAATTTTAAAATAAGACCTAAGTTTTTTTTGGATATTTAGACTAAAAATGTTACTTTCGTTCCAAAAGTTTTTGCTCACGTTCTTGTCTGACTGACTATAGGATTCAAATACTTATGTACATATACGAAGTTCTCTTTAAACCTGAAAAGAGACGAAATAATATTTTCCAAACACCTCTAAGGACTCTGCCAACACGGAGCTTGGTTGTATAAGTAAGCATAATCACGTACAAGTGACGTGGGAAGGGACACGCAAAGAGCCACTTCAGCTCACTTGAGTAGATCCAACTCTTGGTAAGTAGGTGAACAAATACAGAGGACTAAGTTTGTACTAGATTTAGATATATCTTCGATCATAAATTATCTAAATACATACAAAATTCCATAGATACTGAAAGCGTTTAAGAAAGTGATTCCAACAGCACTGTCATTAGTATTTAGGTACAGCTACAGCCGATCGGCTGCGTTTGGTGACAATCATTGCCAAAATTTACAACTGTTCACTAGTAAGTAAGAGTGACCTAACACTAGATAGCGTTCTTTGAGCGTCCTCGTCTTACCGACTTACGGCAAGACACCGACGTTCAAAATCTTTCTAAGCAAGAGAGAGGATAGATATTTAAAATTCCGAAAATGCCGTCACTGCTTTTTATTTTCGACTCTAATCCATATTAATTGGTTTTAAATTCCAAAAATTCCAAATATAAAGGTTGGAAGCTTAAGAGTGACTCTACTGGTGTTGCAGGTGTCTATGGATGGCGGCCATCACTTACCATCAGGTGATCAGTCTGCTCGTCTGCCACCAATCACATTACAGGAAAACCCAATATTTACAATTTTTTTCCAGAAATTACACGAGCATATCCATACTAATATAATGTTGGAGGTCTTTGGCCCTAAACTGCACTACCTAATCCAATCACTGTTTATTAATGTTAGTGCACACACGAAAGGTCCCACATGTTGCTCTGAAGCCAATTCATCACAGCATCAGACATCGGCCGTTTACTAACCGACATCGTTGCCAATCACCGTTTCAACTAGCATCCACACATTTCAATTAACAAGTAAATTACTTGCTGAATGATTAAGAGACGTCACTTCTGCACTGCTTGAGTTAAGACACCTAGATTAGTTTAAGAACGTCATAATTTACTTTTCGTACATTATGGTTTGTTTCACAATGTATGGATACGTTCTATATAAGCATACACCCTATATGTGAACATTTATATCCCTTTAACCACGTGTGGCCTCCCACCAGGTGGACCGACGATCTGGTGAAGGTCGCGGGAGACCATTGGATGCGGATGGCACAGGACCGATCTGTGTGGAGAACTTTGGGGGAGGCCTATGTCCAGCAGTGGACGTCTATTTGCTGAAATGATGATGATGATGATGATGAACCGCGTGTTCTATCAACCAATCTTAACAACATTCTGTATGACTTTTGAAAAGCATAAAAGAAATCAACTTTTCTTTAAAAGTCGGTCACGTGACTTGATCATTTTGAATAGGAAAAATTTATAAAATATTTCTAAACAATATTAACCACTGTCTTTTCTGCATGACCCAAAGGTTAACTGGTAGAGAATGCCCCTGGGCATTAAGTTCGCCTATTGTTACAAATTTTGTGCAATAAAGTTTAAATAAATAAATAACTGCCTAAAACAAGATAAATTCTAGTAGCACATGATTGTGACTCCGGTACTCATAAAACATAACAACGATAACGGAAACATAATAACCTAGGTTTTTTTTTATGTGATAGGTAGCAGGCGAGCAGGCGGATCACCTGATGGTAAGCAATTGCCGCCGCCCATGGATACTTGCACCACCAGTGGAGTTACAAGTGCGCTGCCAACCTTTTATCCCCTTCCCCCCCGAGTGGGCCTCCAGTACCCTCACTCACTCAAACACAGCACAGGGGCTGCTTCACGCCGGTTTTCTGTGAGGCAGTGGTATCACTCCGGTCGAGCCGGCCCATTCATGCCGAAAAAAAACCAATGTAAAGTAACAATTTTGGCCAATCTTGCTGAACATGCAAGGTCACTCAACTAGGCCGGCAAACATACAGACAGACCCTTTACTAAAGACCTTCGCATTCCCATCGCATAAACCCAGGGAACAAGCTTATTAATCCATTAAATTTATTTGATCGGCTACAAGATGCCTCGGATGCTCCAAACGGTTAACCAACCGGTTGCTTTATTTATTGTTATTAAATTCATCGCTGATTACAAGCTAATGTATTAGTATAGTTTAAGTAACAAGTATGTTAAAATAACCGGACTGTTGCTAGATTACGTATTGGGTCAAATTAAAGTTGTCTGAATCACCCAGAGGTAAGCCGGAATCAGCATTTAGCTCGTTTCAAGTTGAAATAATCCTTATCTAATCGAAAAAACGATTTTTCCAAAAATGACATCAATAGTATAAAATATTCACTATGAAAATGCCGCTAAAACGATGATAACGTTTTCTCAATATCAATTTAAATTACCTATGTATAAATTGAGAACAATTTTAGCAAATTTGTTTTTAAGAAGACGGAAAATGAAACAAAATAATTTAAAAAGTGAAAAACAAAACTCAAAAGGCCAAAGAGGAATAAAATTACAAACGTAAAGCTCATAAAATATTTTTTCCACAGTAAAAAATCTAAAAATATCAAGACCATAAGCCACCCATGACGAATCTCAGCTCCCAGTCATAAAAGTGACCCCAACAATGCATTATTTACCATTATATATCGGCGACAGACGGACTAATTACAAACATAAACTTTCTGAGCTATGTAGGTGTAAAAGGCCCGGTTGTTTAAGTGTACCTCCGAAAACCAACTGAGAATAAACGGCGACTATGAAATGCGGGAACCAATATTGACCCTTGCGTAAGCCCCTTTCCCACGGTGTCCTGAGGGATTTTTCTCATGTTACTCCGAGTAAAATAAAACTACAGTTGTCGGATGTAACACTAGAGGGCGCCTGCTCACTCATGACTTTTGTAAACAAATTGTAAGTCAAATATTGGCCTGATTATTCGGAGGGTAGACTTTATGAAAAGCGGCTTTTAGATCACAAAAGACGTGGTAATTGAATTGGATTTTTGTGTACTCCATCTACTTTTGATGCTCGCTTAGCGTCTTTACGGATATTATATCGTGTGTGGTACGTTAGAGATTAACAACAAATGTTCGTGTTCCTTAAAAGGACGTGATATAATGTTGATATTAAGTCTAAAAGGATATGCATTTAATATTCAACGACGTTGAATTACCAATTAATATCAACCTACATGCAAGTTTGAAGACTTATTTATCGTACACATTGTAACTGGCTAAACATGATTAGTCGTAAATGTAGCTATTATTTACGTCAAATAACAATTACGAATAGGTACTTATTTTATAAGTAAATATTATTTTAATACCACCGTCTTAGTAAGATTTATTAATTTCTAAGCAACAAAGACCAATTCATTTTCTTATCGCTTAGATACTGGAAAATGTTAATAGTAAAAGATGACTTATGGATCCTGTGTTTGTGCCTTCTTGTTATTATGTCGATGTGATAATTCGTTAATTTTAATGGCTGTGTACGGCGTTATGACAAACTGCAGAATCCATAAAGTGTATTGATGAAAATCAGATAAAACCACAAATTTTTATGAACATCATGATTAGCCTAAATTGTTCCTAATCTTATACTTTAAATAAGAAGGAAAACCAATAATCACAATCTGTAATCTTTTAATTCAAAAGATAAGTGATTAAATATTGTTCCTCGTAAGCACTTAGCCTCATAGATGCCAAGACGGGCAGACAGAAAACTGGATCCATCACCCTAGTCACTTTATCAGCAGATTTATGTTCGCATTACCCTCGACATTTGCATTTAAGTATAATTATAACAAATCATAATGTTTGAACTGCATTACTACACGTTTGTACGCCTTTAGGAGTGATATTCAGTTAAATAGATCCGATGGAGATGGCATTGGTTTACGCAATTTTGAATTCAATAAGTTTGAACGCAAAACTCTCATTTCTCTGACGTTGAAGGTAAATATATCCTTCAAGTCAGCAGAATTATGGACTTTAAATTTACACGACTAGAGTCTAGGTTTTATCAGAATGCAATATTGTAGTAATGTGCTATTAAACTCGAGGCTAATGGTGTTGGTCGATTATGAAAGTGTTTGATATCTCGAGATGTTATTATTTGTTGTGAACAGTCGTTATGAACAATTTGTTGCTCGGACTATACATCACAGGGTTGTTAAGGAACTACAAACGGAATAGACAGCAAGTTATCAGGTTAATGCATATCAAACGAGATGATTTTCAATGCATTTGATAATACAACGGCAGTGTTTATGTCTTTATAGAACAGAGACGTTTAGTAAATATGTACCATACATAATGTATGAGTAAAAGTCGTGAAAGTCTGATTTATACCACAATACATTTCAATACGATTTCCTAGTTCTGCTATCTATGAATTCCCCCTTTAAATTTGCAATATACTAACAATGTTTCCAATTTCCACGATAGTTATTGAACTAACTCCGCCTTTTAGTTTAAAACTGATGCTGTCTCCTTTATTTGTGACTTTGACAAAAGTGACAGTAACATATAAACCAAGACTAACTTTTAACTAAAACTTTAAATGAATAAATTTGACTGGATTTTCAGTCAAAGTTAAAGTATTCAGTTAAATATGAAAAATGTTAGGGATCATTTTTTGATTAAAAAAATCAGTACCTACTTTTTAAATTGCCTAAGGATTTTCAAGAGAAAGTTGCTAAACCTACAAAATAACCTTCCCCTATACTTCATAGCAAATTTTCACACCCGTATAGTAAAGACAATCGATTCAGGAGAGACTTTCGCAGAATCAATTTCACGAGTCACGTAATCGATTACGTGAGTGGATTATTCGATTATATCTCGTTTACAATCCATCACTAGTGGAATGAGTAATGCATCGGGTCCCCGCTGGGTTGTTTGCTGCACTTGTCGGCAAAGTAATTTGAATTTATCAGTTACAACCACGTAAGGAGCACAGGGTCTGATTTTCTTGGTAATAACAAAAGTAACATAAATATTGCTGTCATGTTTGGGCGTGACCTTTGCGTTTTGGATTGCGATTATCATGAGAATTGGAATAAGGAGTTTATCTCATGTATTTAATTCCACGAGTTGATTTGCTTATCTTAGTTTAAGCCTTCACAGTCATAGCCAGAACTAGCTTTTACATCATCTACCAGCAACCACAGTATACAAACAAGGTGTTATTTAAAAAAAATAATAAATGCGTCAGACATTCATACCAATCAACCTAGTCTCAAACTAGGGCAACCCCTGTACTATGAGTACCAGAAAATGTAGTTTTTGTAAATTGACTTGGCCGGGAATCGAATCCGGGACCTTTCAGGCTTCGGGCGAACCTTAGCCACTGCACCATCGAGGCCGTCAAATTTGTGTACATCATCTACACCACTTTAACTGGTGTTGAAGGTGCCTATGGGCGGCGGCAATCGTTTAACAACAGGTGATCCGTCTGCTCCTCTGCCACCTATCACATAAAAAAACACAATAGTAATGTCGACAACGAGCTGATTATCGTGTTCGCTTGGAAAAACATTCACCCGATTCATGGGTTCACCAAGTCTTAGGTTTAGTTCTAACCTAAAATACACAAAGAATATTTTAAATGCGTTGTTATAAAAATCTACATAGGTACTCTTAGCAAATATAGTTTCAGTTAACATTTTGTGACATTAAAAAATAGAGTCTGCATTTATCTGGAAAACTTGCTAATTTTAATCATACAATCTTTAGATCAAGACACCGATAGTGATTAACAAGGTGGTTTTGAATTACAAACTAAATTGATTCGTGTTGGGCTTAAAGTAAGGACTTCTAAAAGTAGATTTCCATAACTGAATGCAGTTATAAAAATACTTTAAGTAAAAGTGAACTAAAACGACATCCAAATTTCAAGAAACGAGCCTACACCTTCCTAAAAGGCGGGCAACGCATCCGCACTCCTTCTGGTGTAGCTGATGTCCATGGGCGGCGGTGTTCACTTACCATCAGGTGACCCGCTTGCTCGTTTGCCTTCCTATACTATAAAAAAAAACCTTATCTTTTTTTTCAAGGACCCTTTTAGCACAGTGGTTTCAACGTCGGCTGAGACGCAAGGGTCGCGGGATCGATTCCTGCACCAAAACAAATGTTTCATCAAACAGATATTTGTGTTGGGTCTGGATTTGTGGTTCCTTCATTGTGTCTGTTTCCATATAGCACAAGGGAAAACTTTAGTTTGGGACCAGGACAATGTATGTGATGTTGTCTCAATTTATTCAGTTATTATTTTTGAAGGCGGATAATAAATTGATTAGTATTAAGATTTTAACTGTCCTTTGACATTTAGGAGGCTCGCTAGAGTCAAGTTTTAACTCATGTCTGTAATAAACTATCCTGTTTTTAGATAACACGATATTACCTATGAACTTTGGCAGGATAGATAGATAGATAGATATTAGCACGATATTCGAAAAATTCAAAACTAGGTAAACTATGTACAATTTCCACTAAGTACTTGGTGATACTAAAAAGTGTAAAGATATAATCATAGCTTCGTGGTAGCCTCAATACTTTTATAAACTTAATATGCCTTTTCTATTGTTCCAGACTCCTCACACAGACTGATTAGCCTCTTCGGGGGTCCAAACTTAATAAGGTAATATGGTTTAAAAACTTTTGCTACTATTGAAGACATTAGAATATAATAAATACGATTCATATACACAAACAGTTACTTTTTTTTTGCAAGTCTACACAAAAAAATATTCAGCTGCTCAGATAAAGGCTGTATGTGTGAACATTTACATCCCTTTTACCACTGTGCCACCCGCATCCAAGGGACTCCCGCGACTTTAACTAGATCGTCGGTCCACCTGGTGGGAGGCTAGCCACGGCTGCGGCCTCCGCTCGTGGACCTTTCCGCCCCAACGGGTATGTTTTCCTCGCAATGCGCCCTGCTGATTGCCACCTGAACCTCGCAATTCTTTGGGCTATGTCTGCAACCTTTAATCTTCTGCGGATCTCATCATTTCTATAGAAGTTATCTCTTTATCTTCTTCTATCTATACTATTTATAAAGAGATAACTTCAATAGACAACGACAAGGCTTATAGGTAAACCGAAAACACGAAACGCTTGCGCGATGTACTCGTAATTATAGGTACACAGCGCTATCTATTGGTTCACTTCGGAATTCCGGTCCCGAAGCGAAGTGAGGGCGGGCCACTAGTTAATAGTATAGATTTCGGTCGCACTTTTTTTTATTGAACGCGAATTTTAATAGTGATGACGCATTAATCAAAAATGCGTCTTTCATTCAAATCTAAATGAATTGCTATTGCTAAACAATCAAAATGGAGCTGATAATTATTCCGTCATTGGTCGCAGGACTCTTAAATGGTCACTTTGATGGCCATAAATCTCCATCAGAAACCAATAAAAATGCTATAAAATGTATTGGTAGTTTCGACTGCGACAATGTGATAATTCTGATTGGTGGATGTTTTGAGAGAGGGGATAATACTAATATTACAGAGACGCTTTGGCGCTGTTGCAAGCACCATCATCATATAACAAAACTGTTTAAAATGTCTTGAATAAACTGTTTTTATAACTACTATTATTAAAGACGGGAATTAACGCGACGTTTTTTTTAAGCACATACTCTACCTATGTGCTTACTGCTTGACGATTGGTCTGCGTTACGTACCTAAGCAGCCGTTGTCACAAACGCATTGACTTTTTAACTACTATCAATAGGTATTATTAAAATTAATATTATTATTATTAATATTAGGCAGGTAGGCAGTGGAATAAATATTTATTTATTAATTGTTTGATAACATCGAGATTGGTAGAAGACAGGCAAAAGACACAGGGTGTCATAATTTAAATTTTAGTTATATTCTTTTTATATGTGGCCAGGATGTAAATATTATTCTTAAAGAAACTAAGGAGTTTCAATACCTCCCCGTAATGATAACATCCTGTATATAGGCACATCATATAAAAAAAACTAATATCAAAACTCTACACATTATATACAACACACACTGACACTCAAGCACTTAAAAAATATTAAATAAAATAACATCAACCTGTATATACAAGTAAACACACCTTAACAGAACTATAAAAACAAAAGCAACTATACAATACACTAACCTAATGATGAGCAGACTATGTACACTTAACCTAAGCCTAACGAATGAGCGAATTTAGTATGCTTAATTTTGGTTAATGGCTTGGTGAAGATGTCTGCAGTCATTTCAGTGGTCGGTAGGTACTGTAGGATGAAGTCGCGCTGTGATAGTTCTCGTATGAAATGGTGTCTGACGTCTATGTGCTTGGTGCGTGAATGATATGTGCTGTTGCGTGTCAATTTTAATGAGCTTTGATTATCCGAATAAATGGTAATGGGCTGGATGACACCGAAAACTTCATGAATGAGTGTGCGTAAGTATATAGCCTCCTTGCAGGCTTCTGCTAGAGCCATATATTCAGCTTCAGTCGTCGAAAGCGCTAACGTGCGTTGTTTTCGAGCTTGCCACGTGATGGCAGAGCCACTCATTATGAAAGTGTAGCCTGTAAAAGAGTGTCTATCCACAGTATTATTACCATAGTCAGCATCCGCATAGCCAACTGGATACGACTGTTCGGTTTTCTTAAATGTTAATTTAGAATTTTTTGTAGCTTTTAAGTACCGGAGTACTCTTTTAGCAGCTCTCCAATGCCCCTCCCCGTAATGTACGTTGTACTGGCTGAGATACGACACCGCATAGGAAATATCTGGTCTGGTACCAATTGCAATGTACATTAGAGACCCTAGTAGCTGCTGATACGGAAGGTCCAACTTCTCGTCTTCTTTTTCTGGGATAGGCAGCTTTATTCCAGGTTCCATTGGAGTCGTGACAGGGATTGCATCGGTCATTCCAAATTTCTCGATTAATCTCTCGATATATTTGGTTTGATCAAGAGTAATCGTGCCGTTTGTTTGGTTCACTCTCATACCCAAGCAGTCCTTTAGAGGACCAAGGTCTTTAATGACAAACATCTTTTTAAGTTCGTCCTTAAAGTGATGTTTCATACTCTCGTTCGTACTAAGTATGAAAAAGTCGTCAACGAATACGGCTACTACCAATATATCACTGCCGTCGCGTCTATAGTACAGACAGTGTTCGTTAGACGCTTGCGTTAGGGAGAGTTTTGCCATAGCCTCGCAGACTTTTAAGTTCCATTGTCTAGGAGCTTGTTTAAGTCCATAGAGAGACTTTTTAAGAAGACAGACTTTAGCTTTTCGGTCAACTTCAAAACCTTCTGGCTGTTCCATTAGAATTTCTTCGTCCAACTCACCATTTAAGAATGCAGTCTCTACGTCTACATGCTCTAACGTGGCGTTAAGTTGTACGGCGAATGCAAGCAGGAGTCGAATTGACGACAGTCGAGCGACTGGAGAGAACGTTTCTCCGTAATCTACTCCTTGTACTTGTGTGAAGCCTTTGGCTACAAGTCTGGCTTTGTATTTAACAATTTCTCCGTTAGTATTTTTCTTAATTTTGTAGACCCATTTGCACTTGATAGGCTTTTTCCCTGATGGTCTGTCAACTAGTTCCCAAGTACCGTGTTTCATCAGAGAGTTATACTCCGCATTCATAGCATTAAGCCATTCCTGCTTATGAGTATCATTAACAGCCTGCTTGTATGTTTCGGGCTCTAAGTCAGTGGTGGTCAGCTGAGCACTCTCAGCGAATCGCACTGGTGGCCGTCTATCGCGTAAGGGGTACCTTCGTTCTACTGCAGGTTCTCCTGTAGGCTCAGAGCTGTCATTAGGTACGTCTAATGCAGGCTCTTCAGCATCTTGGAAGATTTCCACAGGTTCTGGCGTACAGATCTCAGGATCTGTGGCAGTAGGATTCATAGGTTCCATAGGGCAAGCTTGTTGACTCTCGAGTTGACGTGATGACACTTGTTCATTATCACAAGGAACTGGAAAATGAGTTTCAATTAGATTATGTGTGACAGAGGAGTTTGGGTTAATGGGTGGGTCTTGTAAGGGTTCTGTCGAAGATGGTTTATCTTCAATGAAGACGACATCCCTTGACAAAATAATGTGTTTCGGGTTCTGAGGGTTGACAAGGCGATAGCCTTTCGTCTCAGTCGAATACCCAACAAAATACAGCATTCAGTTTTAGAATCGAGCTTGGTTCTTTTCTCTTTAGCAATAAGCATGTGAGCTTCGCTTCCAAATACCCGGAGGTGGGAGAGATTAATTTGTTTACCAGACCAAATCTCTTCAGGGATCTGATTATTGAGAGACTGCGTGGGGGACCGATTTTTCAGGTAAATAGCAGTATTGACCGCTTCCGCCCAATAAGCTTTCGGTAGCTTTGAATCATGCAGCATAGCTCGTGCTTTCTCAATGATAGTCCGGTTGGCTCGTTCCGAAACAGAATTTTGTTGCGGAGTGTACGGGACAGTTGTTTGGTGGACGATGCCGTTTTCCCGAAGGAAAGTCAACATAGGCCCATTCACGTATTCGCGACCGTTGTCCGACCGTAAACATTTTATTTTCTGTCCTGTTTGATTTTCGACTAAATGTTTAAATTCAACAAATTTCGAAAATACCTCACATTTTGATTTCAAAAAATATCCAAAAGTTTTGCGACTAAAGTCGTCTGTAAAAGTTAGCAAATATAAGGCTCCGCCCCACGAGTGCGTACTCATTGGTCCGCAAAGGTCCGAATGTATTAGTTCGAGAACCCTACTCGATTTACTAGTCGAACTTTTGAATGGTTTTTTGGATAATTTGCCTTGTAGGCACGGAATACACTTATCCGTAATCTTGTCGTTGAAGTCTATGCCTATGCATTTATTTTTTAAAAGATGCATAGATTTGGCATTAAGATGTCCGAGGCGTCTATGCCAGAGTGACATTGGCTCTTTGGCACTAATGACGTTAGCCCTTTCGGAGACGTCAAGCCTATACATGCCCCTATGGTTGGAGGCTGTAGCTATGATGTGACCGGAGACTTTGCATGTATCTTTCGCCAAGATAAATGCACCCTTTGGCGAAAAAACTACTACATATCCCTTACCAACTAAATTACTGACCGAAAGAAGGTTTGTGTTTAATTTAGGTACATATAAAACTTCCGAAACTTTATGTATATTTTGGGAAACATTTAAAGAAACAGTACCTTTTCCTTCGCTCAGTATTTGGCTGTTGTTTGCCACAGTTACTGGCTTGATATGTCTTGAGAGCTCTAAGAAGTGCTCCTTGCTGTTAGTCATGTGCGCTGTAGCACCGGAATCTAGAAACCAAGTGTTGCAATCTGAAGGAGAATGAGAATGAAATGAGGATGAAAGAACTAAATCTGAAGTATAATTGGTAGTTACACTATTATTATTATTATTTCTAACTACGGGCTTCTGAGATTTCTTTTGAAACTTCCTCTTCCTACATTCAGACACGAGGTGGCCAGGCTTCTTACAGTAGGTACAAAATTTCGAAGAATTTTGTTTAGGCCCACCAGGTGAGACAGTCAGTGCGTTGGTCGTGCTGCTGACTGGCTTCTGCCGCTGTTCCTCCTTAATCAACAGTGAAGCTACAGAATCTGCTGTGATTTTTGTACCCGAGTGTTCAAATGCCATAACTAATGGGTTGTACTCTTCGGATAGCCCTGCCAACATTATGATTCCAACAAATTCGTCGTCAATAGGTGAATTGATGTCAGCAAGTTGTTGTTGTAGAGATCTCACGCTGTTGATGTAGGCTTCCATGGTACTGGATTGTTCTAATTTCGAATTAAACATCCTTTTTAGCAGGTTCAGTCGACGTAGGAGTCCATTATTTGCATAGCTGTCACGTAGTTTCTCCCAAGTGTCTGCAGCTGTCTTGCAGTTCTGCACTACGGGGTAAATATGCGTTTTGACAGAAAGACAAATTTTGGCTCTTGCCTTAGAGTCAAGCCTCTTGAATTCTCTTTCCTCCATAGCCGTTCGCAAGTCATTTGGAGACTCGATGAAGGTCCATAGGTCCATGTCTATGAAGCAGCATCTTCATTGAAAATGCCCAGCTCCCATAGTTGGCTGCGCCTTCCAGTTTGTCTACTGATGGGTGCGTTGCTGTGCTCGACGTGACTTGGTACCTGTTGGTGGTAGCAGCTGGTCCAAGAGCTGCCTGTGGACTTCCGTTCTGGCTCATGGTTTCTTCTTCTGCACGAATATTTTATCCTCGATATTACGCTAATTTATATTTATTAGCGTGTGGCCATAACCTATTAATATTAGGCAGGTAGGCAGTGGAATAAATATTTATTTATTAATTGTTTGATAACATCGAGATTGGTAGAAGACAGGCAAAAGACACAGGGTGTCATAATTTAAAATTTTAGTTATATTCTTTTTATATGTGGCCAGGATGTAAATATTATTCTTTAAAGAAACTAAGGAGTTTCAATAATTATAATTTTTTTTGTCATCACTGGACGGAGCCTCCGGCGGCCTCCTCCTTGCTCGTCACATCACCTTCACCGTCACCACGACATATATTTTTTTATGTGATAGATGGCAGACTCTGAAAATGTGTATTTTTTTTCTATGAAAGGGGACGATTTTGCAGAATGCGCCAGATAATCACACTAAACAATCTGGTCTCAAACTAGGGCAGTCCCTCTACTATGACCTCTGAGTGTCAACCCAGAACAGAAGACTGGACAATTTGGCGTCCAGGCCGGAAAAAAACGTTATTAAATCCTTAGGTCCACACAAAACGCTTATGAATGTCAATTTACCTCTGGTTCGAAATGTTTAGGTATAAAATGTTTTCTTGCGGGTTTCTTCTAAGACTTTAAACAGTGCAATCTATCGTCTATCAACAACAATATATCAGAGAAATTAATGCAATGAATCGTTTGACACCATCCTATCAAACTAACGACCTCCCTATCCGTCGCATCAATCAAGAAGACTAGTATATTAATTGCTCTAGCGGTACTTTGAGGACAACCATTAACTTCCCAACTAACAGACTGCTTGGCGACAGTTTAAATGAGAGTGGACTATATTCGGTAGAAATTAGGTGGATGATGAGCGGAAATATGATAAAAGCAAACTATTCAGTTTAGAAAGAGATTAAGGTATTAAAAAATTTTTTTTCAGTTATTTATGAGTAGGTAAACCCCAAAATTCAACGTCTAAAACATTGAATAGAATAGAATAGAATAAAAATATATGGATTCAATGACACAATTAATATTACAAATCATCATACAAATTGCAATACACATAAAAAAGAGCACATTGCTTGCTGTTACATAATAATGTATGGATACGCCAGAGAATCTAAAAAGTAGTCCTAATCAAATTCAAAACCAAATCAAATACATTTTCACTTAAATAAAAAAAAGAAAAAGAAAACAAGCAATAAGTTCAACAAGACATTTATAGCACTAGCACTACGAACAGCAACGTTTATCGAAATTGTAATCCATTTATTTAAGCGCCCTCTACATGTCCCTGTTAAGATTTCGTCCATAATTGCACACCTATATAAATCCGATCACTGCTCATTAAACATTTGTGACTTAGGAGTCAGTAAATACACGCCAGAGCATAAAATATTATTCTATTACCATAAAAATAATTCATTGCCCATAACAGACACCGGGCTAAGAACCTTTAAATTACTGAGATAGAAAATAATGCCAACGGTCGCACTTGACATTGTTCTAAATTCAAAACTGGGTTTCCATTTAACTCCATTGCAGACGCGCCGGTTATTAGACGGTGTCGAGACGGCTATCACTGTGTGCCCATTGGTCATTACTAAGGTCAACCCGTCCGAATGGGTTCCCCTGATTGGTGCAAATTGGTGACAATGATCTTGACGGTTACTTTCTTTCAATCGATTGTCTATTGCTTGCATTTAGATCAAAGTCGTAAATAAGGATTGGAGGGAGTGGTAATTGAGTAATTTATGGTGCAACGGGAAATGGGATCAATTTTTGCATATAGCCAGTGATTTATGCAGACAGATGTTGGTTTATGGAACTGTACGACTAGTTACAGAGCTAGTACAGCGCGACAAGGCACTAGCTGAAAAAAAAACTACTAGGCCGTCTCTTTGGAGTAAATTTTCTGCAAAATCACATACACCAAAATTTCTGCAGAATCTCTTACATTTCTTATCAACAATTTTTTCTTCTTCTCTGTAAGTTTCTTTGGTTCTGAAGGAACCTAACTGATTTTCAGAACTGAAAACAACGACATAACCATTAATAAAGTACACATAAACCATAAACTAAAAAATAATAAATTGAGCACTTGTAAGTTTTTTTTTTGTGATTTATCCTAAATTGTAATCACACTTAATGCTAAAAGTGACCACTTTCTACAATACTTATGTAATTTAGATTATTGTTAAACTTTTACTCTCGAATAGCTCTACCACAAAATATATTATACTCAAATATTATCGAATTACAAATAGTTAATCATCACTTACCTAATGCTTTCTGTAACTTCAGCTCTTGCGCAAAACGATTGTGATTAATATCCCCTTTAAATAACCGCATAGTTTCACAAGTATACTTCAGTTCTTTTTTACATTCCTCTCCCCATTTAAAGTAGATGTTAACACACCAATTTACTTTGACAAATGACTTGACAGCCTCTCTCATGTTAATTTGTCACCCTTTAGATCGCGTGGCCGTTTCATTATGAACGACAGCGGTGCGTATATTTCTTCGTTATTTCTCAATTTAAAAGTTTAAATGTCTTTTGAATGCTGGCGTTTTCTTTTATTCTTCAATATTTGAGTGACCGAGGAGAGCAAGTGATGAGTGATTTTTAATGAATTGCTGCACTTTGTGAAATGTTTTAGTACCGACCACCAAGGCACTGAAATATAAGGTGTTCCAAATTCCTGGTTCTTAAATCTGGTTACTGTTGATTGTTAGGTCAGGGATCAAAATCGCTAACCCATTTTAATCGGGTTTTTGATAGCCTTGTTTTCAAAGTGTGAGCTATTTCGATGACTTTGATCCTCAGAGACTCCATAGTCATTTATATAGTTACCATTATCAAGGGTTTTCCGGTCTCTATATAAGGTATGCAATTACGGACACATTAAGTCTTCCGGAATATTTTATCATCATCATCGTCAGCATGTTGCAGTCCACAGCTGGACATAGGCTACTCCGGAATATTTATCCATTGGTATCAGTGTCTAAGAACAAAGAATATGTACAAAGAATTGCGTGGCTCAAGTGGCAATAGGCAGAGCACATTGTGAGGAGAACAGACGGCCGTTGGGGTGGAAATATCCTTGAGTGGAGACCGCGTACAGGAGGTCGTAGACGTGGCAGGCCTCCCACCAGGTGGACCGACGCCTATCTAGTGAAGGTCGCGGGAGACCCTAGGATGCGGGTGCCACAGGAACAATCTGTGTGAAGAACATTGTGGGAGGCATATGTCCAGCAATGGACGTCTATCAGCTGAAGTGATGATGATGACCAGTGTCCACGTTTCATAACCGTGCCTACATCTAGATCAGTTTAGTAATCGTTATGTAAATATTTTAGTTTATCTGCCATTTAGTCTCAAGAACTGGGTTATGTTGGTTATGTACACTTTATGGTAAAATAAGGAAAATCTCTAAAATAAGGAATTCTAACCAATTCTTGGGATAATTCACTTAAAATAACAGACACATCAGGTTACGACAATTTGGTCCTTATTGATATTAAACTGTACGTATTTGACTTAAAGGTGAGATTCGATTGAAGAAACTTTACAGATTTGTATATTATGTCACCCTAAAATAGTCCGAATCGTAAGTTAATTTTCCTTGGAAGTTGTAAACTACAGACAAAATGAATTATTGAAATAGTGTTAGGTTTACTTTTCGAAGATATTTTAGGTTAGGACTCCGTTGTGGAATTACTAGTTTTAATCTAACTTAACCTATTTTCGAAAATAAAATGTAGAGCTTTTGTTTGGTACAATGTTAATTCAGTTTCGTAATTTTTGTCAAAGCAAAAATTCTTGTTATTTGTAAGATCTTTATTCAGGTCAAATAAACTAAGTATTGATAAAACCCTCCACAGTAATAGAAATGGAAAAATCTATGATTCAAGTTAGGTCCCTACAGAATACTTAATTATGAAAGTCAAAACATATAATTGACCACCGGTTCGGTTAGTCGATTTCTACTGAGAAGACACCAGTAAAAAATTGTAGTGAGTAGTGAGTTTTTGCTGGACTAACTAGTGATACTACTAGACTAACTAGAGTTAGTCTTTTAAAATAATAATAAGTTACAGAGTTTCATTTACCTATCATCTTGTAAGCTACTTTTTTGACCTAAATCGATATTCAATCTTATCCGATAATTTAATGACCAACAATGAACTAAAGGTCAGTAAACGAAGTAAGTTGTATCGAATTGTTGAATAGTTGCGTTAATAGATACTATTTCAAGTCAGTTTGATAAAATCTAGCCCATAGATCTGATTGTGGGTCTGTTTCACTGATCTGAGGCGATTAAGCCATTGTTCAAATTGACCGGGAATTTATAGGAAGTTTATAGTTTTAAAGGTAATTTACAATAACTAACTAGAATATAACAAGATTTCAAAGAGTTATTTATTTGAAGTTGCTTGAACACCTTTCATGTAATATTATATATGTATTTGATAAGTAGATAGACATAACGTTTACGTATTGATTTCATCAACATTTAAGTAAGTACATTAAAAAATAAAGCAAACTTATTAACATAAAAATGTGACGTTTCTCTAGTTTACGTATTGGCAATAACATCGGGTAATCCTTCTATTCGTCTCCCACCTATCACATAAATAGCCTTCTTCTTAACTATTGAAACTAAAAAGAACAAAGAAGCCACTAGTAAATAAATCTATACTATTTATAAAGAGATAACTTCTATAGACAACGACAAGGCTTATAGGTAAACCGAAAACACGAAACGCTTGCGCGATGTAAGTTGGACACAGCTCCATCTATTGGGTCATTTATGAAATTATGGCCCCGAAGCGAAGTGAGGGCGGGCCACTAGTCTTACTATAAACCACTATAAATAAACGTATCTCACCTTTGTTAGGTTAGCCAAGATGATTCTATCATCAAGATAAACAATTCAAAAAGTCTAAATTAAAATCTTTCACACAACCGCTCCATCACAATCACTCGCCAATCATCGTCCCATATCGATAACAATAATCGAGCAACGTCGATCGATTCTTTTACTCGGCACTCGGAAGCTCTTGAGATATTACCCGCTTTGATCAGTTATTGAGTGAATGAGTGAACGCGCAATAAAACGGAACACCAGCGAAGAAGCTGACAGAGGTCAAGTAATAAATAATCCCAGATTAAGTCGCTATACAATAAATACCTATTTTTGTAACACAACTGTTAACAAGTAATTATTAATTAAATTGTTTGTTTCGTTGACTGGTGACGCTCCCTCAACAAACTGGCTTCCACAGAATACCAGCGGTGTGATCGGGGCTACTCCCCCGGCCGTGCCATATGCTGAGTGGGCGCCATTTTGGTCCAGTTAATTTCGCTTTTAAATTTCAGTGTATTTATTTATTGTAATATCGGACCAAATAAAGTTTTTTCTGTCTTTCTTTCAGACATATCGGTGCGTATTTTTGATTCAAGTAATAAGACGAATGTTACAGCCATTCTTCAATACAAAAAGGGAACCCTGATCCCACCCTGGATGCTGCCGGTAAAGTATTTATAAGCAGTCAGCGGTTACTGATCCACTTTTGGATTGGCAATCGCTTAAGATGGATCACTTGCTAAGGCGATCTGTCTGCTCGTTTGCCACCTATTGCATAAAAATAAACAACATGGTTAGAACTAGATATGTACAGACAACCACACATCAGTTTACCACAAACTGTCAAATTTCCTCAATAGATATTGAACTTATATTATGACAGTAAGATGACAATCCAATGAAGAAATTTGACAGTTCTGTATAGTTTGATGTGTGGCTGTACGTACCTACATAAACCTAACTTACCCTACACCAGCGGTTATGGTCTTGGGAACGTTCATAAATGTATTTGCCCGACGCGACGCAATGCATGCTACGAGGCGCGCGCGCAGCCCTCCCGGTGGTCGCTCGAATTGTTCAGGGCTACCAAAACCACTTACACCAGCGTTTCCCATTACCCGGTGCGGGCCATCAAATAAAATAACTGGGTCGCGATATCTTCGCCAAACATCAACCCACACTCGTCCACTACTGGACATAGGTCTCCCCTAATGCACGCCACCGCTCCCGATTTTGGCCACTCTCATCCAGCCCACACCAGCCAGCCTTCAAATGTCATCATCCCATCTTGTCGCAGGGCGTCCAACACTACGCTAAACATGACTTGGATTCTTTAGTAAAAAATAAGAAACAGCTGCATACTTCGCACTAACTAAACAGTGACTAAATGCCAAAATATTATACGTACCTGTACTAATAAACATTAAAAAACTATTAATAAATGTGTATTGTTTAACCTTAATGGAACCAGCTTGAGTTTGAACGTGCTTAGTGGGTCACGAAGGGTCAGTGTAAAAATTACCGGCCCATGGCATAACAAAGTTTGAGAAACACTGACTTACACCATTTATGCACAGCAGTATAATATTGCTCATTAACCAAAGCAAGAGCAAAATTCATTTGTTAAAACACACCAATAGTATAGCTGGAGGTACGAAAGTATAGCGATGACCGTTATTTTGCGCACTTGTAAAAAAGAAGACTTTCTATCAAAATTGGTTTCTGCGCACTTAAGGTCATAACTATACTTTCTTGCCTCGGACTATACAGGGTTTATCTGTGTGAATATCCCTTTGACCACGTTTTCTAACCATCATTCTGAACAATATAATGTTCTACCTACGACTTTTGGAAATTCACATAAAAAAAGTCAAAAAATTAGTGTTCGAATTTTTCTGCTCGCAAATTCATAGTGTCAGCCCGAAGTCTGGAAGTCTACCATCCTCGTGCCTGGGAAATCACCTTGAGCCGTTGGTCCTGTGGATAATCTCTCTTTGGTCGTGATGGCGACCCATCGAAGTAAGAGTGTAAGTGTTAAATAGGGGACTGCACTTGTGTTGCGTACACACTTGAGCAATTATTCTGCGCCCGTGTCTGATCGTTAAGATGGGCCGCCGTAGCCGAATATCGGTGGAGGATTTATTATTCTTAAACGTGTCAGCCCTACTCAGGCCGTCGCATTCGCACCCACATCTCATTCCCGCTTTTTATATACCTATAGCTTTATATCGGCGCGTAAACTTTACGATAGGCGCGATGTTTCCGGGTTGCGATCACTAAGGTTTTGCCCGACTATTTTAGTCTTTTATTTGCAATAGGTATAGATTTGCATTTGAACTCCCGACATGAAACTATAAATCACGGACTCTACTCGCAAAAATCGCCCAGCAAGTAAGTATCGCTCAGTAAACCATTTATCGTATTAGTTGACAGAAGAGCTGACGTTTCATCTTATGGTAAGCGATTGGCGCCGTCCATAGACATCAGCAACACCAGTGGAATCCAAAATTTTAATGTTGTTAACCCCCGATTGGTTCTCTACCCACATGGCACAACCGCTGGTCGCACCGGGTCTTCTGTGAGGCCTAATCTTAAGTTCAAAAAGGGCATAAGGCCTCCATCATAGAAGTCTTCAGTACTATCATGGGATTAGGCTTAATCGCCACGCTTGTCTAATGCGGATTAGTGACCACAAACCCGAACTATATTCAAAAAATTCGAAATACTACCTACTTTTTACTTGACCTGGGAATTGAACCCAGGACCCCGATATCACGGCTTACTAGGCCGGCCGGTATAAACCACTAAACGTGCCATTTTTAAAATCGTAATAAGAACCGATTTATTTACAGCCCAGTGTATACCAAACCTAACCTGTGTCCTGTTATAAAAATACATATTTTAAAAACCTTACAACTAATTAAATCCTTAATTTAATAGTGACAGAATAAAACTTAACAGAAGCTAAATATGAATAAAGGTTTAAGTCCTTATCGTAACATAAAAAGATTAAGAAATACAGAGCCAAATACGAAGCTTATGTTTTAAAATATCCTTTTATTTAAGGCTTATCTGGTAATTGACCAATAAAAGCCTTAATTGAGACATTGACTCGGGGTTCAGATCGGAATCGTAATCGTGATTGTAGTGTAGTAATGTCGGGGGGGAAAGTGTTTGGCTTGTTGGAATAAACAGTTAACAGTTTATAGTGTAGCAAAAACAAAATGAATGGCAAAAAATAATTGACTGGAAAAAACAAGAATGACGAGGTCCGCAGGAGATCTAAAGGTCGCAGACATAACTCGAAGAATTGCGTGATTTAGATGGCAAAAGGTAGAGCACATTACGAGGAAGAGCAGATGGCTGTTGAGGCGGAAAGGTTCTTGAGTGGAAGCCGCGTACAGGAAGTCATAACCGTGGCAGGCCCACCGCAAGGTGGACCGGCGACTTGAAATTGTAGCTATGTCACTCCTGGACTTAAGGAGTAGATGTTCTTTCTTTAAAAATTTCTTGCACCAAGTTTTATAGGTACCTACTATAGGCGAACTTAATGCCAAGGGCCCTGGGAGCTTTTTTATGTTGGCAGGCAAGCAGACGGATCACTTGATGGTAAGTCAATGCCATCCGTCACCCATAGGGTGTCCCCTACGATGAAGCGGCAATTGCCTGCCATTAGATGATCCGTCTGCCAACTATGGCATAAAAATAAATCAGTGAGTGTAAAAAATACTAAGTGACCTTTAACTAATAAAAGAACTTTATGTAGTCACTTTTCATCATAAAAAGAACTTAGTGACTTTTAATCATAAAAAGAACTCAGTGACTTTTGCCGTTGGCAGTACACTAACGCATTCATCTGGAACGGAATGCTTTGGCTCCACCCCGATGCGTATCAGATTGCGAGAAACAGAGCTGCAGGTGAGAGGCTAGTACTTTGCACCGTGTGACTTATGCTCAGCCGCATTTACAGCGTAAAGGCGGGTAGCACACTGCCAGAGTCGAGGCGGAGTCAAGGCACAGTCGAGGCGGTGGTGTGATATAAGAGTCGAGGCGGAGGTGCAGAGCATCGTTTACACCCATTCAATATGTCGTCGTCAGAAGACGATGACAAAATGGCGGCGGGGTCGGGGCGGCAGCGTGCCGTGCGCCCGCGCCGCGTCGCCGACTCGACCCTGCACCTCCGCCGCCTCGACTGCGCCGCGACTCTGGCAGTATGCGTTGACATATTTGATTGTATAGAAAAGTCAGAGGCGGTGCGCCTCTTGAACGCTTCCGCCTCGACTCTTGAGTGTGTGTGCGACACGCCTTATGAGAATGTTGGTGCGACCGTGGGAGAGCCACGCTTCGGTAAGAATAGACCTCATAGAAATCCTGTGAGAAACAGCGCCTGTGAGAAGTGGAGGCCGGAATCCCAATTTGGGGATGAGGGGAGTTGCCAATCTTTAGATTGGCAGCGAACTTGTGATTTTACCGGTTGCAGGGAGTTTCTTGGGCGGCGACAGATGCTTACCTTAGGTAAAGTATTAACCTATATACTGTCTTTAAACGAGTACAGCGTAAAGTGGCGAGCGCGATTCGCGGTACGGTCCAGTCCCTTGCTATGGGGTATCCGACCGCGATTGCGTTGAGATGGACACCGCAGGGGATTGGTTAGGGTTAGAGTCCCACAGACTACCTTGTTCCCCACATGTGACATTTTCCATGATGGTTTCCCCTGTGAAAACAAAACAAAAAGTGTTTCGCAGTATACGTAAGCCCTGCTCCGTCAATAAATTTTGTGGTCGATTATCTCAAGAAAATTCGTTTACAATTACCGTCTGCACAACCGTTGTGTAATTAATCCAAAGTACTTCCTATATCTCCGTAGGTACAGACGGCGCCAGATCGAATTACCCCCACGCGGTGCAAAATAGCACTTGTGTCTAAGACATAAGGACGTTCCAATGAGGGTAACTTCAGTGTGATGTCGGTACCTGTCCATCACAGTCCGAAGTTTAACTCGCAAACAAGCTATTCCTTCAGCTGTAAATCTGCAATAAAATACTTATGATCCACAAGGTGAATGGTAAACGTTGGATAGTAAATATCCCGTAATCCTACGATTTTCATGCTTGTTGACAGTTAAGCGCTTACGACGTTCTCGTGGCAATCTCCAATAAATAATATACAACAAATCAAAGATCCACTAAATTTCGTGATTGTTTCACTATGCATAGTTCAACAATATAATAGTATCGATATTATACGATGGTAGGTATACACATAAGGACACATATTCCTTGAGTGGAGACCGCGACTCGGTAAGCGTAGTGTGGACGCCCTGCGACAAGATGGGATGATGACATTCGAAGGCTGGATGAGAGTGACCGAAAATCGGGAGCGGTGGCTGGCATTAGGGAAGACCTATGTCCAGCAGTGGACGAGTGTGAGTTGCTGATGATAATGATGATGAGGTACCTATAGATTTATAGTATAGAAAAGGAAATTGGCTAAATACTATTGATAACGCCAATACTATCCAGCTTTTGATGCAATCAGAAATAAACTCAAACTTATCCAAATGGCCATTACATAACGATAAAACTCTATTGCATAATATTACTCGCGTTACAATTTTAAGAAAACAAAATCATTAGCACAACTTGGTATGAATTATGATTTAATTTAAACGTCTTTGCCGTAATTATTTTGTTGTAATTGGAATCCAGTTGTCGACAACCTTTTAGGCTACCAGACCCGTAAATTACACTTATTTACGGCCATACCACACATGCTGACAAGGCCTTAATGGCGGATTGAGGGGGGGGGAGTCCCAATTGAATTTCTTTGATATCAGGTGGCGTATCAATGTAGAATATCGGCGAAGGTTTTTACTCCACCACACTATGAATGGAGATGAGAACTATTTAAATGTCTTAAATTAAAAATAAAAAATCATTGGCGTCTTCTTCACGCGAACTGCGTTGTCGGGAGGTCATCTCAAGTGCACCTTACTTGGCATAGAGGGTATCATGCCAGAAGGTGGGCCATGATCCGGGGAACCTCGGGTCGCGTCGCGCTAGTGTGAGCGATGCAGGACCATAATAGATAAGGTTGCCAACTACTGACTTTAACGGAAGCCACCTACCACACGCATCTCAACAAATAAAAAAGGCCAACTTTAATAACGGGTGTGCACCGCAACTTGTACGCTAACAGCGTATCATTAGTACTGAAATTACGGCTAATTCATGTGCCATGCAGACATCTCGGATATTAGGTGTTAACGTACAGATCAACCCCATACATTGATACCTCTTAAGTCAAGAACCCAAGGTTTAAAATTGCATCGATGTATTTTGATGACTGTCCGTACCAGTCGTTGGAAGTGGAAAAAGTGAGGCTTAATATACTTGTATCACTTTATCCTTGTTTAACGGTTAAGAATAAAAATTACGTACAACATTTTTGAAGATCGAAGATAAAACCAATTTTATGTAAAAAATTATCCTGTAATAATACCATCTAAACCAAATCAAGGACGATAGATAGCCCAAGCGTTTGAATGCAACCAGAAACGACACGCCGAGATGACGGCCATGGAAAAATCTTATTGGTAACGATATGGAAATAGAACTGGCCCCAATACTATCCCCTGAAGCACTCTAATAAGTAAAAAAACACTTAAAACTTAATAATGTCGTATAGTTTAAACTAGTTTAAAGCATTGATAAAATCGATTCCAGTTTTTAACTTTGAAACCGACGATGAAGCCATTACATTGCTGATAGAAGTTAATATTGCTTATGACACTGAGCATAATAATGTTTTAAAACTTGTAAAATCGAGAGCGTGTTTAATATTTTGCGCAAAAATCGAAAGTATAAAACCAGCATTTTGCCATAAAACAAGGACATTAAATAAAAATATTACAGAAACAACTAATAAAACAGGAGCCATGGTGGTAGCTGCAATTATTATTTACGTCTGGTGGTTTCATTACTAATAAAACGGCCTGTTATTACATTTGTCTGTAACGACGCTCTTGGATTCTTAAAAGGAGATTTCAATAATACTACCTTCATACCTATTTCGTTGTTGGAAAAATTGATTATTTCTAGGAGACTGTATTACTGCTCAATCTGTATCAAGTAAGAAATTACCCTTGATAAATAGTTCACTACACGAACACACGAGAATACGTCACTACAGGAGAAATGGCGAAGAATTGTGAAGCAGGTCATAAACGCTGATATGACGACCACGACCACGCTGCCAAGAGTGTAACGCCAAAGTAGAAAATACTATGGGAAAATCAAAATTTTTTGTGCAATCGATTCACAGATTAAAAACCAAACACAATAAAGAAAGTAATAACATAATAAAAACTACTATTTTACCTACTGGTAACCATGTAAAAATCAGAATAGTAGCGTATGTGACTGACGAAAAATAACAATAAGCCTCTCATTCGCTGCTTTATCTACACTCATGTTTTCATCTTCAAAGTATGAAATGATTATCCAGTACAAGTTAAAACAACATCTCAAACTAAAATAAGAATAAATAAAAGCTCGTCTGTAACTAACTACTAATAGAAACACAAATACAATGTAATCTTAAAATCCAGTTCCAGAACCGCTTAAACTTATTGCATCATTAGAGTAGTGCAAATAATTGCATCCTGATCGAACAATTTTGAACCTAATTACTTCGACTTAAACTCATGAATTGCTTCGTTGTTGTTGTAATCGTTAACTGAGGACCCTCCTGAACGCAGGAGGTGGGCTTTTAGTAATTTGAGGCAATCCTCATTTAACGAGACTGAGAGTGACACAGGATGGAATATTCTTGATAGCATTCGTGAGGATTTGTAATTAATATTCATCTAGTTTTGTGTCCGTCTCATTTGCAAGACGGGCTTGAATTTTGAGTGATTGAATTCATAGCTTAGGTTTATCGTTTGTTGATTCATTGTTAAAATTACTTCCGGAAGATGTCGTGGTGCTAGGCTCCGTGTCGCGGACCCATGACATCTTCCAAGATGGACGATGAGGGAGAGTCCCAGGGGTTTTAGTCGGTAAACCCCCGCCTTCAGCGGGGGGAGTCCGACATAACCCGTCCACCCCCCGGTGGACGGGTATGCGTAACGCATTTCCCCTGGGTCAACAAAAAAAAAATTGTTAAAATTACTCCTCATAGCTGTTTTCTTTACAAACAGAGGAAATAGAGAGATGTGAATATTTTTAAAGTACGTAATATTAAATTCATAAACTGTTTCGCACTGCATTACTCTATCATTATACCTTTTCATTTTTTTATATTATAGGCAGGCAAACGATGTTAAATAAATCTCTCTTCTTCCCAAAGATTATTAGACAGATATCGCTACAATCAATAAGATAGGCTTTTTATACTGTCTTTGTTATAGTAATCCGATACCTGCTGTAATTATTAAGTATTTTATTTGTATTGGTCTGACATCTATTGTAATACAAGTGCTTAAGCTACTTCGTACGGAATCAGGTCAATGCATGAGATGTTGATTTATTTATTATACTTTTGTTTCTGCACAAAGTATAATATCTATCTTTCCTTTTTGCAAGCTTCACCGTTTAAATGTCCGAAGCAACTGCGTTTCACAGAAGCTTGATTTAATAGATTCCACACGCTTATCTCCCGATACCAAACACCTTTTTTTTGTATGGCCGCCCTCATTCACGCCTCCCATACCAGGCAATAACGGTCCTCTGTCGGTGCGCCCGCGCATAATCGCTTCAATCCCCGGCCTGTCGCTTGATTCATAAAATTATACTTTTTCAATATTCATACAAAACACAGGAGCATCACAATCTTCGATCTTGTTAGTACAACCGCGCGAGAAAGTTTTAAAATAAATTTCCGCTTAAGGTGCAATATAATATTATTTTGTGCTTATTAGATTCTGCAATTTTTTTGTAATAGGTGGCAGACGAGCAAACGGGCCACCCGATGGTAAGCAATGGCCGCAACACCGGTAGAGTGACGAGTGCGCTGCCTACCTTTAACCCCTTTTTCTCACTCGGCGAAACACAGCGCAGGCGCTGCTTCACGTCGGACTCCGGTCGAACCGGCCTATTCATGCCGAAGCGTAGCTCTCCCACGGTAAGAATGTAATACCCATTTGGATGGCGATAGAAATATTATTCATCTTAGTATAATGCCAACATGGCCACCAGAACATTGCATTTAAGCTTTGTGTCCTCGCCTCTCCGCGCCAAATATGGCGGTATGCAAACATGCGCACGCTTCAACACCAATCGTAATTATTACTTTATGACGTTGTACATTATCGTCCCTTCGTCCTGTAGGGTTGGCAGTATCATAATTACGAAAGCATCTAAAATCGTCATCATCATTAGCTCAGTCTACTCTCAGGCCTCTCCAAATGCTCGCCACTTTGATCGATCTTTGGCTACTCGCATCCAGCTCCAGCCAGCCCTCTTGCGCAGATTGTCACTCCGTCTGGCCTGAGGTCGTCCTACACTACGTTTGCCAAGACGCGGTCTCCACTCCAGAACACGGTTAACCCAACGGTTATCAGTTCATCTAAAATACTTGTAATGAATGACATGCGTGGCACTGGCGTCACTTCTATGGATGCGAAAAATGTGGAAAATAGAAGCGGCATATTTACTTGTAACTGTGTTTTTAAAAATCTCTATCACATAGAAATATATATAATATACCGTATGAATGGATTTATGGATTAATCTGGTTGATTATCAGAGTTTTGCTGTAACAGTTTACTGCATGATTTTCTTTATTTCAAGTATTTAAATTGATTTCTTGTTGATTTCATTAAGCTTTGTTCTTAATTGAAACCGTTTTTTTTACTAACATAGCTAAGGCTCTCTGTAGAGATATTTGCCCACAGTAAAAAAGTGTATTATGTTTATTATTAATTGTTCTACAATCTCGGGCAATTACGTCCAGACTTTTAGAAGGCGTGAGAAACAATACAATTTGTTAAAGGGCACATCTTGCGTGATTTGACATTTGACATAAAAATAATAATACCTATATAAGTGCTAAAAATAATAATTATTATTGTTAAATATGGGTATAATAGGGTTTATCCCGTATAATTATATTAATTAATAAATTAATAATGTCCCGGTTTCAAAACTGTTCCTTCAGTATTTTTTGGCAGTTTTATTTATAGGAATTACACAATATAACACAAAATTTGAAACAGTCAGTAAAAAATAAATAAGGAACTCCTTGAAAAGAAAAACACTTTTTTTTTCAGTTATTATATTTTCCTAATTGCATGTAAGAGGCAACCCTGTACACATCCAACACGCCGCCATGTGCCGCCATATTGGCACCGGGAGGAAAATTGCAGTGCCAATGAGTAGAGGCGTGATAATGATTTACGCCTCAAAAGTCGACGAAAACGGCGTGAAATTCGAAGCGCGATGAATAAATTTCAATTAATTTTAGCGAGAGAATTAATATGCGAATTGGGCAAGTCACGATACAGAAGCACGACCGTGGGACATAGCTAGTCTAATTGATGATTTTATGGAAATAGGTAATCATGTTGATCTAGCTTTGTTAGTCCCAAAGACCAGCTTGTTACATTAAGGGTAGGGAACTTAATGCTCGAAACAATGTTTGTATAATCTATTTTTCTGAAAATTTCATCAATAATGACCGAAAATTATAAATTTGAACTTGGATACGGAATAAAAGCAATTCTTTCTCATTTTTTTAGTTTACAAAGAATGTGTTAAAGTCATTCACTCATCCCTTATAACAAATCGTGCTCTAAAATTAGTCTTAAAATAGATACTGTCACTTTTATTTTTTACGTTTATTAAATCTTGTAGTAAGGAGAGAAAAGTTATTGGCTATCTACATGCCATGGTTGGAAAAAAGATGTTGACACTTTAAGTAACCTATGTCCAGGGGTGATAGCTTAACTATTCGTAGTACACTGAAGATATTGTATTGTTCTGAGAAGGTATTAGAGAGCATAGGTACATGTTTTAAAGCCGACGGAAGTATAGGTAAAGCTTTCTGCACAAAATGTTAATTTTTAAGTGTGAAAATTCAATTTGTAGTTCTAACTACCTAACTAATTCTAGTTATCTAGCCTACCTACATAAAAACGAATAGATACTTAAAAGCTTGAATATTCAAACCATTACAACATTCATGTATCTACAGCAATTAGGCGAATGTAAATCGATGATAGAAAATTGAAAATTGATTTATTTCCACTAAAGTAATGCAAGGCGATCAATTTTAATGAGATACGCGTACAAACACCTCCGGCAGTTGATGTCAATTTTCCGACAAAGTTACTTCCAATTTAAAACAATTTACAGGAAATTACAATACTTCACTTAAGAGTTGTTAAGCCTAATATTTAACACAGGCGCCAACTAAGGACTAACTCGGTGTCATATTTATCCATCCGTCAACCGACTTACCAATCCTTCAAGCACATAAACCAATAATTACATTCATTAATTCCACCCATAATAACTGCATAGAATAGCAGTGTGGTGCCAATAAATACTCAATTATGGACTTAAACCTCAAGAAAACAAGAATGAAAATGTAAATGAAGAAGTTAATGATAGGCCGTAGAAGAATTTACATAGCATAACACTCAGGCTATAGGATTATTCCCCCACTTTGTCAGCGCGCCGATGTCTCGTTTATAAGAGTAGACAAGGTATAAACTGAGCTGGTTTTAAATTGAAATCGCGTCTAGAAATATCAATAACATGATTTGCATGAGCATAATCGTTGGAATTGCGAATGGAAATACAAATGCTATTGTTATTAATTAAGACGTTAATCAGGATTTTATTGTTTATTTATCTGTGTCTTAATAAATCCTGGGGATTAGCCTCAATAGACAAACATGAGAAGCAGAGTATCTTACAAATTGCGAGAAGTTATGACTTGACCTACATGTAGCTGACATTGGAAACATCTACGAGTGGCTACTGTTTAATACAAAATGATTTTATTGTAAGTGAAGAAATCCTCTTAAATCTGTGAGGAAAGACATGAATTGATTCAGATTGATACTGATCAATTCGAATGTTTCTTCTAAAAATTCCCTGGAATTTGATTTTGAACAAAAAATATTTCAAGACAGGCCAGGATTTTTTTTTCGAAAGTTGTTATTCCTGGCCTGACCATATTTCCTCACGACCGAAAGGGTCATGCGGGAGCGATGGCAATGAACTGCAATACGCTAGCGCCGCATTAGGAGATAACCTGACAAATCTAGCACCGTTCGGTAGAATTGATCCAGTATCATCCAGACAACCCAGTAGAGCTATACCTACACTAGAACTGGCAACAACATTGATTTGTAATTTGAAATTTCTAAAATAACCTAAAACCAAATCATGAGATAAAAATTGGTGCACACAATAGAATCGAATATTTTTATTTGCGAGAAAAATGGTATTTACACAAGTAGTTGGTTTGGTATGTGCGTATTAGACATTAACTCAAATTCACCAGAACATAGTCTTTGCAGAAAACTTGCACCGTTCTATCTCTTTTGCGAGCCAAAACACATCAACACCTTCCTTCTTACTATAAAACGGAGCCTAAACTTACTCTTACCTTAAATTTAATGATAATAATAATAATAATATTTCACTACATCGCATAGGTACATTGATCTGACTCTGAGATAGGTAGCTCAAGCACCTGTGTTACAGATATCAGAACCAACAGTGGAATCACAAATATATACATATAATGATGTCGCCTATATGTTTGCCACGTTATGAAAGACAGCATCATTCTTAATCATGACTTTAGTCTCCGTTTTGGGGGTGTTTGTTTTGTTTGTCCAGTAAGTATTTTCAAGTTTCTAGTAAGATTGGTCGAATTGGGACAAAACTTAACTAAGACCGTTCTTTGTACAGCGTTGTACCGTTGAATCGGGTCTGAGCAAAATTTTAAATCCATTATTCTAAGTCACTTCCATTCTTATTCACGAGACTCTACTATCTATTGTCAACACGATACACGCGTAACACGGAAGCGCCCGTTTACAAACCGTCCCCGTAACGACAACCTCGTGAGATTGGTTACGATATGATCATCTGATATTAAATGATGTCCTAGTTTTCCAATATCGTGACCTTGATCTATTGATGAAGTAGGCCTGATCTTGATAGATCAGGCACTAGCTCCATTGCCTATTATAAAGTAAAGTATCAGCCTATATCATCTCATCATCATAGAAATCAAGTCATTGCTACTATGATGGGATTAGGCTTATTATTTAAAGGTCTTTTTAAAATAAAATTGATACGTAAATTTTATTTTTACTTAGATTTAACTCTATTAAATGAATCACTTATTTTCATTAACACTCTTTAAAAAAATGTTATTTCTGTAAATCAACACATTTGCGAGTTGATTAAATAATTATAATAGTTTAAAATCACGTTGAAGGATTATAGATCAGATACTGCCTACGACAACAATACAAAATTCTAACAACAAATCAATGCCAACTGAATAAAAGAGAACCGAGAATTAAATCGGAATATCAATCAAAATCGATAAAAACAGTAGCGCATTATCACTCACAATGGCATTAAATACAAAGGGCTGCCAATCGATACAAATCTCAACGATAGACCACTCGGAATACACAATAAGTGTCCTGTTACAGCACTATTTGCATTCTGGTATCATTAATCAAATTGTAAAGAGCTGGAAACAGAATGAAGCGGTCGAGAATATTCTAGATTCTGCATCCTAAAAAGAATCAAAATATTTCATAAAGGACAATAAAATTTAATATTGTAAAACAATCGCTATGAGTGACAAGTGAAAAAACTTAATTTTATAAAAAGAACAAAAACAGTTATTCTTTCTTTTCTGAAAAAAGAAGCATAATTCCAAATTGATTTACACAAATTTTCTTAATTTTTCCCTTATATCGCAATTTCTCATCATTAAATGAGACGATTAAAGATAAGTAACATGAACAATGTTTTAAAGCCAAAAATTTAACACTACCATTATTTAATAATCTCACACCAGCACACACAATATAAAATATCCCTGTCAAAAGACACATCCCTTGTTAGTTGACACAACAAAAAATATCTGAGAACCATCCCGCCCTAATTAAGTATTTCAGACTTAACAAATTCCTAAAATCGTATCAAATCTTGTAAATCTGTTTAATTTATAAATGAGAAAATATACACATTACACATGCGCAACAGTTTATCACGTTAATCGCATATACCTTCCGCTGCGGGTACAACTGCGATTTATTGGATTTCAACACAGCATTCGACTGACTCTGGAATAAAATCTAATCTAGTTGTGCTTGTGGTCGGCCTTCGAAGGTTACTCGTACAACAAGATTACGAGAGTGACAAAATTTATTACGCGCTCGCGTGTACAATCTGCCTTGGGACTGGCCTGAATCAATTCGAATGGGCTTATGGAAACAACTTCGACTAATGCATTCCTTCTTAATTCTAATAGCATTGACATAATTGTTATTAAGAGTAATAATAATTATTATATCCTTGCACGGTACAGCTACGGTGGCCGATCTCAATGATCAGCTACGGACGCAGAATAAATGATGGTGTTCAAAAACGAGTGCACTCTATATTCGCTTACACTCATATTTCAGCGGGACATCCAAGTAATTTGATAGTAATAAAAACAATGAAGTATGTACATGGCCATTTTTAAATGGATCTGATCTTAATAAACATTTTTATATAGCATGGGAACTTATCTGGCAAAACAAAATGAACTGCGGTATTTTTGGATTCTGGTAAGGCGTTCGATTAAAGTATTAACAAAAATAAAGTATCATAAATTAGATTCCGAACAACGTTTTTAGACCTAAAGCCAGTTACATAAAATTTTGTCCAAAAATAACTCAGGAAAAAGTTTTAATGCGTCATAGCTGTCGCCATTTTTTAAGCTTAATAAACCCTGAGGTACCTCAGGGTTTAATGTTAGAACCGTTTTTTGTAATTAAGTTTTAAAATATTTGTGTGAATGTCGTACCGTTCTTGACCGATGGGCCGTCTTCGTATACCGTACTTGTGAATACTCTTAATGTTGATATTATTGAAGTAAATATATTTCTACCAACAAGCTTTCAACAGTGTTGAGTATTCTTTCCCCTCTGAGGGATATGATTAGTCGAGTGAACGTTTGTCTGGCAGCGATTCAATCCCTAGCTCTAGATCTATCTGACTTTTACTTCACTCTGGGCTCACTAAAGATTTAGGTTGCCTTCCATTCCTCATATTCTGTTCGCTGAGATGCGATGCTTCATATATTAGTATCCCACCTATACAATATCCTAAATAAATTCAATATCCTCCACGTACAATTTACTACATAATTATGCAAATTCCGATACTACTAACAAAATAATATTAATTTAAATCTGTTCCTGCCCAAGTCTTCCTAATTAATATACGAGGCTAGTCCAGACTTAGCCCATTAAATAATTCTCAGAAATCATGTAAATTAAATTAAATTAAATTTGATCGCCGGTCCTAAACTTAATTGCTCCATCGATACTCGAAATAATTTATAGCTTAATACGGTAACTAATTGCAGTCCCTTTTACTAGATGCGTAGATTAATCATAAACTTAAACGAAAAGATACTGGTGGACTAGAAATCACTTCAGCATTTTAGATTCCAAAAGCCAATTTAATTTAATAAATATCTTGTAATCTTATTGCAGACTTTGGATAACAAGACAGTCAAAGACATTCCATCAAAATCACTTCAGCAAGTCAATGCCACCGCTTTGAAGTCTGGGGTACGTTTTCCTGGTTTGCCTACTCTGCTTCGCACTTTAGCATTTATTGGGCAAACAACAAAAAAGCAGGCCTTTTAGGATTTAGCCTTTCCACTGGGAGGTGGCAACACCAAACTTTTTGGGCTGTCCAAATAACTATAGATACATTAATATTGGGGTCTTCGTACTGTGTGTATTGTCAATCTCCAATACCGTGCCACTTATGTATCGTGTTGAAAATTTTCTCAGTTGAGAGACAGAGGGCCTTAGTTGAGAGACAGGAGGGTCAGAGTCCGGAGGGATAAGAGGCCCAGTGTCCAGAGCAATACTTCCTTAGAAAATTTAGTTATTTTCAGCAGTATGCTCTCGGAAAGTTATTGGACGATTATAAAGGACGGTAAAACCTAGTCCTAGATTGAGTAAAACATTAATACAACTAGTACTAAATAAACCTTGGCTCCACCCTCTAATCTCATTTACGTTCAGCGAGCAAAGCTATTTATCTCAGGTACACACATAATGCAAGCGAACAAGCATTTAATCACGCATAAATAGTGTCAATATTTAGACTCTATAAACTGTGAACATTGTATGCAAGATATTTTAGACCAATATCTTGATGTACCATTAAAATTGAAACATAATTGAGGCAACATCACATACATTGTCCTGGTGCCAAACTTAGGTTTTCCCCTGTGCTATGGAAAAAAAAACAACGAAGGAACCACAAACATTCAGACATAACATAAATATCTGTTTCCTCAACAAACATTTGTATTGGTGCGGGAATCTAACTTGCGTCTCAATGGGCACTCAAACCACCTGCGCTAAACGGGTCGTCAAGTCAACCATTCTAAATACTAAGTGTGGGAATAGTTCTTTAAGTTTTAGTGTGTAAATGTTGGAATTAATAGCAAACCCAGGCCATAGTTAACGTCATAAGTCCCAGATAGCAGACTCAATAGAGCATCAATTGTTTTTGCATTTTAAAAGGCTTGTGAGTCTAACGACGTTAATAACGAAGTAATCAATAAAAGCATTGACGGACTTGTCCCAAGTTGAAAGCATACAAAGTGTCAAGGCATTGATCGGCATGCTACAAGGAGTTCGGCGCCGGCGTCTGCGCATGACGAATGGCGCCGCGATACCGATCCGCGCGATCACGACTCTCGATCTCGTTTCAACTTCACTGCTTAGTGATGTAACTAAAGTAACAATAATTTTAATGAAACATTCTGAGCTTCCTGGGCTAACTGGTCTATGGTAAACCGAAAGACTCGAGTAGTGTCAGAATGGTACACCGATAGACACGAGTCCTTGGCTCAAGTATAAATTATATTTCCTTTAAACCCATTGGGCAGCTTAACTGCCAGTTATTAATGAGTGATATATGACACCGACAGCCACGATTTAGTATAAGTAATAATAACCCATATTCTAGCAACATATTAGACTTAATCGTTTTTATAACCACTTGCTAAGCCTCCCGTCACCGTAACTTACACAGTTGCCTTATGACACTATAAATGTTACACACGCCATTTTATAATTCAATAAAGTCATTAGTTTCCACTATATTGGTAATAATCAAATTGACGGTCCATAAAATGGCTGATAGTTGGCGCCACACGCACAGCGCGTTAGGAAACCTTATATTTACTTGTAAGCAACGTTTGGTTCTAGAAATCTTTCCATCAGATAAATTTCGGGATTAAGGTAGTTAAATCTACATAACAGCAAATCAAGAGGGAATTGTTAAATATTCAGTCACAAAGTTGTTATTTTGGGATACCGATGATTTATAAACCACTTGTCATGAAACGAAACTAAAACCCAGCCTCTATTCCTACATTAACACGAATTTTAACTTAATCAACACTATAAATACTTATTTGATAAAAAACATTATCTACGTTTAGTTTACCTAAGACGCAAAGAGAACTATTAGTTACTTATAAGGTAATTGATTTTACAAACAGCTATTTATGATTTATTTGCATTCTACAGCCAATACTTCATTGGTCATCGCAAAAGTCAAATATACGAGATTTATACTAGTAGTCCTCATTACTCCGCTTATTATATTACAGCGTAACAGATTCCGCAATGACGTTTCAATTGATTATCCCGATAATTAAATCAATCACTTTGACGTGGATCTAATAGAATAATCTCGACCGTATGACTTTTACTCATATATAAATTCTGTCGGTAGGCTCGAATGAAACGCAACCTATTGGCTAATGCAATGCAATTTAAAGGTTTTAAATTAGTATTTGGGTCATTTTGGAGCACAAAATGTTCTCTTGGTTACCTATATTATGTTCCCTATATTCATATTTTATGTAATAATCTTTTTTTCGTGGCAGTTCCTAAATCTAATATCCTCCGCAAAATACAATACAGTAGGAAGAAACATTATGCCCATTAGCAATTCCATATTATTGTTGTTGTAGTCAAATTGCGATATCGAATATTAGTCAAATCATTTACTGACAAAACGACGTTTTATTGTCAACACAATTCAATAAACTGACGGCGCGCAGCGTGTTCGCTGAAATAATGACGTCACAGTATCAGTTTATAATGTCTTTACCATATTGCATGGCTTCCCAAAGTTTGGTTAGCAGATTCCTGCAGAACCGTAGTGATTTAATAGGGGTGCCATCTGTCTCTATACAGTTAGAATTCATCGTATAAAATAGAAAAAAATACACTTTCCTGGCCCTAAACTATGGTTTTCCCTTGTGCTTCCTGAAACTCGAGGTCAACCTGAAATTCGACTGCTGGTGTTGATGCGGGAATCGAGCCTTTGACCCTTGCATCTTAACCGGTGCTCAAACTAACCGGGTCGTTTAAAAGTAGATAGGTCGTCTAACAGTAGATAGATAAAGCAGTTAGGATGGGTCATCCTAACTGCTTTACACAACCAATCATCATCATCAGATCATGAATCAGAAGTTCAAGATTATGCTGAAAAGATGACATCACCAAGGTCTCGGGCAAAAACTAGATCTCAATAACTTATAGCAAATAGTGAAATAAATGGAAATTATTTAAAGAATTAAAGCTAGAAGAGGACTGTATAAATAAAAAAAAATTAAGGAAATGAATAGTTAACTAAGTAGTCATTCCGTGGCGTTCTGTTCTTTCTATTCTAAAGAATTTATTATTACACTCAACCTAAGTATTCTAAAGGTTTTAATGCATCGTGAAATAAAATGTTTGAGAATTCCTGTAGCAATATTTACAAAATTATCTGCGTTTATGCAGCCGGGTAGGTACACGATACTAGGCAGATATATGAGGGCGGAACTCTAGAGGACAAGATAAGAGAGTGGCTTGTACCCTGTCTGTGGTAACTGTCCGATTTACGGAATGAATTTAATAACAACACGGTATCGCTGATTTAAATATTGCGACTGCCCCCTGGTTATAAAGAACTTATAACGAGAATAGTTATTAATTTATCGACGGCGATGGTGGCTCAGCAAATAAGAACGTGCTTTCCATAAGGGAGGTCGTGGTTCGAACCTGAACAAGCACCATTGGATTTCTCAAATTTATGTGTATTTTTACCATCAGCTCGATGGTGAGGGAAACATCATGAGGAAACCTGCACGTATCGCATAGTTTCTGAAACGTGTAATGGTTACACTTTAACAATTCAGTTGGTCTCGTTCCCCTGTTGAAGGGTTACGAAGGTCTCTAAGCTGTTGACTGAAGTCCAACTTGTATGTACTATTAGACTGAAGTCCAACTTCAACGTCATTGGTTGTTTTAGATATATTTTGACATCTCACATCAAAAATAACCAATCGGCATGTAGATAAACCTCAGTCCTACAGTACGCCATCTAGTACATTTTTCACACGCGATAGTCCCCTGTTGACGAGATTCAAGTACGCGTTTTCAAGGCCATTACAGTCAGGCAGATCAACAATATTAGTGCATAAGAATTCAATGCAATGAAAGACATTTGCATACGCCACACACCGGCCAGACACCACAAACAATGTCTGCACTCAATCTTGCACATTCCCTGCATACTTACGCCGCCCAAGCCTGCGCGTGCGCCGGTCTCTAGCGTTGCCACGCGTCCGGATATACCGGACATTAGATTCCGGCGTGCAAGAATATTCGACCGTGTGGGAGAGTTACTTTGGTGCGGGTGTCCGGGCGGCATCGGGTGATCCCTGCGTTTTTCTCTCTAGCGTTGCTATGCGTCCGGATGAAACCGGACTTTAAGATTCCGGCTTGCTAGCATATTCGACCGTGGGAGAGTCACTGTTGCGGGTGTCTGAGCAATGACTTGCCATCGGGTATTCCGTCTGCTCGGCTGCCACTTACATAAATAAAGTTGCGTTTCGGCATAAATAAGTTGGCTCTACCGGATTAGTACCAATTGTTCACAGAAGCAACGCCTGTCGGTGTTTGAGTGTGTGAGTACTGAAAGCCGAATCGCGCAAAAGGGGGCACAAAGGCTGGCAGCGCACTTGCGACTCTACTAGTGTTGCAGGTGTCTATTAGCGGCGGCAATCGCTTACCATCAGATGATTTTTCTGCTCATCTGCCAACTATCACCAAAAAAAAACAGTCCGGATATTTTTCGAATACTGGCAGCCCTTTGGCAACCCGTATAAAGGGCCAGTGAAGTATTTGACCGCAAATATTGAATATTGATGAACATCCACGGACATAAACCATCCGACTCGTTAAGCCCGCTCTTATCCTGCTTTCAACTTGGAGTAACTGGACCAAATGTCTCTTAGAGATTTGATTTTCTAAATACATTTTAGACAGACAGCCGTTGGGTTTCTATCTACCTATCAAGCAAGTTGAGACTTGAATAAAAAAAATACATCTCTCCATACATAGACGGTCACGTGACTTGGTCATTTTGTATTGGGAGTCGAAAAATTTTTCGCTGAATTCCGGAAAGTTGTTGAACAAATGTCGTTCAGAATGGTTCATAGAATGTGTAATTAAAGGGATGTAAATGTTCACAGATAGGTTCCTGATAGGTGGTAGATAAACAAACAGATTACCTGCTGGTAAGCAACTGCCACCCCCCCATGGACACCTGCAGCACCAGTGAACTCACAAGTATTATCGTAATAAACGTAGGTATTATCTATTTATATGATGCGCACGATTGTCAATTATTATCAACTAGCGGCCGCCCGCGACTTCGTACGCGTGGAGTTAATTATTGACACTTACCGTCATATTTTGGACAATCCACACAATATATTTTTATAAATTGTAGCCTATGTATTATTCTGATGTATAAGCTATATTGTGGTAAAGTTTCATTCAAATCCATTCAGTAGTTTTTACGTGAAAGAGTAACAAACATCCATACATCCTTACAAACTTTCGCCTTTATAATAGTAGTAGGATTTATTATTATTATATTATATTATAATCATAACATAGCGGACCCACTGCTCTAGAATATATTAAAGCAAATACATTAATTAGTGCGCGTATTAACATAGTTATGATACTCTGGAACGAGTTGATAGTGTTGGCGAAATGCAAGACTAGGGTAAGATATGCCATTAAAATTTAAGAACGAGACTATCTTTGTCAATGGCAGGCAACGAATCGGCAGTTCTTTTGGTGATCGTAGCAGAAGTTGCGTATTATCTCGCATGTGTTTCCTCTGTCTTGCAATATTCACAAAAGGTTCAAGATTTTGAAGAAGAGACTCCTTCTCCTAGTAACTACCGGGGATGGTATCATTATAACCCTTAACCAGGCAACTAGACATATTTTTTTTCATTGGTTTTCAACCTTATCATAACTGCATAAAGTTCAAAATCTGGTGGTCTCATATGGTACATATCCTGGTTAATGGATAATGGTGGTGCGCTAACGTGTCCCTTCTGTGGGCGCACATTTAGCGCTAAGATTGGCTGTGCCAGTCACTGGAAAGCCCACCAGAGAGTAGAATATCCTTAGCCCGATATTCTGCCACCTATCGCAAAAAAAACTCTTGGGTCAGCTTTGCAAGACCAAGACTAGTTTTGACAACACTAGTTAGATGTTTACACGGATCAGAGAAACGCCTAGGCGGCGCCAGTGTTACACCGTATTTACACTATTAAGATCTTCTTGATTCTAGATCATAACCGGTCTAGATTCATAGGCATTAAGCCATGTTATTTTATGAATTTAGTTTTTTAATGTGATATGCAGGTATCCTCTAGTGTGTAGTTTTCCAATGTCAAGCAAAAATAAAAGGTGAAAACTGGCGGATTGTCGACAGTCATTCAATCTATTAACAGTTCCACAGTTAATAAGTGAGGTTTCTGACTAGTATTTTATAAGCGCGGAGAAGCTCGATTTTTGAAGCGCGTTTTGGCTGTCGTATGGGCGTTGACGCGTTTTAAAAGTCCCAACAGTGCCGTCATTTGGTTATAAAGGTTACCTACATATTTCCGTCGCCGCGTGCAGGAGGCCGCAGCCGTGGCAGGCCTCCCACCAGGTGGAGCGACGATCTAGTGAAGGTCGCGGGAGACCCTTGGATGCGGGTGGCACAGGACCGAACTGTGTGGAAAGCGTTAGGCCTATGTCCAGCAGTAGACGTCTATTGGCTGAAATGATAATAGATATTTCGAATGACGAAATAAATATGTCATAGATAGATAGATAGATACTCTTTATTGCACAACACATTACAGAACTTAATGCTAATAGTAATTTCCAAATACAATGTCGTAGAGGTCCAAAACAAAATGTATTATTTTATTTTCGTCCCTAATCCATAGTAATTGATTTTAAATTCGTATAATGCCAAATAGCGCTCCCGTGCGAATGGAGCCTTCTTTGGCAGCGACACTTATAACTCGTTAACTTTCTATGATCGAAGTTTTTAGCGATAACAAATTGCCGATCGTAAATTTTAATTCGAATTTCTCGTTGGTATTTTAATATTATATTGATTTTACATAAATGCTTTTAAGCCTGTCAAAATAAATTAGAAAAAAGAAAACATTCTAATTTTAATGCAAAAATAACACGTCGTTTTGTACTAAATGCATATTTATAGATCTAAACCCAAGGTTTATTTATTACTTCTGTTTTTGGGATTCGATGTCTAACAAAATATCGTTTTAGACCTCACATGAGTTACTAAAACTTTATAAACATAGCTGTTGTTTACCATCAAGTGGTCCGTCTGTCTGCCACCTATCAGAAACTATTACCACCCTATTAACAAAACGGAGACTAAATTTAAGTCATTGTTTAAAAGTTATGCTGCCGATTTAATTGAGTGGCCGAAAATCGGGAGCAGTGGCGTGCATTAGGGGCGAGACCTATCTCCAACAGTGGACGAGTGTGGGTCGCTGATGAATGATGATGAGTTAATTGTCAAATAAAAGAGAGAGCGTCACTTCTAAGCCATTTCTAACCTCGCTCCCCATGTGTTATGGAGGTTAAAATTTGTACTACCTATGTCTAAAAAAAAATTAAATCTTGACAAAAATGTCATAAACGAAAAATAAATGTTTTACAGAATGGTTGGTTTTGGTAGAATACGTGGTTAAAGGGGTATACAACATGTTATTATTATGAACTTTTGATAAAAAATCAATCTGAAAAGGGCATCCATCACAAAAATCAAGTATCTACTACTACGAAGCTCAAACTCGAAGGTAAACTCGAGTTTGTGATCACCAATCCGCATTAGGAAATTGATTAATCCTAAACCCAGCATAGTAATGTTAAGAGAATAATATAATATAATTTAAATTTCTACTGAACCATACCCTAAAATACTCAGCTCACTCTCTCCCCGGTTCTACAAACCCAACATTTCATTATATCGTAATCGACGAACCAAATTAAGACTAATGGGACCCAGTAGGTAGGAAACCAGTATTCTGTTAAAATATTTAGCCCAACTCATATAAATGGACGCTATAAAAATATTAATTAAGAGATTTCGTGAGATTAAAACGCAAAGATACAATTTATAGTTGTTTATTATAATAATTAGGCGATTAACAAAGATTACAAGTAAGTAAGAAGCGTTATTTAGGGTGATTGAGGTAATCAATATCTTTAAAACCACTTGTTGGTACATGTGTCACCAAATAAGTATAAATATGAAAGGCCAAATTAAGTATGAGAACAGGTCTTAAATGTTGTGGTAATTTTGGTTACCGACGGTAGCACATTATCTATCTTCTATACTATTTGTAAAGAGATAAATGTAGAGACAACAACAAATAACACAATATGTTAACATACGTTTATGAATTACCGTTGATTTGGAATGTTAATTTCTATGAAGACAATTCAGTAAAAACTCAGTTGTTACTCTTTTCAAAGAGATCAGCACAATAAAATTGTTAAACAAGTAAATAAAATTAACATTTCACAATAAGGGGATGACTTGATTTCTATGATGGAGGCCTTTGCTTTACAGTAGGGCTGTGGGACAGTATAGGCTGATACTTAACTTTTTTACTACCTCACACAAACAAGATACTCTTACTAACCAGCTAAACATAAAAATAATTAATAGCTCCTTAAGCGCTTAAACCGTTAAAACACTACTAAGATTTATCTGCCCACAAATTGAGACTTGATAACAAACATTGGACATGTTAAATCACCTTTTACAGCTCAAGATCACTCGCTGTGACTAGATTAGGGGTGTGACATTCCATTTTTTTTTTCTTAGGTACAAAATAAAGGTGATATCCCAATCATTGCACGGAAGCTCGCCTAAACTTTGGTACAATTCAAATTGGAAATGATTATGGAAATGTATGTAATCTCTAAATTCAATTTCAATGTCGAGTGCATCAGAATCGCCTCCCAGTTTTCCAAAAAAGGCCAAGATACCTACAAGACTTTAGGTTTATAAAATAAAAAAATATTCTTACGTTGTTGCAATTCCCTGCTAGGACTGCATAATTTGCTACTGTACCTACTTACACGTAGTTAACGAAAACAAATTGAATATGTGTTCAGTTACTTCCGTAGTGTAGAGGGCTAGACAATATATGAATAGGTACATTAATAAAAATTCCAATCGTACACTATTATCACATTATTAATAGCTATTTTCAAACAACAATATATTGTTAAGGAATAAAAATTATTACAATCTGTCGGAAATTATTTTCATATCCTTTCTTTTTTCACATCCCTAAGTTAAGGCGATGACAAATTTTACGAGCTACCATTAAACGACTCATTTACGGAATGACCAATCATAAATCAGGTGATAGTCGTATCCACCAATAAGGAACGAGGGCATGACGAGTTTTTTTTAAAAACCTTGGTAGCTTGCAATTTTAATGATAGAGTTGTTAAATGACGCCATTCGTCGTGACATTTTTTATAGTTGTTAAAGTGAGCTATTAAAGTTACCTGTTAGTGACTTGCACCGTCATCTTATTTTTTAAATCATACTTGAAATGGCTTATGTATGGGAAATTGAGGCATCGGGTCACTTTGTTTTTTACCTTTTAGCAGGTGACAGACGAGTAGACGGGTCACCTGATGGCAAGCGATTGCCGCCGCCTGCAACACCAGCGGAGTCACTATTACGCTGCCATTTTTTAATCCCCTTTCCCCCCTGTTGAGCCTCCGGTAGCCTCACTCATTCCAGAAAACCGTGAGAGAGCCACACTTCGGCATGAATGGGCCGGCTTGTCAGGAGTGATACCATGGCCTCACACAAGACCGAAGTGAAGCAACGCCTACGCTAGGTTTCGTCAAGTGAGTGAGGATACAGGAAGCCAAAGGGGAGAAAGGAGGTTAAAGGTTGACAGCGCACTTCTGACTCTACTGGAGTTGCAGATGTCTATGGGCGGTGGCAATCGTTTACCATCAGGTGATCCATCTGCTCGTCTGCCACCTATCACATAAAAAAGAAACACAAAGGAAACGCTACTTCACATAGGAGAATAAAAGATCAGAAGTAAACTAAAATATTGACGTCTCTTTCTTCTACCTAGTTATGTAATAAAATCAGCACAGAATATCGTTAGGTACAGTCGAGTTCAAAAATATGTAGGTATACACTTTAGGACCTTGTCACAATACATATTTGTAAGAAAGTGGAAGTTGTTTTCTTATACATAATGTACTGTGACAAGGTCCTAAAGTGTATACATATTTTTGAACTCGACTGTACCATCAGGTGATCCTCGTGAAGACTCGACTGTACAATAAACCAAATCAAAGCTACATTATTTATTTACTCTAAACAGATTCAAATGGCTACAAGCCCATACCTTATATGCAGCAACGTTAAAGGCATTCGATACTACAAATTACAATACCAGCCAATCAAACCCGGGCTCGCTACTTAGTATTGTAATGGATGGCTGAACTTTAAAACCACGTATCCTACATTTTGCTAAAATCAACTATACAGGGTGTATCTGTGAACCTTTACATCCCTTTAACGACGTGTTCTATCAATCATTCTGAACAACATTTGTTCTATGACTTTTCAGAATTCGCATAAATTTTTTTCATCTTTCCATACAAAGTCGGTCACGTGACTTGGTCATTTGTATGGGAAGTCGACAAATTTTTCGAAGAATTTCGAAATGTTCTTGAACAAATGTTGTTCATAATGGTTTATAGAACACGTGGTTAAAGGGATGTAAATGTTCACAGATACACCCTGTATCTTTATTAGGAGTAACCGAGGATTTAAATGGGCCGAAGCCATACAAATTAGAAGTGACTTCGATGTCAACTATCAGCTACCAATATATACTATTTGTGAAGAGGTAACTTCTAGACCACGGATAGGCTTATAGATAAATCGAAAAAGCGAAACACATGCGCGATTTAATCAACGCCTAGCCTCAACTATGGATACAACTGAAAAATAAGTTAAGAAATATTTTGTGCAATAAAGAGTATCTATCTATGTATCATAATATATAATTTTCGGTTTATCTATAAGCCTCGCCGTTGTCAAAAGTTACCTCTTTACAAATAGTATGGATTGGTAGCTGATCGTTGACATTTGACAGATTTTAGTCCTTTATAAATAGCATAGATTACATTAAAAAAAAACGCAAAACCAAACAATCAAAATTGTTAAATGCAGTATTCATTGATTTGAACTCCGCAATCGTATTCGAAATGCAAATACTAATCCCCGCAATTAAATACTCTGCGCCCACGCAGCGTAACCGTTGACAGACAAAGGAACTATGATTAATCGATTGCAGTTAGCGGCTATGAACCGACACGTGGTATCTGAATGGGAGGTAAGTGTGATGGTGAGATAACCTCACTTGAGGTGATCCTTGACTGTAAAGGTGTTTACGCATTATGACTGCCTAGCGTAAAGGAACAATTGTTAATTTTTTTTTTTATATTATAGAAAGGAAAACGAGCAAGAGGGTCACCTGATGGTAAGTGATCACCGCCGCCCATGGACATCAGCTACACCAGAAGGAGTGCGGATTTTAGGAAGGTATAAGCTCGTTTCTTGAAGATTTGAATGTCGTACCGGTTCGGAAATACCGCTGCTGGAAGTATTACTAAAATAGCCAGTTTTAGCAATAATTAACTTGTTACTACTTGTCGCGTGTTAAAAATATTGTATTGCGTCTTTAAAAATCCAATTTACTTGCATCTAAGTTTGTAGAGTTTTACTTCTTAAAAAATATCATGTCTAATTGTCGCCACAATAGCAATAGCAATAATAAGGTAAGCAACGGACTTGTGATACCACTGTGTCCATGGGCGGCGGTAATCGCTTACCATCAGGTGATCCGTCGGCTCGTCTGCCACCTATATCACAAAAAAACAGTTTAAATAGGTTGGCGGCGCTAGTTTCGTCAATATAGCCCCTTAGCCGATACACTCTGTATAAAATTAACAACATTGACCAACTTTATATATTTTTCATACAAATTGAATGCTTTTAATGCGACTTCCCAAAAGTCATAGTCAGGCCTATTCATGCCGAAGCGTAGCTCTCCCAAGGTTAGACCTAGTCCTCAACTGATTCTAAATTCATAAATTGATCGATTATTCCATAGCAAAGGCAATATTTTACGGCCAACTAATGTGTTTTGGCGAAACTTTGATAAACTTAATGGACTGTCGGGAATAATTAGGTCACTTGTAAACTAACGAAGGAATCTATTAAAATTTTATTGATCACTTATTAAAATTTGATAAAGATAAGTGAATCCATAAATCTTTTCGTGGAAGGTTTTGTAACTTGTTTACAATAATTGCTTGGAACTTGCGGTAATTAAGGACCAGTTAATTAGAAAAGTGTCAATGCAAGTACGTTTTTTAATAACTTCATTCACAAAATTCTTTGATGAGATTTGTTTTAGTTATGTAAACATAAGAATAAGTTATAACTTATATACATGTATGTTTTTTATGTGATAGGTAGCAGATGAGCAGGCGGATCACCTGATGGTAAGCAATTGCCGCCGCCCATGGACACCTGCAACACCAGTGGAGTCACAAGTGCGCTGCTAACCTTTTATCCCTTCACACAAAAAAAAACAATACTTAAATACACTTATTATTACACCCAGACACTGAACAAACACAACTGTTCATCACAATAGTGTTAGTCCAGAGTGGGGATCGAACCCACGAACTTTGGCGTATGGGCAGGGACACTACGATGCGCCATCCGGTGCTCCTTCGCGCTGTATTGCTGCGCGCGCTTACTGTTTCGGTTAACAGGGTGTATCTGTGAACATTTACATCCCTTTGACCACGAACCTTTCAGACAAAGTCGTTCACGTGACTTGTTCCTTTTGTATGGGGAATCGAAACGACATTCGTTGTATTTTCAAAAGTCGTAGATCAAAAGTTGTCCAGAATGGTTCGTAGAACACGTGGTTAAATGTTCACAGATATAATCGGTATTCAAATAAGTTTCAATCTTAAACGCAACACTTCACTATTGTATCTATTTTTTGCATGACAAATTGGTTGGCAATTACCTACCTAATAAGCCGCGGCTTGTAAATTCATTGATAGCAGTTATCGCGTAATTTACCCACTTAAAGATAAATGTCCTGTGCATTTAGACAAAGCGATTGCATTTTAAGCGCCATGTCTATTTGATCTTTGCCTATAAGCACGTGGCACTTCGGGTGGGGAAATTACCTAGTTCCACTTTTCATTCATAGATGGCGCTGGGCACTGGGACTAGTCTAGGTGGCACTTCTGTTCGGGACATTAGTTCCACTTTTCACTCATAGATGGCGCTGAGCGTTGGTTGCATCGCGCTACTGTTCGCCTTAACGGTTTGTTAATAAGATTTGTTGATTCTCTTACAGATTTTATTTCTTTATAAATAAGTAGTTTAAATAGAAGAAGATATTAGGTAGGTAGGTGTTTTTATAGACGCATAGTGTAATAAAGCAACATTAGGTAGGTACTCTTTTTTGGACTAAAAGGAGAGCTTAATACGGACATCAAAAAGTACCTAAACTTTTAAATAATCCATTTTAACTGCAGTTCCTTATTTTATTTATAGATTTTAAAGCTAAAATCATTTTGATGCCATTTGTACACACTGCTATTTTCACAACCAAAATGTTTATACAACCGAACAATAACTTCATATCAATACTGGTAAAAAGCAGTACAGGATAAATCAAAGAGACGTTATCTTGTTTCGGAGGCCAAGATTCGGTTCGGGTGTGGTTCGGGTCTCAGAGCCTGTGAAGTAACAGTCAGACACACATTAGGTTACTACAATCTGTCAAATTTCCTTAATCGATATTCAACCTAACATGCATGACAGTAAGATAAGAAGTCGATTGAAGAAATCCTACAGTTTTGGATACTTTAATATGTGGCTGTACGTACATAAGTAAGTGACCTCATCTAAAATAAATGTAGATATATCAAAACATACGTCAAACAAATCAATTTGTCATTCCTACAAGGATGCTAAACACAACTTGCTAATGAAATAATCCGCGAAATCCGTGATTCAGTTAACTTCACACTCTGTGTCTAATTTATTTACAAATTATCATATTTAACGTTAATTAATTCAAACAGGTAAACTTTTGTTATTATTTTTATTGTTGTGAGTAGCTAATTGTTAATTTTACTAATAGGTACTTTATTAGATTTTCGAGTTGCATGATAACTATAATGTATTAAAATGGGAATTAACGCGACGTTTATTGTTAAGAACACGTAAGGCAAAACATCAGGCAGTAAAAGCAATACAATGTACTTAACAAATGTCGTATCGAATACTGACGACTAAGAAGTTCGTTTGAAAATGTAAAAAATCGTTAATCTCGTAAAACTATGCATAATAGTTAGCAATCTGTAACATTTGTACGAGTAAAGAGACACGAGTAACTTCAAGAGACAACCACAAGGTTTATTATGTAACCCGAAAAGACAAAATACCTGTAATCGACACCCAGTGCCATCTATTGGCAAGATTAAGTCCTAAAACGAAGTTAGGGTCACTAGTAATGTTATAAAGAACTTACAACTTGCAGATATAATGCCCGTCTACTTCATTCAGGTGTAGGTGTTGCTTAGGTTAGTAACAACAAACGGACGCTAAGCTGACCCAAACTAATGCCACCTAATGCAGCGGCACTCCTTGCATTCTGGCCGAATTATGCTTTAGATAGTCCGTGATCTGATCAAGATAAATGAGATGCCACATTTGCAGTATCAGAATTTGCATGTAATTGAAAAGATTTGATCTGGAGCACACATTGTGAAGTGGCGTACGATGTCGCGGTAAATGATTAAAGATGATTTTGCAGAAATAACCTAGATCATTATCACATTGGGTCATTACCCTTTGCTGGTCCCACTGAAATCCTTCATGGATATGGGCCATTACATTACATAAGGGCCATTCTGCTGTGTTATAATATCTAAAAGGGCGTTGCAGTTTGGTTGATTTAGAATTTTCAACCTTGTAATTATTATTCACCTAGGCAGGCCTGTCCCACTCCGCGTGTAGGTATCGAACTTGCAAGTACATGCGGCGTCCCCTCCGGAGGGGCAAATTAGTAGAAAATCACGAACGAGCGGCGATGCACGCGCGCCAGTTGCTTGCGACAGAAAGAGAACGCACTTATAGGTTTGAATAATGGTAGGCATGGAACGCTGGGCGGTCGGAATTTCAACGTTATGTTATGGTAGCCTGAGTCTTCATTTCCATAAACGGTTTTTAGGAGTGGGCTTTCTGTACATGTACTATTAAGTATTCTGTGACCTAGGTAAAATATTCAAAATACAAAATCAACCAAGTGCATGCGCTGGGTTTCGCTGAGTTACCTATCATGCATCACTCTGAAACTAGCATTCTTTAAGATAGATAAATAGATAGATACTCTTTATTGCACAAAATATTACACTTAAGGTAATGTATTTTTTGTTTATCTTTAGGTAATTTCTTTGTCATGGATCGTTCGATCTTTAATTTTACGACTTTTTAAGACTTTGAGGGCTACTACATTTATATCGGTTTATCATTTCCATATCTAATAATATCAAAAATCTTTGATGAATATATTAGGTACTTAAAATACTTTCTCTTATCAACGAAAGTTGAAACTTTTACTTTCCTTATTATTTTTATCTATAAATATCATAAAACAGTAAATGAAAATATTTTGCATAAAAGTGACAACCGTTGGAGCCGTAAAGTCCTTGAGTTCCGACCGCGACTCGGTAAGCGTAGTGTTGGACGCCCTGCGACAAGATGTGATGGTGACATTCGAAGGCTGGCTGCTGTGGGCTGGATGAGAGTGGCCGAAAATCGGGAGCGGTGGCATGCATTGGGAGAGACCTATGTCCAACAGTGGACGAGTGTGGGTTGCTGATGATGATGATGATGATGTTGAAAAAGTGGTTAAATAAGCACAAATACCGCACAAAAAACTAGGGCAAATGTGCCTAGTTTTTAGCCAAGAGAGTGAGGATACCAAAGGTCCAATCCAGGAAAGGAGGGTATGGGAGGGAGGGCGTACCTACTTGTAAACTCCACTGGTGTTGAGGGTGTCGCTTACCGTTAGTTAGTGATTAGGTGGTCCGTTTACTCTGCCACCTAACTTTAGTATTTCTTTTCACTTGAGTTGGCGCTTTCTTTTTACCCGTTTAGGACTTTCAGGCTCATGACTGGAAAACTGTTATTTCATTCCTTTCTTCTACTCAACTCTTTTGATGTATTCACATTAACATCACAATGTAAGTTTTTAACGACATATAACATACCTACCTTCACTAAGTAATGCATGTGACAAGTAATCCCACTTAAATAGTAATTAGTTTCTCTTTCCTCATTACTTGAAGTTTCTTTGAAATAATTTACTTTGTCGTCATACAAGTCTTGATGTCATACATTATCTACTTGTGCAATAGTTACATAAGATTTTAAAGTTAAATCATTTTGGAGCACGTCTTTTTTCCGTCCGTTTGGAGCCCAGGGTGGTATAAGCATAAACCCTATTTCAGAAGTCGCGAATGCTGGTAGGTAGGTGTAATAAAAATTATCTACTTATCTTAACAAAAAAAAAGCCTTCCCATTTTTACTAGATCAAGCGGATCACTGGTTGGTAAGTGATCACGCAGGCCATAAACAACTGCGAGATCAGAGAGGTCGCTGATGCGTTTTCGGCCTTTTAGAAAAGAGTACTACGCTCTTCTCTTGGAGGTCTAATAAGGCGTAAAATTGAAGAGCTCCCTCTACCGTGCGTAAGTGGAACTAAATTTGATCGCACAAATCAGTCAATCATCAGTCACAGATCAGCAAAGTCAGAAAGGATAGATTGTAACGTAAGCGCCCATCCACAGATTTAATAACTTACGTCATCCATTTTTTTTTGTGCTGAGTACTAGCGTAAACACGATACCTACTTTAACGTTACGATTTCTTGAAAAGTCTGTGCTAGGCCTTAACTGAAACTGATGATCTAATTACAGTGCATTAAAAACTATTGAACAGTGCATGACAGAATAACAATAAGTAGAAAAATCTGATAAAACTTATCTGAAAAATGTGTCTGACATAAATTCTGTGGGTATATCTTACCTACCTGGAAACAAAGCAAAAATACCTAAGTCGAAAGGTTATGTTACACACCTGTCTACTAATGCTTAATCATTGAGGTTATTATCCGTACTTTTAAACCAATGCAAAGATTCCTATCTGCATGATTGGCACAAAGAATTTAATAAGGTACAGAAGATACGAATTATTCAAATTTTAAATTAACAACCCAACCACCCCAACCCAACCGACCTACTGAACAATGATTACACGTTTCAAAAACTATCCGAAACCTGCAGGGTAGCTCACGATGTTTCCATCACTGCCGAGTGAATGGTAGAAACACGCACTTAGATTTGAAAAATCCATAGGCGTGCCCTGATCCAAACCATGACGCGAAAACTATACCTAATGTAAGGTACTGTACGGAATTTTAGTTTTAATTTAATTAATTTGTAATTTGTGAGATTATTACTAACGGGGTTCATGTTCAGGACTGTATTTATGTTAAGATCTATTGTGCTACATGAAAGCAATAAATATTTTTACTGACTAATCCACAGAACTACCATCGCTTTTAAAAAGACCCTTCTGTGCCTATTTTTATTCTTTGCCACCGGCGCCAACATCACACCTCTAGAGGTGACGTGAACGGCTTATCACAAATTTATCATTGTTTATCACAAATTTATCATTAACTTAGCGCCTTCAATTATAATGACATTTTTCTCTAATGATTCAGTGATAATCCGGATTACTTATATTGCAAAAATGTATAGCACCAAACATTTCCGTTTAAAGTGGCGTTTTTAATAAAGGTAGTGATGTAATTTTTATTTAGGGGCGATAAGGACTATTAATGACGAGTTATTTACAAAGAAATAGAGCAATTTAACTGTAAAAATAGCTAAGTATTTACTTATCTTTGAGACCTGTACCACTACTCAATAAAATACTTATATTGCACTCACTTTTCCAAACAGAGACTTATCTACTTACGGACACACACATACACACAGACACACTAACAAAAAACATTTAAACATATAAGAAAGATTTCGACGATTTTTTAAAAAGTACATTTAACAAGTATGTACGACCATAACATTTTATTTCTTCTGTAAATTCATCGAAATTTTTTTCGCCTCTCCATACAAGTCGACCCACACACGTAAAAAGTCGTAGAGCAAAATATGTTGTTCAGAATGGTTGGTAGAAGACATGGGTAAAGAGATATAAATAATTACCGAAACACTTTGTATACTACTTCAGGAGAAAAGTATAGTGTAAAATTGGTGGTGGCAACCCATTGGTCGTCATACACAGATAGGGGAGTGGCTTACTCCCCTACGAGACCTCTATGCACATGCGCAAAGCCGCCATCTTTGATAGCAGGGTCCTTTGTGATTGGCCGCCGCCCTTTGATGAATGCCGCCGAGGTCGCCTTTATAGGTACCGAGGATTGTTGAGGATCGGCTGATACGTTTAATTCATTAATATGATTAATTTAATAGTTTAAGTGTCACTTGAAGATAAACAATCGTGGATGGTTTGTATTAATCCACCTTAATTGTTGAAATGCTTCCTATTGTTTTCATAATAAGGGTTTACCTACGCCTTAACAATAGAAGAAATAGAAAGACTTATAAGATTGTTTGTAAACAACATAATAAGAAACTGTACTTTAAAGGCTTTGAAATTTATCTAACACTCTAGCCTAATAAACGTAGAGATTACCTACTCTCCCATCTTAGCGTGTGATTCCCAGTTGCGTCAAAAGCTGTCACTTTGGAGCCCGGGCGATGCTTAGACAGTGATTCATGATTTGGGGAGTAACTGCGAAAGTCCAGACCTTCGCAACCAGAAACTCTAACAAGAGAATGAGACCTAAATCAAAGTTACACGATTCAGAAACTATCCGAAATATGCAGGTTTACTCACGATGTTCCCCTCACCGCCAAACTAATGGTAGAAATAAGCACATAGATTTGAAAAATCTAGAAGTGCCTGCTCGAATTCGAGACACAATTAGTTTCAGAGCAGTAGTAGGGCGTAATTTTCTACTAACGTATATTTTCTTTGTCAACAGGTGCACGATGAGTTTGCGACGGTGGTAGAGGGCAGAAGGGCGGCCGGATGCGGCCCGCGCGCGCCCGTCCGCCCGCCGCCTCCGTCACTTAGCGCGCACGCCGCGCTGCTACTATGCGCATGGCAAGCGCCCTGCCCACTCTGCTCGCGGTGAGTGCCACAGCATTCCTAGCCACAGCCGCTGCCACACACAGCGCCAGCCTACGTCACTTAGCGCGCACGCCGCGCTGCTACTATGCGCATGGCAAGCGCCCTGCCCACTCTCGCCTCCGTCACTTAGCGCGCACTTAGGGAGGCCGCGCTGCTACTATGCGCATGGCAAGCGCCCTGCCACTCTGCTCGCGGTGAGTGCCACAGCATCCTAGCCACAGCCGCTGCCACACACAGCGCCCGCCTCCGTCACTTAGCGCGCAACGCCGCGCTGCTACTATGCGCATGGCAAGCGCCCTGCCCACTCTGCTCGCGGTGAGTGCCACAGCATCCCTAGCCACAGCCGCTGCCCACACAGCGCCCGCCTCCGTCACTTAGCGCGCACAGCCGCGCTGCTACTATGCGCATGGCAAGCGCCCTGCCCACCTCGCTCGCGGTGAGTGCCACAGCATCCCTAGCCACAGCCGCTGCCACACACAGCGCCCGCCCTCCGTCACTTAGCGCGCACGCCGCGCTGCTACTATGCGCATGGCAAGCGCCTGCCCACTCTGCTCGCGGTGAGTGCCACAGCATCCCTAGCCACAGCCGCTGCCACACACAGCGCCCGCCTCCGTCACTTAGCGCGCACGCCGCGCTGCTACTATGCGCATGGCAAGCGCCCTGCCCACTCTGCTCGCGGTGAGTGCCACAGCATCCCTAGCCACAGCCGCTGCCACACACAGCGCCCGCCTCCGTCACTTAGCGCGCACGCCGCGCTGCTACTATGCGCATGGCAAGCGCCCTGCCCACTCTGCTCGCGGTGAGTGCCACAGCATCCCTAGCCACAGCCGCTGCCACACACAGCGCCCGCCTCCGTCACTTAGCGCGCACGCCGCGCTGCTACTATGCGCATGGCAAGCGCCCTGCCCACTCTGCTCGCGGTGAGTGCCACAGCATCCCTAGCCACAGCCGCTGCCACACACAGCGCCCGCCTCCGTCACTTAGCGCGCACGCCGCGCTGCTACTATGCGCATGGCAAGCGCACACACACACCCACTGCCACACACACACCCACTGCCACACACACACACCCACTGCCACACACACACACCCACTGCCACACACACACACCCACTGCCACACACACACACCCACTGCCACGCACACACCCACTGCCACACACACACCCACTGCCACACACACACCCACTGCCACACACACACACCCACTGCCACACACACACACCCACTGCCACACACACACCCACTACCACACACACTGCCCGCCATTTTTTCGACTCCCCTTACAAAATGACCAAAGCACTTTGTACAAAAAGTTGTTTTTTTTTTCAAGCGAATTTCCGAAAGTCATAGAGCAACTTAGTGTTGTACAGAAAAGATAGTAGGACTCATGGTAGGCATTTTAATCTTTCTAATTTAAGCTGAATTTTATCTTCACCCTACATCGTCTCACGGCATGTCTATGAACTCGCATTAACTTTACATATGTTTACGTAGATTTATCACGCGACATAATGTGACCAATGTTACAGCAACCAATGCGTTATTTCACACACAATTTCTTGTTAAATGCTGGTAAACGGAGATATGCCGAAGTCAATTACGCAAATCTAGGTTCCAATAATAATATGCTTCTTGCGCGAGATTTCGATAACCTTATAGTTTGGGAGAGAGGGTGCTTCGTTATTTTTATTATGCTCTTGGTATGTGAAGTAAACGAGGAAGATTATACTGGGTGTATGTGTGAAAATTTACTTCCTTTTAAACACTTCTTCTACCAACCATTCTGAACAACATTGGTTCTATGACTTTTAGAAATTCGTCTACAATCCCCTTACAAAATCAACAATACGCGTGACTAACTTTGTAGGTATGTAAAGGTTGTTTTTTTTTATAGTATTGGACTATTATTTATTAAAGCAAACATATATTTGCTTTAGGGCCTTGAAGGATTGTGAGTGTGAGCTATCTCCTTTGTAAAATTACGGGCAACGCATCAGCAAATCCTTCTAGAAACAATAAAAACATTATTAAATTATAGTCTAAAATTCGGCCTCGCCTATATTACCTACTTATCATTGGCTGTGCAAATGCAACAAACCTTACAGACTGGCTCCGGGGCTATAACTTACGGTAACAAGAAGCCAAATGCCCAATTAAGGTATTTTGAATGTAATAGGTTATCGCCAACTGCATAATATTATCTGTCAATATTTTGTACCTATTTAATTTAAGGGCACTTATTCACTTAACATTTTGTTCAACGTTAAAAAAGCAGTGACAATGGATCGAATTTTAAATTAACGCCCGATTGGTCAACGTTTATGTCAGAAAAATCTATGTTCTATACTATGAGTCGTATGGTTTGAAAGTGTTACTGATGTATTCGTCAAGATCGGGCCTTACACTCAGCTCAGTGGGCTATGGAAAGAGCTATGCTCGGCGTTTCTCAGCGTGATCGAATCCGGAACGAGGTGATCCGTCAGAGAACCAAAGTTATCGACATAGCTCACCGGATTAGTAAGCTGAAGTGGCAGTGAGCTGGCCATATCTGCCGCAGAACTGACAACTGTTGGGGTAAACGAGTTATGGAGTGGACACGGCGTCTTGGTAAACGTAGTGTAGGACGGCCTCAGGCCAGATGGAGTGACGATCTGCGCAAGAGGGCTGGATGGAGCTGGATGGAGCCTATGCCCAGCAGTGGACTACAATAGGCTGATGATGATGATGATGATGATGAATGCAAAGTCCAAAAGGGTAGGTATATTGTTGTGCCGTCGACTGTACGAGGCCGAATGTTTTTTTTTTTATGTGATAGGTAGCAGACGAGCAGGTGGATCACCTGATGGTAAGCAATGCCGCCGCTCATGGTCACCTGCAACACCAGTAGAGTTACAAGTGCGCTGCCAAGCTTTTATCCCCTTCCCCTCCGGGTGGGCCTCCGGTACCCTCACTCACTCGGCGAAACACAGCACAGGGGCTGCTTCACGCCGGTTTTCTGTGAGGCAGTGGTATCACTCCGGTCGAGCCGGCCCATTCATGCCGAAGCGTGGCTCTCCCACAATTGCCATGTAGCTTAATCAGCTGGAGGACATTTTTATTCATTATTATCTAGTTATTTAAAAATTCGCGCGTTAGCAACGCGCGTGCGCAATGACGGTCATGAAACAATTTTTCGCCAGTGAAAATGTATCTTAAGAGTTGCAGCATATTGCAAAACTATTCGAATAAATATCGTTAATCACTCGTAACACGTCTTAATTCGGCAATTAAATATAACTTAATTAATTTTACAATTTTATTAATGGTTCCACGAAAATATTTAAGATTCAAACAAATGCCGAATATTTTATGCATTTAAAATAAACTGGTCGTACGGATTAAATAATAATAGATTTGATTGCAAGCATGTTTTTGTAATGTTAATCGATAAGCTGGAAAGATTCCGGGTTAGACTTCCAGTCGGTCAACTTAGAAAAGAACCCCAAATTGTGTCTGGGTATATTGTGAGACGCCTCCAGCCCCCAGCTATCTTCATTTGACACATATTGCAAAGAGAATTCCCTTGTTCTCTTCCTTATTTCCCTTGTACTTTATTACTCCTACAATATCTACAAATTAAAGTAAATTACCAAAGTTAAAAAATAAACATTTAGTTTTTTTTAAACATAATCAAAATATTCTGTCTCTGCAGGTGCAATGCAACTGCATTATATTTACAAAAGTACCTATTGTATTAAAATAGGTACATATATCGGATATTACATATTCAGTCAAATGTTATTTTACGGTTTAAACTATGAAGACATTAATTTGTAGGAAAATCTCGATCATAATATTTTAACAAAACTAATAACCAAACTTATTCAAATTTTATTGTAATTGTTAATAATAAAAATTCTTCACGAACTGTTTAACGTTCTCTAATCAATCGGCTTCTCAGATTCCCTTCAGGTTTCAACACTTATCGTTGATTCCGACTATGCGACCGGCATTCCAACGACTTGTCCATCAGATCGAATGGCATAATACGCGATCAAAGTGCTTCGCGCCAGTCAGCCATCAACCTCCGCCTTTGCTAGTCGCCTGTAAAAAAAAACTTCTAGTCTATGCGCGCGTACTGCACACGACGCGCGGGAAAATATTTGAAAAGAGAAATGGAACGCTGCTACTAAAAGTTTAAACCCGAATTCGCGCCAAATCTAACCTTTTTAAAAGTGACAGTTCGTTGATTATGTTGCCAGCTGCAATTAATTCATACTTTTAGTAATTTATTGTGTTGTGGTGCTAACATTGCACAAATTAAAGTGGTCCGAACGTTTTTCAAATGAACGGCAGTGTCGACCTCAAGTTTTATGTATGATTTATTCAAGTCCTTGGATAAATTTATTTTTGCTTATGGCAATTAGAATGGTAAGTGGATCAATTTTATGTTCTGTCCGTGGAAAACTGACGTGTGTCCACATGACGTCCGCTAGAAATTCAAATTACGAACTCATTTAATTTAATGTTGATATAATTGCTTCATCTATTTAAGAGCCGGTTTTATCGCGTTTTTTAATTAAGCGTTTTGTAGTTAAAATGAAAATGACGTAATGTGAGGGCTGTCGGCATCATTTGACAACTCTGATTTCCATGTTTCATTTTCTAATACATAGTAAACTAAAGTATCAGCCTATAAACTGTCCCACTGCAGGGCAGAAATCAAGCTCACTAAGACATTCTCGCCTTAAAGTTATATACAGGGTGTATCTGTGAACATTTACATCCCTTTAACCACGTCTTCTATCAACCATTCTGAACAACATTTAATTTTAGTCTATTAGGTACTTTTGAAAATTCGCATAAAATATTTTCAACCTGTCATACAAAGTCGGTCACGTGACTTGTTCATTTTGTATGGAGAGTCGAAAAAATCGACGAATTTTCAAAAGTCGTAAGTACAAATTAATGTTGTTCAGAATAGTAGTTTGAAGACGTGGTTGTAATCGAATGTAAATGTTCACAGATACACCCTTATACTTAAATCTTATCTTCACAATGTTCCCATGTTTTGTAACTATTCTATTGCTATCTAATAGTTATTCCACCATATTCGGATAGTTAACACAAATATCAGATAACAGATGGAATATTAATAGCTATCTCAAATTTATGATCTGTCATAGAAATGCATCTGGCAAATCAGCGATTAGATTATAGGTATCATGAAGTAACATCGAAAATTAATTTATGGCGAGGGAACTGCATTGATTTAGCGTAAAATAAGGACGATATTCTAATTATTATAACAGATTTTGTATATAGGTAAGTTGTAAAGTATCAGCCTATATACTGTCCCACTGTATGGCAAAGGCACCCATCATAGAAATCAAGTTATCACAACTATGATGGGATTAGGCTTTACACCACGGTTATAAGTTGGTAGTTGGTTTAAGGACAAAAAACATTGTATCTGACCGCAGTTGACCTAACTAAACGGTAATGTATGGAAAGAACAACCTACATTTTTTTTTGTGTCAAGCGGTCGGCCCATCTTATGGCTACGGAACCCTTTCATGTGCGTGTCCGACACGCTCATGGCCGGTTTTTTTAGCTTTTGTTATCAGTTATTGTTTTCCCGTGAATTCATATTATTTTATAACTACTTGTATTTTTTTTTGGCATTGCATAAAATATTATTTTTCTTTTTAATAATTAAAAAAAAAACAAGTACTCAGCAAGTTAAACAATGACGTTTGGGTTACTTTTTTCTTTCTCCTTAATTCGACATTCATCCGTGTTTCAACGCTTAGGACATACTTATTTCGAAATTGCCGACTAGCAAATTGGGTCAAAATCCTTTCTGCAGAATTCCTTTCTTCCTCACAAAATATCCTAATTCCTCACAAAGCTGACTGATATTCGTTTCCTGAACGATTAAAGACTTAGTGGAGTTGGCAGATAAATTAAGGAGTTAACATTATGACATGCGCCAAAATAATCTCAATAAATCTTGGCAGTCACTTGAAGGGTGTTCCTGAGACCATTAATCAGGTTTTCCCACATTTTTCAAGAGGATTACTTACGTTTATTAATATCGGAATGTCTCTACTGTATCACAAAGATTAGCGAATTATTTCAAGAAAATGATTCTTAATGATAACAATTTATGGACAGTCAACCACGTTGGGTTACTACCTACTGTCGAACTAATAAAATTGAAGAAATTTGAGAGATTGTATTGGACCTAGTGACCCAGGATAAAGTTAATGCAATTTTTGACGTAATCTTTACGTGGACATGCCGATGCTTAAAAATTGATTACATTTTCGATACAAAATGGATTGCATTTAGTGCCCTTACCCTATACTTGAGTAGTCAGGATAAAATGAATTAATTTCCTTAAATATGGATGTTACAATACAATATATTTTAGGCCTACCCATTGTCCTCGTAACCGCAAAACTTACGCACGCTTTTGTCTATTCACGATTGTACGACGAATGTTTGCATCTTGCGTGCGCGCATCAATGAAATCTATGTTCGTTAAGCAACTGACTATTGCATGAAGCGTGGACATAACTTTGCAAAATACGCCTATCTTCACCATGTCATCCTATGGGGCGTGGAATATTCTCCATGAAAAGGGAACATCTTTCGCCGAGCCAGGTGATATTGGCTCAGGGGACCAAGGTCCAATGTACCATCTTGGTTTGTCGTATAATTATATTCCAAGTAGACATGCGAACTTTGCTTTCGCAATGTAGGATCATAGAAGAATTTGAATCTTGTATGGAACAGTCAAATTAGCGCCATCTGCTGTCAATTGAATGGTGCTGTAGTGGCGAACTTCTTCTTCGGGCGATAGTAGATGTCGCCACAATCCTACAAAAGAAGACTGTGTGGACAATTAGACCTAAGTTGATGATTCGGGGTTCAAATCTAAATCGCCTACAGCCTCCCAACTCAAAGGGCCCGTCAGCCAATATTTGGTAATACATTTGTCCAAACATTTGCCTCGACACCTTGGTCCATCCGAGATCCATTTCCTGTTTGCGCTCGATAAGGGTTTGATCAAATATTGGATGGAATGTCGGACATGTGGATTTTGGGACCCTGGTTTCTAGTTTTTCGGGTTAAAACATTGTCGTTGATGCTTTGGGCATCTGGTGGACTTCCTGCTATGTCCAAAGACATTCAACCCGTTTGTATTTTTTTTACATGATAGGTGGCAGACGAGCACATGGATCACTTGATGATGGTAAGCGATTTCCGCCATCCATAGACACCTGCAATACTAGTACTGGAGGCCCAATTGGCGGGAAAGGGAGCCAAAGGTGAGGTGCATTTGTGGATCTACTGGTGTTGCAGGTGTCTATGGGCGGCGGCAATTGCTTACCATCAGGTGATCCATCGACTCGTCTGCCCTCTATCACATGAAAATCCACATTCAACAAAATAGTCCTTTCAAGTTTTATGGCTACCCGTCACAACACATAATTATGCGGGTGTGTCTTAATGCTTATTATTATTATCTGCCATAAAATCACATGCCTTTACAGATACCATTTATCGCAAATATTTCTACTATCTTAACATACCAATTGTTCTAATAGCTTTACTTTATCGATCAGGAATCGCACACAATAAGGGTAATCTCGATTATAAACGATTGTAAAGCTAGACGGCTGTGGAAAAATACAAACAATCGTGCGAGTCTGGTGTAAAAAAGGGTTAACCAAATACTAGGTAGACTAATTTACCTACAATTTTGTTAGGGCATGACATGGAGCTGTTAATACCGCACGTTACGAATTGTTTCTAAAACATGTAACCATGCTTCAGTTGGTGTAGTTTCCCTGTAAAACGGTTCCGAAGGTTTTTTTTATTGATAGGTGCAGACGAGCAGGCGGATCACCTGATGGTAAGCAATTATTACCGCCGCAACAACAGCAGTATCACAAGTGCGCTGCCAATTTTTAACCCCCTTTCCCCCCAATTGGGCCTCCAGTAGGTACCTCTCTCACTCGGCGAAACACAGCGCAGGCGCTGCTTCACGCCGGTCTTCTGTAAGGCAGTGGTATCACTCCGGCTCGAGCCGGCCCATTCTTGCCGAACTTTCCCTTCGTGGTGGTCAGACGGCAGTCGCGTCATTATATTTACCAGAATCTCCAAGCCCTGAATCATTTTTTGGACTTAACCGGGAATCACAAGCTAAGATGTGGGAGTCTAATACAGAGTGCATCTGTGAACATTTACATCCCTTTAACTGTGTGTGTCTACTATTAACCATTCTGAACAAGAGTTCTATGACTTTTAAAAGTTCGCATAAAAAAATTTAAAGTTTCCATACAAAGTCGGTCACGCGACTCGGTCATTTCGTATGTGGAGTCGAATATTTTTTCGATATTCGAAAATTAGTTGATCAAATGTTGTTCAGAATGTTTGATAGAACACGTGGTTAAAAGGATGTAAATGTTCACAGATACACCCTGTATAGTATGGAGAGTTTGTAACCTCTGAACATAGATTTGTCATTGGCAATGACTGGTTAGGCCGGGGTCGAGTGTGTATCGCAAAGTGGTACCGGTATCAGCTAGTTTACTTCCTCTGTGATGCGAATCATATTCCTCGTAGTCTGACCCTGCCAAGGAATTTGATCCCTAGCAACTAGAGTCCTAGTTTTAAATCACTGATATTATTATGACATCGCTTTGTCGGTTGCGACTTGTCACATTGTTCTTCCGAATCTCATGAAGTAAATTAAATAAATAAATTCTCACAACATCTCATAAATTGCCAATTTCCCTTATTTTTCCTACGTTTTCGTCGTACGTTTGATATCATGGCGTTTAATCTATCGCTTGTTGGAGCTCTATTTTTGATTCACTCGCCTCGATTCGAGCGCCCGATTTTTGCTCAATCCCCGGCATCCGATATTCCTTACTTAACATTTTTTATCTCATTTTATAAATAATATACTAAACTAATGGTTTTAGACAAATTCAAATAAAACAACATTATTAAGACATTTATTATCAAGAGGGTCTAAATCGGACTGGTCGTTACGACCGACTTTCATCTATACCTACTTCTATCTGTCTTCTTCTATACTATTTATAAAGAGATAACTTCTATAGACAACGACAAGGCTTATAGGTAAACCGAAAACACGAAACGCTTGCGCGATGTAATTTAGTACAGCGCCATCTATTGATTCATTTCTGAATAAGGCCCCGAAGCGAAGTGAGGGCGGGCCACTAGTAAATTATAAAGTGACACCGGGGATAGGTATATTCGCATTAGTTAACGGATAGTATCAATATAAACCACCTGGTTCAAAACCCGAGCTATGTTCGAAAAATTCATAAAACATACGTACTTTTGCTTGACCCGGTAGACTGTAGGTACTATTTTCATATAATATCTCCAACAATACTTTTCCCATACAAAGCCTTCCATAACCATAAGCCTAGCTCTTTATGGCCAGCCTCAAACGAAGCTTTATAATTAAATTCCCTCAATGACGTCAACAAACATACAAAGCTCTAACAAAACAAAATGGCTTCGCTTCCGCGTTTCACCGACTGCGAAAATGGAAGTAAAGTGTTTAATGGCCTGTTAACTGAGCTCCAGATTTTACAGCTTTATAGGCCATTCATACATCCACACATAAAGATTTTATTATGCGCTGCGGTTGGTGGCAGCGTGATAAAATTACTATTTAATATGCGCGAGCGATTATTCATAACTAGCGGCCGACCGCGGCTCTGCTTGCGTGACTTTGCTTGCCATCAAAAATATCCTCAAAACTAGTGGGCCGCCCTCACTTTGTTTCGGGACAGTAGTTCCACTGACAACCAATAGATGGCGCTGGGCGGTGATTGCATCCCGCTTTTGATTCGCCTTTTCGTTTTATATATACCTAAGGTTTACCAATGTCTATAGATTTAATCTCTTTTTAAATAGTATAGTAGAAGATAATTTATGTTACGAAAATTTAAATACGTTTTCTCTCTGGCCCCCAATTTTCGTGTTTGCGCTATTACATCGAAAATAACATATGTTATCCAAAATAGTTAAATATTTATTTTAGTAACGCCATCTGTCAGCTGGACAAAGGTCTCCTTCAAAACCTCATTGTTTTTTTCAGCAGCCAGCACTTACCAATCCTGTTTGTAGTGTGTATTTTTCTGGGTCTGCCTTTCAACCGGCTTATATTCTATGACGATTTTAGTCCACCTTTCCGGGTGCATCCTGCATACATGACCTACCCAGTTCCACTTCATTTTGGCGGATTTTCGCCCACATCAGCAATCCCAGTTTAAGATCGAATCTCTAAAATAAAATTACTGATTTGAAAGGAGCACGTTTCTCCTCTCATGTGTGCCGTAGTAATTATATGACGTGCTATGTCATAGTAATCAGTCAAAATAAAAGATTTCTATCTATGTTTATATTTATAATTATCTAATACAATCAGTATTCTCAGAAAGATACCTACTTGATAAATGTAGCACCTGCTTATGCAATTTTGTTTATTACTAACCTAATCTTTAGCAAGTTTTTTCAACCGTAGAGTTTATCACGAAAGAATCCAATTTGGGATAAGAATAAATTCATTTTGATATAAAATACGCTAATTTAATAATAATGAGTAACTTTCATCTAATCTGAATCAATCTAGTATTTAAAATAATTAAAGTAAAGTAATTGTATTTTGTTAAAGATAAAATGGCGCTAAATCATAATAGATTTACGTCAAACATTGATCACAATCGTTGCACATCAATCAAAACATTAGTATTAATAAGCCGATTATTCTCTGTTTTTTAACTATGTACTGACAGATGCAAATGTCAAGTTTCTATACATTTTCACATTTTGCAACTGTCGAATTGAGTGATAATGTATGGGATGACACATTGACATCTGTCAGTTTACTCCACATGATTAAAAATCAGATTAATCCCATAATAATTTAAGCTAGTGTAGTTTGCATATTGTAAATTTATTCAACTTTCTCACTCACTCGACGAAACTCGGCGCAGGCGCTGTGTCACGCCAGTCTTTTGGCCTATTCAAGCCGAATCGTGACTCTCCCACAGTTGTAATTGTATTTTCTCTAACAGCTGATGTTGCGACATAAACACTATCGATTTCGTTCAAGTTTATGAAGTCTAAGCTTATATCTTACGCTAAATATATTTTCCGACTGTCCAATAAATTGTCCAAAGACATAGGAGCAATGTTTCATGTCTTGTCAATACAGCCGAAACTGCTGATTTTCTAGTATCTAATGGTAGAGTTACTGCCGCACTCAGAGACTTTATTTCACCTTAATTGTCACTTAAGTAGAAATAATGGTTCTTATTTTAATAGACATATAGAGTATTCATAATTAAAATAATAAAGGTTAAATGACGTCTCTGAGTGCGGGAGTTAGTCATAGACATATAGATAAAATTCTTATCTTGGTATCAATGAGTATTTATAATGTTGCTAATACTAGGAAAATTGAATTACTCGTAACTATAAAAGTGAACTAAAGATGTACTTAAATACTCGATGGGACATAACATAGAGCGGTTAATACCACCGACTTTGAACTCATCATTATACATATTTTGTATTCTAGTCTGCCCATTACAGTGGAGTAGTATTCATTTGAACACTTTCAAGCAAAGAAGCAGCATTAACAGCTCCATGTCACGTCTCAACGAAAATGTTGATAGATAAATATAGTTCTACCTATGCCGAACCTAGCTCATCACTTAAAAAGTGGATTGGAATGCAATAGATAAGTACCTACCTATGGAATATAATTTTCTTAGTGCGATTATAGTTACCATTTCTAATCGGAACTTAATAATGTCTATCACTATGTACATACAGATTTCATTGTACAGTCGAGTTCAAAAATATGTATACACTTTAGGACCTTGTCGCAGTACATTTGTTTAAGAAAACGACTTCCACTTTCTTATAAATATGTATTGTGACAAGGTCCGAAAGTGTTTACACATTTTTGAACTCGACTGTACATGCTTTCATAATGCGCAATTTTAGCGCTCAAAACCATCCAGAGATCGCGACAAAACTTATTTGCAGATAGAAAATTGCCACCAAACCAAAAGCAACCTTATTGTCATAACTAAAAGGCTACAGTGAGATAATCATTTTGTCAAAGCTACAGTGGTCGAGGAGTATGCGTGTGGAATCGACACGGGTACCTATATTGAGTTGTCAAGAATACATTTAAATGTCAACAGCAAGTTACAACTTTGGCTGTTTATCTCTGCTTTTGACACATTGCAATATGAGCCTTGTAAGTTTAGAGATAAGATTTCCTTTGGCAATATTGTTTCACACGGGTACAACTGTATTGTAATTTAACGTTGTATGATTCGTCAAATTAATGGCTACATGTATAGATATGAAAATTGTTTATACAAGATCTATAATTTACAAAGTTCTTCCTGTATTCCAGGTTTACAAACAAAACATCTTATTTTAGTTGATAGCATTTTTTTTTAATTTATTCTTAAGTAAATATTGCACTTAAAAAAATAATGATGGGTTCAGGTGGAACTCGAAGTCTCGAACCCACAACCTTCTACATACAAGGTGGTTATTTATTTATTTGTTAAATTCAATTGTACATTAATAGGCTTAATTAGATTAAGCCTATAATCTGATTCATAATCATGTAAAGTAAACTGACAGATGTCAATGTGTCATCCCCATACATTATCACTCAATTTGACACATGCAAAATGTCAAAATGCATAGAAACTTGTCATTTTCAACTGTCAGTTTACTTTACATGATTGTGAATCAGAGTATAGTCCCATTATAAGTAGCAATGACTTGATTTCTATGATGAAGATTTTTGGTCTGCATGTAGATTAATTTAAAAAAAATGAGAATCAGGTACAGAAGTTTACAGATCATAGCTATCCAACATACTGTCTGTACCAAAGTGTGTCACATCCGAAACAACAGTGTTTGATCCCCGCCGCTAAGGTATTACATTCCGATAGACGTGTCATAGATCATTGTCATATCACGCACGGTGCGCCGGCGCATACGCCTAGTTTATGGGGTCGACAATCCTTTGAAATTGTACGTGATTTATTTCGCTCGCAATCTGAGGGATTAACCGATGTCGTCGGTGTATAATGGCGCTATGTTTATTATCATTATTTGATTATACCTTTCACAAAGTATCTTGATACGATGGACGGAATTATATGTCATAAAGAAAGATAAATGTATAGAATTTGACTTTCATGATAAAGGTTACCGTTATCAAGTATCTACCTAAATAAATAAATTCACACAAATCCATACCTACATTGACCTGACCCGGGACTCAGGTCTAAGTAGCTTAAGCTCTTGTGTTACAAATGTCATACAACGGAGGAAACCCAAATGCATTTAGGTAGGTAATCTAGGTAGGTAATGTAGGATTACCTAGATGCATTTGGGTTTAAACGTTTAAATACATATATTACACCCAGACACTGAACAAACACAAGTGTTCATGACACGAATGTTTGTCCAGAATGGGGATCGAACCTACGACCTTTGGCGTATGAGGCAGGGTCACTACCAAATGCGCCATCCGGCCAGTAAGGGCGGCCTTATAACCTGCAGACGGCAAATGTATAAATACGCCATATATGACAGAGTTATACCAAAGATTAACTCTGGAATAAAGATTGGTCGATCCGGGCCATACTTAAGTAGCTGGGAATATCAGCAAAGTGATTTAGGTGACGTTTTAATTGCGCATGCGTTCATAAGTGTTATATTAGCGCTGCTCGTCTTCATTCCGTGATTAATCGCCGTCTGAGTGAACTTGAAGACTTTGATCGTAATATTTTGTATTCATTTGGGTTTTGAATATGATAAATTTGTTATTACCGTCATCTGTGGCAACATTGCCGTATTTTTTTAGTTTTTCTCAATTTTCTCAGTTACTATGATACTTATAACATATAATTTTTATGTATTCTGTAGAAAAGGTATGTGGCTACATGCTCAGCGTTTTCATATCGACAAAAGTTAAATAAATACGTCACAGTGTTCAAAAATATAGCGCAGGCAAAGTTGACACAGATTTGGCAAGATTGCCTAAGCCATTTTTATCTAGAATTTTAATCTTTAAAAACACTTGACTTAAAGTTTGTTGCTCTAGGATGTAAGGTTTTGTGTGAAGTAAGCAAGGTTTGCCATATCAGTGTCACTGTCTGCAAAATTTTGATGTACGGTAAAGATACCACGCATTTATTTGAATTTTCATACAAACTAACTCTTTTTGCAAGGGCTGTCAAAAATGCAAAAAATAAAACAATTATTTTAGTACGTACCAAGGTACCATGCCATTGATTTTAATGAAAAGAAATACTGAATTCATACATTAAAAAAGCTGGTACTCAGGTAGGGAATCGAACCCGGTTGTTTTAAAAAAAATAACTAACACTATTCTACCCCCTTTGTCATAAAAAGAAAAAATATACAAAGGTATAAGATTCTGAAGTAAATTTTTGAAGAATATTTATAGAAATGTAGTATCCAGAAGGTACGGGGCGGTAAAACTAACAAAAATCTAATAAATTTATTATACCGAACAAACCTGAGTCTTCCGATTATTATTTTTTAAACGTGCAAGACGTGACAACCCTAGCAGTAGGTAAAGTTGCCATTATTTTAAGTTTGGCAACTTTACCTAACCTCACTTAACATTGCCTTCGTCCATAAATCTAAAATTTGCAGTTATATTTCATTGATAATTGAATAAAACCATTTTAGGATACAGTACTTACCTTTTACTTCAAAAATTCTTTAGGTACACTTAGAATCTTTCGTTCAAACACAAATTTTTGCCAGTATGTTGAATAACAGAAATTGCCACATGTGAATTTAAAGTGTCGTATTTTTTAAATTGTTAAAGATACCAGTATGAAACACTTTTTGGGTTGCCAGCATTTTATAAGAAATCTACCAAAACACCCAAAAATGTACAGCGTGCCATAGATTTAAAATAATTTTGTGAAATAACCTCAGAGGTAGCTATAGGTAAAGTTGCTCGCTAATGGTAAAGTTGCCACAGATGACGGTAACTATACTGAAATTAGAAGTTCCTACTACTGAATTGGATGATGGAAACCTAGAATAGATGCGTTCACTCGTCGTTGGAAATGTGCTTGCACGATAGCAGCCATTATTAAAAAAATCGCTTTCAGTTTCAGTATGATGTGTAATTTAGAGTTAATAAAGATGACCATTATAACCGCTATTTATAAATATTACAAAAAAAACTGTGCTAATAATACCTCCAATAATAGCGGAAACCTTATTATATTTTCAATAACATATTTTATGCAATCAGACTGACAAGAAATAAAAACAAAACTGTTAGTTTAATAAATCTATCAAAATGGTAAAAAAACATAAACAATATAAAAGAAGGGTGGTCCAACCGTCGATCCTCAACACCATGGATGGGTAATTTTTATTTAATTTTCATACACAGTGGTTATAATAATAATATAATGGTCATCTACATTATCTCTACATTAACTTTAACGTAGTAAGTATGGCAGGTAACTACCAATACCAACTGCTCCCGAGCGACTCTCAAATCCGAAAGCCAGAAACACGATTACAAGCGCAAAAATAACTCAAATAAGTCCTGTCCTTCGAGTTAATAAGAGTGACAATAGCCAATAAGCTCTGAGCCGGCGGGTGTGAGGAATCGGCCGTCAAACACGCGCCCGAGCCGATTATGCACGGGGCTCTGCGTACGCGCAGGAAACGCGGGTAATCCTGCGCTTGACGCGGCTGACCGCCGTGACAATTTGTAGGAAATTCCGTTAACTAACGCTTACTTGTATATCTATACTTACTTAATTGAAAAAGAAAGAAAGGAAATACCTTTATTGATTTGTACACCACAACTCACAATACAGACAAATTACACAGGAATTAATTGCGGGAAAATATAAACAAATAAGTTATTGCCTTTTTTATGTGATAGGTGGCAGACGAACACAATACCCAAAGACGTAGGTAAGACCCAAAAGTCTGGTTAACCGATTTAAAAAAAGGAGGAGGTTTTCAATTTGTCTTGATGTTGTTGTTGAAGACATAGCTTTTTTACACATTTATGTATTATATTACGTGTAGTCTGCCTTCACTTCGTTTCAGGAGATAAGTTTTAATCCACGCCAATAGATGGGGCAAAACATATTTAATATTTGAGCTTCAATAACTTCTTATATTTTTGTATGAGCAATTATAAAGTTGTGCTTAAGCTAATTTAGTACGGAGTCAGGTCATTGTATGAGATGATGAAGACACAGCTTTTTTACAAATTTATAAAAATATGTTTGTTTAGATGATTCTATTGCAATTTCGTAATTTCGGCATCCCACTGAGAGCTAAAGGTTACAGAACTACTAGTAGTTAAGTCTCAGGCCTATCGCAAACGATCAGTTTGGCACCAATCATACAGCTACCTACATTATTTACAGTTGAGTTGTGCGATTATAAGATCACGATTCCCATACATTTGTTAATTATTCATGTTTTCTTCTATTTGGGATCGTAAAATACCTAAATTGTAAGCATGTCCTTACTATTGTATAATTAGTGTGCTTATTGTAAACATTTGTTGATCTAACAAAGCTGATTCCTGCAAAATGGCCACCACGACAGCATGCAAAATGAAAGGGGGCTATCGCGTGTAAAAATTCGCTAGATGGCGTACTATTAGGCCCTCTGTTCCGGGACACGTCCGTTCAAAAGCCAGCCATATGGCACCCAAGATCAACATACATTGACCCCATTGAGTCAAAATAAATTTCAAAGGACAATAAATCTCACATTAGGAGCAGTGCTCAAGTTGAGCCATCGAGAACGCATTAATCAGTGATTGTTTGACGGGCTCTTTTTAATATGGATTTATCGCTTATTGTCGGGCTTTTAGCGTATCGGCAGGCTTTGCACTCCATTACAGCGCCGTCGCCACACCACTTATTAGCTAAAGATAGCCAACAGCAAGACGTAGAACGTGATATTGAAAATGCTGCCTGGAAGTTAAAGTATGACAGATTGCTATGAATATTATTAAACTTTGATTTTTAATCATGTGGAGTAAACTGACAGATGCAAATGTCAAGTTTCTATACATTTTAACATTTTGCATCTGTAAAATTGAAGTGATAATGTATGGCTTAATGTATAGGGACACATTGACATCTGTCAGTTTACTCCACTTGATTAAAATCAGAGTATAGTTGAATATGCTATGCTATGCTGAAGTTTTTTTTTTGTTTCAAAACGGGTTCCAAACTTGATATATAGGGGGGAGGTCCACCAGACCGTTCAAAAAACCGTTGTTAGGGGACCACCCGGCGGTTTGTCATAATAATATACTTATTCTACGACAGAGAGGTCGACGAAGATATATCACGGCGACATACAGGGGATTTCCCAGGGACACGTCTTAGAAAAAAAACGAGGCAATATTGTGTCCCGACGTTTGGTTACGGGATAGTTCCGTTCAAAACAGAACGTATGGTCAGATATTGCAATAGTATCGATAGGATAATCTGAGTAATGCTATTGATAACGCCAGTCTATCGACAGTCTTTCGATAGATGACTATCGACAGCAAACACTACTCAAAACTGTACCGGCAACACTATTTTACAAGTTTAAGCATGATCAACATTTTTTTTCTATACTTACTATTGGCTAAAGCTTTAACACAATCTCGCTTGACGTGGATCACCTGATGATTTAATCATTGATAATAATTCTATTTCAGTGTTCCAGAACCATTTTGCGAATATCTTTCAGTGATAAATAGCTACTAAAATACGCAATGATTAGTTATCAAGTCAGAAATGTGCAAGTAATCTTAATTTCAGCACTTTCTTAAATCCAGTTAAGCCAACATAATGTGTGAGTATTATATAGACACGGCAATAATTCGTGATATCCATAAACGTATAAAATTGATTGATCACTCGGATCAGGTAATCGGCGGCAATCGCTTACCATCAGATGATTCCTCTGCTCGTCTGCACCTATCACATAAAAAAAATTGTAAACGTCAAAACTCAAATCTGAAAATAGTTAATTGAATTCACCTCATTTCAAAAATGACAGCGCCACATTACTTAAATCTTTAACAAAATTGGAATCCAGACAGAATTCCAAATTCTTTGCTCACAAATCTTGTTTTGAAATCCTCCTTCGACATACATATGTAGGTATTCAAATTTATCGCTCGACAACCCATTTCGATGTTCATAATTTGTTCGACATGACTATTGTGTCTTCTGGCCATTAGTCTCCGGATGACAAGTTCATTATACTATCATTATTCATTCATTAGAGATGGGAAGAGTTAGGATTTATGATTATGAGTCCAAAGGGTTGGACATTTGTAGATTTGAGAAAGTTTCTGTCATAAACGATACATCTAATGACTTATTATATATCTTTAATGCAAGTGCACTTTAACTTGAAGTATCCAGGGCGTACCTGTAGACATTTACATCCCTTTAACCGCGTGTTCTACTAACCTTTTTGAACGACTTTTGTTCAATGACATCTGGAAATTCTCTAAAAAAATGTCAACCCTTATAAACTCTTCAAAACTGGCCGGATGGCGCATTTGGTAGTGACGCTACCTCATACGCCAAAAGTCGTGCATTCGATGCCACCCTGGATAAACATTTGTGTGATGAACAATAAAATTGTGTTACCCCTACTATTTGTTTATTAACACTTGTGTTTCTATTTGTCTTTTGTGGATGCTCTGTTCTTTGATATCTGTAACACAAGTGCTACATAGTACAGAGTCGGGTCAATAAAATAAGATGTTGCGTAAATTATCATTTATTTATTTCTTTGGACAAATTGCAAATGGAGAATGTGACACAAATTAGTAATAATCCACAATGTGGGTAATGAACCTCTAGAATTTATGATTATGACATAATGTGATGCTATCTTCACGGATTACGAGCTTCAATATAACTTTGTTATTAATCTGTTAACGGTATCCATAGATGGATTTCTGGATAAAGTTTAATGTTCGCTATTACATAAAATATCTTGTTCAAAACATTAAATCATATACATAAATTTATTCTCGACCAGTTGACCTTGGGTAAAAGTATAGTTGATCAATAGGTATTCCTCCTCTTTCTGACCTCTTTCTCAAAGCAGTCGCTTCAGTTTTTAACGAAGTGAGGGAGATCCACACAAATCTTATAATACAAACCGAAAACAGGAAACACCAGCATGAAGCAATAGACACCCTGCCACTTATTGACTGAATAAAATTTTTGGCGAAATTGGGTCCCAAAACAAAATTATGGCGGGGCACTAAATAGAATCTAAAATGAGAATGCACAATGCAAAAATTGGTTTAACATTTGAATTCAATTAATGATTGTAAGAAATGAATACCCATTATATTCTATCTTCTATACTATTTATAAAGAGATAACTTCTAGAGACAACGACAAGGCTTATAGGTAAACGAAAACACGAAACGCTTGCGCGATGTAATTTAGCACAGCGCCATCTATTGGTTCATTTCTGAATTAATAAACAAAGTTTTAAAGTAAGTCGGTAGGTACACAATTAAACAAAAACCAATCACCAATTACCAATTCAAGTACCTTAGTAGTTTTATCACTGGTATTTTTATCAGGAGCAACTAAGCAATGAATATATATGAATGTATACATCGACGACGGTGATTTCAACACCTTTCTACCACATGATACCACTTGTGATACCACTGTCATCATGTAACTGTTCTTACCAACTTCTAGTCGCCACCGCTATCTCAATCTCCGTATGACGTTTGCGTTAAAATTCACGTTAATTTCATTCATCTGCACGAAACCTTTATTTTACGATCGAACTAGTGATGTGATTTAATCGAGTGATATCAGAAAAAAATGCATTTGAGTTAAATACGCTGTACTAGCAAGAGTCACTTTAATTGGAATGACAACAATCACCAACAATCATAAACTAAGTAAAAGGTTTTTGATGCTCTGTTTTCCAAAATCCATAATTATGTAACAAAATGATCCACGTGTGCAATAATGATTTGATATAATTTCCTAAGTAGGAAGTCAAGACTCACTATGTGTCACTATGCCAACCTTTTTAAGACCTATTTTGAATAAAGAAAAAATATTAAATTCAACAATCCTGCCCCTTATTAAAAACGTAATATTTTATACGAAGTGATTAAAAAGATTTGATTCTTTTTGAAAATATTTACACTTAGTAAAATAATATCACGTTTATGATTAGAAGGGCAGAAATGGAAAAGGCAAATGTCAAGACGGACAAGAAATGAGAGGAATGGAGATTAATTCCATTGCTTTAATTGTTTTCTTTTAATTCCTTGATCCGACAAGAGCAATGCTCTTACATAAGAAAAAGAAAAAAGTATTTGAATGAAATTTAAAATGACTCGAGTGGCTAATTTTAAACCCCATCACTCGAATGGGTACCAGCTAGTTCCACCACATTCGTCTCATAATCCACCATTCACATGCGTCCGAAGCCAATCTCCATTTTTACGACATCTACCGTCGGTCTACCAATCGTTAGCTGATTGCTATAACAATAAATTAACAAAATCCCGCTTTCCGCTAATTACCTACGCACCAACAGCTTTGAGATCAACATAATCAAATTCATCCAATTCTGTGTCTTCTACTTCAAGCTTAAAGTTTTAGATTAAAATAGTTGCCTTTGTCTACGGACACGTGGTTTAAAATCGATACTTTACTAATGATTTCCGAGAATTCCCATTCATCACTAAATCACGCTTCATAAAAATATTTATCGACTGGTTTGAATTTGTATTGCCAGCCACAGTTTTTTGACAGATAAAGACAATTTTCTTGTTTCTAATTGGATTCTGTTGAGGTTCTAGTATCAACGCATTTGCTGATACATTGCAAAGATTCTAAATTAGTATTTAGTAGTTCTTAGTTCACAAATTTGGTGTTATTTCCTGCATTGAAATGCCGCAAAATTATGATATGATATGAGAATTGTTAAATTCTACTACTAACACTGAGATTGGGTATCTAAAAAGATCAAAATCAAGCATTTAAATTGTTTTTCCAAAGAATGACTTTATTTTCCCCATAATATTTTTAATCCTTAAATGTTCCGCATTATGTTTATAGATTTGCTTCAGTTAGCTGTAGTTCCTTATACAATCGTTTAGTTTCCGTAAACCGTGGCATATTTTATGGCAATAGCAACACTGATTTGAATTTACACGCCGCAGATCCGTCGATTTTATTGGCGTTTGATGTCCAATAGTTATGCTCTTTTAATAAAGCGCCGGTCGTTAAGTTTTGTTATCTTGACTACAAATGACCATATTATTTTTTTAATAGACGACAGTAAACTTTTAGTTGTAGCGTTAATATCGGCTATACTGGCTTTAACCTAATTAATTGGCTTATTGATTCTTTGTATGCGCATGGTACATTTGCATACTCATTTCGTGGGAATGGATTTGATAATGATATGACATCATTAATTGACTTGGTTTACTTTTCCTAATACTTTTTGTCTGAGATGATTCTTAGCACACTATTGCGATAAAAGTGAGTCATCAACATAAGTGCTTCAGCTTTTTAGTACGGAGTCAGGTCAATGTATGAGATGTTGTGAGAATTTATTTATCTGTGACTACTTACTAAAGGTTTAACATTTGTGTTCATTGAAATGTCGCATTGTATTTTTATCTGTTTCTCTAAAAAGTAGAATCAAATTCTCGCAAATTTATAAATTAACACCTTTGCGCGATTTAGATTTGGGTTGTGTATAAAGAAACAAGTGTCAATAAAACTTATTGAGCTCTTATATTACTTTTAAATAAATGAATTGAGACAACACCACATGTTACATTGTTCTGGTCCCAAATTAAGGTTTTACCTTGTGCAATGAAAACCAGGAACAAGGAAGGAGCCACCAACACCCAGACCTAACACAAATATCTGTTTCAATAACAAACATTTGTCTTAGTGCAGGAATCGAACCCGTGCATCAGTCTAAATCGACTTTCAACCTTAAATAACTAGTACGTCTCTCTCTCTTCGGTCGCTTCCTCATGACTGAGGATCGTGGTCATCATTGAATGTGGATGGGTTGCACCTCGCTTGTGTTATCTGCCTCCACCGGTGCCTATTCATGGTATCTCTGATGACGGAGCAAAACTTACTTGCAGATGCTCCTCTCACTTTATCGGTCCATCTGGTTGAGGATCGTCCTCGGGCTTGTACGAACCTTTGTGTTCTCAACAACGATCAGCTTTTCAAGGCTCAATAATGACAAATTAGAAACTATTGTTCTTTCCGATGATAAATATCCATTTACTTTATTTCGTTTTAATTTTCTTGAAGATCTTCACACGGTATGGGTCGTGGCAACCCTAATTTAAACTTATGTTCACACTACTCGTAAAATTTGCTAACAATGTTGCTTAAATAGCTTGTTAGACTTTTACACAATTTTTATGGACTTGTCTCATCAGAAGTAATATGGGGCTTGCCAATGAAAGTGTCTGAAAGGGGAATGAACTACTGCATAGTTAATAAATTGTATACTACCTAAGCTTTATAAAGTAAGACTAGAACATCTGGTTGTCCCAGGTTGGCCCTTTTTAAGAAAGAAAAAATAAATGTTTATTTGGAACCAAAATGGCATACGAGTATAATAACTAAAACCAAGCCACGCTTCGGCATGAATGGGCTTGACCGGGGTGCCACCTCGGCCTCTCAGAATACCGGCGTGAAGCAGCGACAGCGCTGTGTTTTGTCGAGTGAGAGAGGGTACCGGAGGCCCAATTCGGAAGAAAGCGGGTCAGAGGTTGCTAGCGCACTTGTTACTACTGGTGTTGCAGGTGAGTATGGGCTGCGGCAATCGTTCGTCTGCCACCATTCACATAAAAAAAATATCTTATAAACCATACCTAGATGTGTACAGACAGCCGCACGTCAGGTTACCACAAACTGTCAAATTTCCTCAATTGATATTCAACCTAATGTGTATGACAGTAATAATAATATGACAGTCGCGTAGTCGGTTGAAGAAATTTGACAGATTTGTATACCTTGATGTGTGGCTGTATGCACTTATTATTTTTATTCCTAATGACGTAAAGGATAATTGTTATTTACTGCCCTTATAAGGATATTATATACGCACGTCGTCTGCATTAATGTAATTGCATTTTAATGCGTCCCTGTAATTAAGGTAGATAATATAAATAATTAGTTATTTTATTTGCCTTATTAAGGATTAAGATAAAGTATAAATTTTAGTAAATTTATTTCATTTTCGCAATAAGTTTTTACGATATTTTAATATCTTTATAAAGCGTTCTGCAAGGGGCTTTAATAGGTCACTATTAAAGCTCTAAAGATGTTGTTCAATAAGTTGTATTTGCAAACATTTATATCCCTTTAACCATGGCTTCTACCAACCATTTTGAACCATATTTGTTCAACGACTTTTGGAAATTCGGTGAACATTTTCGAATTCTCATACACAATGAGAAAGTCACGTGACCGATTTTGTTTGCTAAACGAACGATACCCGTCGATTGATAAAGCTACTAGACCAGCGTTTCCCAATAGCCGGGTCGCGACCCGGTGCCGGGCCACCAAAACGAAATAACCGGGTCGCGACATTGTCGTCTTATTTTAAAAACATGAGTACGGAACCAGCTTGAGTTTGAAAGTAGGTACTTAGTGGGTCACGAAGGGTCAGTGTGAAAATTACCGGGTCATGGCATAACAAAGTTTGGGAAACACTGTACTAGACCATTCGAAAAACTTCGACAAACATCGATCGATGCTTGATCGATGCTCTTATATTGCTTGTTCGATTAGTCTTGTAACACCCTAAGAGTAACATGTTAGGTAACACCAACCGTTTTCGACATCTTCCTTCCTTCATCCAAAGAACTTTCTATAACTGTCCCTACCAAATCCAAAACTTCCAAACTTTCTAGAACTATCCTTACCAAGAAAAGGGGCTGTCAGACCGTTCCGCTTTCCCAATAATTACCACCATTGTTCCCGCCTTTATTTAGTATTCGCAGTAGCCAAGAGGTGATTGAAAGATATGGGTCGCCAGCGATTCTATAACAAACTTGATACCGGTAGCTCCAACCATTGGTCTTTTGGCGCTAGTAAAAGTGAGGACGCCATTCTTATTCTTCCTATACTTTGTTAAGTTGGATTAACTGAACCTATATGGCGATAAAACTCCAAACAGCAGTATTTTATTGTGTTACTGTGCATATAATTATGTGGAATTACTACTTGACATTTAGCAAATTACGTAAATAGTGAAGACGTAATACCTAAGGGTTAAATAAACCCCATAAAAGAAGGTCAAAGGGGTTTTTTTTATGAGATAGGGGGCAGACGAACAGACGGATCACCTGATGGTATGTGATTACCGCCGCCCATGGACACCCGCAACACCAGAGGAGTCGCAAATGCGCTGCCGACCTTTTAAGAAGGAATACGCTCGCTTATTGAAGGTAGTTTGGATTTCATAACATTCCCAAAAAGATACGATAATTATGGCGTTGATGGTTTATTTTTATCATTATCTTAAAGTATTTTAGTGAAGGCTTCCCTAATATGACAAAATTTTGTCTCATACAATATATTGTATCCATGCAAAGTGCAAACTCATTTCCACGTTATCAGTCTTAATGCCATGTACTTATAGAGTAATGTTTCAATTATCTCGGGAAATCCCTTGGAAGGATTGTTCATTCGAGTTCCAATAGTATCGCCGCATGTTTTGACTAGCGTAACTCAATCTGTATGTTTTGTCTGTATGTTACATTTGTGCCAGGTTAACTCTTCCGATCCCAAAATAAGATGCAACGAAAACTGCACCCTTTGTGCCAGAAAATAAAGCGCACGTTGATCAACTATTTTTGAATTTGTAAACCTGTTTGTAGTTTGAAAACAAATGATTCGGTGTATTGAATTTTCTATTGTGTTGATTAAACTGAGCGTTAGTTAACCTGTGGTTGAGTTGTTTGCATAATACTTCATTCAAGTGAGACTTTGTTTGAGTTTAGTAGCGACATCTATTGATGAGTAGGAAAAGTTTTTTTTACTAAGAGTTTTTTACAACGCGAGTATCACCGATTCGTCGTTTGCAACATGGCCAGTTTTTACCCTTAACTTCATATTTTGTTGTATTCCAGTTTTAACTCGGTTTTGTTTATGCATTACTTCTAATTTGTTGCTACTTCACTAATTTCGTGTTTTGATTGATTGCAACACCTACATAAAACCTGACGTCATGTTATTTTTTTTAATATTCTCAAAGGCTCATTATAACCAGTTATTTAATTAGTTTATTTCTTTGATTCCAGGTGCTGTGTGGTGCAGTGGCGGGCGCAGGCGAAATGGTGGGGAATATGAGCCGTGTGCGCCGCTCGCCTCAGCCCTACCATCCGCACCGAGTGATGTGAGTAGTCTCATCATCATCTACAATTTTCTATACTATTTATAAAGAGATAACTTCCACAGACAACGACAAGGCTTATAGGTAATCCGAAAACACGAAACGCTTGCGCGATGTTATTGGACACAGCGCCATCTATCGGTTCATTTCGGAATTACAGTCCCGAAGCGAAGTGAGGGCGGGCCACTAGTTGATCAATAAATCTATCCCCTAGGCCCTACCCCACCCTGGCCATCCGTTACTGTTACTAAATGGCCATCCGTTAAGTATTAAAGGAATTGAGGGATATAAAGGGATCAGATAGTAGGCCTAGCATATTTTTGTTTTTACTTGAAATCGGAGCGCTTGCGTGTTTTAAAGAATTTGTATTAAAAATTAAGAGATCCCTCTATCGTAGGTATCTAAGCATAACTAAACCTTACCCTAATTAACTAATTCGTTTATTCCTAATTTCTTTCTTCTGAATATTCCAGGACGGACGAGGAGTTAGACGCGACGGCGGCGTGGAAACGCTCGCACTGGCGTGAGATGCAGAGCGTGCTCAGGACAGAAGGCTCCAAGCGAGACTTCGTCGAGTGCTGCCCCTCCGTGGGCGAGATGGTCGCCAAGAAGGGCGGCAGGACCTTCAGCGGTCTTTACGTCGAACTGTACGAGGACGGCGAACACAAGCAACGGCTTTACGAGCTCTCTTGCGCGCCCGACATCGTCGACAAGCCTTGTCGGTTTGTCGACGCGCGCCTCTACAACCAATCAAGGTGTGTCCAAATATACTCTTACTCCTACGCGTTAGTGCGGTATACTACAGCCACCGAGATGCCCCACCAAAAGACGAAGGGACACATATCAGTGCCGGGCTCCGGGGGCTGGTCGATGGACTATGTGAAAGTGCGCGCTGGGTGCGAATGCCAAATAACGTCGAAAAGGAACCGGGCGCATAAGAAACGCGAGCGGCATCGGCAGAGGAGGAAAAACAGGAAGCTCGAAGAGGACGAGGAAACCTGACCGCGGGTTCAGTGCTAGTGAAATCCAGTGGAACTTTGAACAAATTTAAGTGGAGTCTTCCCTATTTAGTTTAGCGCGATGAATTGTTTTGGCATCTGATTCCTTTGTTTCCACTCCAACTGTTCCTTTTACAGTTGTCATTTAAAAATGTACGAAATCATCAGATGCTGAATCAACGTGATGATTGTGTATGTTACCGATATCGAGCGCGGACTTGGTCTTTGAAGCTATCGGTTGATGTATTTTACTGTATTTATTTTCTAAATTTTCTTTTAATTACGCTTCTTGTTTTAGTCTTGCGTAGTTAATTATATTTTGGACTTGCGAAACTCCGATATTGTTACAGTGCCTCGTGAAACTTTGTGCCTTCTTAGCTTTAGGTATTAATAATATGACTTCAAGTATTTCAAATACGTAGGGCAAACATTGTCGTCTATTATTTAATATTTATCTAGGTATTATCATGTTAAAGTTGTTATATAAAAATCTGCTATTGCTATCATTTGAATCATGTGTCTCGAGGATAGCAAATTCGTTACAACAAGGAATATTGTTATTTATTACGTTTCAAATTATTGGAATCAAATAATATAAAGGACGTATTTACCTCTGTTTTGGCCCCGATACAAAACCTAATTATCAAAATAGTTAAATCAATAAACATCTTAAACGATGTCAAAGTAATTAAAGCGAGGACTAAAACGAGTTCTCAATTAAACCGCCTTTGATTATAATAACTCACTATAAATAAATTTTGATTGAACGGTTTGATTGAAATTTTATATGAAACCCAATAAACCTATTTGTGCATGCATAGTCACATCATTCATGGATACCTGCTTCACATCCAGCTGCAGAACTTTAAGCCATAATGTTATAAAATTTAAAATTGTTGTCATTATAGTCGCTTCTACTCATGTCAATTTTAATGGCCGTTTCTGCAACTGTGTAATATTGAGTAAAATAATTCGTAAACTCTAAATAATTTATTCAAACTGTAAAGGTAACGAACCAACTTACATACGTTGCTTATTGAAACAATCCTAAAATACGTATTTATAAATAGTTACCGAAAGTGATCGAGATGCATCTATTAGTTGACTTCGCTGCGTTTCACACTCCATTTCAATTGTTTATATTAAGCTTAGTTTCAGTTAAATGGATACAATCTGTGATGTCTACTGCTCGATCGAACTTTGACTTGTAAGTTGGTGTTGTTATAACTTTGACATTGACAGTGGCCATTTTTCATCCACGGCGCTCTTACGGCTATTTGGAATTCGTTCAAGCTTATTCACCTATACAATAAAGAATCCTGCCTTTAGGTAAAAGTGGTCACAAACGGTCAGACATAAACTGAGAATCTGTAGCCAACTTATCACCTTATCACAGAGGTATTCAACACAGGTCTTTTATGTATTTTCTTATAAGCCAACTTACTGTCGAGTTTACTGTAATAATACCGTAGTGAAGTTTTGTAAAGTCGTTCCATTGACAACGCTCTCTTCTCCCGATAAAATTAAGAATATTTATTCAAATTTAACGAATTACGATTTTTGTTATTATTTTAACCGTACTTACTACTTCGTAGACTTAAGTGCATCGAGTCAAAGATCTGTATTATTTTCTATTTTGTAATACTTTTATTGTATTTAAAGTTTAGTTATTTTAAGAATTATTAATTCATTTATTTATACTGTTTAATACGAGGTATTCCGATATTCAGTATGAATATTAGTTGTATGTAGAGGTCGCTTCCATAAATTTTATTGATGTATATAATAACGCAATAGTATTGTGGACTGAGATTATTTTGTGCATTTAGATGTGTAATAAAATAACAAAATGAGAATATTTTTATACATAAAAATAGGACCCGATTTAACGCCATCTATCGACGAATAGCAGAACATTTTGCTGCTGCCATCTAGCGGCGAGTAGTAGAACTATTTGGTACTCGTAAAGTTGTGTCCAAAGATGTCTAGATGTCGCTTGTAGAAAATCGTAGTTCATCAGTGCCATGTTCAATGTTAATTTTAATGTTTAAATAAACTACTTTGCAATAAGAAAGGTGCATCAAATAAATAATTGTTATTATACAATTAAGATTGATCTTTTATGACATATAGATTCATTTATCTATCAACACTTGATTGATTGAAAATGTCCTATAAAATAAAAATAGTAACATTGGTAGATAACAGTTTTTTTTATTAAGTAACTAAAATTGTTTTAATTATTTTTTCCATAATAAAATTTACACCGCAGATTTATAGATTTTGGGTTAATCTGGTCACCATAGGTGGATCCATTTGCCACACCTACCTGTTTAGCTCTTAAATTATGTCTACTCTTTTGCTGAAATTTCCATGTTAAATTATAATCAACAAACCAGTAAGTACCTACTTATGTTAAATATAAATATTCTACATCAATGTTAGCAAAATCATCACAAATTGTAAAATTGTTGACTTCAAACAGTCTAAAAATAAAATGCAGAAATAGCAAAAATTGTTTTATTGTCCTTATAAATATATTTCAGTCTTATCCTACGACAGTCCTTCTTTGAAGGTACTCTTATTATCTTCTTAAGTACCTACGTGTCTAATAAGCAAACTTCTTAACAAAAATGTTAAATCAATTATCTATCATAGTCACACTTTTTACAAATTCAGACGCAAAATCTTCAGGAACTAGTTGCCATCATGTTCTGAAACAAATAATACTTAATTAGGATGTTTTGACTACTTATTCAGTGTCATCAGCATCATCAGCAACCCACACTCGTCCACTGCTGGACATAGGTCTCCCCAGAGATTTAAATCTCTGGGTCTCCCTTAATGCACGCCACTGTTCCCGATTTTCAGCCACTCTCATCCAGCCCACACCAGCCAGCCTTCGAATATCATCATCCCATCTTATCGCTAGGCGTTCAACACTACGCTTACCGAGTCGCGGTCTCCACTCAAGGACTTTACGGCTCCAACGGTTGTCAGTTCTGCGGCTAATGTGACCAGCCCACTACCACTTAAGTTTGCTAATTCGGTGGGCTATGTACCGACATACTGTCTTATTACATCATTTCTGATGCGGACCTTATTTAGTGTACAATAGTAAAAAGCTTACCTAAATACATAGTAGTAAGGTACATAACAGCGAAGCCGACGGCGACGGCCACGAACTGCATGACGCCCGCGCTGCGCCGGCGCTCGTGCCAGCGCGCGCGCTCGCGCGGGAGCACCTCGCTCACCGTCACGTACAGGAGGGTTCCCGCGGCTAGGGCCTGGAAGCAATCATCATCATCATCATCTCTGCCAATAGGCGTCCATTGCTGGACATAGTATAAATCGACGTTCCGAACGTGGTAGATTAAGTTGAACAACATTGTTTTTGACTTTTGAAAATTCACATTTAAAACATACATTCAACCTGTTATACAAAATCGGAAAGTTGGTCACGTGACTTAGCCATCTTGTATTGGGAGCCGAGAACATTTTCCACGAATTTCGAAAAATGGTTTAACAAAAATGTTATTCACAATGGTAGGTAGAACAACTTTTCAATGGGATTTATCTAAATTCTCACAGATACCTACTTTGTAATCCGAAAAGTCAAAACGCTTGAGCAATGCAATCGACACCCACCGCCATCTATTGGCAAATATTGTAACTAATAGAAAACGTCTCGAAGCGAAGTGTACGCAGGCTTCAGTTTAACAATATTGGCATGTGTATTCAGGCAGGCAGTTAAATAATATTGACCTGCATAATAGGAATGGCGACGGAATCCTTGACCCCCTTAACGCTGTCCAGGCCGGCGCCCACGCCGATCCCGGCGACGGACCCGCCGCTGAACAGCGCCACGCACACGATGTGCGCGCACAGCCGCCCGGGTGCGCTCGCGCACAGTTCCGCGCCGAGGCAGAAGCCGACGACGAACTTGTGGGACGCTACCGCACCGAGGAGGAGGAGCACCTGGAAGTGGAGAATAAATAAAATATTACTAGGTAATTTATTGAAAAACTTATATTACCTACAGTATTACTGTAACCAACAAAAAATAAACTATTTTTAGTTGGGTGCCTGAACTGCCTAAAAATATGTAATGTAGGTATGTAGATTGTAACTAAGTATTTACTTACAATCTACATATTTTTACTAAGGCTAAACTAGGAAAATCCTGTATCTCAGGCGAAAACTAAGAGAAAATCCATACTAATATTATAAATGCGAAAGTAACTCTGTCTGTCTGTTACTCTTTCACGCCAAAACTACTGAACGGATTTAAATGAAATTTGGTATACAGATGATCTAGACCCTGAGAAAGAACATAGGCTACTTTTTGTTGCGAAAAGGGGGTTGTAAGGGGTTAAAAGGGGGGTAAAAAGTTACTTTTGCACGCGGACGAAGTCGCGGGCGGCCGCTAGTAAAAATATAAAATAAAATGAAATAGAAGAAGATTAGAAGTGCCTACATACGAGTAGGTGTGACCCGCCCTCACCTCGAGCTTCGTTTCGAGACCAAATTTTACTTTGCCAACAGATGGCGCTGGATGCTAGTTAAATTAGACTCAGAACATTTGTCACAGACAACATTATTTTGGCAGCACCGTGGATGTGGCAGTAAACTATAGGTGGCAGGGCTTTGTATTGACTATACCCACTCTGTCAATAAAGCCGTGAGGAACTTTTTAAACTAAATATATCATTAAATTATCCTGATTAATTATAACAGCAATTAAATTCAAATAAATGGCACCAGTTGGCAACATCGTGACCAAATGTTTAATCTAAATAACCTATTTGACACATCCTGCATAATGTTCAGTCTGGATACGGATAAATTTATCACCGTTAATACACTGAGGCTCATCCATACTATTATACTATATACTATAATATACTATATACTATTATCCATCCATACTATCCATACTAATATTATAAATGCGAAAGTAACTCTGTCTGTGTGTCTGTCTGTCTGTCTATCTGTCTGCTACTCTTTCACGCCAAAACTACTCAACGGATTTAAATGAAATTTGGTATACAGATAATCTAGACCCTGAGAAAGGACATAGGCTACTTTTTATTGCGAAAAGGGGGTTGTAAGGGGGGTAAAAAGTAACTTTTCCACGCGGACGAAGTCGCGGGCGGCCGCTAGTACAAAATAAACTCATTTAGTACATTAAAAAAACATTAATTAAGATTTAGGTAAATACGCATTCAATTGCAATTATAAAGTAATAAAGCATCAAAATTAAATAAATTATAAGACTGGTCTTAAGAAACTGAACTAAAGCAAAAATACTCGTGCAATAAAAGGATTATCTACCTATAAGGGCGGTCTCCCTTGACATTTACGTCGAGAGATCCAAAACGAAAGATGTTATTGGCTAGAGACTAAAGTCATCGACATTACACACAGGACCCGTAGGCTTAGCTCGAACTTTTCTAGAAATCGTAACAGTTAAGTAATGGCACAGAATACTTAATAGTACCTAATAATGGGCTATATCGACGAAACTAGCACCGCCAACGCCCTGTTGGTTCAGTGGTTTAAGTACCCGGCCGTGATATCGGGGTCCCGGGTTCGAATCCCGGGTCGAGCAAAAGTATGTTTCGGATTTTTCGAACATAGCTCGGGTTTGTGATCACCAATCCGCATTAGGCAAGCGTGGTGATTAAGCCTAATCCCATCATAGTAGCGATGACTTGATTTCTATGGTGGAGGCCTTTGCCCTGCAGTGGGACAGTATATAGGCTGATACTTTTTTTTTAGCACCGCCAACCTTTCTCGACTCCCTACAAAAATCTTTTCCGACCTATATCTGTTTCACCTCTCCCCAACTGGGGCGTGAACTAATACAGCACATTAGATTAGAGTTGATGGACCGCAGGAATAAGCTATAAGGTTCGCTGCATGCTGATATTTATACTTATTACATTGTATCTCAAAGGGGACTCTGCGTGTTGGATCCCAGAGGCCTAATCCAAAAGGCCTATGTATTAAGTGATATTTTTTTTTATGTGATAGGTAGCAGACGAACAGGCGGATCACCTGATGGTAAGCAATTGCCGCCGCCCATGGACACTTGCAACACCAGTGGAGTTACAAGTGCGCTGCCAACCTTTTATCCCCTTCCCCCCCGAGTGGGCCTCCGGTACCCTCACTCACTCGGCGAAACACAGCACAGGGGCTGCTAAAGTGATAACAGAATATTAAGTTCAACTTGTGCATAGCTTTAAAATCTTCTGTACCATGTTCTTCGAAATAAATTATTTATTACATTATTTATTATAAGGGTCGCCTTGTGCTTCTATTTCTCGTAAAAGAATAGGTACAAATAACATTAAGTATAGGTGTAAACACATTTCGTAGGTAATCCTTTGTTTGAGACCTGACCTAAATGTTGTTTATTGCCTGTGATAACAGGTCCTCGTCCTTATCTATTCGATAAGCAATTTGTAAGGTTGTGATTAATCGTACAACTTATTAATATGTTCATTTCAACTTATCATGTTAGGTATAGTCACCTGCACTAATAAGTATACAACTTCATGCAAATATGAACCTTATAGTCCTGGCATAAGAATCGAGGTGTTTACATTTTATTGTAGGCAACGGTACGAACAATTAATGAGTAGGTAGATATTATTATAAGACACAAAAACACAAATGTTTTATCCACTACCTTTGTTTTTTTATGTGATGTGGCAGACGAGCAGACCGATCACCTGTGGCCTTACCATGAGTTTGAAATACTATCCTCGCTATCGAAAACTATCGCTTTGTCTCTTTCATCGTGATGCATTTGAAAGAGACAGAGCAATAGTTTACGTTTTGTCAGTTTTCGATGTCAACTCATGGTAGCGCTAGTGATGGTAAGCTACTGCCCATAGATACCTGTACCTAACACCAAAATGGACTCACAAGTGCGCTGCCACCTTTTCACTTGGGGAAACACAGCCCTGCTTCACGGGTCGTCTATGAGGCCATGGTATCACTGCGGTCGTGCCAGTCCATTCATTTTGGTTTAATCTTGTATCGCAACATCAATAAGGAAGGACATATTCGCAAAGCCAAAAAAAAACTATAACGATAGGTAGATCAAAACCGATCTACCTTTATAGCTTCGGCTACGGTCAGCGTTTTATCGCCCAGATCAACTAAAATTGTCTATTCTATTTAATGTATAATTTGATTTTATAATTTTACTTTGACGATTATCTGAACGATATAAAGCATTATTACACATCATACTGTTACTGTAATCTTTATAATATTTTTTATTAACAGAATGAAAATTGTAATGTATCTAATGATCATAATTTGAAAACAGTGACTACTGAGTTTCTTGCTGATTCTTCTCGGTAGAAATCGACTTTCCGAATCAGCGGTAGCATAATATAGGACATTCATAAATGTTCTATAAGGACTTAAATTGAATAAAGAATATTTCTATTTCTATGGTCCAGATGTGGGATTAATGATATAACCATAGATAAAATCTAGATTGATTCACCAGTCATTCCAAAAATACCGTCTGCGACTCAACCCACTCAAGGTTGGCATTCACACTTCCTGGATCATTTAATGTCGGGTAGATGCTTGGTAGATTAATCTCAATGTAAAATGTATCTTGTGCATTGTTTGCGCCTTTTACTTTTAATAAATTTATACAACAACTTGACTTGACTCCATACTAAATAACATATTCTTTTGTGTTACAGATATCAGACAACGAGGTATCGTAAGACCCAATAGCCTTTTAAAAGGCATAAAACAATTGGTTTTCTATTGTGTCTGCTGTCTGGGCCTTACGACGATACATACATACCTATAACATACCGAGACACTGAACAAACAAGTGTTCATATCACGAATGTTTGTCCAGGGTGGGGACGAACCCACGACCTTTGACGCATGAGGCAAGGTCACTGCCAAATGCGGTAATGAATCAGTCAGTTAGTTAGTTTAGTGGGTCTGTAGATTTGTTTTTTTTTTTTTGACAGCAATATTTTTATTATAATATTATAAATATTTCTAATAAACTAAGACGTAACATAAAACATACCTACATAAGTGGATTTTTTGAGTGATAGGTGGCAGACAAACAGACGATCACCTGATGGTAAGCGACTGCCGTCGCCCATAGACATCCGCAACACCAGAAGAGTCAACCTGATTGGGCCTCCGTTGCCCTCACTCACTGGGCGACAAACAGCGCAGGCGCTACTTCACGCCTTTCTGTGAGGCCGTGGTATCGTTTTAGTCGAGCCGGCCTATCTATGCGAAAGCATTGCTCTCCTACTCTTTTAGATAACTACTAGTATAAAATATTATAAACTATCTACTGACTATAAACATGCATGACTATTAACTTTTTCTAGTTACATAATATGAATGTATGTCAGTAACATTTGTATAAAGTGGTTATCAAATGGTAGGTATGTTACGCATCACGTAAACGTTTGGCTGCTCAATGTTGCAAGCCATGTTGAGACAGAAACCATTATTGCAATGAGAATGTTAGAATAATCTTTACACTCACATTTTTATACTTTAGAAGTGTCTCTCAGGCAAACTATTCAGTTAAGAAAGAAATGATAAATAAAAATAAATAAATAAATGCGCCAAACAATCGACCTGGTCTCAAACTAGTGCAACTCTGTACTATGAGTACCAGGTGACGTTAATGAACTGGGGGCGTCAACCCAGAACACCCAGACCCAAGAAAATTTAGAGAATGTAGTTTACTAAATTGACTTGACTCGGAATCGAACCCGGGACCTTTCGCGCTTCGGGCGCATATTATATAATATGTAATCATATTATAATTTTAGATACGATGTGCGCATTTCTACCATTAGCTCGGCAGTGAGGGTAACCTACACGTTCCGGATAATTTCTGAAACACGTGTAACCATGTTTTAGTTGGTCTGGTTTCCCCGTCAAAGCGTTGCGAAGGTCAGATGGCAGTCACTTCGTTGTAACCACCACCAGACGCCCCAAATCCTGAATCATGGTAAGCATTACTCCAGACGCAAATCAGGTGGCTTATTATAATGAAAACGTCCCGTATGTAACGAATGAGATATATCATTAATCATGTCCAGGACTGTACATTTTATGTTAAGACCTTATAGTACTACATGAAAGCTAATATAATATTATTGCTTTTATGTAGGACTATGACTATATATCTGTCGCATTCAAACAAATGTGACACAGAGTACTTATGAAAGAGAGGGGAACTCCGATTCGGTCGTAACGTCCGGTATTACGCCCTGAGATAAGGGACAGATGGGGATCTGTGTCTGAGACCGATAGTCCTTATCTGACCAATATAGGTTGGTAGGTAAATACCGCACGTCGAGAATGGAAGTACCATCTGTCAAGTTCCCTCGTCTGTATTTATGTACATCATAAAGTAGTAGTCCTGATAATTATGTACAGACGAGATAATGATTATTATTTTTTAGCTCCGCTCGCGTGGTGGGAGATCGGTTAGTTAGTAACAATTTTTCAGAATAAACTAACCCTGTATGTTGCCTAGGCATCACAACTAAGTATATAATGAAAAAAAAAAGTTATATAATGGAATGTCTTTCAAATCCGTTTGGTAGTTGTAGAGATTAGCGCAAACAAACAGACAAACGCTCCTTTTGCTTTGCCGTAGTCGGGTAAAAAAAGTCTAAATCATTGCTTCATGTTCAACTGTTTTTGTCGACCCAAGTTATTTAAACGTCGCTCATAAGGCCCAGACAGCAGACATAATAGAAAATCAATTGTTTTATGCTTTTTAAAGGGCTTTTGGGTCAACGATAAACGGTATAATGTAAAGACATAGTATGTGGTTTAACTAATTAGCAGTTCCATTAGAGCTGAACTGAACTAATTAGCTGAAACAGTTAGTTATTTTAGGCAGTAATCATTTCCCAAGCGTGACTGAGGATTTCCGTGCCCTTCATCTTCTAGTATGATAGTATTGGCTGTAGTATAAACAAAGGCATACATTCATTCAATCCGTCTGCTATCTGTCACATAAAAAGAATACAACATCTCATTTACGTTGGCCTGATTCGTACCTACTAGTACTGTAGCTGTTAGATACAGATATCAGACAAAACACGAATCACTAATGTAATGAATAAACACATGTTATGAGTATTACACCCACACATTGAACAAAATATGTATGTCTATGTCTAGCCAGCGTGGGGAACCCACGACCTTTACGCTTTAGGTATGCTTGCTTTACTAGAAAATACAAAAACTAACTTAGCCAAATCCGTCTAAATCAGTGCTCATAGCGGAGAAGTAAGACAGTTAGATATACTTTATTGCACAAAATTCATAACTTAATAACTAGACATCACAGAAATAATTTGTAATGTAAAGAACATAATCAAAGAAATTTCATTAAAAACTCATTAATTCTTACAAAACGCGTATAATGCAAGCGGCATTACAAATTAAATCATTAGTTTATTACGCAGTTGATTAATTCAAAAACTTCATACACATAAAAAGAAAATATTTCTATCATTACCAGGTGTGTACGTATTACAAAGAGGAATAAATTACTAGCGTGATTTTTTTTTGTTCCAAATTCCCACCAAATAAGAATTATGAAAGTTTTGATATAAACTAAAATACAGGTGTACATGAACAGAATTTAGTAGCAAACTACATAGAATCTAGAGGAATAAGAAAATCGTACCTGTGACGGATTCTCCTGAAGACCAATAGCCAATCCCTCCAACACGCTATGCACAAACAACGCACTCAGCAGCCCGATGACACCCGAAGAACTCTTGTTACACGGGGCCGTGTGGCTCACATGGCACATCCGAGGGTTCTCCGTGTCCCCACAGCATCTGTCCACCATCTCCCCGTCATCCTGCCTTGCCACCCTCTCCGGGTTCAAAAGGCTACTCCCCTCCGTGCTCCCATAAGTATTCCTATGCGGATCATTCCCTGGCCCATAGAATAAATGCACCAGTTCGTCTACCAAGTAGACCAGAAAGAACCCTACGCAGAACATCAGCTCCGAATACTTCGGGAACCCCTCCCTTGCTTCTGGAAGCATGTGCACCAGAGACGTGGATAGAAGGACGCCGCCTCCAAAGCAGAGAAGACACGATATCAGCAAAGGATGCTTCTGTCTCGTTCCTTCTGTGAAACACGCTGGTATCATACCAGATACAAAACTACCCAATCCTAGGGTCAGCATCGATATTGCTTTAGCAGTTGTTAACTCCATTTTTTTTTGTTACACTTTTCCAAGACGGAAGTACAGTTTATCGTCTTTATTTAAACTTTCGTTATCAATTCGAGCGTCCACGTGCACTAGATATCTTGTTAGCCACTAACATGCCGACTGTACGGCTTCGATGAATCTCACTGAGTGAGGTAGAATTATCAGACGCATATTCACAATACGATGCGTAGAAGGCCAAGCAAGTTTACTAAGCCGTAGCGGTGACGAAATAGAGTCGAAATCCGAGTGGCAACTTTGATGAAGTTGTGAAACGTAGTTGTTAGTTGCGTGAATGATCGCTATAATGAGACCCGCGAATTTAAACGCTCTGGAGTAATCGGCAAAGACGGCGCGGGTCAAGTTATACTGGTTGTTAAACAAAGAATCGCTGTTAAAAACGTATGGAGGTAGTATTGAGTTGAGTTATATAAAATGGTGTATGATTAATATCAATATGGCATACAGTTTTGAGATAACGAAGTTTATTGACATTTTAAAATTAAGTACCAAAGTAACAGGATAATGAAAGAATATTCATTATTTTTTAGTGGAGCAAAAATTATGACTGAATGTGAATAGTGTCCTAGAAACGGCAGACGAAATCCAGATCGTCGAGTGTCACGATGGGTCGACGATATCACCAAAATCGGTACCTAGGGGACTCATTTGGAATAAATAACATGCTGTTCTCTCTCATATTGCAGTGCCCTAACAGAGTCCATAGTGGTTCCTTTATTATAAATCTACCATCTGTTTGTACACTATTAAAGCAATGAAGAATTGAGTATTGACTACATGGATCTGAGCAGGTCTGCTCGGGACCGGAGACATTACCGAGACTCTGGCAAGCCAGGCGTATCCTCAGCAGTTGGTATACAAGGCTGACGATGATGATGATCCTAAAATTCAATTTAAACTCAGAAAGCTAAGCTATGACTTTGTAAGGCGTGCCCGCACCTAAATATAGTTAATACCAGGGACTTCCCTCAGAAAATCTTGGTAATGTCACTGTTATGATGACTCATTAATAACACATCGGTGGATTCAGCAGCGACAGACTGATCGGTGATTCAAATTCCTTTGATGTAGGTAAGTAAATATTGAAAAATTCCTTTACTGTAAATATTGAATCATGTTCGAGTTTAAATATTTGACAAATGTTTTATTTGATTATTATGTTAATTAGTTACCTACTTAATATCTACAATGTGACACAGTTACCTAAAAATTACATAGTTTGGTAGGTAAAGTACACGGTAGGTACAGTACGGTACACACAATAAAACACAAATGAAAGTAAGTAGGTACAAAACTGTCAAATTTCTTCAACCGACTCTCATCGTACTGTCATGTACACATTAGGTTGAATATCAATTGAGGTAAATTTGACAGGTTGCGGTAACCTTATGTATGGCTGACTGTACATAGTGATACAGACGACAGGTCACAGTGATAAAATAGCACTTTGGTGTCTCAGACCTCGTTTACTTACAGGGTGTATTTGTGAACATTTACATCCCTTTAACCACGTCTTCTACCAATACTTCTGAACGAATTTTTCTACGACTTTTGAAATTTCTTATATATTTTTTTTTTCTTTTCATACAGTACGTAAGTCACTCGACATGTTCATTTTGTATGAAATTTTTAAATGTCGATGTCATTCAAAATGGTTGATGACGTGGTTAAAGGGATGTAAATTTTCACAGATATACCCTGTATTAATAGGTACCATCCATAGAGTGATACGTGATGAATAGTACCTCTTCGTTATAAATAAAAATCAATTAGTTATCTGTAGAAATGACATCTGACAAACAGACAATAGACAGAATACGAACAGAATGTTTAGTCAATATTTTTCTGTCTACATAATAAAAATTCACAAAAACATGAACGAATTGCTACAAAAACATGGATGCGCAAATGTCTTCACGGTTCCAGAGGGACTCAGAGAACTTATGGGGGATATTTCTCGAGAGGTGATGTCTAAAATATCTATTAACCCGTCTACTACTTGGACATCCATTATAATCTTATTTTAACGGAATATAGCCAATAAACGTCCACTGCTGGATATGGGCCTCCCCGAATGTTATCCACATAGATCGGTCCTGTGCCAACCGCATCCAAGGAATTTCATCGTCGCAGTCGGCCCACGTTATGGGGGGTCTGCCACGGCCGCGACCTCCTGTACGCGGCCTCCAATCAAGAACGTTTGCGCCCCAACGGCCGTCTATTCTCCTCGCAATGTGCCCTGCCCATTGCCACTTGAGCCACGCAATTCTTTGCGCTATGTCTGCGACTTTAGATCTTCTGCGGGTCTCGTTCTCATGATCAATTTTTAAGTGATAGGTTTTATGCCTAGTGCATTACCCCCCGCTAGTGGTTTAACGTCGTAAGGCCCAAACAGCAGATACAACGGAAAATCAATTGTTTTATGCCTTTTAAAAGGCATTTGGGTCTTACGTTACGACGTTAAGTACCGGGCTCACTCGAGGACATCGTTTCATACCATAACCAAACCATAACTAAACCCCAGCGATGCTCCCTCATCGCCAAAGTGGGGAGGAGACATAAGGACGTGTTGAAGAACCTTACTTCACAATCCTCCCCAGATCGTTTCATACCAGGGGACTCGCATCATGAAAAACTTTAAGAAACACTAGCTTAAGTTTATTCCTACAGGTTCTCCGCGAACAGCCACCAAACCTCTACGAATTCATCACCAACTACCTCTCCGTCCTCCTCATCACCCGCGAGCACGGGGTGCTGTCCCTGAGGATCCTGGAGGACCTGTGCGACTGCAAGCCCTCGGTGTCGGAGCACCTGATGCAGCTGGGCATGGAGCGGGGGCAGGCTGACAACCTGGCGCAGGTCATCAAGGAGGAGATTGAGGGCTTCGAGCCCGTTGAGGGGAAAGGTATTGAATGGGGGCTATCGCGTTAATTTACAATAAAAAAAGTGATTTTATACAATTGGGGTTATTGTTGTGAAACATCTGCTGGATGGCGTTCTGTTGGACTGGGGTCCAACTTCAATGTCATGGTTGTTTAGTGACATTTTAACATCTCACATCAAAAACAACCAATCATGGTCATGGTAGACCCGGATTTGGTAATAGGCCTTTAGGCCATAGGTTAGCTTAGTTATTCAATAAATAGTATAAGTGTTTGACCAGAGGCTGGGGTTCAGTGATAGGTAATAATAGATCCGGCTTAGTAGCTATAAATTTAAATCAATTGGCGGCGCTAGAGTGCCGTACCCTTCGTCTTAAGGAAAATGATCAGATTTTTTCAGAAAAAGTGAAGGAAATGCAAATAATGAAGAAGATTCTGACAAGATCGGTGCTGGATGAGGACATGGCGGCTAAAGTGTGTCAGGTCGCCAGGAACACTTACAGAGACTACTGGTATAGGAAGAAGCTAATGCAAAAGGTAATTTTAATTATAATGACAGCAGGGACATTAAACCGCCGCATTTCACAACGGCCCAGTTTTTGATAACAGCTGGCCGTAATGTAATACGGCGGATTAAGTATATGAATATAGTTTTATACTCCAAAAAACTTTTGGCTTATTGAGGATTACAGCTATCGGACTGCGATATATCATTAATCATACCTACATATACATACTAAATACAACGCGCTCCATTGGTCTAGTGGTTTATGTACCGGGTCGTGATCTCGGGGCCCTCGGTTTGATTCCCAGGTCGAGCAGTAAGCAGCAATAAGCAGTTTCGAATTTTTCGAACATACCCCCTACCCGAGATGAGCTTGTGATCAATCAGCATTAGGCAAGTTGGTAATCAAGCCTAATCCCGTCATAGTAGCGATAGCTTGATTTCTATGATGGAGGCCATTGCCCTGCAGTGTGTTTCAACATTTCGTATTTCACTTGCCAATTTTCGAACTAAGAAACACATTTCTAAATTCGACTCTTATTTGTTCTTTCCAGAGCATAAAGGTGACGCCTGACGAGCCTTGGGAGATTGCTGCTCAACGTACATTGGAGCTATACAAGAAGACGAAGCCATCTTTCACTGAACTTACAAGAGCGACGCAGAAAATTCAGGTATAATGTCTTTTAGTGCAGTTCGCTCTCGCAGTTTGGTAATCCAATTGCGATTTCCACCTTCATTTCAAGGAGATATGCTGTTAGTGCTGTAGCTTTTACATTAATTTACTACCAATACCATCGATAGTTTCCACTGTATGGGCATCATCAACAGTATTGCCATTGCGCCAATTTCACTAGGCAATACTATCCATATTCTGAATAGTTTTCCAGGTTAGGTTAGGTCTTTCGAGGACATGAACAAAAATCGATAATAAATATCGATAGTTCGGTCACTGCCATAGCTCTTAAGCGCTATGGCGATCTTAGAATTTTTTGATTACTACCGTTAATTTTTTAGCCTCAATATTTCAGCCTACATAATTTCCAAACTTCTAATTTTCAAGAGATGTTGATGACGAGAATCATTCACAATCAATGTTTACAAATTGCAACGAAATATCGAGTGCATTTAGTTATAATGTCTATCGTATTTGAAATGAAAATTAGTGATTTTATTTACAGGCAGCATACCGAGGATACTACGTCCGGAAGAACCTGCTGAACCATCTGAAGCCAAAACGCAAGAAGCACGGTCCCAAAGTGGACCTGCATGGACCTCCGATTGACATAGCTGCCTCCAGGGAAATTGACCTAGGGCCTATGATTGTAAGTCCCAAACACTTTAGAAACAGAAGCATTATTTGCATAAATAAATAATAAATGCGCCAATCACACCGATCAACCTGGTCTCAAACTAGGGCCACCCCTGTACTATACCTATGTACCAGGCACACGGTTAGGCATAAGTACACAGTTGATACATAGGTGTTATAAATAATAATTATGTTATAGGGTTTATCCGTATAATAATATCAAATAAATAAATAAAAAGTATTATATGTAGACACGGTATCCAGAATGCCAACAAACGCGCAAATGTTGACATGAAAAATTGATAATATGTGTAAAAATTAACAAAATTTTAAATTGTTTTAAATTTTCCATGTCTATTTTAAATATGGCGATTGCCGCCGCCTATAGACACCTGCAATACCAATGTATGTGCAATACCTGTGCTATGCAATACCAGTAGATTATGCGCTGCCAATCTGTAACCTCCTTTCCCCCCAAATGGGCCTCCGGTACCTTCACTAACTCGCTGAAAAACAATGCAGGCACTGCTTCACACCGGTTTTCTGTGGTTCCATGGTAACAATCGGTTAAGGTGGTCCATTCATGCCGAAGCGTGGCTCTCCCTCGGCTAAAATGACACAGCTAGATTTTTTTTACATTTTAGCAGACAAATACGGCTCACCCGATGGTAGGTAATCACCGCCGCCCATGGACATCTGCAACTACACCTACTAAACCTACTAATTACTTTCTTCTCCCAGGATATCAAAGTCCAAGAAGACAACGTTACCTCCATGTTTGACGAACACGCCAGCGAGAAGCTGGGCCTCCGCTATGACCCCATGAAGACCATCACTCACGTGGAAGACGAGGAGTTCCTCACCGACGTGGGGGGGCAGGCTGACCGCAACGTCAGGAGTTCGAGGAGCCTTGGTAGTGGTGTTGGTGTTAAGAGCACGGCTGGTGTGTATTAACGAAAATCTTTATACTATTTATAAAGATATAACTTCTATAGACAACGACATGGCTTATAGGTAAACCGAAAACACGAAACGCTTGCGCGATGTAACTTAGCACAGCGCCATCTATTGGTTCGTTTCTGAATTACGGTCCCGAAGCGAAGTGAGGGCGGGCCACTAGTAGTAAAATAAATTCACACATCTCATACTTTGATCTGACTCCGTACTGAGTAGCTAGAGCACCCGTGGTAAGGACAATAGAGGAATTACAAATAAACACATACAGGATGTATCTGAGAATATTTACATCCCTTTAACCTCTTGTTCTAACAAACATTCTGAACAACATTTGTTCTATGACTTTTGAAAATTCGCATGAAAAAATTTCATCTTTCCATAAAAAGTCTGTCACGGAACTTAGTCATTTTGTATGGGAAGTCGAAAGATTTTTACAGGAATTTCGGAAAGTTGTTGAGCAAATATTGTTCAGAATGGTTGATAGAACACGTGGTGCAAGGTATGTAAATGTTCACAGATACACCCTGTATGTTACATCCATGTATTAAATGTAATGCACTGAAGATTCAACTCAGTCTGTGCTTTACATAGACTAAATACTAAGTACACTATTTTGTTTTATCTTACCATGAATTTTAATCAAAAATGGTCTTGCCTACAGGTCTAATCTCTGGTATTCCGTCTTCTAAAAGTGTTGGAGGAGTCGAAAAACTTCTAATCGAAGAGCCGGAAGGTACTTAACAATTTCGATGTTCATCAGCATCATCATCATCATCAGCAACCCACATTTCCATTTTCTATAGGTACAAATAAAATAAATTGAGCCCAAATCACATACATTGTCCAGGTCCCAAACTAAGGTTTTTGCTTGTGCTATGGAAACCGTATAGGGTATGGTAACCACATTGGTGTCTCATGGCATGAGTACTTCGTTAGTTCCTCAACATTAACTGTAACGACTTTTTTGACGTATTGTATGTTAGGCCTATTTATATTTTTAGTCCATTTCAAGAAGTTTGTCCTAGCCGGAAACTCGTCAATTCTTCGTTAAAATCTCTAAGCCGTGTAATACTTCTTATTTTGTTAAGTTTCAGCGCGTCAAATCCATTTGCCGAGTGACATCCCCGAGGGTACGCGACAAAGCCGCCTTACCAGTCAGAATCAGGAGCTGCTTGAGATGCATAAGATATCATTTGCCGAGGTTTGTCTATAAAACTGATCGTCACTTCCATCTCATCTTGACGTGTCATCTAAGCTGTCGCTACAGACACGGAAGTAACTTGGCAACTTAGAATTTGGCAAGTCTGGTAAGTACCTACAAGCAGAAGCGCCTGCTGCCTCCTGACCATTGTGATCCTTACGTAAAGGATCCAGACTATTTGTTCAATACTTTGTAGGTCTGGGGACCATACGTTTTTGAGTGGACACAGCAACCATAATTGCTATATTGTGTCCTACGCTCCCTCTACAGATCATCTTCCAGGCCCACGGTCGTCATGAACCTTATGATAGCCTTGGGAACGATAGCCTTAACATCCTCCGGGCAGATGTGGTAGCTCCCCAGGGTGCGGTTTCTCGAGTGCCCCAGGGCATCACAATGACAGAGGATGTGCAAAGGTCTCTCATCCTCTGCCTTGCAAAATCTGCAAGAACGATTCACGGTCAGCCCCATTCTGGAGCCTTGTTTATTCGACTTGTGGCCCGTAACCAGACACCTAAATGACTAAATAGCATATTGAAATAGGCTTTAACACTACCATCTTAATTTTTTATTACAATAGCGACCTCCAGAAGTGATACCTGACATTGAAGACAACGACGGCGAAATAAAAGAGGCTATAGAATATCAAGAGGCTCCAGTTAGAGGCAGCAGGAGGTCCAGAAATTCAAGAGGAACCTGGGATACAGCCTGCTGAAGTTGTAGAAGGAGAAGCAACCCAGGAGATTCCCGAGGACATACCAGGTGATCCTCATCTCGTATTGTGATTGCAAGTCGGGTTCAAAGTAGTTGCTGTGGAACCCGAGGTACACTGGGACCATGACCCAAGATGTGAGAAGTCTTCTAATTATAATATAGCTACTGTTATCTGACATTTGCAACCCTTAACTCTTTGAACGCCATGGGAGTCACCGGTAACCGGCAAATAATATTTTTTCTATTGTGTCTAGAAATGTGGCAATTCAAAGGCTTAACAGGGGAGCTCCCTCATTAACTAATCATGAAGTCGTAATTTATAGCAAACTAGTGGCCCGCCCTCACTTCGCTTCGGGACCGTAATTCAGAAATGAACTAATAGATGGCGCTGTGCTAAATTACATCGCGCAAGCGTTTCGTGTTTTCGGTTTACCTATAAGCCTTGTCGTTGTCTATAGAAGTTATCTCTTTATAAATAGTATAGATAGAAGATATAGATAGTGGTCGTTCTCACTTTCTTTCGGGACATTGGTTTCAATCTGAACCACTAGATAGGGGTGAGTGCCTATTAAATCGCGCATGTGTTTTGCTTTTTCGGTTCACATCTATGAGCCTATTGGTTGTCTATAGAACCTACATCTTTATAAATTGTCTGTACAATTAGTTAGATGATTGACGCTCAATAATAATATTTGAATATAGACCTTATAATTATGTTACAGCTGCTATTCCTATATAGGATGTGTATGTTCCCAATAACAACATTTGGAACATTCAAACAGATAAAAGCAATATAAAATTACTCAATCATAACAACATGCACCAACACGAGATTACACCTACATACGAAATTGACAAATCGTGAGAAAATTGATAAGTCACGCACAACAGATACTCGTAGAATATACAATACAACAAGTGAGGTGATAAAATGTTGTTACCTACGTAACAAAGTATTTGGCAAACATCAACTTGTCAAAAAAGGGAATCCCACACACCCAGGGCGGGATGGTGTCCAATTTATCAATCGTTATCTTCCAAAAACAATATTTTTTTGACCACGCTTCGTCATAATGAGCCTGCTCAACCGGAGTGATACCACGACCTCAAGACCGGCATGAAACAGCACCTGCGCTGTGTTTTGCCGAGTGAGTGAGGGTACAAGGCCCAATTGGGGGGAAAATGGGTTAAAGATTGGCAGCGCTTGAGACTCAACTGGTGTTGCAAGTGTCTATGGGCGGCGGTAATCGCTTACCATCAGGTGACCCGTCAGCTCGTCTGCCACCCAACAATAAAAAAAACGCCATCGGATCAGTCAATGATCTTGAAGTCTTAATTCCAGATGATCGCACAGATGGAGACGGTGAAAGCGCACCGAGTGCATCCGTGCCGTCTTCAGCCCCAGAGACCGCCACCAACACCGATGTGGAGGACGCTGGTGGGGATACCACGGGTGAAGATGAAGGGGAAGGGGAAGGAGAAGGGGGATAATATTTGGAAGATTTATGTTTATTTGCATTTTATCCGACCATTACTCATAATTTAAATGACTTTAAATCTTCGCATTGCATTACTTATACAAATAATTGATAGTAAATGGGACTAAGCGCGACGCATGTTTAAATTTAATAGTCCTTACCTACTTGTTGACGTTTTTAATTAAAACACTACAACCGCCCTCACTTTGTTTCGGGACAGTAGTTCCATTGTCTACTAATAGATGGCGCTGGGCGTTGATTGCATCGCGCTAGTGTTTCGGGTTTTCGGTTTCTATAATATAAGGTTTGTCGATATCTACAAAAAATATGTTTTATAATACTAAAGCATTTGTGATGGGTCGTTATTACTCATACCTAATGACACAAGAAAATGTTTGCTAAGCAAACCTTACAAATGCTCTCTTCAAACTTAGCTTGTATCAAATTTTATTTTATTTACTGATTCACTTTAGTACTTAGTAGCTTTATTTACTTTAGTAACTTAATTTGTTTTGTTTTTCGTTAGTCTAGAATTTATTTGCTCTCTTTGTTTAATTCTTATCTAATAAATTATTTAACTCGTCAATATTGTCTCTGATTATAAAAGCATGGTCACCTAGATTTTATCATTTGTGCACAAAATCAGGTCAACGACAATTATTAAACTGATTCAATATTGAAAAAGAAGATAGCTTTATTTTTGTTAGTATCATGGCGGATCTAGTGCGACCTCAGATTCACGAAGCGTGCAAATTAGCATTGCCAGAAGGATTGAAGGAACTGATGAGTGATATTTCAAGAGAGGTAAGTAAATAATACCAGACCAGATCAATACCGCAAGTAAGTGATCTAATGATAAGCAAATGCCACCGACCATTGACGCCCACAACTCCAGTAAAGTCACAAGTGAAATACCAACCTTTTTCCCCTCCCACCCAAATTAGACCTCCATCTGTACACGCACACACTTGGCGACACACTGCCACAAAATACATATTGACACAGAAGGCTGACTGCCCACTAAGAGCTAAAAATATGTCATGTACTCACGCATGCGCACTAACGGGCAAAAACGCCTTTTCGACCACATTAATCCTAACTTATGACATAAGATTGTCAAACTGTCGAGGTCTATGGTAGAGGCCGCGCGCTTATGTACTATGTGGCAACAACCCTAGCTATATGTCAACGAACTCTTCTAAATTCAAAATCAGGTCAAAGTCTAACTTCTGTGTGTAATTATTTTGTGACACTGCGTGGTGTAAATCGAAGGTCGATTAGCTCAACTCCTATAGCCCAAACTATTCCATAGTCCCCTAAAATCGTGAAATGTGGAGAAAATGGAATTTTAGTTGTGAATGTTAACTTACCTGTTTGTAGTTGATACTTATTTGATCTGGTTTCCCGCTTCATAGGTCCTCCGAGCTCAACCAATGGATTTGTACCAATTCATAGCAGATTACCTCTCGGCAATGATGGTAGTCCGGACTAACCTGACCGTAGCTTCTCAACTGTGCGATGATGTATGCACGTCCCATTGCAACCAGGAGCTAGAGGACGAACTTCGGTATTTGGGCCTGGATGATGAAGATGCTGAGAAAGTGAGGGATATTGTGTACAAGCACTTTGGGAACGAAGAAGGTAATATTTTAAATAGCTTTTACATGATACGTCAAATATTACCAATCCACTCGTGGTTGGACCTGACGTCAACGTAACGCCCTCTATCGGATTTTGCATTTGCAAAAACCCTCATTGTGTCGAGTGATAAACATGGATTATTTGCTAATTAATTTATTAGCAAAAAGTCTTCTCTACAGCAACGTCGAATGCCAACTGTAATAATATTATGTAGGTAGGTTGTTTGGATGCAATCTGGCTACTCAATTTTGAAGTAAAGATCTTCAACTGATTGAGATGAATATTATAAGTTTATGAATTACAGAACTGAAAATAATATAATATATTTATCTCCCATAGTTAAGGAACAAAGCATTATGATAAAAATTGCAAGAGACACAAGTATTGATAGTTCACTTCTACCTGAAATCCAAAAAGCAATTCAGCGGGCATTTCGAAGGCATATGGTCAACAACACTGTTATATACGAGGTACCTATTTCTGTAATGGAAAATGTCAATGGCAAATGTCTGTTTAAAAATTCTAGATTCCCAAGGTCGAGTAATAGTTAGTACCTAAGTCTTTTTGACCGTGGGAGAGCCTCGCTTCGGCATGAATGAGCCGGCTCGACCGGAGTGATACCACAGCCTCACAAGACCGGCGTGACGCAGCGCCTGCGCTGTGTTTCGTCGAGTGAGTGAGGGTACCGGACGCAAAGGGTGGTTAAAGGGTTGACCGGCACCGCACTTGTGACTCTACCGGTGTTGCAGGTATCAATGGGTGGCGGCAATCACTTACCATCAGGTGGTTTCACCTGGGGTGAATGAAATGGGTTTCACTCCAGATTATTCTGCCAATCAGTACGATACACAAAGTAGTATTTGGGGTGTTGGAAACCCTCTTTGAATTGGCTCTACCCGCTGTGTGTCAGAAATAACCAGAAAAGTAACTAAAATGCTAAAAATAGTCGTATGATTTCAGTCGTCATCAGATAGTGACTTAGATGACGTCGCACGCGCCGCCAAGCACACTCTGAAGCTGTACCGAAAGACCAGGCATACGGAAGAGGAGTACACACAAGCAGCTGTGACCATACAAGTAAGGATTTCTGTCCTTTTTTGTTGACACAAAAAAAATAAGCCTAGTTAAATCTACACCGTCTTTTATATTACCAAATTCTATCATAACTTTTCATTTTCGACCCTAACCCTCCAATCCAAGATTGGATTTAGCCCTAACATTAAGGCATTTTCGAAATATAGCACTCTTTTGCGAATGGGATCTTCATTGGCCGCGACTCTTTTAACGCGTTCACGCTATACGTAAACCCTATTTTATTTTATCAAATTCGAAGGTTTAGCCTCTTGACGTTCAACGACATTTCCCTTCCTCAAAGTAGAAGGGGACTTCTGTATGTAGCTAAAATCCACAGTTTGTCTTCCACAGACAGCATATCGAGCTTATGGCGTGAGACGATCAGGTCCCTCTCAAGAGCCTGAAAATAAGCCACCAGAAAAGTTTATCCGATTCGGTCACAACGTGAGTTTGTATATTATATAAGCCTGTCTGTATATTCTATTTTTATCTTATTCCAGAATGTGTAACTTTTTCTGTACTTAGTACTTAATAGTAACTTGAGATGTTATGTTATATTGGCTACATAATGTAGACATAAATTCCATTAGGCTGAAATGGGACTGGGCCGGCCACGTTTGTAGGATGCACCCGGAGAGGTGGACCAAAATCATTACACATTGGCAGCCAGACGTCGTCCTAGAAGCTGCCCCAAAAAGAGATGGCGTGACCACTTCTCCAACAATTGGCAAACCACCGCTGCAAACAGAGTGCAATGGCGGCATTTGGGGGAGGCCTTTGCCCAGCGGTGGGACAACGTAAGCTAAAAAAAAATGTAGACAATTGAATAGCTACTTTTGGTATCTTTCAGGTACACTGCGTAAACAGTAGTGAACACAGTGATGAGGGCGGTCCTTCAAGAACATGTTAGTAATGCAGATTGTAACTAGTACACGATGTTTTGAGAAAATATATATTTAATAATATAATAATAATACTGGGGTACTGGAGGCCCAGGGGATTTCATCAATTAACTAATGCCCTCTGCTTTTTTTCCCCTGACGTGGCCATCAGTGTGATTCAGATTGGCTCCATCTACCATCGCCTCGACGAGCCAAGTGCCCTGCCCACAGCTATTTTACTAACATGACGCGTTTAGAAACCTTATATAGGTAATATTTCAGACCTGCAAACAGCCTCTTCGACCTCCCTCGCTGGATCATACCTGAACCTGCCCAGATACGTGCCCTACTCCTGCCACGACCATGAGGTGCTGCATGAGATGAGCCACGATGAGGACCAGGAGAAGGAAAGCCATTCAATACTCTACAACGGTGCGGAATGTTCCTCGTCGGGGCATAGGAGGATCAGTTTCCAGGTATCTCCTTATCATCGCCCTATAATCTGTACTTTAACCCCACTGAGAAGGGTCTTGAATTGAATGACCCGATCGTCGATATAATTCTTCTTTTCTATGATCAAGGACTCGATGGTGAATTTGGTAGGATCCCTGCCTCTTACTTCAAAGGTAGGTATGATGCCCAACCTGGACAAACATTCGTGTGATGAACAGTTGTTCCAGTGTCCGGTCTGAAAAAATAAGAACAAGACCTTCGCCCCACTGTACTTACATGTGTACTACACATGGGTGTTACCTGTGTGGCAAAATAGTCCGAAGCCCTGGGCGGCAAAAAGATCTTCCACCCCGTGCGGCAAAATAATCTTTCGCCCCAGGCAGCCAAACCCACGCTGCACCACTGGCACCGACTCGTATTTTTACAAAGATGGAGTGTTTCATCATTCAAGGAAAAATACTTGTGAAATTACAGGAAACTCAAGAAGTGATAGAAGACAATGCTGACTTAGCTGACGATGAGTCCGAGAGAAGTGTTGAAGAAGCGGTTCACGAGGAGAATAAGGGCAATGATGATGATTTTTAAGATCACGATAATCATTCTTTAATATTATATGCCCACAGCCATGTAAAGAGCGACCTAAATCCCAAAGAACCTCTGAGGCAGTCAGTTCGGGCAGGGTAAATATTAGGTTATTTATTAGCCCTGGGAAAGTGTTATTTTAAACAACTATTATTTTTTCTGTAATAAATTTATTATATTCAAATACAGTTCTTACATATAAATCCGCTACACCTACATACATATTTATTTTTGGTCATTAACATACTTTAATTAATTTACAATACACATTTAGACTACGTCATGTTAAATCTTAAACCTAAAACGTGTGGGACAAAACAGTGCATAACATTTAATTTAATTCTAACCATGTATTAAATGCGTTCATTAAAAAACTGATATACGGGGTGTATCAGGAAACAGGTGAATTAATTGATAATATCTTTAATAAAGATAGGTACAGCGTACAACTTTAACGAATGCCAGGAAAAAATAGGTTTTTAAAATAATGAGATAAAGATTTCAATGTCAGGTTTATCAAGATTCTAGATGATAATGTAAATGAATACTTAGTTATTAGTAAAAAACGTTAACTTATTGTCAATGAAAAGTAATTTGAAAGATGAAACTAAAAAGACTTGAATATTTTTATGATCAACAACATAATTATTATGATCATAAAGGTGCTTCTACACAGCAGTTAAAAAGTGACATAATTAACTGTTGTGTGGGAGCATCATAATATGATAGCTACACTGTTTACCGATTCACCCCATATTATTTGAAAACGGGAAACACAAAACCAGGTGTGACGTCATGTTCCAATCCAATACGTTGCACATTGACACGCAACATATTTCATATTTTTATCTATTTAATAAAAAATAATGTACTTACCAAAATTAATAACAACTTTAACAACTAAGTAGGTAATTTAAAATCTATTGTCATCTCTAAATGTCAAAATAAGTTAAATGGTAGCTGTCAAAGTGTTTAAAATAAAATACATCTACGACATCAATAAATCGTTATTAAAATAAAAGAGTATTTAATTCAATAATATCTTTACCACAAGAAATCAAATAATTATGCTAGATTATTCTAGGCAACTAATAGAAGGATTAGCACCTAATAATATACAATTACTTAGATTTAGGTTAAATACTTAGGTAAGGTTAGTAGAAATCACAGCAGATCTCATTTCTATTCACTATAGGATGTTCACTTAAAATAAACTTTAAAACAAAATATTGTGATGATAGGTAAATGTTTCAAAAACATTATTAAACAAAATGTACTCGTCTGATAATTGTCAAATTATGTCACTTTTATATTAAAGATGAAAATAATGTACTAAGTGTAGACTAGTTTAGAGTAAATCCTAAATGTAGTAGTATAAATTGTTCGAAAATTATAAAACCCTATATACATAACATAAAAATAATATTTTATTAACATCTAAATAAACTCTAACGTTAATTTAAAAGAAACTCTCTAATTAAACATAAAATTTCAAAAATATAACATTTTTTATAATAAAATACTAAGTAATTCCAATTAGTAAAAAAATAAAATGTAAATTTTTGAGCGAACGATTTGAGAGATCTCGTAAATATTATGCTTTGGTATATTCCAAATTTTTGTAAATTATAGTATAAATATTAATACTTTAAAGTAACTTTTATTGTCAATGCAAATAAAGAGAAAACATAGGTACGTAGAAATCTCAATCAATCGATTTCAATACAAAATTCGTTGAAGTGGTAACACTTTTTCGTAGAAAGTTGATGTTGTGTATACCGTAAAATTTTAGTCGTTTTAATCCCAAAGCCCTCATTAAAGGCGACACGAATAAAGCCCCTTTAGCATGTATCATTAAAATTACTAATATTTAAGTGAATTTAAAACTTAACCCTAAAATCGAAATGATTTAGGATTGTTACACTTGATGTTTAGATCGTACAGTCAGAACTAAATTAAAGAACTATCCTCAAGGCATAGTTTTGTGCGCATGAAATTTCAGTTATTTTTTCATTACACTTTACCGGCGCTAAATGAATAAGAACAACAGAAGATTAACATATCATGCGTAGCTTGCTACATACATAGTTACTGTGATCATCATGCGTCTACATAATTTAGGGAATTTCCGATTCGGTCGTAACGTTCGGTTCGTTTTAGGCCCTTTGTAATGTAAGTGCATCACTTTTAGACTAGGATAAATTAATCTTCTGTAACTGATTATTTTGGAACTAAACACCTCAGAGTAGATGTTGCTATGAAATCGTAAGAGATTGAGTATGACTCCATTTCTTCTCTTCGTGAAGTTCAAATGGTATCCACGCCGCCTCCCATCAGCTTGTTCCCGTACTCGCTCAGTAGCTGAAAGGAGAGAAAAGAAAAAAATTAAGCGTATTCTTCGAAGAGTTGGTTGACGACACTGGCAGTCGCCCGAAAAAAAGTAGATCAACATTTACAAGTGATGATCTTCTTTTTTTTCGGCTATTACTTTATGCATTATCCTACATAAAATTCCTTGAGTGGAGACCGCGACTCGGTAAGCGTAGTGTTGGACCCTCTGCGACAAGATGGGATGATGACTTCGAAGTTTGGCTGGAGTGGGCTGGATGAAAGTGGCCGAAAATCGGGAGCGGTGGCGTGCATTAGGAGAGACCTATGTCCAGCAGTGGACGAGTGTGGGTTGCTGATGATGATGATTATGCTACGCTACTGACTGTCTACGGTACTCCGCAGACGAGTCAGTAGCGTAGCATAATGGGTGGGGGCGGTTCACTCAAGCGGCACTTTGTTGTTATCATGGTATTCATCCCAATGAATGGCCCGCAGAGGGTCTTGGATGCTAAATTTGTATTAGCGATTAAACAGCATTCGCCTTTAGACTACAAAATCAAATCAAATCAAAAATGCTGTATTTTTTAAGTACCTATACCTTGGTAGTAATCGTTTATATAAATGTCAAATATGTACAGACAGCCACACATCAGGTAACCACAACCTATCAACATTCCTCAATTGATATTCAACCTAATACTGGTACGCCGTGTATAGTGGTTATGCGGATTAAAAGGTTTTTAAGAACAGTAACAATATTTTTAAAATACCTAAATTGGACCCTAAAAAAATAGTTGGACAACTGCCCCTAGTAAAGACCCATGGTCAAACTAGTTGGACAGACAATAGTTGGATCGCTGCCCGGACTGATGGTACTCGTATTTGACCGTAAGATGAGAGTCGATTGAAGAAGTTTGACAGTTTTGTATACTTTGATGTGTGGCTTTAAGTACCTAATCTGCCGCTGATTCGGCAAAATTGACTTTGTAAAAGACAGAAAAAATACAGACCTTGTAGAGGAAGATGTAGTGGTGCCTATTAGACAGCGAGTGCGGTCTCTGCGCGCGCAGCTCGCGCACCGACGCGCGGCACGTCGGCGGCGGCCGCGCACAGCGCGCGCGCGCACACGTCCGCGGCGATGATGCACGCGGAGCGGCCCGCGCCCGACGCGCACGTCACCACGCATGGACGGACGCCTGGAATGGAACCCATCAATCAGACAATCGCTGATCACATGCTGAACTTAAAACTATACCTAAATTGAAAATTTAAAAAAACCTTTGACACTTCTTTTCTGAAGGCAGCATCTTGGATTTGAAATTTGTCGCAATAAAATATATTCTGCTACTCAAGCCCTTTTATACGATACCCATATTGTGGGAGTTGTGTTAAATAAAACATAAGTACAATCTATATTTTTTAACATAAAGTACAACCTATTTTTTTACAATTTATATCTTTGTTGTACATTACTCCTGTTATAATTAGCTTTAAGTTTTATACCTCTGTTTTGTGTGCAATAAAAAGCATATTCATTCATTCATTTCGTGTCTGTCGAGCCAGCTCATTCATGTCGAAGCGTCGAGCCTACTATGATTTAGGTTATTTAGATCCTACAAGTCTAGAATCTACAGTACTCTTACTATATCCTCTGGTCTAGAATATTCCTTATCGAAAGTATCCTTACCCTCAATCTCCGAAGCCGCCTTCATCCTCCCCAGAGTGCCGTTGTTGGCGTGCCCCCTCCTCATCATCTCCTCGGCCTTGGCCGGGGAGTACACGTTCACGCCGTTGCCCGAGCTGTTGTCCTCGCTGCGGAGCTTCGACAGGTTGTTGAAGGATGAGCGGTTCTGGTCCCCGTATATTACTTCTACTCCTGGAAATAAAAGTTGGAAAACAATGAATATACGTGAATGGCTGAACGATTCAAACATACAGGGGTGGAATCTGCGCCATTAATTCCGATAGTGGAATGGGGCCGGCCATATCGATGAAACAGATATTTATTTTTGTGATACATACCTAAATACTGTTTTACCTAGGCGATTTGGGTTTCCCAAGTGCAAGGGAAAACTTAGTTTGGAATCAAGATAGCGTATAATACTTTGTTTTCTTTTATGTGATAGTTAGCAGCCTAGCATCTGTTACCATTACGAGATCCATCTGGATCGTAATGGTAAGCGAGTGCCGCCCACAGACACCTGCAACACTAGTAGAGTCACAAGTGCGCTGCCAACCTTTAACCCCCTTTCCACCACTCGCCCTCCTCGGGTACCCTAACTCAGTCGACTGCTTCGCGCCGGTCTTCTGTGAGAGGTATCACTCCGGTCGAGCCGGCCATTCATGCCGAAACGTAGTTCTCCCACGAATTAAAATTTGGATTTTTTAGTATCATAAGGTATTCAATACCAACCTTCCTCATCATATTCTTTGGCAGTCTGCGACATCTTCATATAACTCCTCATCTCGGACAAGAAGTCGATGACCGAGTCGTAGTCATCAGGCACGCCCTTCGCCGGCCAGAAGTACCAGAGATGCGTGACCTCTCTCCAGGTCCTGGTGGCCAGGTTCACCAGCTGGACCGTGGAGATGGCGTACTTGTCCCGCTGCTCTCGCTTCTTCAGGATGATCTGGAACTCTCCGAAGGACCGCTTGTTGTCTGATATCTCTGATGGGGGTAGATACTCGTAGCATTTTTCCTGGAATGTAAAAAACGATTTTGTGTTTGATAAGTGGTGGGTAAATACTTACTTTACGTCTTTACCAGTAAGAGTAAGGATAGTTAGTTATAGTTTCTATGATATCAGCATGATGATGAAAAAGTGTGATAATGCCCATAGGCGTCGGCAATCGCTTACCATTAGGTGATCCGTCGAACCCCTATCTATATCTATACTATTTATAAAGAGATAACTTCTATAGACAACGACAAGGCTTATAGGTTAAACCGAAAACACGAAACGCTTGCGCGATGTAATTGGACACAGCGCCATCTATAGGTTCGTTTCTGAATTACGGTCCCGAAACGAAGTGAGGGCGGGCCATTTGTCTATCATAAAAGGACAACATCTTTTTCATAGGATAATTTTATAGTTAGGTAATGCCGGTTCGACATGTCTCTTTTACAAAAAAATACTATTGCTGTTTTCGCGTAGATATAGATTTTTATCTTCTTCGTCTTCGTTTCCATTTCAGGGACTCGCCTTCTCCAAGCCTTCCTACCGCTTATGATGACTAGTAAAACAAAACACCACACTCACCACCCCATTCTCCATGTACTCCGTGAGCATGACGATGACCCTGGAGTTCTGCTCCCAGATCATGCGCCAGAAGTCTACCACGGTGTTGGCGAGCGGCGCCTGGCACGCGATGTAGTAGTTGCGGATGTTGCCGGGACCCTGGAATGATAATAATTAAATTGTCACAACATCTCATACATCACGAGACTGAGACTCTATTGAAAAATATAAAATAAAGCACTACACGCACGCACACACACACTTATATGTCACACCACACACGCAAACACACTCACGCACACACCTAGATGTCAATTTATTTTGATTTTGTTTACTGAATTTCTCCATTTTTCATAACATTGTTTTTATTTGTTTTGTTTTCCTATTAAACTTTTAAATTCTATCTAATATATACGTTTAACTGAAATCTGTCGCAGCACTGGTACACCAAGTAGGTGCCCACGATACAGGAAATCCTAGTGTGGGACCTACAGGTCAGATCTCCTGTATTGTTGCAGTATTATCTTAGCTTTTAATTTAGCTTTTAAGTCTAGTTTTAAGTACATAATAGGTACTGTAACAAAACTATTGAAATAAAAAACATTTATATTTGTATTTGTATTGACCTGACTCCGTACTAAGTAGCTTATGCACTTGTGTGTAACACAAGCAAGCAATCAGACAACAGAGGAAACACAAATTATATTATACGAGACGAGCAGACGGATCACTTGATGGTAAGCGATTTCCGCCGCCCATAGAGACCTGCAACACCAGCAGAGTCACAAGTGCGCTGCCAACCTTTAACCCCATTTCCCCCCGCCTCCGGTACCGTCACTCACTCGGCAAAACACAGCGCAGGTGCTGCACGCCGCTGAGGCCGTGGTATCACTCCGGTCGAGCCGGCCCATTCATGCCAAAGCGTGGCTCATCACACGAATTTTTGTCCAGGGTGGGGAACATTCATGTGATGCAGTGTGATGAACATTTAGAAATCGAACCCATGACATTTGGCGTATGAGGTTGTCCAACCAAATGCGCCATCCGGTGATCCAGCCAGTCATCAATAAGAACAGAAATACTTTGTCAAAATAAAATGCTAAGTAGGTAGGTACTCTTTGCTATTAAATCAAATGTATGTACCTACATCGGACAAACAATTTCGCTATCGCAAATCGTAAGAATGCTTAGTAAGTTCCGTTGACGATTTCGATAACTCGTGCGCATACCAAGTGCCACACCTACGCACTAAGATTAGCCTCCATTGTCTTTCGAAATCTTATTATTTATACCTAGTAGTACTAATAAGATTTTAAAGACTTATAAGAAAGAACAACATGAACGAAAACGAAATAAGTAAGTACTTAAGTAGATACTTAATTTCACCGTCCAATTTTTTTATAGTTACAACGGACGCGACGATCTTTAAGAATTTGATGAATTCCGATGGACCATTGCGATCGGCTTTGAATATGTTTTTTTTATCGGAACTGTGGTTTCAGTGGCAGCACCTTGCAGTCCGAGGAACCCCCTCAGAACATTCCTAATAGGAGCAAAATTTTGACTGAAGCTCCTAAGATACTCAGAGCCACAGGGACTTAGCTAGACCCTGGCTTTCAGCAGCTGAAGGACGTTCGAGCAGTCTTTGTCTTCACAGCCAAGAGAACCTTGACCATTCCTAAAGCGAAATATTGACCAAAGTGCCAAAGATACTCACAGTGACAAAGCTACCACAGTAACATAGTTAGCGTTAATATACTCCGTCGTTGGATCATTCCCGATCCTCTTCAGCAGGACCCTGGTCTCGGGCAGCGGGAGGACGTTGGAGCAGCGGTACTTGCCCTCACAGCCAGGGTAACCCTGACCATCCCTAAAGCTGACCAAAGTGCCAAAATACTCACAGTGACAAAGATACTCACAGAGACGAATATACTCACAGTGACAAAGATACTCACAGTGACAAAGATACTCACAGTGACAAAGATACTCACAGTGACAAAGATACTCACAGAGACAAAGATACTCACAGTGACAAAGATACTCACAGTGACAAAGATACTCACAGTGACAAAGATACTCACAGTGACAAAGATACTCACAGTGACATAATTAGCATTAATATACTCCGTCGTTGGGTCATTCCCGATCCTCTTCAGAGGGACCCTGGTCTCGGGCAGCGGGAGGACGTTGGAGTAGCGGTTCTTGTCTTCACAGCCGGGGGGCACCTCGTCAGGCCGGACCGTCACTGAGGGGATCTCGGCGAACTCCGCTGTCATGGACTCCACGTCCATTGCAAAGTTGGCTAGGGCTGCGTACTGCATCGGGTGTGATGTGACCTGAAAGAGAAGATTATTCATTGAACTAATTATTACTACTAACAGTGCCGGATTTACACATTTGCCGACTGTGGTATTTGCTAAGTAAGTCTAGTAAGATAAATTTGGCCACCCCTACAGTCTTGGCAAATTCAAATGTCCATAGGCGACGATAATTTCCTAACATCAGGTAGGTAATCCTCCTGCTCGTATGCCACCTATCACATAATGTAAAGTGCACTCCTGTTTCGGCACTTAGACTCTTATTTGGTCCAGTGTGCGTGTGGCACCTATCACATAAAAAAAATAAAAGAGTAGACAGCTCAACTCCACTCTATTGGCTCGCGGTCTGTGGTTTCTTTCCTTGGCACCTTTTAGTAGGGAATTATGGCACACGCTTTACGCAACCAGCAACCAACACCTTCGTCTCTTAACTGTCATGGTTAGCTAGATGCAATTGCGTCAACATCTCGTTGTCTTTGTCTTTTATCCGCGGGAGGCCCTGGTGACCTGTCCTACAGGTTTTCTTCAAAACCTTCTCCAGGCACCAGTCTCTCACAACGATACAGGTCATAAATAACATAGTTATATGTACAACTAGCATTAAGTCACACTGTACCTAGTTAAGACCAATTTTTGTGGAGAGAAAATAAATGATTTTTATTATTATTATTATTATGGTCATACCTCGTCATCATAAGCAGGGTTCCCGTAGCTGCGTTTGCTGGCGCGCAGCCTGTGGTTGCCCTTCCTGTGGCCCACGCTGACGCTGTCCAGGCTGTACGCGTCCAGAGACACCGGCGTACAGCGCTGCGCGTACACACCTCGGCGCCCGCGACGACGGACCACCAACTGTGGAGGAAAAAAAAAAACGACATTTGTTAGTAGGTATTTATAGAATAGAATAGAATATTTATTTGCTAGTCACATGGTTTACATTTTGGTGTTACATAAATAAATTTGTACATTGATCACGTGACACCCTGCAGGGGCACTGCAAAAAAGAGAGCGACACTTATATATATATATATACATATATATATATATATATACATATATATATATACATATATATATATATATATCTTTCATAATTATTATTATTAGGTATTTTGTATTTGTGCGCGCAATAAAGAATAGGTCATCGTCACTTTCCATCAGGTGCGATTATGGGCAAGCTTTGGCCTATAGTCTAATTTAAAAAAAGGTACATATTCTATCCTTTGATTATAATCAAAGGTTCTATCTATCTAATCATAAATACATGTTCTTGCAAATAAAAGTCTAGTCTAGTCAATTTCATTACATAATATCCATGACGTAATGGTGCTCAAGCGTGTAAGTTGTTTTTGTGTTATGTTACAAGCCATATATTTATTTATTTAAAAATGCAGAGATGCATGCTCAGAATCGAACCACGACCTGCCGCATGGGAGGTGAATTCTTATCCACTGACCTACCACCGCTTCATATTTTAATTTTTTCATAGGTATTAATCTAAAGTAATATTTATGTTATGATGAGACATGGCTTAGGTAATCACCACGCTTGGTGATCACAAACCCGAGCTATGTTCGAAAAATTCGAATCATACTTTTTGCATTTTGAATTCTATGTTGGAGGCATTTCCCCTGCAGTAGAACAATATACGCTGATACTTACTTTTTATTTAGCCAAAATTCCAACGACAAGATGTATGGTCAAATAAACATATCAATTAAAATATCGTCTTTCATCACCTCATGAAGCCCGGTACTTAACTAAGCAGTACTCAGGTTGCCTCATAAACATGTCAGGTTCACAAATTGGCACTTAAAGCTTGTACTTAGAAGTGGGATTAAGAAACGTGAGAAAAGGTTTAGGGCCGAACTCGAGGGTTCGCGAAACACTTGAAACTATGAAAGGTTAGCTTATTTATGACCTGCCCTAAAATGTGCGTGCCCATTGTAGCACGGCGTGTCGTGTAGTTACCTACCCTTTTTGGACTTTCATCATTTTAGCTTTAGGAGAGCCAAGCTTCGGTATGAATGGCATCACAGAAGAACGACCGTGAAGCAGCGCCTGCGCTGTGTTTCGTTGAGTCATTGAGGGTACCGGAGGGGGTTAAGGGTTGTAACTCGACTGATGTTGCAGGTGTCTATGGGCGGGCGGCAATCGCTTATTATTAGGTAATCTGTCTGCTCGTTTGCCACCTATCACAAAAAACTCTAAGACTATCCTATAGACACCTACAACACGAGTAGAGTCACAAGTGTGCTGCCAACCTTTAACCCCCTTTCCTCCTAATTGGGTCTCCGGTACCCTCACTCACTCGTATGCACGTGGGGATTCTTTAGCTTTAGGGGTCAGTTTCCTCTTCAAAACTTCTTAATATTTTTTTAATTTTAATTCTTATTTTTAATTTTTTTTACTGTAAATGGCCTATGGCTAATACGTACAGCCACACATCAGTGTCAAATTTCATCTTACTGTCAACACATTAGGTTGAATATCAATTGAGGAAATTTGACAGGTTGTGGTAACCTGACCGTACACCGGAAAATTCGTCCACAACACCGTAAGACCTTGGTGTAATGGAGCCACGCCACAAAGTCCGTCATCGAGCGAGCTTTGTTTATAATTCCCGTTGTAAAAACATCCTCTAGCGATACCGGCGACACCTAGCTCGGTGAACGTTCGACTTGGGCTGCGCCTGGGCACGCGAAAGTACCAGCCTTGCGGATTTTTGCATTTTTAGGGTTTTATTTAACGGATGGATAACAAACTTTTTTTTATGTGATAGGTAGCAGGTGAGCAAGCGGATCACCTGATGGTAAGCAATTGCTGCCGCCCATGGACTCGTGCATCACCAGTGGAGTCACAAGTGCGCTGCTAACTTTTTATCCCCTTCCCCCCCGATATGCCTCCGGTACCCTCACCTACTCGGCGAAACACTGCACAGGAGCTGCTTCACGCCGGTTTTCTGTGAGGCAGTGGTATCACTCCGGTCGAGCTCTCCCACAATTTTTAGGGGGTTATTTAACGGGTGGGTAAATGGCTAAGAACTTAATTTACATGATAAGAGATTGTTTAGCAAAAAAAACTTATTTGCATCTGTTCCCTATCTTAATGTAGTGCCCTAACCGGGTATACTTATAGTGATTCATCATTATCGTCATCATGATCAGCCTATCTCAGTCCACTGCTGGACGTAGGCCTCCCCCACTACATTGTTCGCCATTTCACCCAGTCTTCGGCTAGACGCATCCAGTCTATACTGACCGCTTTTCGCAGATCGTCATTCCATCTAGCCGGAGGCTACCAGGCTTTCTATTTTTATTTTGATTTTGCTCAACCCGGGTCTCGCACCCAGGACCACGATATCACGGCCCGTTACTTAAACCACTAGACCAAGCAACGGCGTTAATGAAGTATATGCAATTTTTTTTTTTTTGCTTCGGTGAGGTAGCTCGTTGCAGTCGAGTGATTAAAAAATGCTGAATTTCGAACGTTGAACGAAAATCAGTACTAGAAATCGTGCGCTGCGTCCAGCCGAATGAATCAAAAACAGATCTCCTGAGCTTTGCCTTAACTGACAGTTTCCTCTCGAACTTTCCGCCTGCTCTGTCTAACTCGCGGCGCGTGCGTTTCCTTGCCCTAGAGCCGCGTGCCCTGCGCGTACGCATCGCACTCCCGCCCGCGATCCACTCCTGCGCACCCGGCTGCGCTCCTAGCTCGTAGATTTTGTTTTAGCTTCCAATTTAAAAAATAGTTTTGATTTGTTTCCAAATTTAATTATTATTTTATTTCTGTTTCAAATATTTATTTTTTATTTTAAATAATTAATTAATTGTGCAGTTATTCAGTATTTAAATAATTTAATTATTTTTGTTTTAATTTGAGTAGGACCGTTTGCCAATTAACATAGTGAATCAAGATTTTTTTGAATTCCTGTAGCTTTTGGTAAGTTTTTATTATTTTTTTATTGAACATTGTTCCTTCAGGATTTATGAATAAAATGGATATTCTAATCATTAATACGGAACACTTTAAAAGGCTTTACTAGTAGCTACCATCACATAAAAAAGCTACTGATTAACTAAAAATCATAGCATTTTTTACGTGATAGCTAACAGGGGAGCAGACGGATCACCTGATGGTAAGCGATTGCCGCTGCCCATAGACAACTGCAACACCAGTGGAGTCAGAAGTGCCCTTCCAACCTTTAGCCCCCTTTTGGACATGCGGTACTCCGGGACCCTTTTGCTCCGGGACCCTCACTCACTCAACGAAACACAGCCACTCTGGTCGGCCCATTGATGCCGAAGCGTGGCTCTCCCATGGTTAAAATGTTTGTATCATAAGGATATCTATATCCTTTTACACCCATTCGTTGGGTCGGTATAAGGTAGTCGTAAGAGTAGATAAACATAGAATTTTAATTCCTGGACTGAAATTACTTAAGATAAATTTATCTGTTTCTTATCTGCGAATTCTTATGAATGACTGTACCGCTCTGTGAGTAGATATTAGTAACGTGGTTTTTTTTTCTATACAATGCACAGTGGGTACATGTTGTATTAAAAATAACGATTGTATGGATGTTATTGCTTGTTACCATGTGGTTCTGATAATATAGAAACTTTGATCAAAATATAATCTTTACACACAAAATGCTGTACCTACTTAACTACATTGTTGTTTTCAACCGTAATCCATCCTACTACTATTATAAAGGCGAAAGTTTGTAAGTATGGATGTATGGATGTTTGTTACTCTTTCACGTAAAAACTACTGAATGGATTTGAATGAAACTTTACCACAATATAGCTTATACATCAGAATAACACATAGGCTACAATTTTTGAGGTTTCTACGAACCCGAAGTCCACGCGAACGAAGTCGCGGGCAAAAGCTAGTACTAAAATAAATTAATAAAAATCGTTTATTGCTTTCCAAAATTAAATAACAAGAAGAAATAATAAAATAAATAAATGCACTAGCCAGACAATCACATCAATCAACCTGGTCTCTAACTAGGGCAACCCCTGTACTATGAGTACCAGGTGACGATAATTAACTGGGGGAGTCAACCAAGAACAGCCAGACCCAAGAAAATTTAGAAAATGTAGTTTCCTAATTTGATTTGACCGGGAATCGAACCCGGGACCTTTCGCGCTTCGGGCGAACACCTTAGCCGCTACGCCAGCGAGGCCGTCAAAAGAATTCACACAACACCTCATATACAGGATGTATCTGTGAACATTTACAACCCTTTAACTACATACGTGCTCTCCAACCATTTTGAACAACATTTGGTCAACTTTTAAAATTTTAGACTCCCCATGCAAAACGAATAAAACGATCATGTCACGTGACGCCCCGGTTGGTCTAGTGGTTTAAGTAGCGGGCCGTGATCTCGGGGTCCCGGGTTCGATTCCTGGGTCGAGCAAAAGTATGTTACGAATTTTTCGAACATAGCTCGGGTTTGTGATCACCAATCCGCATTAGGCAAGCGTGGTGATTAAGTCTAATCCCATCATGGTAGTGATAACATGATTTCTATGAAGGAGGCCTTTGCCCTGCAGTGGGACAGTATTGTATAGGCTGATACTGATACTGACCAATACTGTCACGTGACCAACTTTGTATAAAATGTTGAAATATTTTTACGCGAATTTCCTAAAGTAAATGTTGTTCCGAATACTTAGATGAAAGTCATAGAACAATACTGTTGTTCAGATATGTTAAACACGTATGTAAAGGGATGTAAATGTTCACTGATACAGCCTGTCTGTGCTAAACAAAAATCCCATTTAGCATGTTTCGTGGTTACTGAAGTAGGCAACCCGTGACGCTGATTTTCAGTCTTCTTTGGTATATTAAGCAGTATATTTATAACGTTTTTGTGATACTGACCTAAGAGAATGTATAACAAATCGAGTCAGTTACTGACCAAAATTTAAATAGAATTGTAAATTCTGATAACTTACTTTTCCACACATTTCAGGTAATTTATTAGGCAAGTTGCTGTTGTTTTTTACAATTTACATTTCCTTTATATTCAGCCTAAATCCGGCCTAGTGACTGATGGAATATAGAGCATTAGACTAAGGTTCTAAATTACTTATGCCAATTTCAGGGACGTAACTACAAAACTTGCATGGGTAATCTATATCATCCTAATTCGATGGTTATATGTCGTGATTTGGATAATATACCAACTTAGATAAATAAGTACTTAGGACACCCGGCAAATATAAATCTATTTTTTTTATAAATTTGTCAAAGTTGTAGAAAGAATTTAGTTAGAAGCTTCGGGCGAACTCTTTCGCCACTGCGCCATCGAGGCCGTAAAAATAATACCCACATAAAATAATTGCATAGGAGAAGAAGTTTAAGTTAGGACATAATTGTCAGTATACAGATAGACAATATTTTAAAACCCCAATGTACTTACATATCTATACAAATTCCTTGTATCCTAAGTTACCCGACACACATCAGTAATAATCACAGTCAATTGCTTAGTACAAATTAAAATACCAACCCTAATTTGCTTGGGTTTCGTATCGCGCCATAAAAATTCCTTATTCGCAACGTGATGCCAACCGGCGCGCGCGCACCCGACACCCGCTATCTGTTGTCGGAACCGCGGATGTCGGTCAGGCTTAATGGCCTTATCTGGGACCACGGGTGGGCTAGGGCTAGGCTTGCCAAGATTAAGACCGCTGCAGAATCAGATATGCTACTTGAAGAAGTAAAAAATTGCAAACTTCCTTACTTCTTGAAGGTAATTTTTATTTTTAGTGTGGCAATTCTTTGCAATTTGTTCTTAAGTAAATATTGAACTGAAAAAAATCATCGAAGGGTTCAAGTGGGACTCGAACCCACAACCTTTTATTCTTGAAGATAGCCGTTTTTGATATTTAAGTACCTATAATACCTGTAACTGTTACCCGACTTCATCCGCGTGGAATAGTGTATCTTTGGATAGCACTTTTTAATTATTAAATAATTTTCATTTTTAGTTTCCCCCCCCCCCCCCTCCTTTTTAACCCCTTATAACCCCCTCTTCGCAATAACAAGTAGCCTATGTTCTTTCTCCGGGTCTAGACCATCTGTATACCAAATTTCATTCATACCCATTCAGTAGTTTTGGCGTGAAAGAGTATCAGACAGACAGACAGACAGAGTTACTTGAAATTCTTGGGTAAGTTGCCATGCCATCATTTAAGCGAAGATTTACCGCTAGTTAATCATGTAGTGTGTAAGAATGTTTATACTGCCAAATGCTACACAAACAAATTTGTCAATAAGCCCGTCTGTTCACTTCTAATCTAACGAACAATTTCGAAGAACGTCTACGAGTAACAATGAGGTCACTTAGTATACAATGTCACCTTACACCGGACGTCAACATGCGCCTAAACATTAAGATTACTGGTAGACATTACATTTAGAACTAAAACATGCAATCGTAAGAAAGAGCCGCGTCAGTGTTGATGATAACAAACGCTCTGGGCCGTTATTATAAAAAGGTCTTATTAGTGTAAGACATTCAATAAGAATTAAGGGGCTATACGAATGAAACTAGCGCCGCCAACCTATTTACACTGATTGTGGCGAAAATACGATGTTTTTTAAGAAAGCAAAACATTATAGACTTAGATAAAAGTATTTTGAATTTTTCAATTTGTAATACAATATTTCTAACATGCGACAAGTAATAACAATGTTAATTATTGCTAAAAACGGCCACTTTTAGCAATAATTAACATTATTGTTACTTGTCGCATGTTAGAAATATTGTATTACCTACATCTTGAAAAATCCAATTTACTTGGATCTAAGTTTTTTTTTTATGTGATAGGTAGCAGGCGAGCAGGCGGATCACCTGATGGTAAGCAATTGCCGCCGCCCATGGACACTTGCAACACCAGTGGAGTTACAAGTGCGCTGCCAACCTTTAATCCCCTTCCCCCCGAGTGGGCCTCCGGTACCCTCACTCACTCGGCGAAACACAGCACAGGAGCTGCTTCACGTCGGTTTTTTTGTGAGGCAGTGGTATCACTCCGGTCGAGCCGGCCCATTCATGCCGAAGCGTGGCTCCCCCAGTATGTAATGTTTTTATTTTCTTCAAAAATAGCATATTTTCGCCACAATCAGTGTAAATAGGTTGGCGGCGCTAGTTTCATTCGTATAGCCACTTAATAGGTATTTGTAAAAAGACTTCGTACTTCTACAACTTCATTTTGTTGTCTTTTGTATTTCTTGTGTTTGTGTCATTTGTTTACATCATAATACGTGTTGTGGTGTCTAAAGTAATAACTGTATTTTCTTTAATTTTAATTGCAAAGTTAAAAAGATATCTGATTAACTTTCCAATTGCTTAAATTAACCATAACACCAAGGAGGCAGTTAAAGTTTAAATTACTAAGGCCCAATCAGACCAATGTTTAAAAAAAAACTATCACACCATTCAATTCGTAGCGCTAAACCATTTATTTATTCTTGGATAAAGATTGGTGGAATTGGGCCTTAATAAATAAAGTTTTTTTATGTCTGCCAAAAGACAAATTTTAACAAAACTACAAAAATATTCATCAATTGCTGCATATCCCCATAATAACTTTCATTAGTTCGCAGAATAAATAAAACGGAAGCTTATTTTACTAAACCGGGTTTTCCCCGCGGCACAAACAAATAAAACTTCGAAGCTCGAAGTTACAAGATGGCCGAATTGATAAGCTTTTGTGACTTGTGTGCTTTTGTCCTGCGTCGTCATTTGAATGTCATTACGTACGAGTATGTTAATTAAACAAGTTAGGCCTACTTTTGTATCATATTGGAACTTTTTTATTGGAACAAAGACTTTATGTAGTTGTAGGAAAAAGTTAAGTGAGTCTAATTTATGTGCAATTTCACTTTTCAGGTCGCAGTAGCGATGGAGTTGGATTTCAAGGGCTGGAAATACCATGTAAGTGCTTTTTTTTCAAAATTTTGTCATATTTGTCATATCATAGACATCCTTAGGTCTTATCAGGCATGTATTTTCACATTAATTTATTATATTTTAAAATTTTATTCGTGAAAACTCATTGCGGCGGATTGAGAAAAATCTTTTTCTTGATACTTTTAGAGAATATGCAACAGCCATTCTTCAGTACCAAAAGAGAACCCTAATGCCGCCTGAGTAATTTGAAAAAAAAATAACACTTTAATAAATAAAGAAATAAATTTTAAACTCGACAAATCATCATACCTAATATAAATAAAAATTAATTGCTGTTCGTTAGTCTGCATAAAACTCAACGGCTGAACCAATATGGCAACTTTTGGTCTTGAAATAAGTAATCGTGGAAACCCAGGGAAGGTTTGAAACACGAGAAAAAATGCATTCGCCGGGACTTTTAGTTTTTTTTTTATGTGATAGGTAGCAGACGAGCAGGCGGATCACCTGATGGTAAGCAATTGCCGCCGCCCACGAACACATGCAACAAGTGCGCTGCTAACCTTTTATCCCCTTTCCCCCCAATGGGCCTCCGGTACCCTCACTCACTCGGCGAAACACAGCACAGGAGCTGCTTCCACGTCGGTTTTTTTGTGAGGCAGTGGTATCACTCCGGTCGAACCGGCCCATTCATACCGAAGCATGGCTCTCCCACAATTAAAGTTCGTATATAATTATGAAATTGGTATATTTATTTTATCTTTATAACTTTTCAGGACTCGAGCGACTCTCCGCACTAGTCATCAATGTTTTCCAAAGTAGTGGACGTAATTACGAAAGACTGAATTAGTTATTATGCTCATTACTTTGGATATGTTGTATGAATAAACGTCGATGGAGAAAAAAGAAAATTCAAGAGAGAAGAAACAAGAATTTTCCGGATGAACATTTTCAAGTTATGAAGAATACGTGAACATAATTATCTGTTACACTATACTGTATTGTAATGGTGTCTTCTGTGTGTACCTTTACGTTTCAGATCATCTTTTGTAGTACGAGTTATACTCTTCAGTATTAATAACCATTCATCTTTAGAAAATATTATGAGGTTAGTGGTTTAAACTTCTATTTTGGTCTTTTTACATGATTTTTCTACAATTTATTATTTAATTTTACACTTAAAAATTTCTTATACTGGTATTTCATACATTTTGTGTTGAAAAAACGAATAGCACGTACCTACTTAATATTTTATCTACGGATACTTACTACAGGTCAAAATTTTTGTTGTGTCCGCATAACTCTGAATACTAATTACCACAATTTATAAGAAGCCTTCTTCTCTGAAGCTTTATCTATTTTGCTACTTTTATACCACTGTTTCTAAAACTTTTTCATGATGCGACCCCCTAGTACGAAAATATATTTAAAGAAGTTACGGGACTCCCCAAAAGGTCGTGACCCACAGTTTACAGTCATGGAACAAATGTTGTTCAGAATGGTTGGTAGAACACGTTAAAGGGATGTAAATGTTCACAGATATACCCTGTATGTACAAAGAACGATTTGACGTGGACCAAACCGGCGATCTCCCTAAGTGACTTAGGTAGGGTTCGTTCGCAGACGACCCTCACGTCATGATAGGATCGGACCTTCATTTAACCACAACGCACATTTTCTCTTACGAAAATAATGTTGCCGTCCCAACCTTTAACTAAACTTTGTCTACTGGATAACAAAATATTTCATGTCATTCGATATAAAATGTTTTATATACTTCGTGGCCAGCCCTTGCTTCATTCGGTTCCACTGTTTGACAATAGATAGCACTCGGTGCATATTATATCGCGCAAGAGTTTCGCTTTTTAGTTTAGCTATAAGCCTTATTTGCTTATTCTGTAGAAATTACCTCTTAATAACTAGTATAGATAGATATAGATTATTATATACTAGGGAAAGTATGTACTTACCAAAAGTCCGATGAGCAGTACAAGCGCTATTACTCCTATAGTGCTAACAGCAATAGCCACAGCAGCTCCAGAACCTGTCTCATCGTTTTCAGAGACCCTCGGGATAGCCTCCGTAGTCGCGTCTCCGCCAAAACTATCTTCCACCCCATTCCCAGATCTGGTACCAATGTCTGTAGTAGACTCAACCGTAGTCTCCTCCCCAATAGTTGTCGTCTCAAAGATTTTAGCATTTTGTTGCGTAGTCGTCTCAGCCACTGTCTCAGTTGTAGCCGCGACAGTTGTTGCTTTCACAGTCGTGATAACTTCTTCGGTGGTGGTTTTAGGTTCCTGTGTAATCACCTCATTGCTGTCACTGTTTTCTTCTGAAGTACAATCGGAATCAGTAGCTTCTTCCGATTGAGACTCTGTTAGTTCTGTGCTACTGGTAGTGTACTCTGTTGTAGGAGACGGCCTTCGTCTTGTGTTTATCTCAGTAACGATTTCCGTCACTATTTCAGTTACAATCACTGTTGTTTCTTCAGGTGTTGTCATTGTAGGTTTAACTGTAGTAGTTACTTCTGGAGTTCTCATAGTAATTGCTTCAGTTGTTGGCTCATCAGTCGTTGTTTGAATGACTGTTTCTGTTGTTACTGGTTGTTTCTCAGAAGTATTCTCAATTATTTGGGATGACACCTCGATAGGAGGCGGTGTTTCTGGTAACGCAGTTGTCGTTTCCTCTGTCTCTTCTGTTGTTGTAATATATTTAGGTCTGTAAGTGGTAATAGGACCATCCTCTATAGTTGTCATCATAGTTCTAGTAGGAGCTACAGGTTGCCAGGTATATTCCGTCGTTGTTTCTTTATCATCGCTTTCACTAATAGCTTCAGTGGGAACGTAAGAGAATCGGATGGTTGTTATTTCATAGTCCGTCGTAGTAGGTTGTTTAGAAATTTGTTCAGTAACAGCTTCAGATTTCTGATCCGAACTTGGAATGCTATCATCTTGGGGCGTAGTGATGCCCGCTGGAAGTTTTGTAATCGATTCGAAACCGGTTGACTTTGTCGCGTCAACTGGAGGAATTGTCTCTTCAGAAGCTTCCTCTGATTCTTCTGTAGTCGTTTTTTCAGACTCGGTGGCAGGTATCCAAGTAGGTTTAGGCTTTGAAATAGTTTTTACAGCTAAGTGAGTGAGGTTGGTTTTCTCTAATGTGGTTTTGATTGTTGATCCACTACTTTGCTGGGATATATTACTCTCTGCTGGTAATTTTTCATATTTGGCTACTGTTGGCTTGGTTTCCGGCTGTACCTCGTTTCTGGGTGACGTTGATGGATATACTGGTCTCCAAAGTAGTTTATTCTGATCTATTTCATTAATTTTCTTGGTGTGAATATCGTTGTTCATGGTGCTTGTACTTGCCGTAGGTGTTGAGTCAGTTATTTTGTTCTTATCTGAAAAAAATATAAAAAAATTGTAAAACATAATTTTACATGTACTGATTTTGGTAAAATATGGTCGTCTAGCGAACCAGTAAATATTAATGTATCTTAATATCGGGGTCAAAAATTAAGTTAAGGTGCCAAACCATTATTAATATACCATTCGATTTAAATTTGATACTCACCTAATACTTCGCCTACTTTCTGCAACTCATTTTCATCAACGCTCTTTTGTGTTGACGCTGTGACGTTGACCGACGCCATTGACGGTGGACTAATCAGACTAGCGAGAGCCCAGGCCGTCAACGTTGGAGGAATCTCTAACTCACTAACGCCGGCCTCCTCAGATGACGTCGTAGCTGTCGACGTCACGTACTTCGTCGACCCTCTCTTCGATAACGATGGTATACTATTATCAGAAATCGAAGGGGAATGAACTATCTTTTTGATACCACTTATATCGCTCTGTAAAACTGGATCAATCTCTGAGGACACAGTCGTCAATGTGGTTTTATTTACTATGGTGGGTTGGGCAGTAGAAAATTTGTCTCTAATGTTGAAGTGTTCAGAGTATATTGTAGTAGGAATTGTAGGTCTTGTGAATCTTGTTATATTTCTCTCGGTGCCATCCAAATGGGTTTAGTCTTAGGCGTCGTATGGTGGAATCTTCTTGTTTGTTGTCTGAGGTTGTAGTTCGACGTAGACGATTCTGTTCGTGGTGTAACGTTGTTCGGAGAATCCTTCGATCCACCAAGATTTAATCTTTTAGAGTAACTACGATTTCTAGTGTAGCTGGTCGAATAAACTTTGACAGTCTTATCAGTTGAAGATATCGAGTTTTGAGTGGAGACAGGTACAGGACTTGGGGAATTAAAAACTGTTGGAAGTATACTTGATAGTGGGAGGTAGTTAGAAGACAATGTTGACAGATTCTCGGGACTCGGGTCCGGAAAGGTTGGTTTAGTGACTGATGGAATTAACGTTGCTTGAGTAGCTTTAATTGATGCCAGCTCTTCCTCAGATGATGTACTAGCTGTAGGTTCCGAGGGTAACGTGTCATTGTCGCAGTCATCGTCGTTCATATTATTTATAGCGTATGTTTCAGTAGAAAGAACAGACATTTCATAATAAATACTTGTACCGTGCACATCTGATAGCTCTGTATTAGTACTTCCTGCTTTCTCATTATCTAATAGTCGAATTTCTTTGGTATTCTTAATATACACCGTGGATTTGTTACTTGGAGTATTATTGCCTATTTTTTCTAAACCTATATTTTCTTTAATAAATTTGTGTACATTAGTACTAGTAGCATTTGGTGGGGGAGTTTTCGTTGTCCTTAAAGCCAAATTACTTTCTATGCTTTTAGATATCTCTTTATACTTTTTGTCAAAGAAGTCGTTCTTTGGCGTAGTCAAATCACTGTCAAAGTTAAAGAAACTTTCTGATTTGTATGAGTCGTGAGTTTCTTCGCCATATGGTGTGTTTTTCGGGAAAAAAGTGGAGAAACTGCCAAACGATTCGCCGCTGTGGTCAGTAAGCTTTCCTTTCTTCTCGGAAGTTTTGGGTCCTATGTAATGTTTACTAAACTCATCATTATAGCTAGGAATAGTGAAAAAGTTGCTATCGAAAAACTTTCCTGACGTGTATTTTTCTATTGATTTATCCGCGTCGTCATCTTCGTCTTCATACTCTTCTTCCTCACTATCAGTCTTAGAAGCTACTGTCCTGGCAGTCACTGGTGCAGCAGTGGTAGAGCTCGTACTCACTGGCAGCTTGTTCTTCTTGTACGTCCTCATGCTGTCAATAATTTGCGCCGGTTTCTTCACCTCGGGCGTAGGTGTGACTATAACTAAGTTTACTTTAGGTGTCTCTGTGGTGGTTTTGACTCTTCTGAGAACACTTTCAGTGCTTGCTTTCAACTGTGAGCTAAACCTGACCCTTCCCCTGTCTTTATACTTGGCATTCCTGTCTGTGTTCTCCTCAGATACAGAGTCTTTAGGGTTGAGTTCATTCAGGGAGGTGTCTGGTGACTTGGCGTTCTGCCTGGACACCCAGGTGGTGCCATTTATTCTTGTATTTCTGGTGGTTCTTTCGTCCTTCACTGAGGTCGTGTTCGTGTCGTGTGGTAACGCGTTGCAAACTATTGTGCTACTCAGAAGTAGTAGATTTACTACTAATGCTGCACCTGGAATGATAAAAAATATGTTAATCAGTAGAAGCCTTATACAGCTAGAAGTAGTAATCGTAGATTCGATTTCCAGGGCCACATAAATACATATACGAATCGGGTTAGGTGTGTCATCATTATAGTCAACAGTACATCGGACTACGACAGTTAGATCAAATTCCTCTACGGATTAATTTATTTATTTATGCTTGTGATACAAGTTTAATATCAGTCAACAGTCAACAATATTGACTGACTATCCCTAAACAATGTAAGGGAATGAATGGCCTACCCTTACTTAACGATATACATCGCGCAAATGTAGAATATTTTCGGTTTATATATTTATAATGTCGTGTCGTTTTCTTTAGAGATTACATCTTTATAGTAAGGAAGTTCTGAATGTTAATAACATAGGATGTAATTAATTAAGATACTTACCAAAACATATTCTTACTGGTGACTCCATGGCTACTTCATTGTATCAGACGAGCTGGTGATCATCAATCAGCCCCATAGCCACTCATTGTTCCTCCTGGAAAAAATAAAACAGAATCATATCTAATTTCGGTACGTAACCTAATAGCAACTTAATATATCTATTCTTTAATAAAAAAAATGGATTGCAATGTACGTTAGTCTGCCTTTAAAACTCGAGACAGCTATTTGGTGAAGTCTTGAAATATTCTGTAGAAGCCCAGGGGAAGTTTGAAAGATGATTTTTTTATCTTAATATTGCGACTACAATCACAGACTTGATCTGACTCTGAGTAGTAGCTCAAGCCCCTGGTTTACGAGATATCAGAACCAACAGTGGATTACAAATATATACATATAATACTTTCTTTTGTAAATACATACTTATAAGTACAATAGAAAACACCCAGACCAAATCAAACAGACATGTTCAATGGCAACACAAATGTTTGTACTGTGCGGGGATCGAACCCGCAACCCTTGGCCCAGTGGCAGCATTCACACCACTGAACCAACCGGGTCGTCAAAATGCTATATGGAATTCGCAGGGTCAGCTAGTCAAGAATAAATAACGATCAGAAAGTTCTTTTTCGATTACTATCTGAACTATCTCTGTTATTTCGTCATCGAACAAACCGATATCTCCGCCATCACATATAGTACAAAACAATTTGAGTCTAAACGCTAAAATTACGTAGGAAGAGGATCACGATTTACCTAGTGGAATAATGCCGGCGTGGGAACGCGTTTACGTAAGGCACGGACAATGCGCAAGAGCATGTGTAACGTGTCTTTACCGTGTCATAGGGATATCTTGATTGTAGTGCAAAAAAAACGTTTTCTTAAACATCGGCGGCGGGAAACAAGTAAAGTAAAAAAATATCAGCCTATTCTATCCGACTGCAGGGCAAAGGCCTCCATCATAGAAATCAAGTCATCGCTACTATGATAGGATTAGGCTTAATTACCACGCTTGCCTAATGCGGATTGGTGATCACAGATCCGAGCTATGTTCGAAAAATTCGAAACACACTTTTGCTCGTCCCGGGAATGGAACCCGGGACCCCGAGATCACAGCCCGTTATTTAAATACCACTGGACCAAACGGGGCGTTCAAATTAGTGCTTCATCTTTTTTTTTCTTTATTATGTGATAGGTGGTAGACGGGCATATGGATCACCTGATGGTAAGCCCATAGACACCCCCAACTCTGTTGTAGTCACTAATAGTGCGCTGTCAACCTTTCAAACTGTCAAACTAGTGGACTAGCCATGCCGTTAGCACAAAATAATTACACACAGAAGTTAGACACAGACAACCTGATTTTGAATTTAGAAGAGTTCGTTGACATATGCTAGGGTTGTTGCCCGGCACGAGTACATAAGCGCGCGGCCTCTACCATGATAGACCTCGACAGTTTGACAATCTTATGTCATAAGTTAGGATTAATGTGATCGAAAAGGCGTTTTTGCCCGTTAGTGCGCATGCGTGAGTACAGGACATATTTTTAGCTCTTAGTGGGCAGTCAGCCTTCTGTGTCAATATGTATTTTGTGCCGTTAGTGTCCACGCTTTGGCCCTACAGGGCCAAAAGGGCCGACACGAAACCGTCATATTATATTATTATACTCTGTCAACAAAATCGTGAAATTTTATTCTTGAGGTAATATTTCGGAGTTCTATACTATTATAACCAATGGGGCTACTATGCTCAATGGCACCATCAATTAATTTCATGACTTTATACGTATCATGACAGGTAGGACGCACTGATTGTAGATCATCTTCAGGCATTGTGGGATCAATTTTAATTTAATTTATTTATCTTCCACAATATAAGTAGTTCAGTTATATTTTTACTATTCTTACGACCTACAAACCTTCAAGAAAAGGGCATATCTTTCTCTAAAAGGCCGGCAGCGCACCTGTGAAGCCCCTGGTGTTGCAGGTGTTCATGGGCGACGGTAATCGCTTAACATCAGGTGATACGTCTGCTCGTCTGCCCCCTATCCTATAAAAAAAACTATATACTTAGAGACTGGCGTCTGTACTAGGAAGTACTGGATCGGTGATGTAAAGACTCATGTGATATAACGCAAAAGGCTAATTGAGTTCACCTAAACACAGTCCAATGTCCTACGTGACACCTCAAACTAGGGTCAACACGAGGACAGCGAGTGACCTTAATGATCCTAATGACCTAAAGACAGGACTCGAACCTTGTACTGCCGTCCTATAACTAGAAAAGTACTACTTATTTGTTTCGGCTTCATAATCGGCGTAAGCAATATTTCATAGAAGGTTTCGAAGCAGCAAGTTTTCACATTTTTTACTATTTATGACGCTTTCTACATTTATAGTAGTAGTAAGTATACTTACTAGTTCTAGCCCCGTTTGTCTAGTGGTTTAGGTACCAGGCCGTCATATCGGGGGTCCCAGGTTTGAAGGTGAGCATAAGCATGTTTCGAATTTTTCGGACATTTGTTATTATATATATTTGTAAACTAGTGGCCGCCCGCAACTTCGTTTGCGTGAACTTTATGACTCTTGACTTAAAGATGATTATTTAAATAGAATTTAACAAAAATATTACTTATTATAAATGTTCGTTTAAAGGTTAATAGATTTTTAAGGCGGCTCATTAATATTTTATACGAAATGCTAAGGAATGGAACAACTTGCCGGCTTTTATATTTCCAGAGAGCTACAATTTGGGTGTCTTTAAGTCGAGAGTGAATAGGCTTCTTCTGGGAAAGCACGCTACATCTTAGACCTCATTGTCACTCTCCATCAGGTGAGATGAGGTCAAGTGCAAACCCATTTAATATTTAAAATATCAACTTCTAATGAAAGTAACCCCCAAATTATTTTTTATTCCATTAGGGGATGTAAGTATTCTATTAAAGTTTGAATCTTATATTTTATCCATCAATTCTATCAAAGAATGTGTATGCAAAAGTTGGAGTAAATTGGGCCAAGGAATCACGTAGTCCCATGAACAAACTTTGAACCCCCTTTTCGCTCCATTAGGGGTTTAAGTTCGGAATATCCTTCCTTATAGGATCTCATCCAAAAATGCTCATCACATTTGACAATTTTTCATTCCATTTCATTCCATATTTGTTATAGTGTAGCTGGGCTCTTAGAGGTCCAAACCAGATGTTCCATGATCTTTGATTTTTTTTTCATGGCATCATAAACTGCTCATCAATCTGAACAACTTTTGTTAAAGTGCCATTGACCTACCTCTTATACTTTAGCTGGGCTGTTGTGGTTCTACATCAAGGAGCCTGGTCTTCAAAATGTAATATACCCTATAAGTTGCCCTGATATTACAGCTATACAATAAAAAAAGTTTCATTCGAATTGGTTCAGTAGTTTCCGAGATTAGCGCGAACAAACAGACAAACAGACAAACAGATAAACAGACAAACAGACAAACAGACAAACAGACAGACAAAAATTTTAAAAATCATTGATTCATGTTCTGTTACTGTTTTTTAGTCGTCCTAAGTTATTTTGAGATAAATATCTTCAATGTACAGACACAGCTTTTTTACATTTTTATTATATGTATAGATATTTGTTTTGTATTGGTTTGTGATCACCAAATCAAATTATTAGGCAAGCGCGGTGATCTAATCCCATATTAGCGATGACTTGACTTCTATGATGAAGGCCTTTGCTCTGCAGTGAGACAGGCTGATACTTTACTTTACTTAGTTTACTAGCACCTAACGAATAAAGGCAATAGGTAGGAACCTACGATGGGTATCGACGTCGCAACCCAAATTACCCGAGGCCTGACCTGATCGCCCTAATTACTCGCGAACTACTCAAATTAGAGGACGCCTGACGAATTAGGGATCCTCGTGAACTGGTTCATCAGGTCAAGAAGTAGTTGAAAATAAATAAGTAAATAAAATGTTTCCACTGGATATTGTATAGTATACCTACAATATTGATGAGACTGTCGTCAGCTCATGGCGAGTTAAGCACTTACGAAATTCGTCGGGTTAGTCCTTACTAAGCCGAACCCCTTGGTTAGGCTAGTATAATTGGTAGTACAGCCACCCGGAAGGTTGTGGAAGGTTGTGGGTTCGAGTCCCCCCGAGGATTTTTTTAAGTGCAATATTTACTTAAGAATAAATTAGTTGAAAATACCAAATAACCACCTCACCGTCTAACCGCTAACTAAAATATCGCACGTCTTAAACCTTTAACGCACACCTAAATTTTAATTTTGGAAGAGCCATGCTTCGGCATGAATGGGCCGGCTCGACCGGAGTGATGAGTGAGAAAACCGGCGTGAAGCAGCTCCTGTGCTGTGTTTCGCCGAGTGAGTGAGGGTACCGGAGGCCCATCGGGGGGGAAGGGGATAAAAGGTTAGCAGCGCACTTGTTGCATGTGTTCATGGGCGGCGGCAATTGCTAACCATCAGGTGATCCGCCAGCTCGTCTGCTACCTATCACACAAAAAAAACACTTAAACTTACTGGTTACTGTATTTAATCATAAGGGTCAAATGGTCTGGTGAAAAGGATGAAACAACTGCTGCCGGGTCTTCTACCTCACGATGTTTTCTCTCCGCCTAGCTAATGGTAGAAATGTGCAGATTTCCAAAGGTGGCGCGTTCGTATCCACAGAGCTACTATCGTTCCCGTACAACCAGTACAAAGGCAGAAATGCATGTGGTTGTATGAGCAGCGTACAAGAGTACAAAAGCATATAAATGGTAATGACGCCGGATCGTGATAGAATGCGCCTGCGCGCCGGTTTCTGCATACGTAGTGAGGTACCCGCTCGTATATTTTATCGAAATATTTTGTAGTTAGTTAAAGTGGACGACCACAAATAAAATCATACTAAGGGCCTCACCAACTCTGAGTAAAGCTCCAAGTCATTTTCTTGTCAATTAAAAGTGGGTTTGGAGAAAATTGGGCCCTGGTCTTTGTATTGAATAAATTATTTATATTAAATTGTCAACTGGGCCGCGGACCAGGGACCAGTTTCCTCCAAACTCACTTAAATTGAGGAGTAAATTACTTGAAACTAGAGAGAGAGATGGTGAACGAGGCCCTTAATGTACCGTTCTTAATATTTATATCGGATTAAATACAAATCAGGCCTCCCACCAGGTGAACCGACGATCTGGTGAAGGTCGCGGGAGTCACTTGGATGCGGGTGGCACAGGACCGATCTGTGTGGAAAACTTTGGGGGAGGCCTAGTGGGCCTAGAAGCAGTGGACATCTATTGGCTGACATTATGATGATGATGAAATAAAAATATAGGCATAGGTACATCAAAAAATCAGAAAAATAATTTACTGTAATTTATTGATTACCTCCCTAACGTTGGTTCATATGACTATTCCATAACTGTGATACACAAACCAATTCTGCAACATCCGTCACATGGGAAAACATACTCCATATAACTTGCCTCACCTCCCCAAAAACGGTAAAGCAGGTCAGTATCGATACTCGATTACATCACGCGTGCGGAGCTCACGTGCGCGCGCGTGCTCGGAATAAAATATCGATGTCGACGCGATGTTTACAAGGCACATCACTCGGTACAGTGTTACGTCCTTTTATGTGTTAGGCAGATGAACAGACGACTCATTCTGATCACCAGCCTGACGGCTATCAAAAATACTTTAGTAAATACTTGGGAGGGGCCAAGATCTTGGGGTCTTGGGTTCGCTTCCCGGGTCAAGCAAAACTATGTTACGAATAATTCGCATAAAGCTCGGGTTTGCGATCACCAATTTGCACTAAAAGTTCCACTAGGCAAGCGTGGTGATTAAACCTAATCCCATCATAATAGCGATGAAATGATTTCTATGATGGGCCGGAGGCCTTTGCCATGGAGAGAGACAGTTTGGCTGATACTTTACTTCTTTTTACTTGGAATGTGCTAAATAAAATGCCAATGCGTGATTAAGTGTATGTTCATAAATTAAAATAGTTCAATTTACATTTATTTACCATTAGAATTACAAAATAGGTTTTAGGATTAGATAGTCAAGTAGATGTAGATTAGGTGCTTTGATTTTGCGATTGATTTTGTCACACTATAATTTACGAAGGTCCGTGAGGCAGGCAATATTAAGTTTATCGATATCGATTCTAAATCTGGGTAACATTATCACTAGTCAGGAATAAGGGGCGCAGCGGCACATTTGAATGTCAAGTCGTGCTTTGAAACCACTTTAATGTATTTGAGAATGTTAAACTTAAGGATTTGCATTAAGTAGGATGCACATGGTAAACTACTAACATCCGTGCAAAGAACTACGAAGGTACATTTGGAACAAGAAACATTATACCTAGATTAATATTGTATATTGCAATCCTTTATTCATCATCATTTCAGCCAATAGACGTCCACTTCTGGACATCTTCACATTGGACATTTTAACCGAGGGAGAGCCACGCATCGGCATGAATGGGCTACCTCGACCGGAGTGGTACCACGGCCTCACAAAAGACCAACATTCATACTAAAATTTGTTTTACCAACTTGTTATAATGAACGATTCTGATTCTGATCAAACAATTTAAAATAATTAACATTTTATTATGGTACAGGGTGCATCTATGAACATTTAAATAAGTACAAATAAATTTATTGCGCTCATGTTGTACGTTACAGTTGTTACAATATTCGTTTTTCGTGATTACAATATTCTATCTCAACGTACTGCTATCGGTTTTCTAGGTACAGTCAACAGCAAAAATAGATGATCTAAATCAAAAACTCTATACTAACTATTGAGCGGAGTTCGCGTCAGAACTGTGTGGTGTCAAATTCATACAATTCTGACGCAAACTCCGTATACATATAATACTACTATTTGCCGTATACCCTCAAAGTGATTCAAATAGCCCTGAAGCGAACTCCGATTAATAGTGAGTACTTATAGAGTTTTTAATTTTGATTATCTACTTGTGCTGTTGACTGTGCGATACAAACCATTTATATGCATTATGAACATGGAGGTTCTTGGATTTTTTTTTTCAACTTCCACGTTAGATCTCGAATAATGACCCTTCACTTCAAACTTTACACCATCCTCCACAGTCCTAATTATTAAAACGCACGCACAGCCACGTCCCGCTACTAATGGCACTCCATAAACGACTTAACACGTGGTCCGCTTGTCCGTCCGTCTGATGCAACGGCTCAAGGACTTTAAAACGACAATGACGACAATGTTGACACTGATAGTGAAACTTAACGGCTAGTACACACGGCGTCACATGGTGCTACCCTTTTTTGACGTTAGACTGTTCTTTAAATCTGATGTAATCTACAGGGTGTATCTGTAATTATTTACATCCCTTTAACAAGCATTCTGAAACAATTGTTGTTAAATGACTTTTGGAAAAATGCATAGAAAAAAATCAATTTTTCATACAAATTCGGTCACGTGACTTGTTTATTTTGTATGGAAAGTCAAAAATATTTTCAACGAATTTCCAAAAGTCGTAGAGCAAATGTTGTTCAGAGTGGTTGGTAGAAGGGATGTAAAATTTCAAAGATAAGTAAGTACATTCTGTACGTGTAAGTTTATTAATAAGTAGCAAAGAAACACGAGATTAATGGCAACCTTATTGATGGTTTCTTTTTAGAATCCAATAATTCTGAAAAAAATACGATGATTGCGCAGTCTAAACCTACAAAAGCCTTATCTAGGTGTAGTAAATCAATGTTTATTACCCTTGACCCTTGTGTCTTACGAAATAAGAATCAACAGTAGCAGATAATTGTGTGGCTGACTGTACCCCCTGTAGTGAGTTGCTCTAACTTTTACGCTACGATTGCATTGATAAGCAATTATTTACAGACTAAAAACATTTTAATTATTTTTCCTGGCTTAAAACTGTGACGGTTTCAGTGGATTTGTTATTTGTATTAATTAAGTCATAATTTACCGGTTTCGACATTGTTGTGATTGTACGACGACAACGCTGTTGTACGAAAGGAGATATTGACAGTAGCATCACAAAATAAATATGGACACAGAGGCTGACTGCCCACTAGAGGCTAAAAATATGTCATGTACTCACGCAATGCGCACTAACGGCAAACGCCTTTTCGACCACATTACTCCTAACTTATGACTAAGATGGTCAAACTGTCGAGGTCTAGGGTAGAGGCCGCGCGCTTTTGTACTCATGCCGGGCACAACCCTAAGGTAGCATAAGTTGTCAACGAACTCTTCTAAATTCAAAAATCAGGTCAAGTCTACTTCTGTGTGTAATTATTTTGTGGTAGCACGTTGTATAATATCAAAATCAATGTTGGAGTTCACTCCAGTAGGGTAGCATATTTTTTAAAGTGATAGGCGACAGACGATCAGGCACTAGTTTTTTTTTATCTGATTTGGCACGAGCAGACGGTCCTTAGGAGGAGTACCAGGTGATGTTAAGCGATTGCTATAGACACCTGCAACACCAGTAGAGTCATATGTGCACTGCCTACCTTTACCCTCTTTCCCCCCATTGGGCCTCCGGTACCCTCACTAGACAAAACACAGCACAGGCGTTGCTTCATGCCTTAAGGCGTGTCGCACACACACAAGAGTCGAGGCGGAAGCGTTCAAGAGGTGCACCGCCTCTGACTTTTCTGTACAATCAATATGTCAACGCATACTGCCAGAGTCGCGGCGCAGTCGAGGCAGTCGAGGCGGCGGAGGTGCAGAGTCGAGTCGGCGACGCGGCGCGGGCGCGCGGCACGCCGCCGCCCCGACGCCCCGCCGCCATTTTTTCAGCCATTCCATCCATTTCCATATTGAATGGGTGTAAAGGATGCGCTGCACCTCCGCCTCGACTCTTATATCACACCACCGCCTCGACTGTGCCTCCTACTTCGCCCAACGAATTTCCATCGTTATTCAACGAGGTGTTGCCAACATTTTGGGGATACTGTCATAGGGGGCTTACTCTGTTTTTTTTTGTTGGTAGTTTTTTAGCATTTCTTTTCAGTGATTGTTTTTCGTTAACTTATTTTGCTTAAAGTATCAGCCTATACATATACTCACCCACTGCAGGGCAAAGGCCTCCATCATAGAAATTAAGTCATCACTACTATGATGGGATTAGGCTTAATCACCACGCTTTTCTAATGCGGATTGGTGATCACAGACCCGAGCTATGTTCGAAAAATACGAAACATACTTTTGCTCGACCCGGGATTCGAACCCGGGACCCCGAGATCAAGGCCTGGTACTTAAACCACTAGACCAACGGGGCGTTATTTTGCTTAATAAACATTAAAGACGAGTAAAATATAATTGCACCCATTAATTATCAGAGTAAACCACTTGATTCGCATTCTCAGTTCTGAACTCCGCTGTTACTTTCGCCCATGTTCATATTTCGTCGGATAAAAGTGAAAATGATACGGGCATTAGTGCGTGGCGGACCGCGACTGATCTCCTTGGGCTAGAGCCCATTGTCTATGTGGCAGTGGCGGATTATAAATACTAATAATAATATCATCCAACCTATATTCGACTACCGACCGATCTTAAATTAGCCACGTGCGCAGCAAATGTTACAGTTAGTGCTCAAGTGTGAGCGCAAACACAGGCACTCTCTAATCCCTTACCCTAGACACCAGTTTGACACGACCCGAAGAGAGATCGGCAACAGCACCAACAGTTTAAAGCGCTTTATTTTTATGGACTTAATCCTGCGCACGGTGACTGCCGTTAAAGCGCTTTTCGAGGTACAAGACTGCCGACTTCCAGTATTCGGGCTGACACTAAGAATTCCTGAACGGAAAACCTCAGTCACAAATTTTTGGCCCGGGGATCGAATCCGGGACCCAAACACACTCACTGCGCCACCGAAGCAGTCGATATAGAGAACAAAATAATATTAACCTCATTAAAGTATCAGCCTATTTATTGTCCAGCTACAGGGCACACAAAAATCAAGTCAGCGCTACTATGATGCGATAGGGTTAATACCACGCTTGCCTAATGGGGATCACAATCCGGGCTGTTTCATCAAACTTTTGCCAGAGGGCCGTTCAAATATTAGGAGGTGAGGGAAGGAAAAAAAAGATTTATTTTTTTATTAAAAATTCTTAATACTACCCAACTTTAATTATATACCACTAGGTACTATTTATAAAGGAATAAATTCTATAGACATCGGCAAATCAAATTAATATCTGTAACTTATTATTTTGAATAGAGTAACTTACTAAGTTTCTTACTGGTGTCTTCTCAATAGAAATGGACATTCCGTTCAGCGGTAGATTATGTTTTGACATTCATAAGCGTTCTATATGGACCTAACTTGAATAAAGATTTTTCTACCTCTATAGTGTATCTATTTCTTGTGACCACGGCTTTTGTAACGCAGTCGAAACGTCAAGCAGTAAGTGCTAGAAGGTACTTATTAATTTTCGTCGCGTTTAGTCCCGTTTATATGAAGTATTTGTATCTATTTCTACTGGCATGGCTGAATCCGGTACTGGGCAGGAAGCTGCTGGTACACTGAGCACAGTAACGAACCCGCGCTAAGATAATACCTAGCTCGCAATAATGGCAGGAATAGAAATTGCAAAAGCTGCTTCGTTTTTGAGACAGATTTTAATTGAGGAAATTGAGTGTTTCATACAGCACCTTCGTGACAATAGGTGACGAAACGGACGTGAGTGTGAAAGACTCGCTATTAGGGGGTTCCGTAGCAGTGATTTTTATATTTAAGTTGATTGAAAGAAAGGTAAATTAAACGTATTAAGTAGAGTACTTAGGTACTAGACATTTGTTTATAATCCACACGTATAGGTTGGATGAAATACAAATCTTTATTTGGAGTTTCAAAATTTACTGTATTTTATCTATTTTTGTATTAAAATTCTAAGTGCGGTAGGTATATAAAAATACATCTTACCCTACCTAGCATAGAACTAGTTCACAAATCATGTTTTCAACCAAGTCATGAGTGAGAAAGAAATTGTTAAAAAATTTGCCGCTCCCTAGATCTGTAATGCCCATATAGTACCTAGATAGGTACTCCCACTGCAGGGCAAAGGCCTCCTTCATATAATTCAAGTCATCGCTACTATGATGGGAGTAGGCTTAATCAACATGCTTGCCTAATTAGGCAAGCATTTTCCAAGTTCGAAAAATTCGAAACATACTTTTTGTTCAACCCGGGATTTGGACCCAGGACCTCGAGTCATGGACCGTTGTACACCACTAGAGCAACGCGGCGTATAATCTGCCTTAGACTATATGGTGAATCTGCTACTGGGAAATTCCCAACACATTTTTGTTTTCTTATTTTTTGCGCTACACTATTATGTCTACCAATCGCAACATACATTTTTTATTCATATCAGCTGTTTGTCGAGCGAGCTCGAAACGGAACAAAAAACAGCCAGTAGTAATAGTAACACCATTATTTTTACTTGCAACTCTACCCATACATTATGATGTAACCTTAGTGTTGATTTATACGATTTGTTTTTACAACCACACATTACATTGGCACTAGTGATGTGATGAAAGTATGAGTAGTATTTTGGTGATCAGTCGATTCATCGTTTTAAAATTTCACTCGAAAGCCAATCGAGTAGTCCAGTAAATGGAACCTCAAAGGACCTGTCCCATTATAGGTTGGGTCTATGTACGCTATATTAAAAAACGGAATAAAAATTGCTTATTACGAGAAAAATTGCTCAAATAAATTGTTCCTTCCAAAAAACAACGCTACAATAGAGAAATTGGATAGTCAAAAACTATTCTTCATATAATTCTCTATATTTTGGTATAGGGTACATATACCACGCCGAGACTCCATACATTCTGGGACAACTCCTTTTTTGAACAGATTGGTGTTGCAAGTGTCCATGGGCGGCGGTAATCGCTTTCCATCAGGTGATCCGTCGGCTCGTCTGCCACCTATATCATAACAAAAAGAGATTTGCTACAATATTTTCATTCGTCATCATCATTTCATTAAATCAGTGCACTGGATAGCTCCCTCCCTCTCCACACAGATCGGCCTGTGCCTCCCACATCCAAGGGATTCCCACAATCATCACTAGATCGTCAGTCCACCTTATTGAGGCGAAGGCGAACTAAGAGGGTAGGGAGCAAACTTTATAGCTTCACCTATCAATCTCCCAGCGGTGTAACATAAATGTTGAGTTGGTCCTATACCATTTATAAACAGGTAAATTACAGTCAGTGGGTTGTCGCCAGTACAATTTACCTCTTCTTATATGTTAACCGAAAAAGCGAAACACATGCGCGATGTAATTGACGCCCAGCGCCATCTGTCGGTAAGGAGTGTAACCAATAGGTATTCCGAAACGAATTGAGGGCGGATCACTAGTATATAATAAAATGAACTAGTTACAGTTACAGTAACATCACTATCTACGTTTGTTACATAAACCACGTCAATACAGAATCCGTATCATTCGAATGGGGGAAATATTGTAATCAGTGTCATAAGTGGGGAGAAATCTGTAATCAGTGTAATCAATGCATGGAGGCCGTGATTATGCGATTACACGTGTAATATAAGGTACAGCAATTAGACGCGGTGCGTTGGTCCGAAGTTAGACGAAAGTGAAACCACCGTTAGTCTCTTGATCTGTAGATAAAGTTGAGATGGTTAAGTAAATAGAGGTAGATAAGTAGGCGTGTAAGAAATTAAGATACATAAGTAAATAAAACATATTATGTGATAGGTGTGTGACAGAAGAGCAAAGCAAAGATGATCACAAATTACAATAGATACATGATGTAATATTCATTATATCACTACTATTTCATAATGATTTCAGAGGTGCCCCCTATATTTAAAGATGGACTCGCCAGGCGAGTCGCCGTATAGTAACAAACTTTGTGCCGACTCGCTAGGCGAGTCGTTGGCACTGTTGGTAACTCAGAGTCACAATAAAATTGTGCTTTCTACCCTTTAAACACTCCCCGGATTGGGCCTCCATTACCCTCGCCCTATTTTATTAAATCATTTGCTCACAATTTTTCAGCCATGATTCAAGCTGATATCATGGAAATGCCACGAGTGGGCGTACGCCTCTCGGGTTTCGCTGTCTCCCGCCATTACGATAAGTTAATGGTTTATTATACAAAACATAAACATTATCAGGTGGACTGGATATTTTTTCCCAATGACGATAAAAAGGTTTTTTTTTTTTTCATAGAGGTTTTGTATGTACGTTCAGCCACACAATTTCTTCAATCAACTTTAATCTTACTGTGAAACGCATTAGGTTGAATATCGATTGACGAAATTTGACAGGTTGTGGTTACCTGATTGTGGCTGTCTGTATTATAACCTATAGTTACACATCAATGTATACGAAACTGTCAATTTTCTTCAATCGACTCTCATCTTACTGTCATACATATTAGGTTGAATATCAATTGAGGAAGACATTTTCGTACTTTGATGTGTGGCTGTACGTAGGTACCAATCTACACAACAGCTATGAAAAAATACCTTTATATTGTCATTGGGAAAAAATATGAAATATATAAGGTAACCTGATGTGCGGCTGACTGTACAGTAATACTACTGACGGCTGACTGTACAGTAATAGTCCCTCTACCCCAAATGGTTTCCACAGAATACCAGCGTCATGGCACTCCGGCGCCGTGACAAAACAGCTGAGTGGCAACCATTTTGGTAGCATATCACAAAAGAGTTTTTAATTTTATTTTGTATTTTCTTTTATTTGTATTTTGTACCTAAGTGATGTGTTTACCAAATAAATTATTATTCTATTCTATTCTAAATAGTATCTATCACATTGAAAGATTCCAGGGCCTTTAGTTAGGAGTTCGAATACAACTAGGCGGTTCCCCTAGTTTAACCAAAAAGGCTTAAGAACTTTAGACTAGCCAAGCAAAAGAATGAACAACATATTTTTTATTTTCTTATTTAAGGTCTATTTTTACCTGAAACCACTAAAGTGACGCATAATAAAACATTCAATGAAGCAGAAACTGCTCTTACCGCAAAGGTCACCGACAAAATGTATAAAACCGCAAATATCTCTAAAGACGGGGAAAGTTGGATGAATACTGCCGGTCCTATTTACACACAAAAGGAATCTTTTGAAACACCTTTGTAGTGGGCAATAATGGTAATAGAAAACATGATACAGTATTGTTCCCAAAATGCGACAAGGTCAAAGTTGGTAGGTCGAATCGTGGGTTGGTGGGACACCCACGAAATAGCGACATGGAGACCACAGTACGAGAGTTGAATAAATCTTTCTGTATTATTAATCTATATAGTGTTGTATTAATTTAATCGTTTTCAATGGAAAGGTCCATGAGTGAGATGTTTTGGTAGTTTTACAGCTATAGATATTTTGAATTTCGAATATAATAATAATATTTCACTACATCACATACATTGGTCTGACTCTGAGATAGGTAGCTCAAGCACCTGTGTTACAGATATCAGAACCAACAGTGGAATTACAAATATATACGTATAATACTTTTCTTTTGTAAATACATACTTATAATACATAGAAAACACCCAGACCAATACAAACAAACATATGTTTGTACTGTGCGGAGATCGAACCCGCAACACTAATATAAATATGAATATGGCTTCGAGGTCGAAAACTAAATAAATGTAGAATTAAATTTTCGACCCTAATCCATAGCAACTGGTTTTAAATTCCAAAAATGCCAAATTGCGCTCTTTTGCGAAGGGAGCCTTCATTAATGGCAACACTTTAAAGTTTCTATGAAATCTTCTTGAGGTCAAGAAAAATACTTCACATAAGTTCTTCTATATCCTTCTATCTGTTCATCTGCATAAGAATACACACTTATTTATTCCACAATGCGTTTTGTACAGCACTCAACCAGAGATCTATAACCTCCATTTATCGTGGTGTTGCGCAAGGAGCACAACTGGGCCCGTTTCCTTATTAGGTTTGTGGGCTCAGTTCTTTTAGACGCCACTGCACTTTCGCTTAGAGATTCGGCGTCTCTTTCTCGCCCTAAATCAATGTCACTTTGTTTTTGAAATCGGTGAAACGTAATAAGAATTACCTATATTACATGTTTTGTTTAGTTTTTTCTTTTGTCAATCTTTATCCCTGTTTCTTAAGCATGCGCTGTATGTATATTGAACCAAATACATACTTTTTATATTAACGTTAGAGTTGATACCAAAAAGAAAGACAGATTTGAGCCTACCTAACAAGTGATTATTAAATATGTTAATAATACAGAGTGGAAAAAACGTTTGGGCCCTGCAAGGAAACTACCTTAAATCCTTAACTAGGCACGTTTTACTTAAAAGAAAAAAAGTACTAATTTTAATAAAGAAATAAAAGTGCATCTAATTTTTCTTTATTTGTTTTTTTTTTTGTAATTTTTCGGGAATCGAAATGAGAAATATTAAAAGCACAATTGATTTATTTGCAGATAAAAATGTAGAATGAAATACCTACCATTAAATAGAGATACGATCGTAAAAATGACAGTAACGGCTTTGAACATACAAGTATCTCATTATGTCGTGGGGCAACCAGACCGTAGACTGAAACATCTCATCGTAAAAAGATAAAATCTTAGTAAAAAACCGAGCGAGTGCAAAATCAACACAATTTCTGTTTACCTAAGTCTAGTATACAGTCGCAGCCGGATTGTAGAATCTACCGTATTACATTACCGCTATCTGTAAATCAAAAACAGGGCTGATTTGAAATGCGGCGGTTCAACGATAAGCCGGATTGAATGCGGCTGAATAAAAAACGGAAATAATTTACAATGGAAGTTATTTTAGTATTTCAAATAAATAAATAAATTGAGACAACATCACATACATTGTCCTGGTCCCAAACTAAGGTTAAGGTAATAAATACAATAAATGGGAGTTATATGGTGTGTGAAAAATCCGCTAAATGGTCGGTGATGGATGTCGATACCATGATCCCGGGCGCCGAAAGTCAAACAAATAAAATTCTAAATGTCTTTAAGTACTTAAAGAACATTTATGAATGTCAAATTTTGTAATCTTCCACTGATTCGGAAGGTCAATTTCTACCGAGAAAAACTAGCAACAAATTCAGTAGAAATTCGTAATCATTACAAGGTTTAAAGAAATAAATAAAATTAAAAGTTCATAATACATACCATAGTGAAGATGAACAGTTTATCATTTCTAAAAACTGTTGTCATTTAGGTATTCAGTCAGGGGACGCAACAGGGTATTACAGGCTAAGATGAGACAGAATATAATTTAATTGATTTGCAATGTATAAATACACGATAATTAATAGATCGATAGATAACATTAACAAAATGCATCCTACATTTTATGCATGACCCAGGTAATTAACCTTTTCAAATACATATGAGTGACCTCTGTTACATTAAACTAGGTAGTATTATTTTATGTCAAGTCTGAATTTATAAATATCGCAACATTTATATTCGTAATTCATGCAGTTTAAATATTTAATTAAATAGTTAAACAGTTACTCAAGATACCTTATGAAAACCGAATTTTAATAAAATTGTATTTTAATATTTCGAGCAAGAAGTTTGAATCGAATTTTTCGAACACATTTCGGGTTTGTGATCACCAATTAGGCAAGCGTGGTGATTAAGCCTAATCCCATCATTGTAGCGTTGACTTGATTTCTAAGATGACTAAGGCCGCCATCATAGAAATCTAGACGAAATATGATGGGATTAGGTAAGTATATAAGGTGATAATTTATACTTTACTTTAACGCCGTAAGGCCCAGGCAGCAGACACAATAGAAAATCAATAGTTTCTGTCTTTTAAAAGGCTTTCGAGTCTTACGAAGTTACGACGTTAATTTAAATTTAATTAAAACAATCCCCTTATTATTACGGACACTAAAGTTATTTATGGTTTTAAAGATGATGTGATTTTATGCCAAAACAGCCTTGTCGATCTGTACGTGCGCGCGCGCAAGTAGGGCGTGCGCCGTGGTCCGAGGCTCCGAGAACTAGGCTGGCACAAATGACGTCACTTACGTCCCGGTGTATCTGGGCCCGTTTAGCGGGCTGCGTGGATGGGATGCGCGGCAAATCGTTAAGACACCGCGACGAAACTAGCGCCCCCAATTGATTCACATTGATTGTGACGATTAAAAGATATTTAAAAAAAGGCCAAGATAAGTGTTTAACATTTTTTGAGACGCATTAATTTTTTTTATAACTGGCATAATTTTTATAACTGTGAAAAGTGGCCACGTAACCGCAAAAGCGAAACACTTGCGCGATGCAATCGACGCCCAGCGCCATCTTTTGTTACACCTCTTCAAATTTATCGAAACTTATATCCCGAAACGTGTCGAAACCAAGTGAGGGTGGGCCTCTAGTATTAAATACAGGATGTCGCAAAAAAAATGCATACGTTTTGTTTGATAAAGCTTTGGGTTCAAAAATATTGTGCAATATTTTTTATTTGGTAGAACAAATGTCGGCAGCTTTCCGCCAATTCCTGACCATAAGGCCATCCTTTTTTTTAATGAAATAGACAGACGAGCATGCGGCCATTGTGGCCCATCTAGTATGTTAAATGGTAACCGCCGCTCATAGACATCAACAATGCCGGGGTACAGTCATACCCATGCCCATGATTACAATGCCAAGCACATGTATCATTTTATTCATCTTTTCGAGCACTCAAATCACTGTCCTTGCTTGAAGAATGACAACGACTAACCCACTTTCAAGTCATTATACATTCACGACTAAGTAAACAAAACACGACATCCATGAACATGGTACAATGATAGGCTTGTTGCTGCGAGATCCATCCATGAGTCCGTACTGTGAAGATTTATGTTCAAAGTTTCATAATTATAGCCAATTATACTGATATTTCGACAGTGGTGCAGCCAGGTCACAAAATAATTACACACAGAAAGTAGGCTGCCCACTAAGAGCTTAAAACGTGTCATGTACTTACCAATGCGCACTAACGAGGAAATACGCCTTTTCGACCACATTAATCCTAGCCTATGACATTAATATTGAGTAAGTTAATTGAGAGTTGATTGAGTGAGGAGTCAGATCAATGTATGTGATGTAGTGAAAATATTATTATATTAAATATATTGTCGAACTGTCGAGGTCTGTGGTAGAGGCCGCGCGCTTATGTACTCCTGCCGGGCAACAACCCTAGCATTATGTCAACGAACTCTTCTAAATTCAAAATTAGGCTTCTACCTTCTGTATGTAATTATTTTGTGGCCAGGTGTGCGCGACGTGCCTTCCTCCCTCCCCCACGACTACCCTCGTGTTCAGAAGGAGTAAGGCACGGGACGAACAAAGAAATAGTTAAGACATTCTATAAAAAAACTGACAGTCCAACATACGAAATGACTACCTCACTTTCAGTACCCAGATTTTCAGCAAATGTAAAAATAAATTTGTATCCACTTTCAGCACCTGCCAAAAATATCAATAAGTGCTGAAAGTGGACTAGGCCAGGTGCTGAACGTCCAGATGCTGAAAAACTGGGTACTGAAAATGGACTACCTCCAACACACGAGCGATCCTAAGTCCTAATATAACACCGTTAAGTTGTAATGAATGAGATTTGGAAAGATATTTTTGCAAGCACGGTAGAGCCTTGTCACTTAAAGAAAAAGTTCTAAAACAAAATCGGTAAAAATATGTACTCGTACATAACTACGCATGCGTATGCATACAGTCCAAAAAACAATAGCTAAGCAGTAGCTGTTTATCAATAAGATCGATTTATAGGAAATGTTAACAATGTTTGAGATGAGACCAAAAGGTCACTCACGAGGTAGGAATCAACTCTGTCTTTGTTTGTGCATTGCACAAGTGACCTTTAAGACACATGAGACTCAACAAGACCACGTTTATTAACTCAGGGTAAATACTTTGGGCAAATATGTTTTACTAAGTTTTATTTTGCTTTGCATTTACTCCTGTTTTGTTTTGTAGCTGCATTTAAAATAGTACCTACTAATACCATACTTTTAGTTACGACAAGTTGGATAATTTACAAAGTGCATAAACATATGGATACTTCAGTATGTTTTCTTAATTTGATTGTCACCTTTATGTCAAAAACAAATGGCAACCGATTCTTTTGAAAACAATTTTGGGTAAAAATTCATCGTCATCATGTTTGAAGATGTGTCTTGGACAAAATAGAAAGTGCTATTTAGAGATCATCCCAATCAAATAAATATATTTTTTCTCTACGTGTATAACTGTATATAGTAACCTAATTAGGCCCGATTTGGTCTTATTATAGTACAAATATTTTATTTCCGTATATTTCAAAATAGGAATCCTGCTTTTAGATACTAGTATGTTGTAGTAAAATGTTCACGGGAAGTATGTTAATTGAGCGTGGGTAGCTGGACTACCTACATCTGAGGTTCACAAATTAACTAGGAACAATTAACGTACCTTGTTATCTCTCAAAGTGAGCTGATAATTGAGGCCAGGGCTCAACATGGCGTTTAAAAATTAACCTTGACATACCTAATGGATAAGATTTTATTAAAAAATAATAATTAAAACATTTTTAATTTTAATTTTAGATATTTAAAACTGTGTGATCCACAAATGGACCTATTCAATTCGTGCAGATTTTAATACGCGCACTGATTTTTAAAATTCAGAGGTATATGCTTGGATTCTGACCCCTAAGCTACTATCACTCCGCTGTTATTTATTTAGAAACTACCTAAAGATTGCAGAAGAGTTCTTAAACTAAGTATACATATGAGTGTTATTATAAAGCACGGGCCCCAGGTTGCTCCCCTGCGCGACGCCGCGTGCGCCGCGGTCCAGCGGGCACGCTGCACGCTGCGCGCTTTCTCCAGCCATTCCGCGCACGCGCACACACGGCATCGTTTGAGCTGTACTTAGCATTTTTTGCCGCACTCTTGTTTGTTGCGTTTTAAATGATGAGATTGATTGCAGTAGATGCTTAGGCTAAATCTATCTTTGAAATATGGCGCCTGACGTTCACAATCCTTTAGCATTGGAACTAAACCAACGGAATCATGGTTATACGTATAAGAAACTATCCATAAGGTGTGCCCTTGCTGCCGAGATTTAAGTAGAAATTGCACATAGATTTCAAAAGTGCATGTGCATTCGAACCTACGACGAAGGCGCCTATTCTTCTCCGGTGGCTACCATCGCTCCTAGCTTACAATACGAAACATAACTTTTTTACAGCTTCCAAGGGTTTTAAATAAAAACGCAATCATCAAGGTCTATTAGTTTCCGATTCATTAGAATCATTAGCGACGCCTGGTCAATAGCATTCGTCAAATCTGTAACGAGATACTACACAGAATGGGTGCACTGTGATTTATATTGTTTTGTTTTGCAGTGCTACCTATTCACCCCTTATTTTCCTATTATAAAGATATCGCTTCTGGCGCCACTTCTACAGCGTCTAACAAGTACAGCGCGTTGTCTTACTACTAGGCAACTTCATATATCATGCTGAGTGGGGAACATCTGTTATTGATGGCTCTCACTTTGTTTCGGAACCATGTCTCTTTCAGTATTAGTTCCAAAACATACCAAAAGATGGCGCAGGGTGTCGATTACATCGCGTAATCTTTCCGGATTTACCTATAACCCTCGTCGTTACTGTCTTAAAAAGTTAACTGTTTATAAATAGTATAGAAGATAGTTCAGTAGAATATCATGACGACGTCAGTCTCTGGCATTCACTCCGAAATACGCTGAGATCACTATACGCGCGCATGCACGAGTATATTTAGCTTCCCAGTCGCCTCCGGTGGTTCTTAATTCCCATTTGTCACCAGTGGCAATCCTTGTGGGGGCACTTGGGAATGGACGATTTAAGTAAGTACATACATCGTTTTGCTCGCCAAGTAGGCTTTCCATTTCGTTTAGGTCATTTTATAAGATTTAAAATCACAAATCTTAATATTTACCTTCTCGGTTACATCAGCCCTTGGAACTCAACATCTGAAACAACAAGATTAATTGTTAAAAATTATCACACTAATCCATACTAATAAAATTATAAATGGGAAAGTTATGTCTGTCTGTCTGTATGTTTGTCTTTCTTTCACGGCAAAACGGAGCGACAAATTGACGTGATTTTTTAAGTAGAGATAGTTGAAGGGATGGAGAGTAACATAGGCTACTTTTTGCCCATTTCTAACTTTTGCCCCTTTCTACACGCGTACGAAGTCGCGGGCGGCCGATAGTAAGGTGATAGTTTTTGAATGTGTAGATTTGTTACTTATTCACGACTACACGGCTGGAGCGATTTTAATAAAATTTCGTATGAAGTAGCTGAAAGCCGTGAAAATATCTTATTCCTCACGGTGTTTTCTGTACCAAATGGTAGAAATAAACACAGAATTGAAAAATCCTCATGCTCGGATTCGAACCATGACCCCAGGGATGCAAGAGTGTTCTCTTGTCCACTGAGCTACCATCGTGTATAGGTAAATAGCCAAATATATGCAAATGTGTGCATTAATTTACACGATGTTATTATCTATGCAGTCATCGTAATAACAGTAAACGTGGACAAAACGGAATTTCATTGTATTCGCGTATTATTAAAATGTGCCTCTGTTACCGGCAACTTGTATAATCTAGCATTGTATACAATGCCTAGGAAATGTACCGTCACAGAAAACCTGTTTTTTACTCTATGAGTTTGTTATAACAAGGCTTAACCTGACCTAACTTTGTTTTTAATTTTTTTACCATTAGCTCTTTGTTTTTCTAGCACTTCGCCGGCCGCTGCCGCGGCACGCTCGCTTCGCTCGCTCGGCTTACGCCCTATGGGGCCACTAGTCTTAACCTAACCTACAGGGTGTATCTGTGAACATTTACATCCCTTTAACCACGTGTCCTATCAACCATTCTGAACAACATTTGTTCAACAACTTTTCCAAATTCTTCGAAAAAATGTTCGACTCCCCATACAAAATGACCAAGTCACGTGACCGACTTTGTATGGAAAGGTGAAAAATTTTCATGCGAATTTTGAAAAGTCATACAACAAATGTTGTTCAGAATAGTTGGTAGAACACGTGGTTAAAGGGATGTAAATGTTCACAGATACACCCTGTATATTTAATCGAAACCATAAGGCTTCCAGATGAATTTACTTTTTTATGTCAAATTGATTTTAAGTAGGTAATCAAACCGCCGGCTTGACCGCTGCAACGCCGGAAACTTTATTCATTGCCCGAGTTACACAGTTTGCCGGTAACATCTACTATTTTAGACAAATTGTTACTTTGTAACGTGTGTGATCGCATCGCGTGAATTCCACCCTGTATAATCGATCATTGCGTGTCGGACGAAATGTCAACATTCGAACCTATTTTGTGCTATTACCCTGTCATTAAGGCCTAACCAGAGATGTGAATTATTTGAAATACAAATATTTCAAATGCAAATACAAAATGCAAAATACCTATTTTATTTATATTTGAAATACTTTTTCTAAATGTATTTGTATTTTATTTGAAATAGTTATGTGAATATTAGTATTATAAAATACAAAATAGTTTCGTTGCATTTTTAATTCATTTTTACAATTTTTCATTCTTAAATCCATGATTTCCTTATTTATGAACGCACTGACCGTGATCGTAGTGTTGTCATTGTCATTTGTCAACTAGAACATACATAATGCCTCAGATTAAATAAGTACATTGTATCATTGATCAAAGAATAATGCCAACATTATAGGTTTGTTGAGGACTGATTCTTCAGCAGCCAGTGATAAGTTAATACAATCACAATAGATCTGGAAACACTACATATTAAAAGATGAAGACAATACCTTAGAATCCTTGAACAGGTATCCTACTGTAAAAAACCTTTCTTTAATATAATACCTGCTACCGAGTCTGCCCTGTAGAAACGACTATTTTCATTTGGTGGAATGATTATGAGGCCATGGGCCTCGCCTATGGAGGCGAAACATGAAGATGAACTCTTTGAACAAATACTAGTTTTAAAATCAGTTCAATAAAATAAAGGTTATGCTTAACAATGTATTATTTCAAAACCTATTTAAAAATACGTATTTTGCATTGTATTTAAATACTTTTATTCAAAACTATTTTGTATTTATATTGAAATAGCGCTAGCAACTATGCATTTGCATTTTGTATTTAAATACTTTTACTAAATTATTTTTCACATCTCTGGGCCTAAACCAACCAGTGTTGTCAGCTTAGCGTCCTTTGGTGCCAAATGTGGCACTAAACATGCAACCATTCGTTCTATACACACTCTGTTCGGGAGAAATTAAAAAATATTTAAATCAAAGGTGCCTGGAAGAGATCGCTCATAGTGATAAGGCCGCCTTGTTGTACATTACTCCTGTTATAACTAGTTTTAAGTTTTATACCTCTGTTTTGTGTGCAATAAAAAGCAATTCATTCATTCATTCATTCATTACTTCTTTGATCTTAGGCACTAAATACGAAGAGATTTTCTTCTTGTCTAGACCAGCAAATTGTAATATCCTGTAAACGGTAAATGTTTAAATCCGTTGCTGATGTATGACCGTTCTTTCAATAGTTAAATTAGTCATACAAGTTAATAAAATTGAATAATATGAAATTATATTTATGAACTTCGGCACAATTTTGAAAAGTCCTTAAAAAGGCACTTTTTCATAATAGCACCCAACGTCTTACTACCGTATTGGCAACACTGTAACCAACATAACCTGACCTATCATTACTAATAAATCACATCACAGTAAAGACCATTCTAAATAGGGTCGCCTATGTGTTTTAGTAACCAAAATATGTTTGTCTACCATCCCTAACAAGTTCTACTCTCTCACGGGTCTTCGAAAACTGGTAGCAACAATACATTGTAAAATGCGTTTTAGTTTTTATAACTATAGCAATAAAACACAATTCTGGTTGTGTAACTGTGGGAAAGGCTTTCACAGACAGCCCATGGCTATCAGGGGTGAGTGACCTATATTTATTTATAATTGTAGTTCACTGACTCCCACTTTCAACGATGAGCTAATATCTAAATACATACCTACCTAGTTCTTTAAATTTTCGCGTTGTATTATTGTAACTAATACCTATAATACACGGGAATTAACCACTTGCAGTCGTAGTCGTCAGGTCTTGGAGCAATGCACCCCAAAAAAACGTCCCAGAATTGCAAGATTTTTTTTGCGTGTCCTTACTGCCAAACACATTAGGTAATCAATATCAATTAAGGAAATTTGACAGGTTGTGGTAAGCTAATGTGTGGCTGACTGTACACACAAGACAACAACGCATTTGTGATGCCTCAGGTGTTGCAGATGTCCAATCACTTACCATTAGGTGAGCCTTCTGCTCTTGTGTCCGCATTGTAAAAAAAAACGATGATGGCGAATGATGACAAAACCGTACAAAATTACGAGGTTGTCCGCGAGTATAACAGGTGCAAATAAACAGAAGGAAATAACAAGGCTATTTTTTTATGTTTTCTCTGTCTTACGCCAGAATACACAAAAGGGTGTCTCTTTTTACGTGCTCGCGCCTAATTTAGTTACTTTGGAACGTGACCCTAACTAACGAAGAGTTTCCTAAGACAACGAGACCTCGTAATTAAGGGACCAATAGCATGTCCGTAGTACCCACTGTTAATTGATTTATAGTACCGTTAAAGAGATAGGTACACTTTGTTGCACAAAACTAGTGTTACAATATTCGGTTTATAGAATACTAATGGCCCGCCCTCACTTCGCTTCGGGACCGTAATTCAAAAACGTAGGTTTTCGATTTACCTATAAGCCTTGTCGTTGTCTATAGAAGTTATCTCTTTATAAATAGTATAGATAGAAAGAGATAGATGTTTTGTTTTAAAGATATTTAAATTTCATTTAATAGACAATATTAAAATTAACTAAATTACTAGTAGGTAACTTAAAAAACAATGAGCATGCAACTTAAAAGTTAACATCAAAGTATTAACAACCATAATAAATTTTACGGTTAGGTACTTACATACATTGACGGCTGGCTGGCGCATTTGGCAATAGTAGCCCCTGCCTAGTTTAAGTTAAGGTCGCGGGTTCGATCCCCATCCTGGACAAACATTCGTATGACGAACATTTGTGTTTGTTCAGTTTCTGGGTGTAATGATATATTTAAGCAACATATATTTATGTTAGGTAACACAAGTGCAACTCGAGTGCTTATGCTTCTTACTACGGAGTCAGGTCAATGTATGCTATATTGTGAGAATTTATACATGACTTGTTAATTTTGTCATAACGTGGACTTTTATTTCGATTTCCCATACACAACAAACGATTTCAGAATGATCAAATTGGTAGAAGTGATGGTTAAAAAGGGATGTAACTGCTTATCGATACACTTTCTATTAAATAAAATCGAGTGACGGCGCTAGTATACAATAATTATTTTGTGCCTTTAGTCGAAAAGCAATTAAGTATGTTTAGCGATTACGTAGTAAAATTGACATACAGGTTTAATGGGTTTTAGGCCTATAAACGTTGGATTAATGACGTAAAGGCGTATAAAGGTACCGTATGGCAATTATGTTTAGATTCATTAAAAGTGCCTTCCGATCTAAATACAGGGTGAACATTTACATCCCTTTAACCACGTGTTCTAAAAACCATTCTGAACAACATTTGTTCAACAACTTTTCCAAATTCTTCGAAAATTTTTTCGACTCCCCATACAAAATGACCAAGTCACGGGACCGACTTTGTATGAAAAGATAAAAAAATCTTATGCGAATTTTGAAAAATCATAGAACAAATGTTGTTCAGAATGGTTGGTAGAACACGCGGTTAAAGGGATGTTAATGTTAATAGATGCACCCTGTGAATAATTCGAATGAAAATAATCATTCGAATGATGAATGATCATTCGATTACTAATTGTGAAATCATACGAATAATTCGATTTCCAAGATTTTGAACAATCGCCCATCACTTGTCGACATATTTACTACCAACGATTCCGTAATCCTGCAGCGACTGCACCGTAGTTCCTTGCAAACTTCATTTAGCGCCGGCGTTCACACGGTCCCGCGAACAGAAATAACTCTTATTACCTGCGAATAAGGATGTCCGCAGATCTATTTCGCCTTCCTAATTGCAGTTGCTCAACGCGTCGACTGCTTACGAAACCTCCAGAGCTTTATGGAGCCCTGGTACTTCCAATCTTAATGGCAGCCTTTTAGCGTTGCTAACTCGACGCGGTTAAAAGGATTTTTAGACCTTGATACCTTTTTAGCACTATCTCAAATGTCAACATTCTCTTAGTTGTCACTATCGCGGTTGTAGCACTAATCTGTATCGTCGTCGTCATATTGAGTTTTGTTTGTTACGCTATTTAAAACACTAAAATGTTTAATACCTACCCAGGGCCGGATCGTGAATTTGTGGGGTCCTGGGCTGAAACTACTTGAGGGCCCATCTAAGTACATAAAATATTACTTAAACCTACGCAAGTATTAGTTGTAGATAGGGCGACCTTATTGCTGTGTGGCGGGATCTTCAGCGATTAGGGATTTTTAGCGGGGTTTTTACTATAAGTTTATTGTTCGACGACCCATTTGGCGCAATGGCACAGAATACTTAATAGTACAATGGTTTGAACGCCGGTTGAGACGCAAGGATCGCGGGTTCGATTCCCGCACCAACACAAATGCTTGTTGATGAAACAGATATTTGTGTTGGGTCTGGGTGTTTGTAGTTCCTTTGTTGTTTCTGGTTTCCATAGTACAAGGGCAAACCTTAGTTTGGGACCAGGACAATGTATGTGATGTTGTCTCAATTTATTTATTTATTTCAAAACATTAAAACAATTTTTATAGAGACATTATGCACATTACCTACAGTTGGCAGAAAATGCAAATGAAATGACTTTGAATGCAATAAGATTATACAAATGATAGTGTAGGTGTGCGGATATTGTGGTTTGAACACAGCGGAAGTATTGATTAACGAGAACAAGTCTGTGTTTAAGTAATTAATAACTTCCCTTGACGAATTCGATTCGACCTAGAATTTTGAAATGCTTAAAAACCAGTTTTTTTTATGTGATAGGTAGCAGACGAGCAGGCGGATCATCTGATGGTAAGTAATTGCCGCCGCCCATGTACACATGCAACAAGTGCGCTGCTAACCTTTTATCCCCTTCCCCCCCGATGGGCCTCCGGTACCCTCACTTACTCGGCGAAACACAGCACAGGAGCTGCTTCACGCCGGTTTTCTGTGAGGCAGTTGGTAGTAAAATAAAAAAAGGGCATGTCGCTCCAAGAGTCGTGGATTCGATGCTACCTCTGATTAGAGGTGGCAGACGAGCCGATGGATCACTTGATGCCATGGACACCTGCAACATCAGTGGTGTGGCCAGCGGTGATCTTACTTTTACTCTAAATCTGTAATGTTTCATTTTCTTCAAAAATATCATATTTTCGCCACAATCAGTGTAAATAGGTTGGCGGCGCTAGTTTCATTCGTATATTCGTATTCCTTAATATACTCAATACCTATTTTTATTGCATAGTTTACAATGATATATTTTACCATCAGATGGGCTTCATTTCTTACATACCCAACTACAAAAAAAAACTCGAATTGGTTCTATGATTCATTAAACTTGTTATGGTTTTGTTTTTATCAAGCTTCATCTTGAGCAAAAAGATCAAGGTTGTTTCTATCAGACTATCGATACGATTGGGTTTTTTATACAAATGTTTTGACGGTGTAGAGAGACGGGTGATTTATGTTTTTGTGTTTTGCAAGCAATTACCATGCTGCCGAACCAAGGTTACCGATAAACAGGGCGTCATCAGCAACCCACGCTCGTCCACTGCTGGACATAGGTCTCCCCCAATGCACGCCACCGCTCCCGATTTTCGGCCACTCTCATCCAGCTCACTCCAGCCAGCATTCGAATGTCGTCATCCCATCATGTAGCAGGGCGTCCAACACTACGTTTTCCGAGTCGCGGTCTCCACTCAAGGACTTTATGGCTCCAACGGTTGTCAGTTCTGCGGCTAATGTGACCAGCCCACTGCCACTTCAGTTTGCTAATTCGGTGGGCTATGTCGGTGACTCTGGTTCTCTGTCGGATTACATCATTTCTGATGCGGTCCTTCAAAGATACTCCGAGCATAGCCCATAACAGGGCCCGTAACAGGGCGTATCTGTGAACATTTACTTCCCTTTAACCACGAGTTCTATCAACCAGTCTAAAGAAGACATTTGTTCAAAAACATTTCGAATTTCATCGAAATGTTTTTCAACTCCCCATACGAAAATTTCGTATCAGGTCATTTAATGACCAAGTCACGTCATACGAAACGACAAATGTTGTTCAGAATGGTTGGTAGAACACGTGGTTCCTTAAAGGGATGTAAATGTTCACAGATACACCCTGTAGACTAAAAGATTGAACATTTGAACCTCAAGTCACTTTGGATCGCTGCGCCAGCCTAGTTAGTTTTTGATGAGGACAACCGATGCTTTCATACAAATCCTAAGCCAGATGCTATTGTTTAGCGCAATGGTTTGAGCGCCGGTTGAGACGTAAAGTAAGGGTCGCATACAACTTTTTATTTGATTAAGGGTTTCCCGCACCAACACAAAAGTTTGTTGATGAAACAGATAGTTGTATTGGGTCTGATTGTTTATGGTTTCTTCGTTGTTTCTGGTTTCCATAGCACAAGGGAAAACCATAGTTCGGGAACAGGTCATGTATGTGATGTTGTGTCTCAATTAATGTAATGAATAACCCTAAATAAAACATGAGGCATGCCACACCATGGCATATAAATTAATAAATGCCAGATCATCACGCCAATCAACCTGGTCTCAAACTAGGGAAACAACTGTAGAGTACCAGGTGACGATAAATAAAGAATAAGTCATAATCATTTCTTTTTATTAACTGGGGGCGTAAACCCAGATCACCCAGACCTAATAAAACTTAAAAAATATAGTTTTCTACATTGACTTGACCGGGAATCGAACCCGAGACATTTCGCGCCATCGAGGCCGTTCATATGCCTAGACTAGTCAAACTGGTTGATAAACCTCATTACTTCATTTCTCACAACCGATTACACAATTCGGTCAAGAGTTTTCCTCGCAGAAAACCGCGCGGCATAGCGTGCGCGCAGAGAAATCATCTGCGCAGACGCAACTATGCATATTTATACCTCTATAGCTTTCTCTCTCTAGTATTTGAGACGAATTCAATGCGCGATGCGGCACATTTTTATTGTGTTTTCTTTGTGACATTTTGTTTTGCTATTGTTTGGGTCTAGCGGTTTGATTTATTGCGCCGGAGCATGCTTTTGGGTTAATTTTCTAGACACTTGACACAATGAATGGTTCGAAGATTCAAAAAATTTTTTTGTGAATTTGTTTTTCACGCTTCGGCTTAAAGGCTCGTCCTGAGTGATACCATGGCCTCACAGAAGACTGGCGTGAAGCAGCGCCGGCGCTGTGTTCGTCGAGTGAGTGAGGGTGAGGGTAACAGAGGGCGAATTCGGGGGAAAGGGGTTTAAAGGATTTTTTTACATGATAGATGGCAAACGGATCACCTAATGGTAAGCGATTGCCACCGCCCAAAGACACCTGCAACACCAGTAGAGTCCAAAGTGCGCTGGCTAGTTAGTATAGAAAATAGACAAAAATCTATTTATGTTCTGTGATTTATCCCGCCAAATTAGTTTCCTCCAAAGCCTTCATCAATTATAATAATATATTTACGGCACTATTATGCCGGTATAATGGCAGTACGGTGGCCATTGTTGTTTTAAATATATCATTTGCAGTAACCTTGCGCGCGCGCCGCTCTCCGCTAACAACTGGTAGAGTTTGTGACGTAGGTTCTTTTTGTCATTTTATTTGTGGCTTGTTGTTGGGAATTGAGTTGACCCCTCAATGAACTTCGTAGTTAACTCTATTTTTTTATTTTCCAATGTTTTTAGTGGTTTTGCTATTCGTGGCAAAGACAAAGCCTAGAAATCAAGTTGGTCGAGTAGTATAAGTACCGGGCCATGATCTTGCAGTCGATTGGGTCGGTTCGATTCCTGGGTCGTAAAAGTACGTTTCGATTTTTTCGAACATAGCTCGGGTATGTGATCACCAATCCGCTTAGGCAAGCGTGGTGTTTAAGTCTTATCGCATCATAGTCGCGATGACTTGATTTCTAAGTATGATGGAGGCCTTTGCCCTACAGTGGGACAGTATAAAGGCTGATCTTTACTCTTTTGGAGGTGAATTTTACGAAAACATGCACTTTTCTTTGAAAGTGCATCTTTTTGTTTTGTTTGTACCTACAACCTTTAGGAAAGATGAATCAGATACAGAACCGGCACAACTTATGGTAATTTATAATAGTGAATCAGGAAAAGGAGAAAAATCACAAGAGATGCCTTGAATCCAAACGTCCAGCCCGTCAAACTATCAAAACTCAACACACTAAGGTAAACTACTACAGAGATTTATAACAAATTTTATATTAGGCTAAGGTAAACGACCGACAAAGAAGAAAAAGTGCAACAGATTAATGTGCATCAACATTATTTATTTCATAATAGGCCTAGCATCCGATGCGCCGGCGGCACTTTCGATCAACTTACGCAAGATCAGCTCTGAAGTAATGATTAGCCACACTTAATAGACTAATGGGAAACTTAACCATAAAAAGCCATGGACTGACCCCCGTTTCCCTCATAACTTTAAGTGAAAGAGAAAACTCAGAGATATCAGAGTAACGTGGAGATAATGACATTTTCACTGCGTTATTTCGACGCGTGTCGGCGTCCGCGCAGTAGTGATGGGAAAAAATCGGTCAGTTTCCATCAAATCGATTTTTATTGACACAAAACGATTTCGGTTTTCCATATATTATTTATTGATTATTTAATATACTTACACGTATTATAATTATGTCTTGACTAGCATGTTGCCATTTTGGGCAACTGTACATACTGCGTGTATGTCATTGTAGGTTGATTGAATAAATTAAACATAAGTATTAAAAGTAAGTATATTATTTTCTCTGCCGATCTTTAATGGTAAATACTTATATAAATAAAATATTTACTTTCGAGTATAATATCGCCACAGTTTAATTTTACAACATGAATAAACACTGGCTTTTTTCGCGTTTTTTCACGAAGTGTGCCTGCGAGTCCATAAGTAGGTGGCAGACGAAAAACCTGATGATAAATGATATTTACCTGCCTCCACCTTCCCTTCTTCCCGGATTCGTCTCCGGTACCTTTACTAATTTCTGTGAAGATAGTTTAATTAAAGGTAATTGAAAATATGATAAAAATACTTCGGTGAAACACCGCTGTGTCTGCACTGCGCTCAGCGATATCACCCAGATCATGTCCATTCCTGCCGAAGTAGAACTCCTACGATTAACTGAATGAACTCAGATTAGTGTAACTAAACCTGCAATATTAGGTAGTTTATAATGTTTATGCGTCAGTCAGAAATCGATTCAATATAAATCGATTTTAATGTCCCATCTCTACTGTTCACTGCATTATTTCGCCGCGTGTTCGTTATTTCTGCGCCCGCGCATTTTCTAAGAACGTCGTTAAGTAAATTGTACCGATCTGATATTGCGGTGTCCGTGGATTGGTTAACTCTAACGTTGCGAGCAGTTTGGTCAGCTGCCCTCTTTCTTCACGTGTCTATGTTTTCATTGTTTCAATATATTTCTTGCAGTTCGCAAGCTTTATAGAAATACTAGTGGCCCGCCCTCACTTCGCTTCGGGACCGTAATTCAGAAATGAACTAATAGATGGCGCTGTGTCCAATTACATCGCGCAAGCGTTTCGTGTTTTCGGTTTACCTATAAGCCTTGTCGTTGTCTATTGAAGTTATCTCTTTATAAATAGTATAGATGTACATCAAAGTCGTATCCTCACTTTCTTTGGAAATATAACGCATCGAGGTGACTGATCCGTGGAAAGGCTTGTGGTGCAAAGCAAAGTTGAAGGCAAAAGAGCGCGCGGCAGGTCACCAATACGCTGGACTGACCAAGTAAAAACTGCCCTCAATGGTCCACTCCACGAATGCACTAGAAAAGCATCACTGCGGGAGGAATGGCGAAGGATTGTGAAGCAGGTAAACGCTGGTGTGACGACCACGACCACTCTGCCAAGAGTGTCACGACAAAGAAGAAGATGAGAAAGAAAGAAGATCAAAGTGCATTATTGATATTACTAGAAACAGATTTCTCAATGAAAGAAGGATCAAATTGTACAACTTGTAAAACTGCTTTTGATCAAAGATATAGTTAGTTATCAAACCTGGTCGCTTCAGATTCCAGGGTGCGCTTACCGTGATTCAAAATGTAGGAAATTTGATTACAATGAAGCGACTGCCGTCTTGCCGTACAATCTTTGCAACGATTTCACAGGGAAACTGAATCATGTTGACACATTCCAAAAACTATCCGAAACGTTCAGAATTCCTTACAATATTTTCCCTCACCGCGGAGCTAAGGGTAGAAATACGCATATAGATTTAAAAGAAAAATCTCGAGGTGCATGCTCGGATTCGAAGCACGACATTCGGTATGGAAAGCGCGCTAAACCTCCGAAGAAGTCTCATTAAAAATTATTTATTTTTGGATCAGTAGTTTCCGAGATTAGCGCGAACAAACAGACAGACAAAAATTTAAAAATCATTGATTCATGGTCTGTTACTGTTTTTTAGTCGTCCTAAGTTATTTTGAGATAAATATCTTCAATGTACAGACACAGTTTTTTTACATTTTTATTGTATGTATAGATTAAGGTCCGCCAACAGCACATCATACAAACATAGATTACAGGCGAACACAGCTTTAGTTTAGAAAAATTAAACAAAATCAACCTACTTATATTTCTCAGCAAAGAAAACTAAGTCACACATTAAGTGTAGAGCATCGCCTTAAACACGAAAATAACCACACGAAAGTGAATTTTCACAGATTTCTTGGCTTCCAAAAATAGACATTATGCCTCAATAAGTCGGTCCATTGTAGCCCAGTTCCAGTCTGTCCACAATTGGCCTAAATGCCTTGATACCACTCACAATAGCGTCGGAATAGCACGTTTTTGCCCCTTAATACGACGCTTCTGGACGAAAAACATCTTACGAACCTTTGAATCATCAAAAAGAAACTTTATTAAGTCAAACTTTAAAGTTGAATTTCTAATGTTAACAATGCACAGTGTGTTCTGTATGTTGAGATGGTTAGTCATAAATGTTTGCGAGTAATTGTTGGGAAATTATACCATCATTATACTATTGTATGTTTTTGTCGCTGTTAGTATAGCGTTGACACCTCTATCTAAGATCTCTGATTGATTTTCTGCGAGTAAACACAATGTTGTCATTTTGTAAGCTTCTGGGAAAAATGTGCAAAAAGTACTCGCCGCCGTATAATTAAACTTGCTACGCTAAATTACCTTAGTGTTTTTCTTGCTAAGTTTGTTAGAAAAGGACCGACGGATTAAGTTGAAACGAATTATAGGGTGGATTTGGTGACTACCGAAACAGCATGAGAGCAAACAACGAAACGGAATTTACGATCGAATTTATTGCGCGATGTGCGTATAATTTGTTTGGATGGGATAATTCTCATTTGTTACAGGACAAATACGCTGCAGACCATCTGTTTCGTATAGTTTGTCTTTAGATTTTGCCACACGTTTTCCATATTTGTGTTATATTTTGAATGGTTTGTTGTTTTAATAGCGTTAAAAAAACGTTATTTGTGATTTAAGAAATTTGTTGTAGATAGCTACGGCTGGCTATGATCGGTTAAACTACTGACCCTACCTGTCTTACGCTTTATATTATAAATTAGTATGATCCACTTCGGAAATCGGAGTAAATTAAATTATCAGCCTATATACTGTCCCACTGCCGGGCAAAGGCCTCCATCATATAAATCAAACCATCGCTACTATGCTGGGATTAGGCTTAATCACCACGCTTGCCTAATGCGATTGGTGATCACAAATCCGAGCTATGTTCGAAAAATTCGAAACATACTTTTTGCTCGACCCGAAACTCGAATCCGGGACTCGGGGATTCTAGCCCACTACTTAAATAACTAGACCAACAGGGTGTTTCAAGACTTTTTCCCGTTTTGATGTCCCAAGACATAGAAAATGCAAGACTTTCCAAACTCTACAGGACTTGTGCCGCGGAATGCGGACGTGCGCTCGCGCAGCTTGGGCGAAAGACACTCGACCTTCATGTCGTCAGTTTAGCTGCCTTGATTCATGAGATACGGCCTTAATGTATGGATTTAGGTAGTTTCTAGTTGCTACCTTTGACTAAATGCTAGTTAACTTCCATTTGTTTGGATATGTAGGTAAATACTTAAGTTTAAATGGCAAAGGAAATCTGTCCAGAGAGGATGCAATGTTATGCCGCCGCCCATAGACACCTGCAACACCAGTAGAATCACAAGCGCCTTTTTCCCCATTTGGGCTTCGGTACCCTCACTCACTCACATTTCGATGCCACAATTTACCAAAACGGGTAAGTACTATATTTGAGTATTACGAATATTTCGGATGAAAACGAAACTTTCCACGTGGGTTCCACGAAATATTCATTACTTTTACGGAACTAAATATCTAAACTATTTATAAAGATAACTTCTATAGACAACGACAAGGCTTATAGGTAAACCGAAAACACGAAACGCTTGCGCGATGTAATTGAGCACAGCGCCATCTATTGGTTCGTTTCTGAATTACGGTCCCGAAGCGAAGTGAGGGCGGGCCACTATTTCCAATGAAAGTGCAGACACCTCCTTGTCAAAAAACACTGAATTGTGTTTAATTGGCTGCCCAAAGAACAATGACAAGCACCATTAAAACTTAAAGGGCTTCTAATGGCAGCTATTAAATCTATATAAAAAAAACCTCGCAATGTCGCAAGTTCGCTCTTGTGCATCAAAATAAATTAATTAGGTCGAGAGATGGTGATGAAAAAGTTATTTTGGCCTTTTTCCGCTTTGGGTGGAGATCAACAGACCGTTGACTCCTTGTACGAAATCAGCAATCATCGGATGGTGGCAAAAACGAGGTAGAAACCAGTCGGCGTGAAGGTGAGGCGCCGTTTGCAAAGCACCGCTTTTTGTCCGTTTATTATATTCTTTGCTAAGATGCAACATGGTATTGAATTATTGGCAAAGGCAGCAAAAAAAGCCTATTGCGAATTTATTCGTTTTCGTTTTTGCCGCATCTTCTGATCTTCCTCTTATTGAGGTAAGAAGAATTTTATTAAATTCCACCAGGAAGCGAACTCAAAAATAAACACATTTTGAAAAAAATATATTAATTGATTAAATTTAATTAAATTTGTAATAGGAAACATAAATACCTAGTTGCAAAATACAGTGTTCACAAAAGACAGCAATTAAAGCTATAACAAGAAATGAATTTTGAGAAGTCTGACGAATTTTGAAATTCCACAACATTATCCGCTTATTTCCAAATACTTAATTTAACTTACAATATGATAATTCATTACAAAAATAAAGTAACTAGCAGTACTACTAATGATACAAAAGTGTTTCCTCATCCACAAGTGAAGCCTATTTGTAAGAACTTCATCTAAGTTACTCGACCGCATTGATTTCGAAACCGAACTCATAACCTTGAAGATGTCTAGTTCGACGTCTGCATTACTTTAAGAAGTAAATGATGCATTAAATGGTTCTATCTGCAAAAGGAATAAGACTTTTTAACACTTAATTAGTTTTATAACGATGCTGAGCCTATTAGATATAGATTTATGAGTAGGCCCCAAAAGCAGATGGAATACATTGTCGACACCTTATATTTTCATCATCATCATAAGTTTTCTTCTTTGCATTTCTTCTCTTGATACCTACTTTGCAAAAGTTTCACCAACATTGAGAAAAGTTATGGATAATAAGATAAAGATAATAATCGTTCTTAACTACCTACTTATCCTTCACTACGCATCGATAAAATCGAAAGAGCCATAATATTATAAGTAACTATAATTACAGCTGTAATTGATACAAGAAACCATTCTCTGAATGATTTCGAGGATTTTGGTCATATCACTTGCAATCTTGCGCAAGTGAGAATCGCAATTTCACTTTTGATTAAAACACGGAGATTCTGAAATCAATTAATTAAAAAGGCAATACCTAAGTACTGATTGATTTAATGCTTCTATTCAATTAAAACCTGTTCTTTCGAAAATTGCTATGAAATACAGAGCATGAATCGCAATTCACCTAAGAGTTTTTGTCTATGAGTCATCATAATGATCTAGCTACTATTTTAAATGGTTCTAGCAAAATTGGTTGAGTCCACTTGTGACTACGGCTGTTGTGTCGCGTTCCAAACGTTAAAGCAGTAAGTACTCTATATACTTAAGTACCTACTTATATTTAAATATCTTCGCGCTTAGTCCAGCTCATATCAATTACATATTTGTAGTTTTAACAATTTTGCAGAAAACACATTATTTTAAACAAGTACGTTAGATGTTTCATCGTGTAATGGGATATAAATAAATTTATTTTGGAAGGAATAATCTGCAGAGAGATTTCTAGAGGTCCATCTACACTAGAGGATATATATCCAGTGGAAGAAGATCCAGAGGGTAATAATATAGCACAAGTAAATTAATGGTGTTAAAGCAATATATTCCAGGAGATAAAAACCATAGCATAAAATAGGATGACATGGAAAATTCTGCATTGATAGAGCAGTCAGATTTCTGCGCACTCAAGGACATTGCTAGAGATTCGTTATCGTTACCAATACTGATTGAACATAGAAAGTGAAAAATAAACACATCAATTTAACGAGGCAGAATATTATAATGATCATCTTTGCATGACAAATGAAGACAGAAGCAAAATCGTTACAGCAAAAACCATCACGTGGGTAGTCGAGGAATATCCTGAGACACAAATACCTCCTAACCCAATGCTTCCATTAGTCACTAAAGAAACGCAAATGACCGTTAGTTTAGAGATGTGCCATTTCTGGATAAACACGGTAACACTACTTGAAATGCACGTAACTCAATTGGTCTTGTTGAATTAAACAAAAAGTTTGTCGCCCGGAAATAGTGTTCGGACGTAATGCTGAGCGAGGTTTTTGACAAATTGATTTCTTTGAATTTGCAACATGTATTTTATCGGTAGTCATTCATTCGATTTATTTTTTTTGATCAACCGAGTGACAGTCTATCATAGACACTCTAAATACACCAAAAACGCAAAAGATACTAATTTGGCACTTTTGGAATTTAAATTACTAAGTATAACAAAACGGACAGCATGTTTGAAATTCAAAATATCTATTGCTGTAAAATTACTATACTTTGATTCATAAGTAATCATGTAAAGTAAACTGACAGATGTAAATGACAAGTTTCCATGCATTTTGACATTTTGCATGTGTCAAATTGAGTGATAATGTTTGGGGATGACACATTGACATCTGTCAGTTTACTTTACATGATTATGAATCAGAATATAATGACAGCACTGTTTTCATCACATTGCCAAACACTTTAGGGCTGGTTTTTGGATCCGTGCTTAAAAAGTAACCAATGGACAAATATGAACAAAAACATGTTTATTGGACAAAATTAGACTAAGCAATAGTCATATTACAACCAATATGCTGTCACTTTCACCATTGGGTCTCACCATTTGTCAAAGTTAAGCTATATTCAATTTAACCAAACGATAACTACGGATCAAAAAACCGGTCAATAAAATTTTGAACTGTTTGGAAATTGGTTGAGTTAAGGAGAATGTACAGCCACACATCAGGAGACTGGGAGGAAACTGGAGTGGAGTAGACATCACTAAGGCGATCCTGTGATTCACGCGTTTCGGGCGCACTGGGTCAGCGGGTGAGGAGGACCGGTTCGGCCCACGCGCGCGCCGCGTTCACTATCGGCTCGATGAGAACCGATACTCGTTAATAAGTTTTAGATAAGAATCGGGTTTAATGCTCCATCCTCTGCTAAATACTACTTCCCGACTTAAGAGTAGATACTAGTGCTAAGCATCGGACGTACTAGACTGAACTAGATTCTGCACTGCAGGTATTAGTTTTAAACACAAAAAAAAATAATAACATAAGTGGCAGACGACCCAAAAAAATCCACCCAATCCAACCAAATAAATCGTCACCCAATGGCGGCCCATCGATGGACACCGTCAACGGGGCAGGCCTAGAAAAAGATGGTGTGACGATTTGTATAAGTATGTCCAAGATTGGCAGTCAAGGGCGTTGGACAGGGATCTATGGAGGAACTTGCGGGGAGGCCTTTGCTCAGCAGTGGGACTCTATAGGCTAACTAAAAAAAAAAGTGGCAGACGAACTAACGGATCACCTGATTGTACGTGAATTTCACTGGCCTGCGACTGGCCACCGCTCAAGACCAGTGGAGCTACTATTACCTAATTATTTGGTTTTATAAACCTTCCGTCAATAATACATGATTATTACCTACTTGTTGCATTTCTTAAAGTAAAAAAAATTTAAAACATATTACTGAACAACACTATTAACAGCTCTTGAATTCATTCTTGAGGATTCAAGGGTTGATACCCCTCTATGGGTATCGGCCGCCGTAGCTCTACATTGAATTTTTGACCCTAATCCATAGGTGACTGGTTTAAAATTTCGAAAATCCCTAATAGCGCTCTTTTATGAATAGAGCCTTCTTTAATTGCTTCATTCCCGTTTTATCTAGAGTTTATGATCGAAGATATAAGCGAATAATAATCTTAACAATTATGATAAATAACTCACTTAGACGATGATGTTGAACGTGAAAAAAATCTTTCAGTGGGTCAACTCTGGAAGAACCGGTCCCACCCACGATAAGTCGCCCAATGTCAAATTTCATATTTACACATAAAAACTTTACAATACACAACATTGGCAACAAGGTGCAAGAAAAAAAATCAACTCGTAAATTAAACCGTGGGACAGCCACGCTTCGGCATGAATGAGCCGGTTCGACCGGAGTGATCCCACGGCCTCCGTATACTCGCCGTCCGTCGAGAGAGTGAGGGCAAAGGAGACCCAATCAAGAGGGGAAAAGGGGTTAAAGTTTGGCAGCGCACTTGTGACTCTACTAGTGTTGCTGGTATGGTCGGCGGCAATCGTTTACCATCAGGTGAAACGTCTGCTCGACTGCCGCCTATCGCATTAAAATAAAGAAATAAATGTATATAGGTACTAGTGGCCCGCCCTCACTTCGCTTCGGGACCGTAATTCAGAAATGAACCAATAGATGGCGCTGTGATCAATTACATCGCGCAAGCGTTTCGTGTTTTCAATTTACCTATAAGCCTTGTCGTTGTCTATAGAAGTTATCTCTTTATAAATAGTATAGATATTGCAGGTAAATTGCAAACGATAAAGAAGATACAAATTATGATCAACAGAATCACGCACAAAGTTTCTCAGGAGGTTAAAGTGGCATCTTAAATCTTAATCTTACGTGTGGCGATTGGCGAATGCGATGCACTTGACAGCAACAGGGCAGAAAATTATAGCTAGATGCGTGTCTACTTAGAACAAACAAATACAACTATACCTACTCTACGGTTATTTGATTTTCCCATAGGAAATTTTTGTACAACTTAGGTCCCTCAAAGTAACAAGAAGTTTCAAAACTCTTTACAAATCGTCTTAAAGATAAAATTAAATCCTTATTTATAATATTTAGGTACCTACTAGGTACATATTTACATAAATAGTATAACAGCATAGTCATTAGTAATTTCTGGCATAAGGATCAACTGAAAAATCAGCAACACGTGCGCGATGTATTCGACTCCCAGCGCCATCTATTGGTATTGGTGTAAGTTAAGTCCCAAAACTATATAAGTGAGAGCAGGGCCACTAGTTAAGTGAATGATAAACAAAGGATGCATTCCAAAATTAGTTCGTATTCACAGTCGATGACTGTTCTCTCTTTTCATAGGTTTGTTTCAATACCACCCACGTCATTAAGCAATGATTAACTTATCCCAACGAAACAATTAGTTCCGTCAGCAGATAACAACAATTAACTTTTAATTCCTGCAGTCTAACAGACACCTGAGAATTACTAGCATTGCTCATTAACATTACGTTTAATTACTCATATTTATTGCCATTGTTATATAACGATTATGCAATTTTTGTATAAAATCTATTACGTTGAACTTAATAAAACTATCGATACCATTGCCAATACTTAGAGACTAAGATCTTTAGCAACTTAGCAGGAAAATCATTGTAACAAAAACTAGGTTCGTTAATGTAATAAAAATACCAATGTCTAGCCACAAAATGACAAATAAACTATCGATATGATTGGCGTACCACAAGGAATGGATACGCTATTATTCGATTTAATTTAATTTTGATAAAAGAAATGATGTTACATTGTTGGCACTTAAAGAATATAAAAGGTAGACGAGGAATTTGGAAAAAAGCTTCAGTCTACTAATAGACGAAACGAGATGACTTTCAATCCAACCAAAAGGCATGTTAGAAAGTAAAACTTATTGGTTATTTAATATTTTATCATAAAATAAGATTGCTCCCGTAAAATGAAAGCCAAGTAAACTATAGTGTAAAAGTGACTTGCAAATTCTCTCTCGTGTATTATGAGAAATTTAAAAATTATATGTATACGGTAAATATAGGCTCGATGGTCGTTACAAATATTTAATATCAGTTTCGCTAAATCACGTTATTTTGCCGAAAGCTGCAGACATTTCAAATAAATATCTATGTTAAATGCTATTTCTTTAAGTTTTAATAATGTTTAAGAGAAATATTGTATTGAGAAAGAAAAATACCATCGAATTATTCCAGCTGAAAACTTTCACCATCATACATCAAACTTTAAATAATAAGTGTTCTATATGGACCTAAATTGATCAAGCTATTTTCATTTGATTTAATTAAATTCCATCCACATCATTTACTTAGATGGATTTTATTTTATTCCACCTCAATGAGTTCTTCACATCACTTTTGGCCGCGCACAGTATAACCAGCTGCCAGTTATGGTGTTTCTGGACAGATACATTCTAGTGATCTTCAATAAAAGGGCTTATTCCTTCCTTAGAAGTTGGTAACGTATTTATGATGCCTCAGGTGTTGTACATTTCCATGGGCGGCGGTGGCTCGTTTGTCCGCTATACCGTAAAAAAAGAAACACCGCTATCCCCGTTAAATAAACTGTGAAATCTAAATTTTCTCGCATGTAAACATGATTGATGTACTACACGAACAGTATCAGCAAAAAATACAGCGTTATCGAAGACTAAAGAAATTGGTACTGCAAGAAATAAAATACTGATGAAATAATCGAGCAAATTGAGAATGCTTAGGTACACTTTCATAATCACTGACCGAGGCGATTTAAAATCGATAATCTTAATTTTTCAGTTACATCGAATGAAAAGGAAAACAATAACCGAAAACTGAGCTAAAACTACCAAAAAGAGAAATTAAAACAGAGTTGGCCCCTGTGGCGATGTCCTAAAAATGCTGGCAGTACCTATTGCCTCATTGAGGCTCATTGGATAGTGATGGAAATTCGCAGGGCGAAGTAGCTGCCAGCCTTTGTGCTTTGGGTCTCCCGTGACTTCATCTTGTGTAGGTATCTATTCTATGTAAATAGAATACTTTGACTTTGAAAAGAGACAGAACTAACACTTTTTCACGCAGCATTTCGATGACTTGTTGAGCATAGATTGCTGGTCCAGTCTCTTTTGTATTTTTATGTAGTATGAAGATACCTTAACTAACAGAGTTTTATTAGTTCTTGTGGTATGATCTTGTCATCAACCAGTTGACCATATGATGTGATCCGTATTTACGATGTTATCAAAGCATAAAGCAAACGATGACTGTACGCCAGATCAATTACAGTCATCCTGAATCACATTATGCAAATGTATACCTTATCGCGTCAGGTATAAGTGTGAAAGTGTCCAGATGTCCTGATGACGTTTCGTTCTAGTGCATCACGGTGAATGTGGACTCTATTTCGTTAGGCATAAGTGTGAAAGTGTCCAAATGTTCTGATGATGTTCCGAGTGTGGCACGGCCCGGCACGGCGCGGGCGCATCTGGTGCAGATAGCGATTGTTGGTGTCTGAGGTCAGTGATGAAGGTCTGAGCGAACGTTTGAAAGTCTAATGCATTGTTGCTGTCTCTATGGAAACCTAGGAAACATACAGGGCCAGCAATTCATTCGTGTTGGCTTAAACAATCTATCAAACTTGTTACGATTCTCATCTCAATGGTGTCTTACAGAGTAGTAATGTGAGACAGGGTCACTACCTAATACACTTAACTCATCTAAGCGTGTACTTTCCAGGTGCTGTCTCCGAGTCCAAGAGTACCCCTCTTAGACCATGATTCAGGTTTTGGGAGTCTAGTAGGTAATAACAATGAGCGACTGCCGTCTGACCTTCGCAATCCTTAAAAGGGGAACCAGAAATACTGTATGATGTTTATGTTGCGACATATATGATAAAACCACGGGGATCAAATCACGGAGGATGTTAAAATTACAACACGATTTTATCATTTCCCTAAACAAATCTAGTGAATAGAACAAATCCCTAAATTGGCTCAGTTAAATGACAAAAATAATTTTACATGCGTTATGTCGGACTCCCCCCGCATGGTGGCGGGGTATACCGACTAAAAACCCCTGGGGGCATAGATTATACATATCTTAGGAGTCTCCCTCATCGTCCATCGCGGAGGATGTTATGGGATCATGGCGCGGAGCCTAGCACCATAACATCCCCGTCATACCTTTACTCCCCCTTGATCACTCACAACCCCCCTTACGTTACAAAGCAATGTAAGGGAAAACTGAACTTATAAATGTCATTGTTATTGAAACAAATTGATATCGTTTTGCAGAAAACAATATTGGCATTTACATAATGTCACGTTTAGGTTGCTGATATGACGATAGTGGTATGTTCGTAGCAGATTATTTACTTTACAATGTTGTGTAAATTGAATCATCATACAAGCGAAACAAAGCTAAGTACTTTAAAAATATAATAGGAACACGAAATAAAGATCCACTTGTGAAACGTATGAAAATAATGATGTCTTAATGGAGTTGATAAAAATAAGAACACTATGTAACTTAAATATGTACCAGATTACATAATTAATTATGTACTGTAACGATGGTAAACTCCTTTGATACTGGCCGCCGTTTATGGCTGATTTTAAAATGGGAATCTGTCATGCATTGAAAATTAACAGACACGCTCTCGGGAGCGCATTCGGATTTTAATTGTGATACCGCGAGGAGTAGAGTAAGGAGGGTCCAGACCTCACGTTATAGTAGGGACTTGGAGGGAATATCCTCCCAGAGTGTCTTAGTTAAAGAGTGAACTAACCTATTAATTTCAGAAAAGCAATAAAGGATATTTCAAACCGATACCTTATTGTCACAGTACCTACTCTTTATCATGTCTCTAATTTTAACCAATTTACTTTCTGACTTTTGACAAAACGCTTTCATTCAGAATTTATATGGATGACTGGTTATAATAAAAACAGTTGTTTTAATAACATCGTTAGAAATATTTCTTAGCTAACATTGTGAATATCTTTGCTGGCGTGATTGAAAGTAACTAATGTTGTTGGATACTGCATTCATAACGCTAGACGTGACTGAGAGCGCACTAAAATTGCAGCGAGAATGTTGTAATGATCGGCTTCATACTCGTATCCGTCGATATCGAAACGATAAAGAATAAGTACCTACCCGTCCAATACTAAAATATTGAAATATAACAAAAATACCTTACTACAGTTTTGTGAGTGGCTGGCTGGATGGCGCATTTAATAGTGACCATGCCTTTACGCTACTGTGGGTTCGATCCCCAACCTGGACAAACATTGGTGTCATGAATATTATAGTTGTGTTTCTTCGGTGGGTGTAATATAATAATTAAGTATGTATTTCAGTGTTTTATTTCTACTTCGTCTGTTGTTTGATATCTGTAACACAAGTGCTTAAGCTACTTAGTACGGAGTCAGGCCAATGTAAGAGATAAATAAATTATTAAATGCGCCAGACAATCACACCAATCAATCTGGTCTTAAACTAGGGCAACCCCTGTACTATGAGTACCAGATGACGATAATTAACTGGGGGCGTCAACCCAGAACAAGCAGATCCAAGAAAACTTAGAAAATGTAGATTATGTGAATTTATTTATTTGTATCCTATTTTAATTAGCAAATTGGCGTCTTCAGTCTATACTTGAAAGATTGTAACATCATCATCATGCCTGGCACCCGGGGCGGACATATCAAAATAAGTATATAGACAATTTCGAAAGGTGACCGACAATCTCTAAGCAATTGCAACAAGTACTTAACAATGGCTCGACCGATCGCTATTACAACACATTATCACAACATTATAGTGTCAAGCCCCAATCCGCTTCCTGACAAGCATTTCATTAGTTCTATTTGCATATTGGTAAGGCCTGAGACTTTTCCTCAGAGTACAAGGCTGTTTGATGTGCGTGAGTTGACTTCTCGAATACGTCCACAGTCTAATCGTGGCGGCCTGACGAACGTTTTAAAGAAATCGTAACATTGACGTAGGTTGATCGTGTTCAAGTTACGATTATCGCAGACGGATCACTTGATGGCAAGCCATGACTTACCATCAGGTACATGCGGCGTCTACAGGTGTCTATGGGCGCACATAGACAACAGTAGAGTACAAGTGCGCTGCCAACCTTTATTAACCCCTTTTCCCCGCCTTCGATGCCCTCACTCACTCGACGAAACACAGCGCAGGCGCTGCTTCACGCCGGTCTTCTGTGAGGCCGTGGTATCACTCATGCCGAAGCGTGACTCTCCCATGGTAAAAATTGTTTACGATACGTATGTATTACGCTATGATTTCAATTATTATTAGTAAATGAAATAAAGACAAAAATAAATACCGCTCTTATATTAACTCTAGACGTGTGTGTGCGCACCACTAAGACATACTAGCACTTATCTTTTCGTACGAAGCGTTGCATGCAACTTTCATAGCAACAACGTAATTTTCTCCGGTCTATTGCAGATCAACAACACGTTTACTCCAAAACGGGGAGTCCGGCGAAATTTCACCAATCCTATTGCGTGAGTTTTTTTTTATTTACCACCGCCCATAGACACCAACACCAGTAGAGTCACAAGTGGGCAGCTAGCCGGCCCATTCATTCCGAAACGTGGGTCTCCCACGATTAAGAGTCATCGAGACATCGTCTCTCGGACATACGAGTATAATAGACTTAAAACATTTGCTGACGGATCGAAACATCGTATGACAAATGTAAATTTTCATAAGTAATCAGTATCTACTTGGTATCTACCTAAATTAATAAAAAAAGATAGTTATCTTGATTTTCATACAACTTTAATCCACTTTGGAGGCCATTATCGCCTATAATCCTAATGAGGATTATCGATAAACCCTAATCTACATTTAATGATTTTCATACAAAATTTAGTCTTTACGACTTATCAATTTATATTATGAACTGTTACGGATCCAAAATTTATTTCAATGACAATCAAAACAATCATCAACAGCTGTTCCTTACATAACTTAACAATATAATGAATTTTTGTTATGCGCCATGAAACTCGACAGTAGGTATTTTGTTTAAATACAATCCACATCAATCACAATGTTTCAAAGTCATTTCCTAAAGTAACTATAGCTTAATTACTATGACTATAACCATGGCCATCTCTCAGCACGTCCGGAATCCGGGCACGCTCAGAAAAGCGCTCGGGCGCATTATTTTGGACCCTAGTTCACCCTTATTTAGGTGTATGATGATGATGGAGTCCAGCCTATTATATTTTTTATGTAATAGGTGGCAGATGAACAGACGGATCAACTAATGGTCAGAGGTTGCCGCCGCCCATAGACATCTGCAACACCAGTAGAGTCACAAGTGCGCTGTCAACCTTTAGCCCCCTTTCCCCCCAATTGGGCCTCAGGTACCTTAACTCACTCGATGACACACATTTCGAGCACAGCGACTGCTTCAATTCGACTTCTCGCAAACACACCCTCGCGTTTAGTTTTTTTTTATTATTTTGAAGGACAACAAGATGACCTCACTCCGCCTGATGGTAAGCGGCCGTGAGATGAATGTGAGGTTGACACTTGACAGGCACAAAAGAATAAGTTTTCCGTTCCTTTCATATCAAGTTTTGTTGACCTAATTTTCTAAGATTTTATAATTAATTAAAAGGCATTAGAATAACTAAAAATTTATTAAAGTTGCAATTTTTTAAATGTCGCATTTACGATTTAAAAATTATACCTAAACTAAAACTACCTACTGATGCAAATCTTGTAAATTGCATTTGTGTAACTAGGACTCTACAAGTTCAATGCAAACGCAAGAAATCATTATTTCCGATCCGCGTGGCTTGCATTTATGCGTTTTGATTGCAATTCCGAAATTTTACCGACACAATATCAAGTTATTTCTTTACAGATTGACAATAAGGCTTCAAGGTTTACTGCTTAATAAGTATTTTGGGCTGAGGTTACCTGTATGGTATTCTTGAAAACGTGTCGGTTTTTACAAACGAAAAATCCGACAGATTGCGTTGGATTTTTTTTTTTCTTTAAGCGATAGTTGGCAGATAGAGGATCACATCAGGCTAAGCGATTGCCGCCGCCCAGACAATACCAGTAGAGTCACAATTGCGCTACCAACCTTTTAACCCTCTTTCCCCCCGATTAGCGCCGCTGCTCCACCCCGGTATTCTGTGAGCCCGTAGTATCACTCCGGCCGAGCCGGCCCACTCATGCCAAAGCGTGTCTGCCTCACGGCAAATGTCCTTATGTCTCAGACACAGACACAATAGATAGACATACTAAGAACTAGACATTACAGCAATTTATTGTACAACTTCGGCGGTCTTATCACTTAAAGCGATTTCCACCAGACAACCTTTGTTCATAGGACATTTAATAAACAGAATAAGGGTAGGTGGTGCAATATTAGAGAAAGGAAATATGCGTCCTAAATATAAATGTATACCTCGACGTGACGCCGTCCGTACTCTGAACGTAGTTTCAACGGGTCACTCGTACAACTGGATAATTTTCCGTGTCATTCCTCATAACGCGGCGGAAGCGTCCGTCTGATCGGCGCTTGCGCAACTCGTTACTCAATGATCGATGGTGAATCGGTTCACTATGCCTATTATGTTTCTTTTTTGGTTTATTGCGAATTTACGGAGTAGAAATCTGATATCCTACATGATAAAAATCTATATTTTTTATAAGAGCAATTTTCGGACCGCACGTTTTGGGACATTAGTTCCACTTTGCAACAATAGATGGCGCTGGGCGTCGATTACATCGCGTTAGTGTTTTGCCTTTTCGGGTTTGTCGATGTCAATAGAATTTACCTCTTTATCGCATAGATTTAAAAATACTTATTTTTTAGTTAGTAGATACTACTAATGGAACTCGGTCGGTACTTTTTATAGAGAGAGAGAAGTTTAATAAGTACCTAAACCGAAAAGGCGAAACACTTGCACGATGTAATGAAAGCCCAGCGCCATCTATTGGTTTAAAGTGGAATTAATGTCCCGAAATGAAGTAAGTGCAGTAAACAGTAACTCGTTTGAGATAAATAATATATATTCAATTTATAGAAACAGCTTTACATTTTTACAATTTTAAAATATTCGTAGATAAGTTTAGACTAAGTGCCCGCCCTCACTTCGTTTCGGGATTCTTAATTTTACCGATAGATGGCGCTAGGTTTCGATTACATCGCTCTAATGTTTCGTGTTTTCGGATTGTGTTAAAGTCTGTCAATTGATTTTACCACTTTGTAAATATGTATAGGGAATAATATAAGTACGTATTATTATTTCGATGATGAATGTTTTCACGTCTCTCTCACTCACGAATGGCTCGAAGTGGCACTCGGTTTATTTATACGTTCATGACATTGATTTTCGAGGGGAACTCGTTTTGAAATTGGTCATTGCATGCTCAATTAAAGGCACCCAGTTGTTCGAGTCGTGAGAGGTTTTTATATGCATTTATTTATTCTTATCCAGTCAGATATAAATCTTAGTGTAGACTCGGTGGCGCAGTTGGATGCATAGTAGTAAAAGTGATGGGCTTGAGCGTCCTGAGTTTGATTCCCATAATTGGCCAAAAATTTTACCTACCTTAATTTCGTGCGGTGAAATTCTAAATTTCAGTCCGGAGTTTTTTTATATACCTATATATTGAGGACAATCAAGATGACCTCACTCTGCCTGATGGTAAGCGGCCGTGAGATCCAAATATGCATAGGTATAAGTGGCCCGCCCTCATTTCGCTTCGGAACCGTAATTCACAAATGAACCAATAGATGGCGCTGTGTCCAATTACATCGCGAAAGCGTTTCGTGTTTTCGGTTTACCTACCTATAAGCCTTGTCGTTGTCTATAGAATAGAATAGAATAGAAAATGTGCTTGTGTCATTTAAATCCTCCTCCTCCTCATCATCATCGTCCTCGTCATCATCATCACCATCGGCCATCCCTCATTTCATCCTCTTCATTTTTCTTTATAAATCTCTTTATATATAGTATAGAAAAAGATTTTAAAGGGTATATTCGACGGCCTCGATGGCGCAGTGGCTAAGGTGTTCGCCCGAAGTGCGAAAGGTCCGGGTTCGATTCCCGGTCCAGTCAATTTAGGAAACTACATTTTTTAAGCTGTCTTGGGTTTGGGTGTTCTGGGTTGACGCCCCCAGATTATCGTCATCTGGAACTAATAGTACAGGGGTTGCCCTAGTTTGAGACCAGGTTGATTGCATTTATTTATTTTTTATTTATTTAAAACTAGTGGCCGCCCGCAACTTCGTTTGCGTGACCTATATGACTCTTGACTTAAAGATGATTATTATTTAAATAGATATAAAAAAAATATTACTTATTATAAATGTTCGTTTATAGGTTAATAGATTTTTAAGGCGGCTCGTTGATATTTCATACGAACTGCTAAGGAATGGAACAACTTGCCGGCTTCTGTATTTCCAGAGAGCTACAATTTGGGTGTCTTTAAGTCAAGAGTGAATAGGCTTCTTCTGGGAAAGCACGCTACATCTTAGACCTCATTGTCACTCTCCGTCAGGTGAGATGAGGTCAAGTGCAAACCCATTTAATATTAAAAAGAAATGATATCAACTTCTAATGAAAGTAACCTCCAAATTATTTTTTATTCCATTAGGGGATGTAAGTATTCTATTAAAGTTTGAATCTTATATTTTATCCATCAATTCTGTCAAAGAATGTGTATGCCAAAGTTGGAGTGGACTGGGCCAAGGAATCACGTAGTCCCATGAACAAACTTTTGGAACCCCCTTTTCGCTCCATTGGGGGTTTAAGTTCGGAATATCCTTCCTTATAGGATCTCATTCAAAAATGCTCATCACATTTGTCAATTTTCCATTCCATTTTATTCCATATTTGTTATAGTGGAGCTGGGCTCTTAGAGTTCCAAACCAGATGTTCCATGATCTTTGGTTTTTTTCATGGCATCATAAAATGCTCATCAATCTGAACAACTTTTGTTAAAGTGCCATTGACCTACCTCTTATAGTTTAGCTGGGCTATTGTGGTTCTACATCAAGGAGCCTGGTCTTCAAAATATAATATATCCTATAAGTTGCCCTGATATTACAGCTACACAATAAAAAAAGTTTCATTCAAATTGGTTCAGTAGTTTCCGAGATTAGCGCGAACAAACAGACAAACAGACAAACAGATAAACAGACAAACAGACAAACAGACAAACAGACAAACAGACAGACAAAAATTTTAAAAATCATTGATTCATGTTCTGTTACTGTTTTTTAGTCGTCCTAGGTTATTTTGAGATAAATATCTTCAATGTACAGACACAGCTTTTTTACATTTTTATTATATGTATAGATATAGATATTTTAACCAAAATCGTTCGAGCCCAAACACCATTACGTTCTCATAATGACTGCACTAATAGAAAACCTAGAAGAGCAAAAACGGCAATGAAACCCAAAGTTATATCATTACTTTTTATTAAAATACCGTCATGGGTTCTTGTGTATAAAGCACGCTTCGCAATCAGACATCTTAACAAACACCAAAAAAGATAATAAAAAAAACAATACGAAGCAATGCAACGTGGTTTCCTAAGTGTAAATTGCTTCCAATAGGTACCTATAACTTTGAATAAATTTCAATTAGTTACACACAATACAATAGATCTATGTCAAATCGGTACACTGTCCTAGGGTTGACAGGTTTTCAAACGAAACTGTCCTCAAAATCATAAACGCAGGAAAAAATAAAAACAAAATGGATACTTATTATGATTTTTCAGCGCTAATTGCTCCACTGAGGCTAAGCTTTGGAGATACGATGTGATACGAAATTAGATGGCATTATAAACTGTTATATGAGTAAATAGTTTTTCATCTAGAACATGTCCAAGACTGTATATTTTATGTTAAAACCTTATTGTACTATATGAAAGCAATAAATATTATGACTAACATATTCGATCGGGAGAGGGTCCCCCGGGAAGTTTTAAATTTCTCTTCATCCCGTGTATTTTTGTATTGTTTAATACGAAATGATCATGGATACAATACACCAATTTTAGGTATACTTAATTTGTATCCAAATACACGTGTAGCAGCCCTATTGTAGCCAGGTGCACGCAATTTAGGATACTTGACATCTAGTTACAAAAGCATGCAGATTATTCAAATAAACTGGTTTTACTACATTCAGTACCACGATTCTAATGGTTTAGGGTTTGTAAGTATTGATTTTAGGGTATTTGTCATTGATCGGTCATAAGTCTTTGGTAGAATCAGATCTTTGAGGAGCAATGTCACTGTTGATAATAAACGTACTTACGACCATCGAAATAGAGGTCGCATATCCGAATCCTAGCGCGCACTTCTGGATTTTTATTATATGCATGTGCTTAATTGTACCACTAGCTCGGTGGTAATGGAAAACACTTACAAAATGAGTTTGTATGTATGAAAGTTTCCTGAAGAAACCTGCACGTTTTTTTCAGTTTCTCAAACTTAGGTATAAACGGAAACTGGGAAGACCTAGAGATAGTTTCTACCACGGACGCAATGGATTGATCGACGTCGATTGAACTTTTCCGTCTACACTGACCGATCTACATCCGATCGATGATGTAGATCGGTCAGTGTAGACGAAAAAGTTCATAATCATAATCATAAGAAAAAAAATGTTTTACAGGGTTTTCTCATACAAATAAAATTCGGGTTATATGCCCTAGTAACAACCTTTTACGGTGGTAAATGAATAATTTAATTGTATTGAAACCCACGATATAATTTATTGTTTATTATTGTCTGGTTTTGCGCGGCGCATTTACAAATCGTTTACGTTGTGACCTACCTACCTGCTTATTTATGCAAATAATAAATTAGGTTTCATTGTAAACAAACCTTGAGTGAAATAAATAATGTCTAAAAGATAATGACAAAGTATTTTCAACAAAACCCAGTGTGTAGTGTAGTATAAATATTCTATATAGGTCAACCGAAAAAGCAAACCACATTTGCGATGTAATTGACACCAAGCGCCATCTATAGGTTGCATGGGAAACTAATGTCCCGAAACGAAGTGAGTGCGGGCCACTAGTTAGAAGATAAAATCAACGAATCCTTATTGAATGATAATACGTATAAAAGATAATTTTATTATAACTATGCATTCTTATTGAATCGATCAATTAGCACGCATCATTGTACGCATTTGCGTGCGAAGAAGGCATCATAATTAATGCAAATAGATTCTGTACACGTGTCCACATAGCATAGTAGCTATACTCTTAAGTTGTAGGAAATCTTTATGTTATGCGTCGTATACTATACTCCACAGTATGTGGTGAAAAAGAATAATTGTATTATTTTATTGCATAACTAATAGTGGCCCGCACTCACTTCGATTCGTTATTTAACTCAAACAACTACCAATAGATGGCGCTGAGAGTCAATAGCATCGCGCAAGTGTTTCGTGTTTTCGGTAAGCTTTGTTGAAGCTGTCGAACTTCGCTTCAACTTAATTTTTATAGTTCGTTTATCCCCTTTAAAACAAAAAATAAAATTTGATAACTCACAGAGACCTAACAAGTATTTTTTTTATCTGTCCTAATAGTATCTAAGTCCCTCATAATCACATACCATCAGGTGAGATTGCGGCTAAATGGCTGACTATTCTGACTTTCTTTTGAATTATTTATAAAGAGGTAAATTGTATTGAAGCTAGCAAACCGAAAAAACAACACTTGCGCGATGTAATCGATGCCCAGTGCCATCTAGTAGTACCACTTAAAACTAAATTGACTAACACAACTACTAGTGAGTAGTTTATTAAATAATTGTGTATTAAATCGAAAGAATGACAAGTATACACACACTTGAAGATAAAATAGATTTACGTGAACTGATAAAGAATACATAATAAATATAATGAGAATCCAGTTGAACGTATAATGAATTTGTTCGCAATGCAAGGTATTCGTTTTCCCATCGTTCTGCTCAGTGCATTGTGAATGACGACTAGTGATGCACAAACCTCGACTCATTGAGTTCATTTTTTTATGTGTTACGTAGCAGACGAGCAGGTGGATCACCTGATGATAAGCGATTGCCGCCGCTCATAGATACCTGCAACACCAGTAGAGTCACAGTGCGCTGCCAACTTTTGACCCCCTTTCTCCCAATCGGGCCTCCGGTACCCACACTCTCTTGACGAAACACAGCGCAGGCGCTGCTTCACCGGTCTTCTGTGAGGCCGTGCTATCAGATCGAGCCGGCTCATTGATGCAGCGTGGCTCTCCCATGGTTTTAAACTCAACTTTTAAAGCCTCGACGTTTCAAGTCTTACTTTTGAAACCTCAGGTGTCTAATTCTATTTTTGAAAACTCGACGTGGATTGGCTGGACCCAGTGAGCTCGGTAGCATCGGTAGACTTGAGTCTAGTCGAGATGAGAGCTCGCGAGCCACGCCTTGAAGCTTCAAGAGTTCGAGCCTTCAAAAGAACTGATAAAAAGATCGAGTCTTGTACATCACTATCAACGATCTTTATGAGGTCTGGGAGCGCGAAATACAATACTTACATAAATTTAGTTTAAGTTTGAATGAACTATTTCGTAATTTAAGTAAACTATGCATAGAACGTGTTAATTGAATTAATTGACGTAATTTGCTGCCTTATTGAAAAAAAAAAAAAAGTAATTGTGACATTTTGAGAATGTCTTTTTTTTAAAAAAAAAGAGCAACTGCTGAGTTTCTTGCTCGTGTCCTCTCGGTTTCGAAAAACTACATTCCGAATCAGTGGCACCCCTATTTTGTGCTAGTGGTAAACAGATTGTCATTCATAAGTTTTATGTATGGACCTAAATTGAATAAACTATTTTCATTTCATTTCTGATATGTATATTCACGAATGACGTGATTATTTATTATTATAAATAGGAAAGTGCGTGGGTCCAATTGTTTGTCCGTCTTTCTTGGCTAACAGAACTACGAATTGACGTGATTTTTTTAATTTGAAGGGATACAGAGTGCCATGGGTTACTTTTTGTCTTTTTCTAACGATAATGAAATTAATAATATTATAAAGTTACCTTTGGTCTCTCCTTTCTAACAAGAGTGAAACTAGTAATTAATTATGTAGGTATTGTATGTACCTCCCTAAGAAATCGGCACCAAAAACATAAAGATTGTCATGTACCTATGTATTTTCGTGTATCAAATCAAATAGGCAAACTTGGATCGGAGAATGGCGTCGCCTTGGTTGCTAGCGCGTAAAAGGCATACAAATGTTTTATGAATCCTATCTTGTGACCATGTGACCTGTTAGAAGATGTCCAATCTATATTTAGAGGCTGTCCGACTGGTTTGCGCGGGGAAAAACGCTAGAGATTACTCGAGCAACCATTTTCATACTACATTGGTTATTATTGATCGGATTAGGTAGTACAATTTAGGGTCAATGTCCCCAAATATCACATTAGTATGGATACTCCCACTTAATTGCTTTTTCTCTTATTATAAATAAAAAATGAAAACAAATACTCGATCATAGTAATCAAGTCATCGCTACTATGATGGGGTTAGGCTTAATCACCACGCTTGCCTAATGCGTGTTGCTGATCACAAACTCGAGGTTATGTGCAAAAAATTCGAAACATAAAGTGCTTTTTTGCTGAACTCAGCACTCCAACATCACGGTCCAATACTTGAACCGCTAAACCAACTGGGCGATATCATTTCAATCAAAATATTTAAAAAAATCTTGATAATCGATTAAAATTAGTAATAATTATGACAGTTCAAATATTTTTCGCTAATTACACCCGAAGGCCGCGTTTCGCCATGCGCCGACGCACTATCACCACGACTGGTTAATTGCCATGGTTTATTGAGACACTACGTAGTTATTTTTTTTCTAGATTGCCTACCAATTAGTTGCCAACTTAATATTTTTGCGTCCTTGTCTAATTGCCTAATCGCAGATATTCTTTCTGTAGACTTTGATTCAATTATTAATTTGTTAATTGAGTAAGGTAGTTACTTGCGTTATTTTGAACAACGTTATTGAATAATTGTTCTACGTAATGGTTTTTATTTGACAATTCAGTAAATAAAGTGCTATCACTGCACTGCACTTTTACTGTTATCTCGCCTAACAAGATATTGAACCTCCGCTTCTACGTCTGATCGAAGAATCTAAGAAAGTCTGCGAGTTATTTGATTTGAAACGTTGAAGCAGAAGTTGGTTTCTGGAGGAAAGAGCTCTCCGCTGAATCCGCAGCCTCACAAGAGGCTTCATACGACTAACGGTTTTAGACAGATCTTAAAATTTTGATGAGTGCTATACTATTTGGATGGTGGTTGGCTGGATACATCACCTGGCTGGGTAGTTGAATTGCTTGTAACGATGGTATCATATTTTTTACCAAATCACTTCCCAGGTCTCCTAAGATCAGCAGCCTAACGAGAGGCAAAGCTTACTACGACTAACGGTCTTCGGAATTTTATGTGTGCTACGATTTGAGCCAGATGCTGGTCAGGGAATCATCTAGCTCGATGGTTGTAATTACCTACCTGCAATGATGATGTCATCTTTGCAACCCAGTCATTGGCAATGACTCCATTGCTCAGGTCTCCTAAGATCAACAGCCTAAAGAGCGAATAACGGTCTTCGACACGTCTTCCGATTTTGATGTGTGCTACTATTTAAGCCAGATGCTGGTAAGGAGATCACCTGGTGGTAGTAATTGCCTGTAACGGTGTCGGCTCGGCTCCGGAACGGCTGCCGACCATGACTGCGCACGCGCACGTTGCTTAGGCGCGAGCGGTGCGGAAAAATATCTTACGCATTACAAGTATTAATTATAATGCGTTTCTCTAGGCGAGGGGATAGACGCAGGACCGCAATTGGACAGCGTAGCTGGAGTCTCTATTTAACCGACTTAAAAAAAGGAGACACCCCTTTCATCATCAGCAACCCACACTCGTCCACTGCTGGACATAGGTCTCCCGTAATGCACGCCACCGCTCCCGATTTTCGGTCACTCTCATCCAGCCCACACCAGCCAGCCTTCGAATGTCATCCCATCTTGTCGCAGGGCGTCCAACACTACGCTTACCGACATCCCTTTAACCACCTTATATCAACCATTCTGAGCAAGATTTGTTCTATGACGTTTGGAAATGCGTCGAACGCAACGCCCAAAAACGCGAGTGCATGGAGGTCGCCACGCCAAGACGCTCAAAGGACGCTAGGTGTGGGGTCACTCTAAGGCAGAAACAAAAGCAAAACTAGATCCGAAACGAACTGAGTGGGCAACTAGTCATGAATAAATGGTTTGTATTTGCCTACAAAGATTGCAAGATTTCCGCTTCATTGCAACCGCAAACAACGTACGCAAAAGTCAAAACAACCGAATAAAATCACTGATCAGAAAATCAGTTTCATGAAACATTAGATACGCGGGAACCGATCCGGTGACCCGGAGTCGGTTGTTTAGCCAATTGAGCCCAATTGCGACGCCGTCGGAGTCATACTACTTACGAGTTACGGTGCGCAAGCTTCTTTTTGTGTAGATCTTCGGCCAGGGGGGGAGCAATTCTCATGCGCATATTGAAGCCGAATTTAGAGATTTCATACATTCATCCATACAAATCCCTAGCCGACTTCAATGGCAAAGCAACCCCCTTGGGATGCCAGATGTAACGAGAAATCTCGTTCTGGTACGAGATTCGCAATCTCTGTGCGAGATTTTTTTATGTTAGGTGGGAGACGAGCGGACGGCTCTCCTGATGAGAAACGACTGCCGCCGACCATAGACCAGCAATACCAGAGGAGTCACAAGTACGCTGCCAAACTTTTAACCCCCTTTCCCCGCGATCGGGCTGCCTGTACCCTCACTCACTCAGCGAAACAGCCTCCTCATGGCGCAACGTGGCCCTCCCGCGAATACGAGATACGAAACTCATTAAAATCTCGTACGTTTGTTTGAGAATTTGTGCATGTAAAAAATAATTTTTACTTTTAATTATTTTTTTACCTACTTAATTGATTGATATAAATCAATTAAGTAAATATTTTCACGCTCATCACTAGATAGACTCATTGTCATCATAAAACATAATACTTAATTTTTATAGTCTTTGAGCGGGGAAAACATTTAAAGTGTGTATAGATAGGTAGGTATTAGAACATAATGTTTTGATTAAAACTAGCATTAATCCATGATTTCATTTGTTACTTGAAGCAAAACATGTAAATACCTACCTATTATAAATACCTACGTAAGAAGTGTACATACATACACATTCTTTAAACGTTTAACGAGATATTGTGAGAATAATGTATGAGATGTTGTGTAGATAATATTTCATATTAGGTAAACTTTATTGGGCGGAATTGGCTTCACACTGAATTCCTTAAGAGCAAGCCCACCAGCGGCAAACAAAACGTGCACCTGATCGGCAGGCCGTGGGTTCGAAGCATGCACGAGGTGAGGCATCGTGAGGAAACCCGCACGTTTCAGATAGTTTAACTTAGTTTAACTTATGTAAACGGATATTATGAGGGAAACCTTTGAAGTGGTTCCGATGTATAGAAACAATCTGTGTTCTTTGCTAGGTCTGTATTATTTACATAATCAGGTAAATAGATAATCTAATTCACTTTCTTTACACGTTAATGATTAATTGCCGCTCTCAGAGACGTGAATAAACTTTTATTATGACTTAAGGAAAATATATTGACTCTTAATTTAATACCCATAAAGAATATCCATAATCAAGATAGACTATTAAGATTAATAAATGACGTTTTTGAATGCGGCAGTGAGTGTGGCAATAATTGCCGCACTCAGAGACGTTAATTACACCTTAATTGTCACTTAAGAAAATATTGACCGTTATTTTAATAGACATACAGACTATCCATAATTAAGATAATGAGCATTAAGGTTAAATTACGTCTCTGAGTACGGCAGTAAGCTGACAAAGCACTTCGTGTTGGTACCTAACTACCTACACTCATGTTAAGTGTGATTATAACTTGTGCAACCCAAGGGTCGTGGGTTCAAGCCCCGATGAGCGCAAACGTGTTTAGGAAAAGTATAGATACTTATTGCTTGTATAAAACTAGCTGTTACCTGCAACTTCACTCGCACAATCTAAAATAAGTTTTACACCAATACAGATGTTTGTAGATGAAATAATTAAGTTGAGTCTGGGTGTTCGTAGAGTAAAATCTTCTTTGTTTCTGGCTTCCGTAAGGGAAAGCCTTAATTTGGGACTAAGAAAAATTATGTTGCCTTAATTTGTGGATTATCTTCATATTTTTTTTTGTTTGATATGTGGCAGACAAACAGACGGATCACCTGATATCCTGATTTTATATCTCTCTAATGCGGGTGAAAACGCGGGGCAGAACTTACTAGTTCCTACTGGTATAAAAAGCTATAACTTTCTTAAAATTATCTCGTTCGTCCTTACAACGAAAAGGAATGACATACAGACAAACAGACTTATTCGTTGCGTTTGTAAGTGCATTATTATCATCATACGAAGACTCAACTGGGGTCAATGAACTGAGACGTTACTACGTACGTGGAAATATTGTTGTCATTCCTCCAATACATACAACATCAAACATAGGCAAATTATATGCTGTGTACACAAAATTACCTAAAATAATAAATAACACTTATGGATTTTTGTAGAGTCATCATAAACTAAGTATAAGGTTTTTGAAGTAAACAACGTATCATTTGGTTGTGATTGTGTATAACAATTAACAAATTGATGCATTTATTTTGTCTGTGGTCAATAAATGTTTTACTTACATTCTTGCCTACTCATTATTAATTATGCGACCTGTAGCGCTACCATGAGTTGACATCTAAAACTGACATAACGTAAACTATTGCTCTGTCTCTTTCAAATGTGATGCATTTGAATGAATGAATGAAAGGGACAAAGCGATAGTTTTCGATAGCGAGTATAGTATTTCAAACTCATGGTAGTGCTACAGAACTAACAAATGCAAATGTCAAATTCCCATATTTCCCATACCTACATTTTTGATCTGTCAAAAGCGGCCAAAATGTATGGTACTGACACCATTATACCTACCTACCCGTCTATATGTTAAATCTGCATAAGTGATTAATCACAGACCAAGAAAAAGATAATGGATAATTTAAAATCTGAGTTTAGTTCGCGCCCCACTTAACTACAATGCTAAATTAACTACGAGTAATTTAATTGGCAGTTATGTAAGGTAATCCTTTAAAAGTAATATTAAGGGTTTTTGAGCGTCTAATAATTATACCTAAGTAGTTATCTAAGTACCTAGACAAATGCAGAAAAGTCCATTATTAAGCTATTGTTTTCTTTTATACCCAGTCATTAAAACCTACCTACATAGATATTTTACAATCACGATTTACGCCGTAATTTATTGATAGACACGACTCAAGACAATGCATAAGTAATGATCAAAAATAAGTTTGTTATTAGCACACGGAACATTACTTTATACACCATATATTTAAAAGTAAAGAAAAATCAGCCTATACATACATACCTAGGTATACATTCCCACTGCAGGGCAAAGGCATCCAGCATAAGAATCAAACTACTATGATGGGATTAGGCTTAATCACCACGCTTGCCTAATGTCAACAAAAACCCCGGCTATTCGACCCGGGATTTGAACCTAGGACCCCGAGGTGGTCCGATACATAAACCACTAGACCAACGGGACGTTAGATATGTTATGATACATTAATCCTTATTTAGAAAGTGAAGGATTCATTATAATGACTTTAAGTACTTGTACTTAGAGATAACACCCACATAATGTTTAATGACCTTTTAAAGACAATTACACAAGGTTAAGGGTACGGAATCACACACATTCCAGGTAATGTGTCATTGAACAGGAATCAAACCCATTAGGGTACTTTATTAATCATGACGAGGACTCTACATACGAGTAACTCTTGGCGATAATAAGATGTTTTATTCAAAGTCAATCTAATTAGATAGGTAGTTACCTAAATTAAACACTAGATTTAAAACCTTAAGAGATTCGTGGAAGGCAATAGTTTTAAATAATAAATAGGCAAATTTAAATCCGATAGAGCCCTTTTAAGGACACAAATCACATACCAATACAAAGTCAAAACATTTCACATTTGAACACAAACAAAATGTTAAGTAACCAAAACAATGCAGAAAGTTTAAAAAGTAAATAAATGTAGGTATACTTTAGAAACCAAAAATAACTAATTGAATTCCAAAAGTTTCACTAATTACTTACTTAAATTCTTAATCAAAAGAGTTATAAACATTGATTAAAATAATTGATTATAGGTAGGTACTCATTACACCTTGTTACAATTAAAAGTGACAAAGTACTTTTTAATTCATAAACTGAAAATGAAAAAGAAGCAATAAAAACAATTCAAAGAAAAACAAAGACAAAAAAAACAAGGTAAAGTTTCACTTGTTACTTAAATTCTCGTAACAATTTAATCATAAGACTTATAAACATTGATTGTACTCATTACAACTTGTTACAATAAAAGTGACAAAGGTACCTTTTAATTGATAAACAGAACATGGAAAAATAAGCAATAAAAACAATTCAAAGAAAAAATAAAGATAACAACAAGCTGCAGTTAATGACGAAAATACCTATCATTCATTATTTTTTATTAATGAGGGACAAAGATAAAAAAAACTTGCGGTTCCACATCATTTACAAGGTATTGTTGTAAATGTCATGATTGTAAACCTCCATCCATCATCGACATTTAAAATTACAACATTTCTGCATCTACCTTCAACCGTCGAATTTCCCAATCAAAACAAAGCGCGAAGTTTAACAAAGTTTTAAATCACACTTACCGTAGCCCCAGTTAAGATCCGGATATCCACAAATAAACAGCACTCACAAGCACAAGTCACAGTAAAAAGTTGATCACTTAAATAGAGCGTAGTTAGTGAAGTAACTAAATAACTCGGTGTTTTGCAGTCGTGGGCAGTCGACACGCGTGTCCGGGGCGGCGCGCGCGCTTGCACTGTGCCTGGCTGGCGCGAGAGCGGCCGGCGTGTCCACTGGACTCCGACGGTTGTCAGCGGAGATAATGATTGCATGCTGATAGGGCTGTCCAAAGACCAAAATGCCATACAGCAGTTTGCATTCGCGCCTAAAGTTAACCCGGTCTGGGCAGTACCAATCAGCTCACTTAAGGCGCGGATCCACCGTTGTGGACCAAACGGCCAAACAGACAAGACCGGGCAGCTCACTTTAGGCGCAGATCCACCGTTGTGGGCACTATAATAAGTCCTCCAACCGATATTCGGCTACATGGCCCAATCTTAACGATCAGAACGAGATAAAGCTTTTATAAGGCTCAAATGTGTGCGCAAACACAACTACACACTCTATTCCCTTACCCTCTTAATTATCCGATGGGACACTAGTGTGACACGACTGAAGAGAGATCGGGTGCAGTAGATCTTAACGTGCTTTCCGAGCCACGGGGGTACAAGACCGCTAACTTCCAGATATCGGGCTGACACTGATTCTTTGAACAGAAAAACTCAGGTAGGTACCAACCATACAAGTTTTTGGCCAACGAACCCGGGCACTCCAAGCGCAGCCCTCGCTTTGAAGTGCGACTTACTGGAAACCTCTGCGCCACCAAGACAGTCAAAATGTAGTCACTAGACTTGTGACGACATCGCGACACAATCAGCTAGCAGTGACAGAGCTAAGATTAAAAAAAAAAGATGAAAACTCTTATTGTAAAACATAAAATCGAAGTAATAAATCCATTCAGTAGTTTTTACGTGAAAGAGTAACAAACATCCATACATCCATACATCCAAACAAACTTTCGCCTTTATAATAGTAGTAGGATAAATTGATGACCCGTTTAGCGCAATGGTTTGAGCGCCGGTTGAGACGTAAGGGTCGCGGGTTCGATTCCCGTACCAACACAAATGTTTGTTGATGAAACAGATATTTGTGTTGGGTCTGGGTGTTTGTAGTACCTTCGTTGTTTCTGGTTTCCATAGTACAAGGGAAAACCTTAGTTTGGGACCAGAACAATGGATGTGATGTTGTCTCAATTTATTTATTTATTTAAATTTTTAATGAGTTCTGCTTTACCCAGACGCTGGCAACCCTACTAACATCGCCACCGCGGTGCTAGAAAACGTATAAAATCGCGTGGATGCTGTGTGTTTGCCAATAAATTACGGGCAGCCTTGATACGGCAGAAAGCACACGATCGCCGGCGCGCTGGACCACGCTGGACCACGCCAATTATTGGCGCTGCAGCGTTGCACACACAATCCGAGTGGTTATAAATGATAGATTCGCTCAGATGATTACGTTGAGCTGTTTTTCTAATCTAAATACCTAATTGACATTTACAAACCAATTACACTTATAAATGCTCACTTGATCATCTGCTGAAATGTTATTTAATTCGTATAGAAAGAAGAAAGAAAGAAAGAAAGAAAAAATATTTATTTGGGCACACAAAATAGTTACATACATGGAGTTACACATCAAAACGCACTTAAAATTATTGCACATTAATCAAATGGAACGTAGGTATGTGTAACTAGTACAATTCAATAAAACCATGTGACCAAAATGGTTTCAATAAAACCATGTGACCAAAAATTTTAGTATTGTTTTTTAACTTATGGGATAATGATTAATATTATAGGCACTTTTTCTAATTTAATTTATTTATGCCATCATTTTTGAAAAACATAAGTACTTAGGTAAGTATCTTGTGTATTATGCTTCCAGGCAAACACTAAATGATACGATTGTAATTTCATTACTGGCAAGCTGTGATCTCTGAACATAAATATATTGTGCTCTTAGATTCTAGTTAACTGCATTAGGAAGTTTTATCTATGTTAGATATCATTTATAAATAAATAAATAATTTAGGTAAGTAATAAGTAAATCTACATCCCATTAACCACGTATGACCAACTATTCTGAACAACAACACCTTTGGTTAATTCATTCGCATTACTTACAAAATATCAACTGTTCATACAAAGTCAGTCCCGTGATATGGTAATTTTGTCGAAAAGTCGAAAATTTTCCGAAAAATTCCATAACTCATAGAATAAATGTTGTTCTGAACTGTTAATATAAAACGTGTTTAAAGGGTAAAAAATATGTTTTCCGATACATACCTACTGTATAGAATCGACGTACGACACCTAATTTGTAAGGTAGAGCTTAGTTTGTCATCGTAAACGCTGGAACCTCAAAATTATGCTACTTATTTGTGTTTGTTGTTTTATGCTATTGTCTTTATTTCTTTTTTTTAATGTGTAGTTGTGGCCTTGTATGTTGTAATGTCGGGTGCGAGCAAAAAACTATTAAGTAAAATATTAAAAGCGGAATCCACTTGTGACCACGGCTGCTGCAACGTAGCCGTAAAATACAATGTAAGTATGTAAGTAGGTATCTCGCGTTAAGTCCCGTTTTAATACTTACTTTATAGTTATAATGCAACGCGAAAATCTAAAAACACTATCAAATATATATTTTTTTAAATATGTAACTACCGGAACTTATTTCCTCGTGGTTCTCTGGAAAATGAAATCATTGGATTGTTGCAACATCCATCTCATACACTAGAAATTCCTATACCAGAACAGAAACATTAATAAGACATTATCAGCCTTAAGTATCTGTAATAAGGTACACATTCCTATAACCGGCTTTCTTCATCGTCTACTGTCAAATTCGTAGACATTTTCTCGAGAAAAGCGTGACGCGATGACCTCAATGACGCAATGGCGTGGCGCGGACTGTACTTACATGTCGATTAACGAGGTCTCGAGTTTGATTCCTGGTCACTGGTCAAGTTATAATTTGATAGTTTGGTTAGCTAATGGCCATTCTTGGCTACTCGAAATCGTGATCTGTATTTTCCATTGCAAATTATGTTATATTAACCTATTTGACAATATCTTATTTACATTACGTACTTAGGTCTTAATTTGTTGTAAAGTATCAAAAGTATTTGTTTGACCGAATTCGTATTAAAAATGTTTTTTATGCGAATTTGCAAAGTCAATGGCTCAGTGGCTAATGTGTTCACCGAAGCGCGAAAGGTCCCGGGTCCGATTCCCGGTCAAATCAATTTAGAAAAGTTACATTTTCTAAATTTTCTTGGGTCTGGGTGTTCTGTCTGTCGTCCCCAGTTAATTATCGTCACCTGGTACTCATAGTACAGGGGTTGCCCTAGTTTGAGACCAGGTTGATTGGTGTGATTGTCTGGCGCATTTATTTTGTTTTTTATGTCATAGAGTTAATGTTCGTAAAAAACTTGGGCTCTCCTTTTGCTTATCATCAGCTGACGTGAGCCAATATACTGTGCCACTATAAAAAAAATACCTTTTTTTTGCCAACATTTCCCCCGTCACATATTCCGCAGTAATACAACAATTTTCCAATCAGCATCTATAAGTGATTCAAACGCATACATGATTCCGAGCAACGACCTGCGAATTATGCGGATTGAAAACTGCAACGAAAATGGAACCGCAACGATTTCCACGATGGGTCGGTAGCACGCAGCCACGGCACGGGTAATGCAGCTTTGTATTCTTTTATGTGATAGGCAGCAGACGAACAGACGGATCACCTGATGGTAAGCGATTGCTGCCGCCCATAGACACGTGGAACACCAGTAGAGTCACAATAGTGTTGACAACCTTTAAGCCCCTTTCCCCCCAATTGGGTCTCAGGTACCCTCACTCGAAGAAACACAGAGCAGGCGCCGCTTCACACCGATGCTCTGTGCCATTCATGCTGAAGCGTGACTCTACTTCGGCTGTAGGTAATACAGAGAAATAGGGATTTCATATTTAAGATTAAGCTAATCCCATGATAGTAGCAATGACTTGATTTCTATTATGAAGGCCTGTTTGCCCTACAGTATATAGGTTGACGACCCGTTTAGCGCAATGGTTTGAGCGCCGGTTGAGACGTAAGGGTCGCGTGTTCGATTCCCGCACCAACACAAATGTTTGTTGATGAAACAGATATTTGTGTTGGGTCTGGGTGTTTGTGGTTCCTTCGTTGTTTCTGGTTTCCATAGCACAAGGGAAAACCTTAGTTTGGGACCAGGACAATGTATGTGATGTTGTCTCAATTTATTTATTTGATACTTTACTGCTGGTGTCTTTTGTTTTTCATTGAAAATCAGTCGAAAATAGCAATCGTAAAAGAAATGTAACCTGTACCCAATGCAACTTGGTATTACATGACTGATATAACGGAAAAATTCTATGTCATTTGCTACTTATGTAACAGATGCAAGCCAATGCAACCGTTGCAATCAACTGATGACACTCACCTATTTATTCGTTCTCTGTGAATGGCTGTTGCGCAAAACTACTTCAATAAATTGATTGTCTGAGAATCAATGTGCAAAGATCGAAAGATAAATTGACACACAATTGGTTTCAATTATATTTTTTTATGTAAAAGTCGTAATCCATACTTAATATTATTAATGGGAATAGTATGTAAATGGGAAAGTGTGTCTGTCTGTATGTTTGTCTTTCTTTCACGGCAAAACGGAGCGACGAATTGACGTGATTTTTAAGTGGAGATAGTTGAAGGGATGGAGAGTAACATAGGCTACTTTTTGTCCCCTTCGTGCTACCCGAATTTAACGCGAGCGAAGCCGCGGGCAAAAGCTAGTATAATATACCTAACTCATATTCGCCTGCTTGGCGATTGCGACGGTGCACATGTCATGGCAAGTAGCTTGGGACGGCTGCGCCTGGGGGTTCCGGCTTCGATCCAGGGACTCCGTTCGACTCTTCTCTACCAACCTTTCTGAGCAACATTTCTGTAAAGGACTATAAAAAATTCGTTGTATTTTATGTCGGCTTCACATACAAAATGAATAAGTTGCGTGACCGACTTTGTATGAAATGATGCAATTTTATGCGAATTTTCAAAAGTCATAAACCAAATTTTGTTCAGAATAATTGGTACAAACAGGTAAATATCCACAGACACAGCCTATAAGTAAAGACTGATGACATTGAAGAAACACATAGATTCAAGTAGTTCAGAAAGGTTGTTTTTAGAAGAGGTGGTTAAAGGAATGTAGGTAAATGTTTACCGACATACAGTGCATGTTATTTGCTAGACCTTGTTTAGTTGTCTGCCTCCACGGCCGCTGCAAAATCCAATTAAACACCGATCCAATTGACTAATGTAGTTAGCGTAATAAATTAAGGCGCACGAGTCGGGGTGTTTGACTCGCCGCGAAATGCAGCGCGATAAGACTCCTACGAGGGATGCGAACATGTTACCGATATTTTCCGATAAATATAAAGTACTAGTGGCCCGCCCTCACTTCGCTTAAGGACCGTAATTTAGAAATGAACCAATAGATGGCGCTGTGTCCAATTACATCGCGCAGCGTTTCGTGTTTTCGGTTTACCTAAAAGCCTTGTCGTTGTCTATAGAAGTTATCTCTTTAAAAATAGTATAGATATAGAATAGAAGATACTGCCTGTATACTGCCAAACTGCAGGGCAAAGGCCTCCATATAGAAAGCAAGTTATCACTACTATGATGGGATTAGGCTGAATCACCACGCTTGCCTAATGCGGATTGGTGATCACAAACCCAAAACCAAAAAATACTTTTGCTTGACCCAGGAATCGAACCCGGGACCCCGAGATCACGGTACTTAAAACATTAGACCAACGAGAACATTAGACCAACCAATACCAAAAATGTATTAATTTAAAACTTTTTAATTTAATTTTTTTAATTTGGTTTTTTTACATGTGCTGTAATCTAATTCGTTTTCTGATTGAATTTTGTAAAATAAGTTAGAATTGCAACATTTTGTAAAAATAGGATGAATTTAAATTTGTATGCTGCAAAGGTAGGAAACCTATTTAATTGTGTATGTAACAACCTTTTGTACACATGCTGGAACAAATAAATCTTTAAAAACTGTAAAATTTCTTCAATCAACTCTCATCTTACTGTCAAACACATTAGGTTGAATATCAATTTAGGAAATTTGACTGGTTCTGATAACTTGATGTGTGGTTGTCTGTACCTTGTATAAAAACAGATCGGCAGAAAAATAAGCTCCCAACTTAAAATTTTCGATTTCATTCGAAGACGATTTCGTGTAAAATGTCCCATCACTAGTGTTGTGACTTAATACGGAGATAAGTAATTACAGCATATCGATTAGAAACGCATTAGGTGAATGCACCGCAGTCTGTTGCCACTATCTCTGAACATTAAGTGTTATATAACTTTTTGTATCACCCATTATGCCCACAATATTCATTAGATATCATTAACGTTAAGCGACCGCTCAGGCAATGACCTTAATCTTGTCTTAATAATATATCAAACTAGATCTTATACTTACGTATCTACATGTCTATGAAAGATAAACTCCAAACTACTTTCCCGTAAGACCATATTATTATAGTCTGGGCGGCCACTGCACGTTTACTCACCTCATCGAGTTAATAGAAAATACCACTAACTGCCGCACACAGAGACGTTATTTAACGGTAATGCTAATAATCTTAAATATAGTCTTTGTGACTATTAAAATAAGGGTCGATACTTTTACTTTAGTGAGAATTAAGGTTTAATTAACGTCTCTGAGTGAAGTTAGGCCCAATTCTACCAAACTTTATCCGACAAAAATCTATGGTATGACGCTTCGCATAGTAGGCCAATGTTTATATCATAAATAGATTTATCTTCTTCTATCTTCAATATCTATCTTCTATCTATACTTCTATACTATTTATAAAGAGATAACTTCTATGCACAACGACACGGCTTATAGGTAAACCGAAAACACGAAACGCTTGCGCGATATAATTTAGCACAGCGCCATCTATTGGTTCATTTCTGAATTACGGTCCCGCAGCGAAGTGAGGGCGGGCCATTCTGGAATAAAATTTATCAAACCGAATCGAAACGGGCTTGAATACAAAAAGTAGCACTAAAATAAGATGAAAAAAGTTCTGCTTTGGTTCATCTTGGAGGAAAGGTGATGGTGAAAAGCCATAAGAGACTTGTCGCACTATTATTATTTATTAACTTACAAAAAAAAACACATCAATGCACTTCGAATTCATTTATTCACACTCCATTTTGTATATTTTGTACAAAAGTACGGTTAATTAGTCTAACTAACAATAAATAATGAGGTGGTATCAGATCCGCCACTTAATAATAATTAGAACTAATGTTTAACAATTAATATAACTGGGAATAGTCATGCAGGTAATCAGGTGCTCAAAGACATCACACAATGATTGTCAGACTAACAATAAACCGCGATTATTTAGCTGTTTTAGGCCCGATTCAACCAATCTCCTAGGATACTCCTAGTTTAGGCAGGGAACTAAAAATTACGACTTAGTATAAGTAGACTTTTTATTTGATTTGATTGTTCTGACGATTTTTTCAATAAAGTTTATTATTATCTTCATCCGAGGGGACCATTCAAGTATAACGTATTTTTTTGGGAAATTTAAACCCCCTATGTCAGCAAAAATTGCCGTTAAAATATACTTTCTCTTCCTGAATTTATTAAAAAAGTAAGCCGAGCCAAAAACCCCCATCGATGCTTACGTAATAATTGAACAGTCCCAAGGATAAATCTATGTTTAAGGCTGCTTTTCCACCAGAGCTGTGCGAGATAGCTTGGTGTGCAAGGAAAAAATCCACCAATACAATCACTTAATTCCTCTCTAAAAGTGATTCTATTGGTGTATTTTGAACAGCAGCCATAACGCTGACAGCCTTATACTATAGATTTACCGACGAAAGATTTATTTATTTGTTTATTACAATTGAAACATCGGTCGAATCGTAACTTATTCACTTCTTGAGGTCATTATATTGAAGACAACAAATATTTTCCCCAAGGAACATAACTCAAAACTCAAAAAAAATCTTTCCATACAAATTGCAACAATCAGCAGATCACTTTCGTATGGGAAAGAGTATTTTTTTTTTCAGATTAGATTCTATGTTCCTTAGGGAAAACTGTTTTTGTCATCAGTATTAATGCCCTCAAGAAGTGAAAAAAACACGGTGAATTAAATACTGGTACACACTCAAAGATAAAACATCTGTCATAGAGACGCTTCGATTTTATAATCTGGGAGGGCAATTCTCGACCACTCGACATTGAAGTTGAACTTAAGAGATATCATACAATCGCCCGAACAAATCTCTGCTTCGACTTCAATGTAGAGTGGACGAGAATTGCCCCCTGGCCTACTCTACGGCTGAATTTCCTTCCCCCTTAGGGGATGAAGATGATGACGAAGATTATTCTTCGAGATCTAACTTTCATGGCAGTCTTCAAAACCAATATTGCTTCGAAATTGACTTCAAAATCAAATTAGTAAATAAGACAATCAAAATGTAGTTAATAGTAAATTACCATTTATATTATTTATGGAAAACGCCTTTAATATATTTTATGCTGGGTTTCGACTTGTAAAGAGAGTTTGCCCTGACTTCGTCCGGGGCGGATATATAATAGACTTAAATCAGTCACATGGATTAATCACTTTTAAAGGTATTATCCCCACGAAGAAAATTCCATTGAGTTGGCCTTTAGTTGGCCAATCGACTGAATAACTTGTTTTTTTTAATTGATTTTTTTTCCAAAAACTTATTTACCAACACCTAATTACCTGTAATTATTACGTAAACAGTTTTCATCCATCTAATTCTTGAAGTTTATGCGATTTTAAACGTAATACAAACTAAGATTTATTCTCAAAAGATGTTTCTAAAGCGTAGCCAAAGCATGACTGAGAAAACTGCCATAAATAAACCGTTATTTACAATTAAAATATACATTTGTGACATAGGTAATGAAATAATTTAATAAATTATGTATTTATTGCATCTAAACATGCACCCATTTTTATTTGGATACATGGGTAAATATTTCCTAGGCATCGCATTTTTTAAAAACAGGAGCGCTTCTCTACTGATAACTTATAAGTTGTTTGACGTCATATCAACATCAAAGTCAAATAAATAATATTGTACATGGTAACTTTACTTTTAGAAATGTGCATTTAAAATACTCATTACAAACGTAAACTAAATTAAACCTAAGACGTACAGGAAATTTTAAATTTTGTACAAAATTTTAACTGTAATTAAGCCAGAAAAAAATATAAAATAATATCCATAGTTTACATGATTCAAGGTAAAAGTTTAACGTCTTAAGGCCCAAATTATATATCATACGAGGCAAAAACAATTGATTTTCTAGTGTGTCTGCTGTCTGGGCCTTACGACGTAAAATAATAAATTAGGTTTAAAATGAGATTATGATTCAGAAACATATTAATGTCAAAACATACTTAATATATAAAAATAAATAACAATACAGAAATGTATAAACTTTATACATTATAAATTATTGTACGGTGGCCAGCACTTCAATCGAACCTCACTTTTATGTCAAACGTGTTTGGTTCAATATCAACTGAGGAAATTTGACAGATTGTAGTAACTTGATGTGCTGGCCACTGTACATAAAAAGTAGGCACAGAGATTTTTTTACTATTCGAGATTAGCATATTGTCATATTATAAAATTCTGTTCTATAAATTAATAAATCGATACAAAATATACATCATAAAATGTTCTGTGTATAAAGCATTACTCTAAGGCATAAGGCACCCTCTGATTGTGACCAATAAGATCCAGTTTTTACAAAATTATTTTAAATGGTATATCGCTCTACAAAATTAGTTTTATAGTAAAGTATGTAAAATTTATAAAAAGTACAGAAAATAAACTGGATATACGTTATTAAATTTTATAAACATTAAACACGATTCTCTATTTTATACTCACCACGCAAGTAAATAGCGTTTTTGTAATTACTACATAATTAGTAAAATACAGTGTAAGCACCTAGTTTAGTGGTGTTAAATGAAAACCTACTTTATCTATATTTCACTAGGTATCAAATTAAATATAATGGAAAATAAATACTGTAAATTATTGTATTTCTTAGCTTTTACTGTACTGTTACAAGAACGTAAAACTATATGCGCGTCCAGCGATCGCGATAATGAGTAATATCGGTGGATTTACTATAAATTTGTACTATCACGCTAACTAAGGAATGTTGGAATGTATTAGGGCTTCCAACTCAATCGAGATCTCGGTATTTTTAATTTTGTTTGTGTATTTTTTAAGAAGGAAGATTCATATTTAATATTATTTTGTTACTGTCATTCCTCAAATACCAAGATTGTATTCAGGCTGCGAGATTGGAAGCCCTAGTACTCGTTATGTATTTATTATAATCGTACATAAGATACAGTTATTTGAATAACGGTATATTATTATAAATTGATCAGTAAATAAAATTTTGGGTACATAGTATTTAAAGCTGCCTTGATGTTTAAATTTAATTTAATTTCTTGGTATTTCACTAACTTACCAAGTATAAATAGATTCTTGCGATTTCGGCACACAAGTGCACTGTTGATTGAATCAAAATGTCAACTACACATTTTTGTATACAATGTAAAATATTAAAACACACTCCAAATGTTTAAGGCATAATCTTATGACGCAAAAATATTATTATAATAGATTTAACGTCTAATATTACTAAACATTATTGGCTATATTCAGAATACATTTATAACCATCCATCAGTATATCGTATTCGAAGTTCGCTTCGTCATTAAAGTGACCATTAACTAATTTAAAATGGTCTTTATGTACTTCGACATAAGTGTCAATATTTTTCTTAATTAACCATCAAATGACTCTGAGTGAGAGCAGAAAGAGATTTTTTTTACAGTTGGTACAACAACCTGGTAAAATTGGTACAAAACGAGTACAATAGCTTAATCCTTCACAATAACAACTTCTATAACGCGGTCATGAACACACTACTGCAAAGCACTGCCAGTAGATGTCACCACGCGTTGTTTGAATTGCGCTTGCACTTGGGGTTTCAGAAATGCTTATAAAACCTCAATATTTTTAATATGGTCTTGTAAATGTATATGTATAAGGGTATGTTTTATTGATATCAGTGGTCTGGCGTTACATCGTTTACTTACTGGGACTTAATTCGGTAATTAAAACCAATATCTGCTGAAAGATGGCGCCGGGTTTAGATTATATCGTGCAAGTGTTCGTAGTCTACTATAAAAGGGCCCGTTTCAAAACTCTTCTGCAACTAAAGTTCTTTTAGAAACCAATAAATCTTATAAATTCATGCACAGAATTCTCATTTTTCATCAACTCCGATCCTGTACGAATACATCGCGTCTTCTAAGTGCTGCGATGAGACCAGCTCGCGTGCCGCAGGCGCCGGTGCGTGTGCACGTGTAGAAGTTATGTTTTAGCGCCATCTAGCGTCGATGGGGTGAACTACTTCGTACATGATAATTTCTACAACAAAGGCAGTTAGTGTCTCTCATCGCCGCTGGATGTCACTGATATCTACACTATTTATAATAAGACACGCCGCTAGATATCTTTACTATTTATAAAGAGACAACGAGAAGACACCAGAAACACGAAACACTAGCGCGTTTCAATCGACGCCCAGCGCCATCTATTGGTTCATTGTTGAACTACTGTCCCGAAGCAATGCGAGGGCGGATCACTAGTCTACTATAAAAGACCCTGACGTCACCATTTCTCCTTCAAAAACAAGCCAATAAATATCGTAAATTCATCATGAGGATGACTCAAGGTTACACATTTTTCATCAACCCCAATTCTGTTCGAATACCTCGCGTCTTCTATGAGTAGAATGTTAATCCGCGGCGGTGGTTGAGGCGTCTCTAAGAATAGAATGTTAAGACAGTGACCTGGTTGCTCCTCACCAGCTATCTACCCGCGGCGGTGCGCGGCGTCTCTAAGAGTAGAAGGTCAGCACGGCGGCATGGTTCCCTCTCACCAGCAGCACCCTGTCGGCGGCGGTGGCGAGCGCGTGCAGCCAGGCGTGGTAGAGCGCGGGCGGCACCACGTTGCGGCGGCGCGGCATGGGCAGCGTCACGCACACCAGCCGCGCGCCCGCCGACTGCGAGGAGACCAGCTCGCGTGCCGCAGGCGCCGGTGCGTGTGCACGTGTAGAAGTTATGTTTAGCGCCATCTAGCGTCGATGGGGTGAACTACTTCGTACATGATAATTTCTACAACAAAGGCAGTTAGTGTCTCTCATCGCCGCTAGATGTCACTGATATCTACACTATTTATAATAAGACACGCCGCTAGATATCTTACTACTTATAAAGAGACACCTTCTATAGACAACGAGAAGACACTAAAACACGAAACACTAGCGCGTTTCAATCGACGCCCAGCGCCATCTTTTGGTAGACAATGGAACTACTGTCCCGAAGCAATGCGAGGGCGGATCACTAGTCTACTATAAAAGACCCTGACGCCACCATTTTTCTTTCAAAAAGCTTTTCTGCAACTAACGTTCTTTTAGATACCAATAAATCTCGTAAATTCATCATGAAGATGACTCAAGGTTACACATTTTTCATCAACACCGATCCCGTTCGAATATCTCGCGTCTTCTATGAGTAGAATGTTAATCCGCGGCGGTGGCTGAGGCGTCTCTAAGAATAGAATGTTAAGACAGTGACATGGTTGCTCCTCTTCAGCAGCATTCTATCCGCGGCGGTGGTTAAAGGGTCTTCATGTTAATACAGTGACCTGGTTGCTCCTCTTCAGCAGCATTCTATCCGCGGCGGTGGTTAAAGGGTCTTCATGTAATTACTAGTGACCTGGTTTTGTATCCTCGTACAGCAGCACTCTATCCGTGGCAGCAGTGGCTAAAGCATCTCCTAAGAGTAGAATGTTAATACAGTGACCTGGTTGCTCCTCACCAGCTATCTACCCGCGGCGGTTTGTGTACTCGGCGTCTCTAAGAGTAGAAGGTCAGCACGGCGGCCATGGTTCCCTCTCACCAGCAAGCACCCTGTCGGCGGCGGGTGGCGAGCGCGTGCAGCCAGGCGTGGTAGAGCGCGGGCGGCACACGTTGCGGCGGCGCGGCATGGGCAGCGTCACGCACACCAGCCGCGCGCCCGCCGACTGCGATGAGGACAGCTCGCGTGCCGCAGCGCCGGTGCGGTGCACGTGTAGCAAGTTATGTTAGCGCCATCTAGCGTCGATGGGGTGAAACTTACTTTCGTACATGAAATTTTCTACAACAAAGCCAGTTAGTGTCTCTCATCGCCGCTGATGTCACTGATATCCTACACTATTTATAACACGCCGCTAGATATCTTACTACTTATAAAGAGACACCTATTAGACAACAAAAAGACACCAGAAACACGAAACACTAGCGCGTTTCAATCGACGCCCAGCGCCATCTTTTGGTAGACAATGGAACTACTGTCCCGAAGCGAAGTGAGAACGGATCACTAGTCTACTATAAAAGACCCTGACGCCACCATTTTTCTTTCAAAAAGCTTTTTGCAGCTAACGTTCTTTTAGATACCAATAAATATCGTAAATTCATCATGAAGATGACTCAAGGTTACACATTTTTCATCAACCCCAATCCCGTTCGAATACCTCGCGTCTTCTATGAGTAGAATGTTAATCCGCGGCGGTGGTTGAGGCGTCTCTAAGAATAGAATGTTAAGACAGTGACATGGTTGCTCCTCTTCAGCAGCATTCTATCCGCGGCGGTGGTTAAAGGGTCTTCATGTTAATACAGTGACACGGTTGCTCCTCACCAGCTATCCACCCGCGGCGGTGCGCGGCGTCTCTAAGAGTAGAAGGTCAACACAGCGGCATGGTTCCCTCTCACCAGCAGCACCCTGTCGGCGGCGGTGGCGAGCGCGTGCAGCCAGGCGTGGTAGAGCGCGGGCGGCACCACGTTGCGGCGGCGCGGCATGGGCAGCGTCACGCACACCAGCCGCGCGCCCGCCGACTGCGAGGAGATCAGCTCGCGGATGCCGCAGGCATCGGTGCGTGGCACGTCGGTAGAAGTTATGTTTAGCACCATCTAGCGTCGATGGGGTGAACTGCTTCGTACATGATAATTTCTACAACAAAGCAGTTAGTGTCTCTCATCGCGCGGATGTCACTGATATCTACACTATTTATAATAAGACACGCCGCTAGATATCTCGACTATTTATAAGAGACACCTTCTAAGACAATCGAGAAGACACTAAAAACACGAAACACTAGCGCGTTTTACATCGACGCCCAGCGCCATCTTTTAGTAGACAGTGGAACTACTATCCCGACACAAAGTGAAGGCGGATCACTAGGCTACTATAAAAGTCCCTGACGTCACCATTCTCCTTCAAAATCAAGCCAATAAATATCGTAAATTAATCATGAGGATGTCTCAAGGTTACTCATTTTTTCATCAACCCCCAATCCCGTTCGAATACCCTCGGTCTTCTATGAGTAGAAATGTTAATCCGCGGCGGTGGTTGAGGCGTCTCTAAGAATAGAATGTTAAGACAGTGACATAGTTGCTCCGCTTCAGCAGCATTCTATCCGCGAGGCGGTGGTTAAAGGGTCTTCATGTTAATACAGTGGCACAGTTGCTCTTCACCAGCTATCTACCCGCGGCGGTGACCTCGGCGTCTAAGAGTAGAAGGTCAGCACGGCGGCATGGTTCCCTCTCACCAGCAGCACCCTGTCGGCGGCGGTGGCGAGCGCGTGCAGCCAGGCGTGGTAGAGCGCGGGCGGCACCACGTTGCGGCGGCGCGGCATGGGCAGCGTCACGCACACCAGCCGCGCGCCCGCCGACTGCGATGAGATCAGCTCGCGGAGGCGGAGGTGGCGGTGCGTGCGGTCGCGGGCCGCTATGAGATCCGCCTCGGTTATACCGCCTAGGGAATAAGGTCGATTTTACATTGGCGTATGATCTAAGCACACATATAGGTAATAGTAAGTCCATGCAGGACTATAGACGTACCCCAAGTTCTCCACACAGATCGGTCTTGTGCCACCCGCATCCAATTACTCCCGGGATTCAAGCTACCAATAGGGATATTTGACAATTTTTTTTATGTGTTAATAAAAAGACCATTCAAGAAAACACGTTAAAGAATACTAATTCTCATTGAATTACCTGAGATACACAACTTAAAGCACATATTTTGGGCAAGCCCAAAAACGCTCTATTCAAATCAAATGGCTATTGAAATGTGACGTCACACCTTAGACTCTGTGTGCGCGTCTAGTAATTTTGTTTGGTAGCTATATCAAATGTTTCGTTTAAGTAAATGGTTTTTTAATAATAGTTGGTGTAAAATGTATGGGATGTAGTCAAGATATATGGTATAGGTAATTATTATTTTTAATTTTATACTTTAAACATGGACTTCCCATGAAACTGAGAACCAATAACCACCGAGATTAGTCAAATATTCTACTTAGGAAAATACATTGTCTAAATTTTCTTGGGTCTGGGTTGACGCCCCCAATTAACTATCGTCATGTAGTATTACAGAAGTTGCCCTAGTTTGAGACCAGGTTGATGGGTGTGATTGTCTAGCGCATTTATTTATTTCATCATCAGCAACCCACACTATTCCACTGCTGGACATAGGTCTCCCCTAATGCACGCCACCGCTCCCGATTTTCGGCCACTCTCATCCAGTCCACAGCAGCCAGCCTTCGAATGTCGTCATCCCATCTCGTCGCAGGGCGTCCAACACTACGCTTACCGAGTCGCGGTCTCAAGGACACTACGGCTCCAACGGCTGTCAGTTCTGCGTCTAATGTGACCAGCCCACTGCCAGTTCATTTATTGATAACGAGCAAATTGTCAAGAGTTACCATTATCGTTGGAGTCGTCCTGGTTCCTGAAGGGCGCGATGAGCTTGTCGAAGTAGGCGAGCGTGGAGTCCCGCGGCTTCTTGTTGATGTCCGCCACCATCTTTAGCGCCGAATAGTCTATGCGGAACTTCGACAGGAGAGACGCCATGCTGTTCAACAAAATAACATAAAAACGTTTATTACCAATAATACAGGGTATATCTATGAACATTTACATCCCTTTAACCACGTGTTCCATTTTGAACAACATTCGTTCAACGACTATTCGAAATATATCGAATTCTTTTCCACTTCCCATACAAAATGACCATGTCATTTCCACGTGACCGACTTTTTATGAAAAGTTTTTATACAGAGTCGGTCATCATATCGGGGTCCCCCATTGGCTCCTTGTTTCCTCTACTACGACGGAAGAAGGCAGCCCGTGTCGTATCGTGCCCGATGAGGTAAGCGGCTCGCCATCGTCATTCCGAAAGACGGGACACACAAAACAGGGCAATTTTTGGGCCCCAGCGCTTTATTTTGGTACAGGTGAAGTATATCAGTTTATGTATAAACCTTTTGAGTATTTTAACTGTGGGAGAACTGCCTCACAGAAACCCCCGGCCGTGAAGCAGCCCCAGTGCTGTGTTTCGCCGAGTGAGCTTGAAGGTACCGGAGGCCCCCACGGGGGGGGGGGGGGGGGAGGTAGGGTATAAAAGGTTGGCGGGCGCACTTGTGACTTCACTGGTGTTGCAGGTGTCCATTGGCGTGCGGCATGCTTACCTATTTCAGGGTGATTACCGTTCTAGGCCTCGTCTGCTACCTATCACCCATAAAAAACCATTGTACGGCAACGGGCTGCTGATGTGCATGTGTGTGTGGCGTGTGTGTGGACTCACTTCCTCTCCTCGAGCTCGAGCTCGGTGTTCTTGTTGGCGAGCGTGGAACACGCGCAGCGGGCACGACGCCACGCGCGCCGCGTCGACAGGATGTACGGCAGCAGCAGCGTCAGCCCTGACACCAGAAACAAACATTACAGTTCAACATAATGTGGATTGCCAGATAGTTCTGTAAATTTTCGCGTTGCATTATAGATATTTTTAGAGATGTGCCGACCTATAATGCAACGCTAATTGCCGCAAATTTATTTATTTATTTGGTCTGCCAACATCATTGCGTCATTTACGTTATTACATACAAATGTTGCCATTTTCGACTCCCTGTAACTTCGTTGTGGATAAAACTAGAAGACTGCATTTTCAGTAACCATGCAGGCATTGTAAAGACAAGGTATATTTCAAATTACAATCAATTTTAAATATCAATTTAATGCATTACTTGTGAGATATATTGTGTGATTGCCAAGTCAATAAATGAATAACCCACTCGGCAAAACATGGATCTCACCACTTTTTACGATAGTTGCGAGACTTGGTTTTTTTGACAAAATATTGTTTTTGATGGGATAACATTATGTTCTAGAAACTAATAATATCTAAGTGATGAGAATAGAAATTTACTAAATATGTTCTCAAAAGCATACCTCCGTCGTCGTACAGCTACCTGACGGCGACGATGCCGTTTAGTGTGACCAGTGTGATTAACAGTTTTCATAGTGCAACCATTAGTATTTCATTAAAATGTTCTCTGCAGCATACCTCCGTCGTCATAGAGCCACCAGACCACAGAGTACATTGTATGCACCAGGACGTCGACGGTGCCGTTCATAGTTTGACCAGTAGTTTTTCATAGTGCGACTATTAGTATTTCATGGAGTAAATGTTCTCTAAAGCCTCAATATGCTACCTAATATATAATGTTCTCATGCCTCCGTCGTCGTAAACCCACCAGACGTCAACGATGCCGTTCATAGTGTGACCAGTAGTTTTTCATAGTGCGACTATTAGTATTTCATGGAATAAATATGTCCTCTAAGGCCTCAACATGTACCTAATATATAATGTTCTCATACCTCCGTCGTCGTAGAGCCACCAGACGGCGACGATGCCGTTAGTGTGACCAGTGCGACTAATAGTTTTCATAGAGCAACCATCAGTACGTTGTCCTAGCTTTTGTATTGTGTTATGATGTTGTTCGAATTATTGTTTTGTTACTGTCTGTATATTATGTTTGTGTGTCGAAATAAATGTTTCATTCATTCATTCATTAGTATCTCATAGAGTAAAATATATTCTCTGCAGCTTACCTCCGTCGTCGTAGAGCCACCAGACGTCGACGGTGCCGGCCTGGCGCTTGGTGAACTGCTCCACCGACGTGAACGACGACGCGCGCCGCGCCGCCGACGCGCCCAGCGCGCGCCGCACCGCGCTGCCCAGGCCCTTCCTGGGGGGCACGGGAGGTACACGAGTTACAGTGTGAACATTTTTTTTTTTATATTATAGGAAGGCACATGTCCATGACCTTGTGTTTAAGAGAAATGGGAACGTCGCTCTTCATGAGATGTTTTAGGGACCAATAGCTCTTCCAGGAGTTTTCGGTGCGTCTTGCTACTTCTTTATCTTGACGGTCGGAAGGATACTATTTGTCCCAAATATATATAATCCACGCTTTTCAATAAGACTGGTCTACCGTAGCCCAGGACCGGAGTAGATGGAGAAAGGGTAGGGAGGCCTTTGCCCTGCAGTGGGACATTACGGGCTCGTAATAATAATAAATAATATAGGCAGGCAAACGAGCAAGCGGGTCATCTGATGGTAAGTGATCACCACCGCCCATGGACATCAGCTACACCAGAAGGAGTGCGGATGCGTTGCCGGCCTTTTACGAAGATAGATAGATATTCTTCATTGCACAGAAATAGAATACATGAGTGAAACAACAGCTATAGACAATACAATAAGGCGGTCTTTATCGCTTGTAGCGATTTCTTCCAGACAACCTTTAGGTAGAGGGAGAGAAAACAGCGTGTTGGCACTGGGGGTAAGGCAGTGCAAAGAGATTGCTGAATGAAAATAAGAAGTACAGATACTTATAATTATACATGACATACTTAAATAATAATAAGACATACTAAATATTTAATATACATTAAATCTCTACATACGATCAGAAATAAATACAGTAATAAATATAAATATATATTCCAAACTGAAATAGTGGCTAACTGCTGCAGTGGCTTCAATGAAGCAGCTGCAGCATAATAATATTGCTGAGTTTGACCTTGATTGACCATCTATCTGTCTATATATGTAAGCACGTAATGTTTCTCTCTGTTCTCGTATGTACCTACTTCTTATTATGTATCCTGTGTCTTACTGTTGTCGTGTTGTATCTCTTCTTGTGTGGTCAGTAAATGTTTTACTTACTTCCTTAAACTGGAATTCAAGTCCAAAAAATCTACGACAGATACGTCACTGTCAAATCTGATAATGTCTCTTATGTCATTTTCAAATGACGTTTTCAGGTTTCGCCAACTTTTTTGGCATTATTTTTCTTATTACGCAGACTAAACTGTCAAGTTTCCATACATTGTTAAAGTGTTGTGGGTAGATACCAAATGTTATTAACATCTGAAGTGTTACAAGCGCAATACCATCTTTGAAAAATAAAATTACGGATGGTTTAGTTTTTATTAAAGTGTCTTATATTTATATGAAAAAAAGTAAATAAAATTGCCGGTTGAGACGTAAGAGTCGCGGGTTCGATTCCCCCACCAGCACAAATGTTTGTTGATGAAACAGATATTTGTGTTAGGTCTGGGTGTTTGTGGTTCGTTCGATGTTTCTGGTTTCCATAGTACAAGGGGAAAACTTAGTTTGGGAGCAGGACAATGTATGTGATGTTGTCTCAATTTATTTACTTACTAGCGGCCGCCCGCGACTTCGTCCGCGTGGAAAAGTAACTTTTTTCCCCCCTTTCAACCCCTTACAACCCCCTTTTCGCAATAAAAAGTAGCCTATGTTCTTTCTCAGGGTCTAGATTATCTGTATACCAAATTTCATTTAAATCCGTTGAGTAGTTTTGGCGTGAAAGAGTAAACATACAGACAGAGTTACTTTCGCATTTATAATATTAGTATGGATAGTATGGATTGCCTTTCTTTCTCGAGCGGCTTCTGCTGCTGGTCGCTGGCGGGCAGCGCGCCCGGGTCCGCGGACACGCCGCGCCGCAGCTGCGGGGAGCCCAGCGACACGTCCGACAGGCTACTGCCTGTGCGCGACAGAGTAACGTTACTATATATAGTTCGTGCCAAATAAACTTGCAACAAAAGTCATTCACCCCACTTGTACCAAGAAGTCGTCAAAATTCGCTATACCTAACGCGATACAGATCGCTTCCCATAATAAACTGTCGATAAAATTACATTTGCCGTGTGTTTGTTTGGGTGAATGACCTTTATTGCAAGTTTAACTGGCACGAACTACAATACTCATTTTTAGGGGTTTTTTATGGTTTAGAGCGCAGACGAACAGACAGATCACCTGATGGGAGTCCCGTAGTAAATGGCAAAATACGGAATCCTTAACGTTTGTCATGTCGCAAACATAGGGACTATACTGTTAAATCTTAGTAAATATACTCTGATTTATAATCATGTGTAGTAAACTGACAGATGAAAATGACAAGTTTCTATGCATTTTGACATTTTTCATGTGTCAAATCGAGTGCTAATGTATGGGGATTACACATTGACATCTGTCCGTTTACTCCACTGATTTAAAACCTGAGTATACATCTGCTTATTCCCAGAAATTGATGTTATATGAAATAGATGTATAGGTAACCGCACTAATATTTTAACACAAATACACATTCCAGTCAATGTAATGCAGAAATAAATAAGCACTTTAGTTACAAAAGCTTTACCCATGTACAGTCACACATATCAAATCTGTCAAACACATTTTATTCAATACTGATTGAGAAAAGCCCCTTTAACATTTTAGATCATCAAATTAAAAACAGCTGTTCCGTACATTATTGTCTGGTCAATATTCTTTTGTATATCATTATTTTGATCAATAAGCGACTTTTTTTTTGGCGCCTTGAAGGAATGCATTAGCATACCCAGGGGAGGTGGACGTGTTAGGTCGGACTCCCCGCTTCAGCGAAGGTTTACCGACTAAAACTACTGAGGAGCTCCTATCTACGCCGGATTGGGAAGTGGACACGAGAAACCAAAGGCAAATCCAACTAAAGAGTCCTATCTTCGCAACCGACACGCCTGGCGCGTTCTTGCGAATTTGTTTCACCGCCTTGAACCCGCCAGGCGTGTTCAGATTCTTTGGCGTGTCCATCAATCTTTGTAGGGCTACACTTTATAAGAATTCAAGTAAATTGTGGTGGCACTGAACGTGTTGAAGCGACGTGTACTAACCTGCCGAGTGCGCTGTGAGGCTCTCCGTGGACTTGGACTCCTTGAAGTTATCCCCCATGGAGCCTGGGGGAGAAACTCCCTGTTACGGCAAGCGTGGAATGGAACACACGGTTTATTTATACACTTGTTTAGTCTCGAAAAGCTGGTGACTCAATTAAATAACAAAAAAAGACAAAGAATGAAGCGATTATTATTTATATTCGGGAATGGGAGCTATCGCGTATGAAAAATCCGCGAGATGACGTAGTTAGAACTGAGGTCCATCTACAGTGATTGGCTGTTTTTGATGTGACATGTTAAAATGTCACTAAACAACCAATGACGTTGGACCTCGGACAAACAGTACGCCATCTAGCCGTTTTCTCACACGCGATAGTTCCCATTAACGCGAAATTAATATTTAAGCAGCTTTTTTTTCGGCTGCGTTTCATGAACCGTGGTCACAAGCGGATTCTGAACCGTGGTCACAGGCGGACACTGGAACGTGGTCATAAGCGGACTGGGACTTCTTGAGTCCGCTCGTGGCCTCGGCTGTTGTAACGCAGCCGAAACGTCAAGCCGTAAGTACATTTATATGCTTAAAAATTAACGTCGCGTTAATTCCCGTCTATAATAATAAGAGTTATAATACAACGCGAAAATTTTTAAGAATGAAGCGGTTAGCCAGATTTATGATTGGATGGATGTATAATTAAAATTATCTACCGCTATATTGAAAACTGTAACTGTATTTTGCCAGTGAGAACTGCTAATGGCACTTAAGGCTGCGTTTTCTCTGCAGCGGATATCCACCAATGGAATTGCATAAAAATTCCGCTTCTCAACGAGCAAGCTTCTTCTATTGGTGGATTTCGGAGTTAATAAAAATTACTGCTGCATAATGAGAAAAATCTATTCTTTCATGTTCATTAAAACACACTTTTTTTCTTTAAAGCCATGTGGTTGTTGTTTAAAGCCTGTCAAAACGTGTATAGCTTTGAGTTCTTAATTTGAAGATTATGACAAGAGTGCAGATAAAAATGTATTGGTGTCACTACTGTTCACGGTGTGTGCACCGTGAACAGTGTGAACACAGTCTTATACCTTTCACAAAATAGCCTGATACGCTCTTGCGTCCTGCTCTCTTCAGCCGGTCAAAGTTATACGATAGAAAGAGACTGATTGAGAAATGTATAGCATTTGACATTTCTTGACAGCTGTCACCGGTATCAAGCTAAGTTGTGTGAGCTATAAGGAGGATCATGTTCCCATATATCAATGCACACTCACGGGAGACAGCGGACAGGTCCTTGGCGTTGACGTCGTGCAGGTAGGCGTGCAGGTCGTCGTCCAGCGCGTCGCTGGTGTGCTGCCCACCTTCTACGCGCAGCAGCGCGATCGCCATGTGCAGGTCCAGCGCTTTGCTGCAACACAACGTGGTATGTTACAGCTGGCGGCACGAAACTATGGTGATGACCGTTATTTTGCGCACTTGTAAAAAAGAAGACTATCTATAAAAATTGGTTTCTGCGCACTCAAGGTCATAACCGCTGTTTCGTGCCATAGACTATACATTTGGTTTTGTACCTCTGTCTTGTTTAATATCAAGTACTAGCTTTTGCCCGCGGCTTCGCTCGCGCCCCCATTCCATTCACTTCCCTAAAATGGGGGTTAGAAAGGGAAAAACAATAGCCTATGTTCATCCCTTCAACTCATCGTCATCATCATCATTTCAGCCACTAGACGTCTACTGCTGGACATAGGCCTCCCCTAAAGTTCTCCACACAGATCGGTCCTGTGCCACTCGCATCCAAGGGACTCCCGCGACCTTCACCAGATCGTCGGTCCACCTGGTGGGTCCCTTTAACTATCACGTCCACTTAAAAAATCACGTCAATTCCGTTTTACTGTGAAAGAAAGACAAACAAAGAGACAGACAGGCACACTTTCCTATTTATAATGTTAGTATGGATATTCATTCAGTAATTCATTCATTCGTTCGTTACCAAAGAGATCATTCACTCTTTTGTAAGGTTTTATAAATGTATTTCGACACGAGACTCACTGCATAACTTCCACGTAGTCGATGAGCTCGGAGCGGTCGCAGGTCTGCCAGTCTTCCTTGAAGCCCATCATCAGGATGTTGGGCCGCAGTTTGCCAAGCCCACTCGACTGTTGAAAAAAATAATACCAACTTCTAACATAACTGTAACACTTTCCATTCTTAAGAGTAGTACGAGTATAATATAGGTAGGGAGCTGTGATATCATGGTTCTTGAGCTCATCTTCTTCAGACAGGCGCATTCAAATATTTGCACAAATAATGCAATATGGATTTTAGGACCTAGAATTGGCAGCGCACTAGTGACTCCATTAGTGTTGCGGATGTCAATAAGCGGCGGCAATCGTTCACCACACCATTCGTTTGCACCAGGTGATCCATCTGCTCATCTGCCTCCTATTACAGAAAAAAAACCAGGCCAAGAGGTCGATCGGCGAATCCACTAGCCGACAGCGTTCGGGAAATTACGAAGCATAATTTCGGCCCATTTACCGCAGTTTCCCAGGACATGTGTGTGTGTTGCCAGTAATGACATACGGAACCGAAACGTCATCATCATCATTTCAGCCAATAGACGTCCACTGCTGGACATAGGCCTCCTCCAAAGTTCTCCACACAAATCGGTCCTGTACCACCCGCATCCAATGGACTCCCGCGACCTTCACCAGCTCGTCGGTCCACCTGGTGGGAGGCCTGCCACGACTGCGGCCTCCTGCACGCGGCCTCCAAGGACCTTTCCACCCCAACGGCCGTCTGTTCTCCTCGTAATGTGCCCTGCCCATTGCCACTTCAGCCACGCAATTCTTTGGGCTATGTCCGTGACCTTAGATCTCCTGCGGATCTCATCATTTCTGACACGATCACGCAAGGAGATTCCGAGCATAGCCCTCTCCATTGCCCTCTGAGTGGCTTTGAGCCTTCTTAAGCGGCCCATTGTAAGCGGCCACTGAAACGTGGCCGCTTACAATGAGCCGCATAACGCCGTAAAATCTAGACAGCAGACACAATAGAAAATCAATTGTATGTTTTTTTTTATGTGATAGGTAGCAGACGAGCAGGCGAATCACCTGATGGTAAGCAAATGCCGCCGCTCATGGACACTTGCAACACCAGTGGATTTACAAGTGCGCTGCCAACCTTGCGGTGTCGTCGACGAGGCTGTAGAAGGCCTTGATCTTGCGCTATACACTATACCTGCATGAGCGCGCTGGCGCCGTCCCTGAAGGCGGTGTCGTCGACGAGGCTGTAGAAGGCCTTGATCTTGCGCTATACACTATACCTGCATGAGCGCGCTGGCGCCGTCCCTGAAGGCGGTGTCGTCGACGAGGCTGTAGAAGGCCTTGATCTTGCGCTATACACTATACCTGCATGAGCGCGCTGGGCGCCGTCCCTGAAGGCGGTGTCGTCGACGAGGCTGTAGAAGGCCTTGATCTTGCGCTATACACTATACCTGCATGAGCGCGCTGGCGCCGTCCCTGAAGGCGGTGTCGTCGACGAGGCTGTAGAAGGCCTTGATCTTGCGCTATACACTATACCTGCATGAGCGCGCTGGCGCCGTCCCTGAAGGCGGTGTCGTCGACGAGGCTGTAGAAGGCCTTGATCTTGCGCTATACACTATACCTGCATGAGCGCGCTGGCGCCGTCCCTGAAGGCGGTGTCGTCGACGAGGCTGTAGAAGGCCTTGATCTTGCGCTATACACTATACCTGCATGAGCGCGGCTGGCGCCGTCCCTGAAGGCGGTGTCGTCGACGAGGCTGTAGAAGGCCTTGATCTTGCGCTATACACTATACCTGCATGAGCGCGCTGGCGCCGTCCCTGAAGGCGGTGTCGTCGACGAGGCTGTAGAAGGCCTTGATCTTGCGCTATACACTATACCTGCATGAGCGCGCTGGCGCCGTCCCTGAAGGCGGTGTCGTCGACGAGGCTGTAGAAGGCCTTGATCTTGCGCTATACACTATACCTGCATGAGCGCGCTGGCGCCGTCCCTGAAGGCGGTGTCGTCGACGAGGCTGTAGAAGGCCTTGATCTTGCGCTTGGCGAACCAGCCGTACGCGCGCGCGCACAGCGCCTCCCGCGCGCGGTGGCTCACTTGACCCTGTGAGACGACATAGTACTTTGTCTGTGAGAAAGCCCAGTGAAACTATAGTTCCCACTGCTGGGCAAAAGGACCTCTATTTGCAGCAATGGTTTTCCAATGGACGGAGAAGTGTTCTAAGTCATCACGTCATCAATGTGAAACTATATAAACGAGAAATAGAACAGCCGGGCTAACATGCTCGCCGCGAGATAATTTGTCGACACTCGTATTGTGTCGGCGCAAGTTGCTTCTCGCTTCTGACTGAGCGATGAGCGGGATAGAAGGATGCGCTCTCGCGGTACGCATGTTAGGCCTACTGGAATAATATAAAAATTTGAATCCTTCGCAAGAAGATTCTCATTAAACATGCAGTGAATTGTTAAATATATACCATTTCGAAAAACTCTTCTTCTTTACTCTTAGTAAAGTAAGTATAAAGAAGAAAATTATTTCTCATGCTTGTCTGTTCTTTTGTTTCTGTTTCTCGGTGTCGATGTTGTGTATGATATTATTTGCCTCTCTAACTCTATGAATAATAAAATACAAGAGAGCGTGTTTGACCTCCTCTCCCTCCCTCAACTCAATCCATCTTTCTTATTATGTCTCTCTCTCGCTCTCTCTCTCTCTCTCTCTCTCTCTCTCTCTCTCTCTCTCTCTCTCTCTCTCTCTCTCTCTCTCTCTCTCTCTCTCTCTCTCTCTCTCTCTCTCTCTCTCTCTCTCTCTCACACGCACTCTCTCTCTCTCTCTCTCTCTCTCTCTCTCTCTCTCTCACACGCACTCCTCTCTTCATCTCACTCTATGCATACTATACCTGAATAATATGCCCGCACAGCATAAGAGATAATCCCTTCGTGAGCAGATACGAGAAATCTGTGAGTATGGGCCTCTCCGCCGGGTATCCAGTCAACACCAGGATTTGGGGCCTGGAATAAATCAAAACAAAATAATAAAATACCTGTCGCATTCAAACGAACTTCTTGGCTTTAAAATCTACACCAGTATAAAAGCACCCGTTCTCAGTTAAGAGCTGCTGTGTCAAGGGTTCAAGTCGTTATAATCGCCCACCTTCGTTAGAAGATGGCACTCAAAGAAGAAGATTCAAAAGAAGGTGTGCACAGCATCTATGGGAATTACCTGTAATTCTTTACGTGGTCTGTAATCCTGTTCAGATGATGGACCCCGGAGAGAGCCGTCTTGTATGTCTGCGCTTGAGTGGTCGAGCCCCAGTTAACATCTGTCACATTTACAAAAACAAAATAAGAATTACTATACATTTTATTCAACAATTTTTTGATAGTGTTTTTTAACTGTGGTAGTCGGCATGACTAGGGTATAGGTATAGGGTATTAGCCTTTTTGTATGCCTGATAGTTTATTTACATTGACATGGGACAGGACACAGACTTTGTAGGGAGTGAAGGAGCGCACCGGGGAAAGAGCCCTTAGGACGTAGGTACCAGGCAGGAAGGACCATGCGTAGGTAAAGGTGTGATAAATAATAAAATTAAATAAATTGAGACAACATTACATACATTGTCCTGGTCCCAAACTAAGGTTTTCCCTTGTGCTATGGAAACCAGAATCAACGAAGGAACCACAAACACCCAGACATCTTTTCATCAACAAACATTTGTGTTGACCGTGCGGGAATCGAACGAAAATTACGTCTCTACCGGCGCTCAAACCATTGCGCTAAATGGGTCGTCAATAGTATAGATAATGTATGTTTGCGTCTCACCAGGCTTCCTGTAGGAGACGAGCAGGTAGAGCGCGAGCAGGAAGCCGAAGGTGATGAGCGCCGTGATCCACGAGATCACGAACATGATCGCCACGCACACCACCGCGCCCACCAGCGACAGCCACATGTTGTACAGCTGCAACACATACAATATTATACAATCAGGGCTTTTGCAAATTGAAAATCCGATAGACGTGTTAATTGAAGAAAACGTGATTTACCTGTGGGAGAGCCACGCTTCGGCATGAATGGGCCGGCTCGACCGGAGTGATACCACTGCCTCACAGAAAACCGGCGTGAAGCAGCCCCTGTGCTGTGTTTCGCCGAGTGAGTGAGGGTACCGGAAGCCCACCCGGGGGGGAAGGGGATAAAAGGTTGGCAGCGCACTTGTAAATCTACTGGTGTTGCAGGTGTCCATGAGCGGCGGCATTGCTTATCATCAGGTGATCCGCCTGCTCGTCTGCTACCTATCACATAAAAAAAAAAGTCGCTACATACTGTCAGGATCTTATGTAAAACACCTCCCCCCCACCACACTTTAACCCCCTACACCCCCGCAACCCCCTCCGGACCTACCCCCTCCCTGCCCCCGACCACGACTCCGAATCCTGGGAAACGGAAGACTACGGCCAGGAATGGCTCGACGGGCTGAGATACCGACTGAGGGAAAGGTACAAAGATAAAAAAATAGGTTCGAAAAAAATAGACAAAATTACATCTTCCTCAAGACACTGACAGTGACTAGGTACCTGTCCCCCCCTCCAAGACCGATGAGTGCAATAGGGCAGCTGACGTCGACAGACAAGAAACAGCTCAGGTAAAGGGTTTACCCCGTACGCCCAAAGCAGAAGCAAATGCGAGGAATATCAATATCGGTATATGAATATAAAAATAACATTAAGATGTCCAAATACTTGGTAACATTCACTCACGGTATGGAGTGATATCACCATATCCAACGTAACCTAATTTATTAAGAGGCATACATATATGAGGCTGACTGAACACTGGGCCATATTTAACAATAAGTTGAAAGAGTAAGTTACCCTGAAGGTAGGCCTCCACCCCACCGGCTTGGCGAGGCTGGCGTGGAACGTGGAGAAGTTGATCAGCGCGTACGCGGCGAGGAAGAAGTTCGATATCAGCGGCGCGATCTGGTTCAATCCACCTGAAAGTATTACAATTAAAAAAAATAATTGGGAGCCTAAGAAATAGAAAAAAATACGTACGAAATTTATTGATACGCTAGATTAGACAGATTTCTAATAAAACATGCATATGGCACGCCCTCACTTTTATGTAATTTAATTTTGTTATTAGTTCCAAACTTTACCGATAGACGGCGCTAGGTGTCATTTACACAGCGCAAGTCTCTTTACGTGTACTAGGTTAGAACTCTTTATAATAGTAAATACACCGTTAAATTTTAGTCGTTTTCATCCTGAAGCCCTCATAATAGGTAACACGAATAAAGCCCCTTTTGCATGTTTGTTCATCAAAATAAGCAAAATAAAAATCAGCTGTTCCATACATTATCGCCTGGTGAATATTAGCTTATTTTGATGATCTAACATGCCAAATGGAAGTTGAAGGGATGGAGAGTAACATAGGGTATTTTTTTGCCCCTTTCTGACCCCCCATTTTAGGGAAGTAGGGGGCGCGAGCGAAGCCGCTGTAATAGTTATGCAACGCAAAAATTGAAAGGAGCACGTACCCATGAGGATGAAGGCGACGGCGATGAGGAAGGTGAGCGCGTAGCCGCGCACGGGCTCGTTGTTGGCGCCGTAGCCCTTCGCGAAGAACTCCAGGTACGGGTACAGCTTGTCCTGGCACAGCGCCTGGCGATCACCAGTTTAAACATTCACATTGAATAAACTATACACTGATTTTTAATCATGTGGAGTAAACTGACAGATGCAAATGTCAAGTTTCTACACATTTTCCTCGGCTCCATACGTCGGCTCACGGTAAAGCAAACAGTTGAAAAACTATTGCCGAGTTACAATCTTAATCGACAGAACAGTTGGACAGAGCAATCCCCTGGTTAGTCAATGGTCGTAGGTTCATTCAAAATGGATGGATTTTTGCAAATGCAAAATCCAACTTTGTCGACATTGGTTGTTTTATAACATAACTTCATAATTTTGACATAATACGTCAAAATGTAACCAACTCGTTGTTGGACCTGACGTCAACGTAACGCCATCTATCGGATTTTGCATTTGCAAAAACCGTCATTTAATTTAAATTTCAAAAACACCAAATAGAGCCATCTTGCAAATGGATTCTTCATTAGCGGCTACTACTTACGGTATCTACTTTCTAGAGGTGGAAAAGGGATTCATCCTATGAAAATATCATCGTCATTGGCCAAAACCCTCGTCGCAAAAACACACATACCTGGAAAACTTTAGGCGCTGACACTAGCGAAGCCAGAGCCGAGGAGAGAGTGGCGGCGAAGCAGCCGCCGTATATGAGAGGACCGAAGCCGGAAACCAAACGGATTACCTGGAAATACGCAAGGATGACAATTTGAAATACAGGTTAAGCGCTAAGAAGTTCGAGAGATAACATGTAATTGGCAGGTAGATATCTATTAAGTTCTTATATTTAGTCAATCAAGCTGTATGTTTTCCAAGGAAATAAAAATAAATAAATAAATAAAATAAGGCACATAAGCTACGAGTAACTCACTAGTCCACAGTACTCACATGGTTGCAATCAGAGAATCACCTTCTGGGTTACCTTGATCACCCTTCCAGCCCTTCCCATTCTGAAGGGGGGGGGGGGAGGTTAGTAAGAGGTCATAGCTAGGCTTTTTGGTTGCGTTTCCAGCCTGTCTGGATTTAGTTGCTTTTTTGAGTAATCCAACATAACAAAAACTACATCAAGCTTCCGGGGGTCGATCCCCGTCGTAGACCTCAGATTATCCTTGACCTCCCCCTCATCTCTTGGGCTCTCCCATGAGTTCATGATTATCTACGTCTTCCCTCAGCCGACGTTGGTCTTCCAGCCGACGGGTGTGTATAAGGCGCCGCCGAAAGACGGCGACGTCGGCTTATTGCACGACCTGGGTCACTAAAAAAAAAGTAGTAGATCGCGATTCTCTATACTCACATCATTGCTATTCTGCAAGCCATACTGGCAGGTGCGGTTGGCAGCACAGTCGGCCATGGCCCAGCCCGCCACGTCGGCCACGTCGCCCGACGCGTCGCGCAGCACCGTCCAGCCCGCCACCACCGCGATGAACACGTACGACAGCGTCGTCAGCAGGATGGCCAGGAGGGTGCCTTTGGGGATCGACTTTTGGGGGTCCTGAGGAGGTAAATATTTACATTTGTGAAAAAATATTCTTTGATTTGACGATCTGGTGAAGGTCGCGGGAGTCCCTTGGATGCGGGTGGCGCAGGACCGATCTGTGTGGAGAACTTTGGGAGAGGCCTATGTCCAGCAGTGGACGTATATTGGCTGAAATGATGATGATGATTCTTTGATAGAAAAGGGACCTTGAGTGGAGACCGCGACTCGGTAAGCGTAGACGCCCTGCGACAAGATGGGATGATGACATTCGAAGGCTGGCTGGTGTGGGCTGGATGACAGTGGCCGAAATTCGGGAGCAGTGGCGTGCATTAGGGGAGACCTACGTCCAGCAGTGGACATGTGTGGGTTGCTGATGAGATAAGGTTTTCTTTGTGATAGGTGGCAAATGAGCAGACAGATCACCTGTTGGTAAGTAATCACCGCCGACAATGAATATCTGCGAGATCAGATTGGTCGCTGATGCGTTTTAGAAATTAGGCTTAGGCTTTAGTAGACAAAAAACTGACAGATCTCAGATGTCTTTTGACAGCTGCAAATGTCAAAATTATGAAAACTTGACGTTTGTATCCGTTGACATAATGAAATCGAGTACAAGACGTTGTTGATGTTTTCAAAATAAACCTTATGTCGTGACGTAAGTTAGTTAAATTGCAATTTCACTAGTTTAATCTTGAGTGCCAAGGATAAGTGAATAAACGGCTTTAAGGTTACCTTCAAATCGCCAGATATGTTAGCACCAGCCAGGATTCCGGTAGCGGCACGAAAGAATATCGAAAACACGGAGAAGAAGTTGTGCTCCACGCCCTCGAAGTACCTGTAGTCGGAGCCCATGTTGCTGTGCAACACGCTCACTGAAACAAAAAAATATTTGGTATATGAGTATAAAATACACCTATTGTACAAAAAAACGTACTTGTATCACAAGCCAAAAGCTTAGAACCTTTCTATCAAAAAATGTCATTGGTTTTCGCTCTTATGTTTTGACAGATAAAGTTAATAATCAGGTGGCAGCTATTTTCCCATTGCATTGTTAAGGGTTAATTTCTAATAAGATTAAAAGGATTTCGGAAGTTCCAAAATCCTGCCATCGTATCCATACTAATGTCATGTTTGAGGAAGTGGACCTAAAGTACATGATTTAATAATTTTATTTCCTTCCATGCCTATTTATACTAACCAAACTCATAAGTTTTTTATTTTTAATTTCTTCATTCTCCTTCTACTTATCCAGTCAATGCCACGCGTACTGCGCTGTCGGTGGCTTGCAGGAGGTCATCATACGTGCAGTTATAGGGGCACAGAGGGCATGCCAGAATGTGGGCCATGGTCTAGGCCCGTGGTCGTCTAACTGCGGCCCGCGGGCCACGTGCGGCCCGCAGACGTTATTTGTGCGGCCCGCGATATAGTAGATTTATTAATTACTAGTCAACTACATATTCGTACTTATCAGAAATCAGTTTAGTGGTTTTTGAGTAGAGAAGTAGTAGACATACATTTTCGCATTTATATGAATAGTGTGGACTACTATGGATAAGTACCTATGCAAAAGCTCTTGAAACGCATATACCTACTGCGGCCCGGGCTCTGATGTTCATATTGATATGTGGCCCTTGAAGAGTAAAGTGTGACGACCACTGCGCCGCCCCCTAGACCATGGCCTAGACTCTAGGCCATGGTCTAGGGGGCGGCGCCTATGTAGACTCAAATAAAAAAGTATTAACTTAAATTTTTTTCATTTTGAAAACTCACTGTTATACCCGACGAAGCCCTGCGCCACCTCCACATCGCTCTTGGGCCCGACGATGGAGCCGATGCAGAAGTCGCCGATGGCGGCCAGCAGGATGATCAGCAGCACCACCTGCGCCTTGGCCTCCCACTCCATGCCCACTATCACGATGCCGGTCAGCAGGACGATGGTGATGCAGCCGTAGATGGCTTGGTCCTGGGAATAAACAATAAATTCACACACCTCAAACATTGAAAAAGTCGTGAAATGTAGAGAAAGGGTAGAGAGGCCTTCGCCCAGCATTGGGCCATGACAGGCTCTTAATAAAGCCGTAATATAAATGAAATGAAATAATTTATTTCGACACTTAACATTACATCCTAACTAATCCTAACTTATATTATAAATGCGAAAGTAACTCTGCCTGTCTGTCTGTTACTCTTACACACCTTTTGTAGTTTTCTACTCAACGGATTTCAATGAAATTTGGCATATTTTTATATAAAAGGTTGGCAGCGCACTTGTAACTCTACTGGTGTTGCAGGTGTCCATGAGCGGCGGCATTGCTTACCATCAGGTGATCCGCTTGCTCGTCTGCTACCTATCACATAAAAAAAAATACAGATGGTCTATCTGAGAAAGAATCTAAGATGGTCTAGATTGTAAGGGGTTAAAAGGGGGTGTGAAAATTATTAAATAAAAAATGCTACCCAAAGATACCATTCCACGCGGACGAAGTCGCGGGTTACAGCTTGTAATAAATAAAATCACACAACACCTCAAACATTGAAAAAATGGCGAAATGTAGAGAAAGGGTAGAGAGGCCTTCTCCCAGCATTGGGCCATGACAGGCTCTTAATAAAGCCGTAATATAAATGCAATGAAATAATTTGAAATGGAATAATTTATTTCGACACTTAACATTACATCCTTACTAATATTATAAATGCGAAAGTAAGTCTGTCTGTCTGTCTGTTATTCTTTCACGCCAAAACTACTGAATCGCTCGCTAGCAGTGTAATCGGTTCAAAATACTCATCGGTTATTAAAATCATGCTGTAACAAAACATCGCAGCAGCTAGAGATTTTACAATTAAAAATCCGACATGAAGCGTTAGAAGGTAGCAAAATATAAAAGTGGATTGGTAGTATTTTGAAGTTACATACAAAATAACCAATGACATCCAGGTAGCACCCCTGTCACACCTAACACCTATATAACGCCATCTGTCGGTCTTTAGGAGTCGAAAATTTTTTCGACTAATTACGAAAAGTCGTTGAACAAAAATGTTGTTTAGTAAGGTGGTAGGATACGTGGTTAAAGAGATGTAAATCTGTTGTGGTGCCTAAATTAATAAATGAATTTCTTTTCTTTCTTCCTAAATATTCACAGATACACCCTGTACAATATTTCATTCATATCCATACTAATTAAATGTTCGAGGACGTTGACCCTAACTGCACTTGATCCGATCTCTGATCATCACCGCAAAATACCGTCCATATATGGAGAATGCACTGTTACCGTTTATCGCTTTTAAAGTATTAAACGTACTCTTAATGCTAAAAGGATTCTGCAGTGCTTATGCCGTCAGGAAATGACAACCGGTCCGACAAGTTTATTTATACGTAACTTCAACTTTTTAGAGCGGCTGCGACCGCTAACTTACGTTTAAACGGCTTTTACAGCGGCTCTTTCGGTAAAAAAATAATAATTTTGGTAATTTCATGTATTATGCCACGCTTTGAGTTGTCCATATCGAGAATCGATTTCTTTTTATTGATTTGGTTACATCATGATATGACCAACATTGGTGGTCATATCATGATGTGCCCAACAGACAGTTCATGAATTATGATCGTGGGAGAGCCACGCTTCGGAATTAACTCGACCGAAGTGACATAGAAGACCGGCGCACGGTAGGCTGAAAATTTACTCTAGAAGACTTTGGGATCTCGAAAAATGACTTCGCATTTTTAAGAAACCAATTAGATATTTTGATTCTACCATTAAATACAAGACATTTTTATAGATTGGTGTTTTTTGATTAATTGGTTAGTTTAAGAGCAATATTTTTTTGAAAAATAATTTGTATGGAGAAAAACATAAATTGTACAATATCTCCAATTCCTCAAGTTTCCTCAAAATAATATTATCAGGGATATATAACACAATTTTTTTGCCTATTTTAGCATCTACACCTATGCTTCGATATTCACCGATCTCGTCACTAAATAACAAAAACTTATTTTCCCGGTAACAAAAATCTCTATTCCACATCACCGTCGAGGTTGAGAACCAAGTGCATTTTTTTTATCAGTGGTAGCCCCGGTAGGCCTAATCCACTCATTTTTGAACAAAACGCCTTAAGTTCTTTATCGTTTTCACTATTTAAATCAAAATTATTAAACGACAGTTCAGATTTTATGATATTGTAAAAGGCACTGTTGTCCTTAAAACTACTGCCACTTTCTTTCAACTTCACAATCACATCAATATTAGTTACTAAATCGGAAAACAATATAAATTAAATTATGAAAATATAACTCACAAAATATACGCGTATGCTTAGAAATCGAAACAAGCAATGTATTTACGAGATTTGAGTGAAAAAATTAAACATCGAAAAATATAAACATTTGGAGGGTGGTTGGTAATTCTCAGTGTTTTGTGTTGGTAAAAGTTAACTAAGTAGGTATTTGTAACGCAACGTTTGGATGCAGGTGTAAAAACATAACTATAGTTCGTGCCAGATAAACTTGCAATAAAAGTCATTCACCCCACTTGTACCAAGAAGTCGTCAAAATTCGCGATACAGATCGCTTCCCATACTAAACTGTCGATAAAATTACATTTGCCGTGTTTCATAATACCAAACGTCAAAGTTCTAGTGTGAAGTTCGCACGTCAAGGACTATGAAACTGTATGAAACACGGCAAATGTAATTTTATCGACAGTTTAGTATGGAAAGCGATCTGTATCGCGAATTTTTGACGACTTCTTGGTACAAGTAGCAAGTGGGCTGAATGACCTTTATTGCAAGTTTATCTGGAACGAACTATAGGTACTTATTGTCTGTCATTCTAGTAAATACTTTAGTATTATTAAAAATAAAACATACTTATTTTTGGAGGATCACAATATCTAAGTACCGAAATTGTGTTATAGGAATGAGATTTTAGGACAAAATTAAGAGCACGATCACCAATATGTGGATCAGCTTGCTCGGTTAAACATGCAGGCAATTAAATTAATGTTCTTGGAAATCTTCATTGCGAATATCATAAATGAAATAATATACTAGTAAATACATATTCTATATGGTGAAAATTCTTTAAATGGGTCAATAATGTTTATGTTTATTTCATTACTATATTATAAAGGGTAAAAAAGGCACAAAAATATATTGAAATAATAAGTTTACTACTTTTAATTAGGTAGGTAATGACTAGGTTAGACGCTATATTTTTGTAGCATTAATTTTTCATAAATTACTTTTAATTTTAAACATCCCTGAAGTAGTGTGGAAAAGTGTTTCAATTTATTATTTTAAATTAGAGTTATTTTTATAAGGAAAAAATAACTACATTATTTTTAACTTTGAACATGTATATCTCAAAAAGTACTGCATAAATTGAAAAACATAATATAACATAAAAGTATAGTATTGATACGTAGAATCTTAATATGCACTTAAAAATCCCAAAGTCCACGTTTAGCATTTTCAGCCCATTGTGCGGCGAGAAGCAGCGCTTACACTGTATTTCGCCGAGTGAGTGAGATTACCGGAGGCCTAATGGGTCCCCCATGGTGGGTATTGGGGTTAAAAGGATGGCAGCGCATTTATGTCTTCGCTGGTGTTCGGAATGTCTACAGGCTGCGGCAATCGCTTACCATCAGGTGATCCGTCTGCTCGTCTGGCACCTATTACATAATAAATATCTATACAGTCGAGTTCAAAAATATGTATACACTTTAGGACCTTGTCACAATACATATTTATAAGAAAGTGGAAGTCGTTTTCTTATACATATGTACTGTGACAAGGTCCTAAAGTGTATACATATTTTTGAACTCGACTGTACCTATCTGTGAACATATCCCTTTTCACAACCACGTCTCCTAAAACAACAATTTTGTTGTCTTTTTGAAATTAGCTTAAAAAAATCAACTATTCATACAAAGTCTGTCAAATGACTTGCTCAAAATTTTGGACGACTTTCCGACGATGTGTTTAAATGGGTGTTAATGATCACCTATACACACTGTTCTTATAAATTAACCCAATAGGAAACTCACCCAGCTCTTGCTGACCATGTAGGCGGACTCCGGTATGAGCGTGATGAGGGACTCGCCGAAGCCGACCACGTACATGGCGCAGGCCACCGCGTTGGCCATAGAGAAGATCAGCCCGATGGACCCGCCGAACTCGGGGCCCAGCGACCGGGATATCATGTAGTACGTCCCTCCTGGAAATGGTAGTGTTTAGCTAAGACAAAATAAAAAAAATGCTTTCGGTCTGCCAACCATTTCATTGGGTCACGAGAGCTATGTACAATGAATAAGAACGTGTGTCTTCCGAAGATATGGTCATGGAGGAGGCATCTATAGATTTCCCTCACTTGACTACAAAATCCATAGATCGTGTAGTCCAACTCAGCAATGAGAGGAAACATCTGAATGTCGAACCGGTCCATTCATCACCGTGGGAGAGCCACGCTACGGGTCGGCTCGACCGGAGTAATACCACGTCCTCACAGAAAAACCGGCGTGAAGCAGTGCATGCAATGTGTTTCGTTGCGTGAATGAGGGAACCGGAGGCCCAATTCAGGGGAAGGGGGGTTAAAAGGTAAGCAGCGCACTTGTGACACCAATGGTGTTGTACACCTGCTACACCAGTGGTGTCACAAGTGCGCTGCTGAGAGAAGAACGACGTCTACTTTCGTATATGTATTGAGACAAGGTCCTAAAGGGTAATAATTTTGGAGTCGACTGCACCTTAGCAGATCGCTAGTTGACAATGAAAAAAAGGTCTCACCTCCTTTAATAACCCCGTTGGTGCTGATGGCGGACATGGAGAGCGCCGTGATGGTGGTCACCACGGACGTGGTCAGGATGAGCAGGATGGACTGCGCTGCCGGACAACGTCACGTTTACTCATCACACATTTAATATAAGGAAATAAATAAATTCACACAACACCTCATTATTGACTCCGTACTAAGTGAAGATAAAGATATTTTTATTTACCAAAACATGTGTGAACATAACATATGAATGAATATCTTTATTAAGTTTTAGGGAGTACCAACATGTTTTACCAATATTGGCTTGTAAAAATACATAGTTACATATTTAAAAGAAGTCAATATTAATTACTGTTTCAAAATTACATATCATTCAGGCTAAAATAATTTAAATATGTGTATGTTCGATAAATATGACAAGCACGAGAACTGGGGATCAGATAATTTTCTGTAAGTTACAGGCATCGGCACTTATGCCTTTACTATTTTGCGGGTTTCCATAGGCTGAGGCATCGCTCAGCATCGTACATAGTCTGTTCTTTGTGTCTGTCAACCTCATATTTAGATCTCACGGCCGCTTACCATCAGGCGGAGTAAGTTCATTCATCTTGATTGTCCTCAATATAAAAAAAATGGGAAAAACAGACGCAGGAAGGGCGTTCCACTCACAGAGTACTTTTTAATATGTCCCTCTCCTTAGCAGTGCGCATCACGAAGGACCTGTAAGGGTGCGTTTCCACAGAAGCGAAGCGAGCGAAGACTTATAAAAATTTACCATCACATTGCTCATCAGAGATGAGACGTGTATTTGAACAGCGTGATTGGTTTATTTTTACAAGTTCAACTTCGCGCAGCTCCGCTTCTGTGGAAACGACCATTAGAACTCTGACAATACTAACCCACGCCCGCCTGCCCCACCACCCAGGACAGCCGGAGGAACAGCATCACTCCCCATATGTTGAGCAGGCACCGCATCAGCACGCCCTTGATCCAGCCGAACTTGAGGCTCGAGGAAGGCGGCTCCGGGTCCCCCATGTCCTTCTCCAGGGTCTGGCCTGGCTGGAAGACAACGCATGATGATCTTTGGCAGTGATATAGCATAGTGCTAAATAATAAACTTGCACAAAAAGTCAATCACCTTTTCTTTCGACTTTATCATATACATATTTTAGTATAGAAAGCGATCTCGCATTCTATACAAAATTAACGCTAAAATTACGTAAATGGAGTTTCCCAAATACTAAATATTAAATACATTTGTATCCCCACGAACGCTATTCCAAAAAGACCAGCCTGGTCTCCATTGAAGATGATTCACAACCCAACGTGGGTAGGAGTCACGAGGACTGGCGCAAAGCGAAGCATAATTCCCGACCCACTATTTCCACCCTGCGCATGACATGGCATAATAGACTTTAAACAAAAACGTGTATGAAATAAATTGTAATATCAGATAACACTTAATCAAATTATATGCACATCGTCTTATATGTAACAAATTAAACAAACATTGAATCATTCGCCCTTAACACACGAGTGACTCACTTCTGATCTAGCCCTGCTCATATGACACTTTAACTTATACAGTTAGGGGTTAAAAGGTCTCATGCAGTGGACGCACCCACGTGTGAGGTCGCCCTCTCGGACCTTGTTAATTATGCTTCATTAAGACCCATTTGATTATAATTATAGATACATTCCAAACTACGAGAGCTAGGAAGATTTCGACACGACTTTTGAAATGAAGACATCGATCTACGTCTTTTGGAGTATGTAGATTTTAACCTAATATAGATAGACTTAGAGTTCAATTTGGGTCTATTCTTTTCTTGCAGTTATGTCTTGGTTCATAAACGTAGAAATGTAGTTAGGCTTAATCGCAGGAGTAGGTGGTAGCTATGACGTAATATCTAAGTCAACAACCTTAGCAGATTTCGAAACGAAAATACTAGCAACAGGATGCGAATAAATGAACCTGCGTACCTAATGGATAATCATCATCATTAATAATACTCCAACCATAACGATCAGCCGCGTACGCAGGATATAATTATAATGCTCAAATGTGTGAGTTAACACAGGTGCTAGCTAGCCCTCACATTTCGCTGGGACACTAGTTGTAGAGTGACAATGTTGTTCAAAATTGTTTGTAGACCACGTGGTTAAAGGGATGTAAATGTTCACAGATACAAGGTATAAGATTTAGAAGAAGTTAAACCTATAAGATATAGGTCACATTCATTCAGGAGCTTTAACACCTGTTTATAATTATTACCTTTATACGACTTTTAACCTTAAAAGAGGATAACTTCAGGAAAAATCAAAAATTAAATACAGATTGTAAATAGGATCGGTTTTGTAATACCAACCCAACCCACACATTTTTATTTGCAGTTATAAAAGTCCACTATTGCGGCATCGATCAACTTATAATGGATCAAAAGATACTATATTTTTATAATTTAGAACGCGTTGTGAAACGGGCTTCGGTTACCAAAATAGATTCTTTAAAATATAAAAATGTTAAACGCTATTCCATATGTACCTACTATTAGAAAGATTTTAACTATTTACTATTATTATTACTATATATTATTATTCTCAGTCAACCCATACATTAATAGAGCACTAAGTCGATTAAACTATGTATGTAATTGATTCGTTCTAATAATTAATACCAAAATGAACCTTATCAACCTGTAATTAGGAACTGATTAAATCAAGCGTAATATTTACGAGTACAGGTTGATTATTAAAATGATATCCTATAGAGTGTTTAATGTATTTAATTGTTCGTCTATTTTTATCCGACTACGGCCAAGCAAAAGGAGGGTTATGATTTTGACAGGCTATGTATGTATTTGAAAATAAATAATGTTAATGATGACTAACTCAAATTACCTATCTACATTTTAATGTATTTTTAAACATTTTTTTCAAAACACATTCTTTTAACCTTTAACTAAGCATAGTTTCTAAGATAGGCATCTTTTAAGGTAGGCATGTCTAAACATACAGCTGTTGAAATTATTGTAATTTTTTTTAAACTCACGAATGAAGTGGTCAAGTACTGGCTAAAAAGATGTCATGTGTTTTTATGATAGGTTACAGACGAGCAAACGGATATACGAAGGCACCATATCTATGATCAATATTATGTAATAGACAATTAGAACTTATCACCTATATGTGTACGTGCGATTATGATCCTTAAGGTGGTAAACACTTTTTTGACGGCGTTGCTTTTCGCCAAACACCCTGTACACAAGCGAAGCCATATAAACAAAGGTGGGCCGCGTCTTGGCAACGTGATGTATTAAACGGTCCAATTAATTGATGAGGGCCACAATTAGAGCAATTACTCTTACCTGCGCATAGGCACTTAGTGCGTAGTTGACGATACGCGGCTCATCCTGAGGGACGTAGTTATAGGTACAGTCACCCACACAGATTACCAAAACATGTCAAATTTCCTCATTTAATATTCAACCTAATGTTTATGACTGTAAGATGAGAGTCGATTGACGAAATTTGACAGTTTTTTTAATTTGAAGTTTGATGTACGTATATTCCGCCAAACTATAGGTACGGTTTAGGGGTATTGTGTAACTTACGAGTGAATTAACAAATTCACACGTCTCATACATTGACCTGACTCCGTAATAAGTAGCTTAAGTTTTGTCTTGTCTGATATCTGTAAAAAAAAAACACTACACGTTTTTCCAAGGTGGGGTTCGAACCCAAGACCTTTGGCGTATGGTTGGGTAGGATCACTACCAAATGCGCCATCCGGCCAATAGAACGAAGCAATATGGAAACGCAAAGCGTTTTGACAATTGATTGAAACCTTATTATTTTTATTGTTATCTGTGGTTCGCCCTTTGTGGGTTGCCCATCGCATAATGTAAAGGACTTCCTGTTCTCTCTCTCAATGGACGAAACTGTGCACTTATTAATTATTAAGAATCTAAAAATAAACCCTTACACCCTTACTACGAAACGGAGACCTAAGTTAGTTATACTTTAAAAGTTAACCTGTCACTTTCATAAAACTGAACAAATAAACGTGACAGCTAACCTAAACTAACTCTTTTTTAACTAAGGACAAATCTTTGTCAATTTGTAAGGGGAAAAATGTTTTTCCTAGAATCGGGGTCTTATAATACGCTCCCCATCACGAAGCCACATGATCGTCACGAATTTTCCAGTGTACATGGTGTGCACTAATAGGTATGCAACCTCAGTCAAATATGAACCTTATAGTCCTGGCATAAGAGTCGAGGTGTTTACATTTTATCGCAGGCGACTGTACCAATCCTAGCGATAAGGTGCGGTCGAGGTCAATACCTAGTGAAAACTGAATGTTGATCACACCCCCGGGACTCAGATTAAATCTTAATAATATGTTGAACTCGCCTAATACTCGCACATACCTAATATTTAAATGTTAATTCATTCATTACGAAAATGTGTCGTTTTATAAATAAAACTTTAAATGGCACCGCACCTTAATTAATACAGTCAGCAGCAGAAATCACTATACACTTCAGGTGTTCAAAGAAAACTTAACGTTTAAACATTCGAAAAGTTGTGGACCGTCATGATAGTTTTTGGTTATGAGCGCCCAATTAGTCACAAATATTGTAATAGTCAATATTCATTAATTTTTCGACTTAAACAAAAATCATTAATGTTAAAGAAAAACTTAAATGGCAACTTAAACTTGAATATTTTTGTGTACAATCGAAGTGTATAAGTTTTTGGATGCTGGCACGCTCAGATATATCTGCTGCAGACTGTACCTACTGTTTTAATAGTATATCTAGCGAATCACAGTCTAGCACTTCGCTAAATTATTAGCATTTAGTAGTACTGTAGGTAATCTAGAAGGTACTCGAAGTACTGTATATTTTACGGACTAAAATTGACAAATGCAATAAACCACAAAATTCAATCAAATTAGAATTTATAGAATTAGCCGGATTTCTTTGTATGTGACATTTTATCTAGTTCTATAATGATGACCGAAGCCTATTATAGTCAAAATTATATAAAAATTATAAACTGGTTAATACAATTAAATACGCCAATAATAATAGAAGCAAAACAACCTAAACAAAAATAGACACAAAAACAACATGTCACCCGTCTGTCTGTCTAGTGTTGCGTATAAAGGTCAGTTCACACCCTGTTAGTGTCATATCACTCTAGATTAGATAACACCTGTGTAAACAACCTCCTACTAGGTACAGCTGCGACCTCATACTACGAGAAGTCACAAACTTTCAGTTATAAAGTAGAAAAAGTACCAACCAGCTTAAAGTTCATCATTTCATCATAATCATTTCAGCCAATGGACGTCCACTGCTGGATAGGCCTCCCCCAACGTTCTCCACACAGATCGGTCCTGTGCCATCCGCATCCAAGGGACTCCCGCGACCTTCACTAGATCGGTCCACCTGGTGGGAGGCCTGCCACGGCTGCGGCCTCCTGCCCACGGCCTCCACTCCTTTAAGTGCCCCAACCTTTCCTACCCCAACGGCCGTCTGTTCTCCTCGCAATGTGCCCTGCCCATTGCCACTTGACTTGACTTGGTAAAGAGTGGAACTATTGTCCCGAAACGAAGTGAGTCATCTTCTTCATTTCAAGTTAGATCAATAATAAGCCTAATGCTCATAGGTGGCGAGTATTAAGAGGCCTCTGGCACCCTTTATGGGGTTCTGCGACACACCAGACTTTGAACCTTAGGCCCTTGAGACAAGATTTAAAACCGATAAATTATTTTTATAAATACCCAGCAAGGCGTGAACGAGAAAAAATGTACGGTGTATTGAACTATGTGAAAAAGTACTTCATCAATTAAAACGGAATAGTTGACTATAACTTTTTGTACCGCTCTCCTCAGTATTATACAATTTCAGGGTTAACAAAAATATGGGTTGAGTAATCGCGCTTTGCTTTATATACGACGCAATAATCCCATCCTTGACCGCATCGTCGACTGTGGAGATGAGCTCGTTATGGCCTTGAGGCAGGGAGTGGCATGTAGTGATGGTCAACTCGAGTAGCTACACGAGTTGGCTTAACTCGAACCCACTCGAGTTGGCCGTAACTCAAACCCACTCGAGTTGGCTGTATCTCGAACCCACTTAAGTTAGCCGTAACTCGAACCCTCTCGTGTATGAATTCTCTCTAACTCAAGTTCTAAAAGCAAAGTTTCTTTCTTATTATAGTTAGTATAATAAAATTAATTTTCCCAATACATTGTAAATAAATATTAAAATAGTAAAAAATATAAATGTTCCGATCCAATAGTGTAAACTGCTAATGTTTGCATTGGTAGTTTACACTATTGGATCGGAACATTTATATTTTTTGGCTTTGGCCAAGAAAATAAACTGGTAAAAATGCAAAAAAAAAAACAATAACTATCCATTCAGTTAACGGGAGTTACGTTACTCGAGTCAACCCGAGTATGAATTTTAACTCAGGCTAAATCGAGTTTTATTTTACACATCACTAGCAAAGTTGTACCTACTGCTTTAACCATAGAAATAGGTACATACTACAGTAGGTATAGCAAAGTAGATCTCCCTTTACAGTAAATGATTTAAGTTTGTAACATAGTGAGTTAGTTTCCTACCAAATATGTACATCGTGATTAACTGAATAGTAAAAACCTTAACACAGAATTTCAATTTAAATAGTTTTTGTCTAATTGCGTGTCAAATTCAAGGTTAGAAATCGCTCGCATGGAATTTTGTTTGGTCCCATAGTTTTTCTGAATTTCTTAGAAGTGGCAAAACCATGTTGTAGTTACCTACTACTGGTATATCTGTGTTTTAATACCAACATTGCTGCGGGTACAATTATGCACTATTAAGTCCTGCATTCTTAGGTGATATTGGCCGCCATATTATGACTGCTGGTAGAAGGACAGAGGATGCGAGGAGGCCAAACGAGCAAGCGGGTCACCTGATGGTAAGTGAACACTGCCGCCCATGGACATCAGCTACACCAGAAGGAGTGCGGATGCGTTGCCGGCCCTTTAGGAAGGTATAGGCTTGTTTCTTGAAGATTTGGATGTCGTACTGGTTCGGAAATACCGCTGCGGGAAGTTGATTCCACAATGAGGAGGTGCGCGGCAGAAAGTGTCGTGTAAAGCGCACGGTAGAGGATTGCCAACCATCCAGGTGGTAAGGATGGAACCCAAGTTTATGGCGTGTGGTACGGTCTTAAGTGGAGGCCGCGTATAGGAGGCCGCAGCCGTGGCAGGCCTCCCACCAGGTGGACCGACGACCTAGTGAAGGTCGCGTTCACTTGGATGCGGGTGGCACAGGACCGATCTATGTGGAGAATTTGGGGGAACCTATGTCCAGCAGTGGATGTCCATTGGCTGAAATGATGAATGATAACTTTAAACCTGCATCACTCACCTTCCTAGATAAAGAAGCGTTGTGTAGTTCGTCCAAAGTGGGCCTGGGAGCGGCGTGGAGAGACAGCACGTTCCGGTAGTTGTCCAGCCTGGGCAGCGCTTCGCGAGTGAAATGCCTGAGGATCAAGGAACTTCGTTAACCTTAAGTTAATAATACACATGAAGAGGAGAGAGGAGAAAGAAGTTGTCGTAAGGGATGATGTCAAATGTGTCATCCAACACATAGAGCGCTTCTGAAATACACATCAAAATTAACCAGACAACACACAAAAACACTGGTTAGTACACCATCATCACCTGCCTGTATTCTAGTTCCACTGCAGGGAATAGGCCTCTTCATGTGCTCGTAATTCAAAAACGGTTCTGTGCCAACCTCATCCTAGTATTACCCGAGTGGCGGGTTGGGACCAGGACAATGGATGTGATATTGTTTAAATTTATTTATTTATCTTTCACCCACTTGTCGTATCTTCAGCGGCGTGGATGGCATTGCAGGCTGAGGTGTTTTTTAACTAAGTCAAAATAACCGCTATACATTCCATATCCTTACCTAAAACTCTTTCCATATTTTGTGTCGGTGGCTGTAAGGGGGTCGTCGCTGTCCATGCCTGATGCATCCGAGTCCTCCGTTGCATCGTCTTCGGTAGTTTTGTCCTCCATCTGTGGAAGAAAATTTTACATCAATAATCATCATCTACCTTTAGTGTTCTCATGTAATCTGGGGGCGCAGTACGTACATCTACACATCAAAGTATTCAAAACTGTCAAATTTCTTCAACCGACTCTCGTCTCACTGTCATACACATTAGGTTGAATATCAATTAAGGAAATTTGACAGGTTGTCGTAACCTGATGTGTGACTGTATTTCGTAATCTGTGTAAGTAGTCCGACCTTAAGAGGATTATCCAGTCTAGACTCCTTCCAGTCAGGTCAGCTTTGTAAACAAGTAGTCGACATTTGATTCACACTTTACGGGCCCATAAACTCTATCGTTACTGCGTCAATCCTACTACAATAACCCATAAATTCACTACAAACATTATGTAGTTGTAAACGATTTGTTTGTTTTCAATTGTTTATTATTATTGACGGGTTTAGGTTTTTTATCGGAAAGTCCCACTGCAGGGCTAAGGTAGCTAAGGCCTCCATTATAGAAATCAAGTCCCGTCATCGCTACTACGATAGGATTAGGCTTAATCACCACGCTTGCCTAATGATTCTGTGATCGAAGTATAGGGTTCTTAGTTCCTCAAAAAAAATATCTTGTATTTTTGGATTATGGGACAACTCACCCGAGAATTTCAAGATTTTTTGGCGGCCACTGTTCTAACCTAACCTAATATTTCTGTGACGATAATGCTGACTGAACTCCACTAAACGAAAAAATATTGGTGAAGTAAGATTAGAGCAGTGACGAGCAAAAAAATATATTTTGGTTAAAAAAGTTCAGAGAACAATGTTTGATAAATCTGCTAACATGGAATCGATATAAGGTCACTCGATGTTATCTTTGTAATGATATTTCGTTGCAACTCTAGTATCGGTGGAAATATTGTAAGTTTCGATAAGTGCTACAATTACCCGAGTTGCACAAACAAGGGCAGTTTATGAGAATAGTTCGCTACGTTGATTCCATTAATAGCTGTTATTAGTGCTATTATAATTATATTTGTATTCAATAATAATAATTGCTTTATTATTATTGAATACACTCAATGCACATTGATATTTTGCTATACTATGTATATCTGTGATCTACACTACATCTAACTTATATAAATTTAATAGCGCCGAATACGCAAGCTTGTACGTACATATACTGATACGACAGTCATCATCATAGGCCTTTGCATCTTTAATAGATGATTTAAGCAGCATCACGCGGTGTGTGGATACGACAGTATACGCGCAGAAAATACGCTAATCTGAAACCACTCTATGATCTATAAACTAGTTAGACATGACTGCAATTAACAATTTGTATTGTAGACTACAAGTATGTATAGATAAAGCACGTTAGTAAAAAATATTATAGGAAAACGATTAATAAATTAATAATAAACACAAGGAAAAATGCCTACATTACATTATGTAGCCCATACGTGCCTTTTCTGAATAGACCGTTAATAATTTGCTATGTAATAATCGTATGTATATGTAATATTTTTATTAAATGTTGTATTCAAATTTTTTTTTCACATAACTTTATCGTCCACCAGTAACTTTATCGTCCTTTATAAGTTGCATTGGGAGCTCATGGTCACAAACTTGGAATATTCATTAGTCCAACACCATAAACAAGTCTGCAAAAAATCAGGACTACCGGATTTTACGCATACTGTAAACCTCAAATTTAGTGGACTACATTTAGGTTAGAAGAAAAGGATAAACAGTTACTTGATTTGGTGGCATAAGTACACTTTACACTTGGTATGCCAAGAGCATGCCCGTAAAATGTGCCATGCGATATAACGGACAAACGCCCAGTACCTAAACTCTCAAGGCTAAATCGTAAATTCTTAAGATTGTTGGGTCTCCATTATTACGGACACGATGGAGTACCTAGTAGATACCAGTGGCACCAACCGCCTACAATGTGGCAAGGATAATTGTTTTACGAGCATTTCAAAGCTAAACTGCTAAGTAAACTCGCACGATTTCGAGCATCCTCGTCAGATTCGTGACTCGAATCGTGTCAATGTTTTATTTTTTATCATCGACCGCTATCGCTTCACCTTCCGGGTTACTATGTGTTCACTTAATATTTATTGTAACACAATTAAATATATTGAATAACTTCTAACAAATGCAAGTGTAACTTTAGTAACACATTTTAATGCTAGGGGTGTCAAAAGAGAAGGCGGCTCACCTTATGTAAGTAATCGCCGCAGCCCACGAACATCTGCGAAATCAGAGAGGTCGCTGATGTGTTGTTGAAAGCAAAGGTTGTCTTTCAACCTTTGCTTTCATTTCTTTCTAAAAAGCCTACCTACGCTCTTAAAGGCCCTACAACGCCTTGACAATTTGGCAGAGCGTCTTGTTTTTTCACTATATTATTAAAATAATACACTTTGTATACAATAGTGTACTCGTAGGTATGCAGTGAAATACCGATGCATCGCTTCCTTCGCATTTCTTGCCGTCGTCTAAAACTAATTTGTCATACCTTACATCAAGGATACTTTGTTAGCTTACCTTGTTAGGTACATAGAGTAGACAGAACAATAATAGAATTAACTAAATGATTTTGCGACATATAAATCAATCGCAGCGTCAAACCAAACCACGTGTAGCGACCGCAACCAATACAACATATAAAATTATAAATCATTTCCAGTTCAAATGATAGCAGTGATCCGTTCAACCAATCATGTGGTCGGTTTATTATAAGATAAAAATAACTGATTCCAACAAGTACTCATATATATTGTTTAACATTCTGTTGTAAAATTGAAATTAAAAAGCTACGTAATGGACAGAAATAATTTTATAAATATATATAAAAATAGTGAATAAATTGGGTCACAGAAAATTCACGTTTATTTTCAGCTTAAAATGAAATATTAGATGGCGTATGCACTAGGACTAACGTGATTTAGTCCCGAAGCCTTCATAATAGGTAACACGAATAAGCCTTAAGCCTAGTAGATCAAAATAAGCAAAATACACATTGTTGCCTGATAAATATTCCTTTTTGTATGGAAAGGGCTTTATTCGTTTTCCTTATTAGGAGGGCTTCGGTATTAAAACGACTAAAATTTAACAGTGTATTTTAATCCCTTTTAAAGGACCTTCGGTCTTAGTACCTGTCAAACCGCAACTGTCACGAGTTAATCAGAAACGAATTAAAACAAGATTCCTCACTACCATTCATCGACTGTGAGCCTTTTAAACACAATCATACCAATTAGATCGCTACAATGAGCCATCGCTCGTACTGGGATGTCGGTGCTGAATGTAAAACAATCGCAGTACTCACTACCCACTTGCCCTTGCGCAACTAGGCTACGGAGAAAGCGTTTTCCGGAATGTCGACATAAAACCGAAAAGTGGACTTTGATCGATAAGTAAAGCGAATAAAGAAGAGAAAGTGATTCTGATAGAATTAAAAGTATCTTTAAAAAAATCACAAGACACTTTGTTACAGATTACCGTGGGAGAGCCACGCTTCGGCATGAATGGGCCGGCTCGACCGAAAGTGCTACCACGACCTCACGAAAAACTGGCGTGAAGCAGAGTCTGCGCTGTTTTGTGAATGAGGATACCGGAGGCTCAATTGGGGAGAAAGGGGGTTAATGGTTGCAGCGCATTTGTGACTCTACTAGTGTTGCAGGTGTCTATGGGCGGGCGGCTAATCGCTTACAGATGATCCGTCTGCTCGTCTGCTACCTGCCTATCAAATAAATGAAATTTCAAGACACTTTGTTACAGTACATATTCAGGACTTGGTCGTTGGTCGTAACTAGTAACCTATGGCGTACAGACTTATCCATTTTAACCAGGCTTCGTCAGAAGTGTGTTGTAAACAATAAGATCTTTTCCACTTACATAAAATTTAACACGCCATTTTCGTTTCTGCTATCTTACTCGCATTACTCAATTTTAACACAAGATTACTGTCTCGAAACTGTCTAGATCCATGTATCAAGTCATCAGGTAACATAAGACACGCATGCGCTTTTATAATAGAGACCTACTATCGTATCTGTTAAGGTCCATTTTTATGGAGCATCTCGAATACTGTATATGACATCAGTTCCCTTATCTTTTGCATTCCTACTCACAAAAGTTGATACAATAAAGACCTATTCTTCTTCTTCTCTTAGAAATTCCCACTTTAGGTGGGGTCGGCCCTCCTAATCTTTTCACGCCAAGACAATCTGTCGAGGTGTCTTGGGTCAGGTAGGTAAAGACATTATGTACTGAAAAAGTAAGAGTCACATTTATTGGTTTCCTGGAATTATATTTCTTGTTCAAGTTTCTAGTTTAATTTAACATCGTCACAATAAGACAATGGGATATAATAAATAATAGTACGGATTCACATTTAACGAAAATTAATTTCAAAAGGTCATCTCAAAGGTCTACCGTTGTCTTACCTACACATTACTTATCCAATGATAACATTCCCACATCGCAAAATGCATGTTGGGCCAACAAATTACGGTTTAAATTGCAACGCACCGGTTCAACCTGTGCTAAATATAGGCAGACTCGTCCACGAAGAGTCCAGAGTTATTTTTACGTTCCTTTATGAGGATGTGTCTTAAATCGCTGCATTGTGGTCCTCGACTAATCGCAGACCCTATTTGCACCACAACGGTCTTCGAAGAAAGGGAGGAGGAAGCGAGATGGCTATAAGGTAGAGGAAGCTCCTTACAAAGATGGAATCAGGCGCACGAGTGGTTTGATTACTGATATAATGGTACGATTAGAATGGGACGCACGTTTTGGTATTGTTGCCATTTACTATCGCTTTAAGGTTTTTTGCATGTTAATTAGATTTTGATCGGGATTTTGAGAATCTCATCTCATCTCATTATGATGCTGTGTCATCATGATTCTGAGGAACAGTTGTAATGATAAATAAGAGGAGTTTATATAAGTAATGAACAATATTTTTATACTTAAGTGGTTCTTCCTGCTATGACTTCATTAAGAAACCGGAGAAGAGGACAGGACAAATAAAATTCCACGGTTTAGTAAATTGATGAGATCAGCTACTGGGCTCCACCAAGCTGATGGACCTTATTTTGAACTCGTCGAAGGCATCGACAGGAGCTTTTTGGTCACAACAGATGCTACATACTGAGAGGGCAGACGAGCAGGTGAAATACCTAATGATAAACGATTTCCGCTGCCCATGGACGTTTGCAACACCAAAGGACTCATGCACAAGTCTTCCAACCTCACTCTTTGCACACTATTTTGATTTCTAGTTTCAGTAGCTTTTAGGTTCATATTCTAATATCACGATTCTTCTCACGAAGACTAGTAGTCTTTCATCTCATATGTATATTGATTTCATAAATATTGACTTGACTCCGTACTAAGTAGCTTAAGCACTCGTGTTACAGAATCTCATCCTGGAATTCTTGCTTGCGTCCAAATCTACCGCTTAGGAGCCCGGGGCACGCTTATACCAAGATACAAAATTTGGGGAGTCTGATTATTACAAAGAAGCGACTGCCGTCTGACCTTCGCAACTCGTTTAAGATTCTGCTTATTAGTATCTATGTATGCAATTTTAACACAGGCAGACTAAAGACTTGTTTTCCTTCACCACTGAGCTAGTATTAAATAAAGAATCTATCTATCTAGTAGTACAAAAAATCAAAGATCGGATTTGCATTTATTCCGTAGATACTTGGATAGTTTACTATTCAAAGTCGCTACAAAAGCTGCAGTTATAGCCTAGCCCTGCATAGTACCGCAGTCTGTGGGAAAGACAATCCATGTTTGTATTTAGCAACACAAACAACAAATTCCTACGACTAGGGAACTCAACTTGAACAAAATACAATAACAATAATACGCTGTGAAGAATGTCGACAGGCGTGAACTGCGAAGGTAAAGATTAGCTCTTTACTAGAACAAATATTTTAAAACAGTACATGATTGCCGGCTGTCAGTTATATTTACGAAGGAACAGAATAAATAAGGAACTCTGTGTGAAGGAATACATAGCTGATTTCTATTTAACACATCTTAAAGCACAGAATGAAAATTTAAGATAGGAGATGTACAGTATCAATCAATCAACAGTTTGTGTTCAACATATACTGAATGTAATAGCGTTTTTCATGCTGCGCCAAATTTCAATTCCAGACTTTTCTCGTCCACTTCTTTCTTCCCAAGCCGCTTCTCGACTCCAAAACACGTTATTCAAAGGATAGCAAGCTCTACGGCAGACGAGACCAGCCCACTACTACAACAACGTACTTATTCATCGGGCTATATCAAAGACTCTACCCTCACTTCATTTCGAGGCTTTTAGTTCCCCATTGTGCCAATAGATGGCGCTGGGCGACGATTACATCGCGCAAGAGTCCGCACTTTTTCACTTTAGCTACTACAATCCTTGTCGTACAACAATAAGTAGAATTTCCCACTTTAAAAAAGTTTAGAACATAAGTATAGATTTTGTCTTGTGACGTATATTCTCGGTACTATAAGATCCCTTGGAGTTGTAACCTCCATACTACTCGTAGTACTTGAAGTTGTTTACGACAAGCTTGAATCGATAAGTTCCACGTTCGATTTGAAGGCAATTTGCTTATTGCGTTCGCATTTGATCATTGAAGTAATCGTTTGTGCAGGAAGAATGTTGGAAACGTGCAATAATAATGGACTCTGGGCTCCTTACAGACGGTTTTCGACACACGACCTGTTAATCATTTCATGACAGATTGTTATTTAATAAAGATCAGGGTATTATGAGCATATGAGCAACAAGTTTTTATCACAGCAGAGTAATAAGAATGATCAAATATAAAACCACAACGTGTAATCCGATAAGCAAGCGCTGGCTACCTGACAAGAGACAAATGGAGGAGTGTGGGAGAGCCCTTTTCCCAGTAGTGGGACAGTTTAGGCTATAAAAAAACATACAATAAACAATCTTAAGGAGTATTTATTTAAGTGTTTTCGAATTGGCCGACAACATCCCCTCAATCTAAAAACATTTGCACAAAAACGCAAACCTAAACCACAATCAACTTGCTTGTACACACATCACTAACAAATCTACACTAGACAGCCAACTTGTGTACACACATCACTATACAGAATCTTATCAATCCATACTCAAAGAATCTTATGCACACACGTCACTAAAGATTCTGCTAATTTCCTTCTATTTATAACTAAACTACCTTACTAAATGACTAAAAACTTAACAATTCGCAAACTTCAAACAAAACCATAAAAACACAACACAAATTCATGGGTGCTAAAAGAAAAGTCAATACAAATGAATACCTAAACTAGGAAATGCCTATGAGCATAGTTTTAAAAATAGGCAAAGACGAATGAGTCGCATATGTTTTATCATTAACTGAATACGCTTCAACATAATTTCGTGTCTCGTCATTTATCATGTAAACTTCCGACAATTTACGATTTTGAGGATACACTCATACTCATGTTAGTAGAAGTTCGAAGAATATTCATAAGTGCATTACTAGGTAGTCCAGTGCTACTAAAGGCGAGTTACATTAAAGGACAACGTTTTTATTGTAAAATATTTTCGTCTTTTTACCTGCATAAAATAAAATAGTACAAAGTTCAAATTTATCTCTTCTATAATCTTGTAGCCAGAGGTACAATCTTAGTTTAACGAGGAGTTTTTACCAGTCAGATTGGAACACATTCAATACTGTTCTATAAGGACTCAAATTGAAAAAAAACTGACAGCTGTGACTTCAAATAAAGGCCATAACTGGAAATAAAAATATATCTATTGACTGTAGAGGTAGATTAGGCTCAATAAGTCAGACCGTCGCGTCGGCTGATAGACAGAGGACCTTGTATAAATCTAGAAACATATTTGACCTGCCCGATGTAACTGACCATAGTGAGGTGACCTCTATTTATACATTGGCGAACTAAGTTGACTTAGGCTCTATGGATCACTATCGCTGGTTTTTAAATCTACCGCTGAGTTCTACTAACACCCAACCTAATCCTGTCTTTAAGAGATATCTCTGACAGGTTCAAATCGACATCTCAAGGGACATGAATGATGAACCAATAAAACTCCAGGGTCCTGACCCCTTGATCTCATAACGCATGGTGGGCTCGGACCCTAAGACGTCCAGGAGCGAGGTTATAGGAAGTCCACCGCCGCCCATGCACTTATCCAATTTGCCGCTATTATGATTTATTGGCGCGTCGAGCAAGTAGGCGCCTCTGACCTAGACCGCTCCATTAGACGAAGGCGCGTGTTGGCTGCAAGCGGACTCTGATGGCACACCTCTGACGCACCCTAACTATCAATCACCCTATCTACTGCAGCAACTTCATTGCTAATATTGCTTTATAGAAGAAATATTCTCTAAGTAGCAGCTACGTGTCGCGTGCGCCTTCTAAGTGCTTCACCTATGGATGTATTCATACTCTTTATATGCAAGGGAAAACATGGTTAAGAAACCTTCACGTTTCGGATAGTTTCTTCAAGTAATGGATGTCAAACTATGCGTGAGATTCTGAACGTGAGACTGATTTCCTTAATCTGGTTCCCTTGAGGTGACCCTTAGAGGGTTGCAAAAGTCAGACGACAATCGCTTGGTCTGTTTCTTAGCTTTCAAGAATTGGAGAAGTGCTAGCTCAGAAATTGTAGGGAAAAAACTGTATCAAATCACAGCTCCGCTAAACATCAAACCACCGCTTTGGACTAGTTGTGAATTATCGAGCTGGCGGGAAAGAATGCAGGTTCTTTAAGATTGAGTGTCTGGGGGACAAACCACCGAGAACTGATCCCAACCAGATTTAATAAACATTCTCATCCAGAATCATGACACGTAAAACTCTGGGAGTAAGACTTCTTGATGCCTGAGCCGTTAAACCCGTTGGTTGGATAGAAAGTTTGAAACCAGTTACTACCAGGGTTATCTGTCTGACGGATGTAAGAAGTCTAATTGAACACTGTCAGCCAAAGTGATACTTAACACATACATTAACATGTCCTCCGAAGAGATCGGTACACTTCTTATCGAACAATCTGGCGAAGCAGGCTCGCATTTCTAACCAAAACCTACATGAAACTACAATCAGCTTTTAGTGAAAATGATAGTGGTTATTTAAAAACAGCAGAAAAGAGAAGACGAATCTCGAACACTGACATAATTTTATCTTACCTTAGGTACTACAGAATAAAAATCAATTTTGTTCACTACAGGTAAGACAGTTATACTAAGTTACTAGTCTTTTACCTCCCGTGATCCAAAAAGTGAGTGTTTTGGTAGGAATTCTGATACATACTTGATCCATCCTTATTATCTTCAGTTGGAGAATTTATTAATCCTTCAATTGGCATTGTGTTCTGTGCGCAATTTCCTAATTCGCGTGTTTGTCAATCGGCCGACCAAATACCTAGTCCGTAGTTCCGAATTTTTCAGTTTTTCAGTTGGACTTCATTAATTCATCAATGGCTAGTCGGTGAATCGGCGTTTGTTGTTTTTAGCTTCTTCGTAGCTTTTCTCAGCTTCTTCCGCAATTTATGCAATATCTCAAACATTGAGCTTGAACACGCCTTATTCCGTAGTCAGTACTACGAGTAGGTAAGTAGCTAAAGCATTTGTATTATGGATATCATACAAGAATTACAAAACATTGCTCAAATGAACTGTACGAATAACTAATATATTTGGCCTGGTGCCCCTATCAAAGGGTTGCGATCTACGAAGCTCAATGTAAATTACCTGATTGCTTTAGTCCAGCCTTAAATAGCAATCAGCAAATTACATAATCATGGACTAAGGGTTCTTCTTATAAAATTGGGATTACGCTTTAAAGGCGTTTTTGACTTCCCGGCACATCCTTAGTACCTTTTCAGTGTTTTGTTTATTTTAATTCAGATACTTTGTTTATGTTTACTCTGAACAAATATTTAATTCTATTTCTAACTCTAAATGGGCAATTTCCATTCCGGATCTAAAGTAGCTTTTATACATTACATTCATGCTTTAGTAAACATTCTATAATTAGCCCAACCAAGGGTAATCATTGTTCAAACTACAGTGACACTCATTATAAGCTTTATCTGTTTAATCTAACGTTCATAGAGCTTTGTTTACTGTTTCACCTGTTGTACTTGTAGCAAGGGAAATGAGATCATCGGGAATCCAATCTAGGTACTTGTTATATGCTTTTTATACGAATGTTATAGCTGTGTCATCTCTGTAGTCTTTTGGGCTGGTGAAGTCACCCTGGCAAATGCCAGGGTGACTTGCACATCTGATGAAAGATAGTATTAAGTAGGTAGTTAGGATCAGTTATTGTCTCAAACGCTGATGAATCACCATGGGCTTCGTTTGCATAAATCAACAGCGGTGGGCGTCGGAGGGTTTTTAGTGGGAAATCTTTGGGGTATTCTCCCAGAAGACTGGATGGTGTGTAACACATGTCATGTTTCCTTCATTTGACCATAAAAAGGCGAAAGTCTCTCACCTTCCTTCGAGGCCGTGACGAATGTATTGTAAAGATGGGATTTCCGCCTTACATAAGCTTAAGCACTTGTATTCATCAATTTGAATCTAAAACATAATTAAGATTTTACCACCTAACCTACTGTATATACTATGGATGCAATATATTGAGTATTGACAATAATCAAATTTTCGGCGTTGTATGGGTCCCTGATCTGGGCATCCGTGGAAGAGACATGCTCCGGCATCAAGGGACCGTCTCAAAAACAAGAGCTTGCGCTGCTTTACGCTGGTTTTGTTTTGTTTTACGTGAGTTCACCAAGTTCGTGAGTTTACCGCTTCTATCTGAACTTGTGACTTGTGACTCCACTGGTATCACGGGGCGACGCCATTGACTAATCATCAGGTTATGCCGTGAGCTAATCAACCAACTATAACATAAAAAAATCTATATCCAGGGAGGGGAAGTTTTTTCCTCCTTTGTCAACTCAGTAGATGTTACTACCTACTAATTTCTGATATAACTACTGGACATTAAAATATCCAGTTATTCAAAGTATGTAATACAATACGGTGAGTATTATTCAATTAATTATAATTCATGATCATGAATATGTAGTACAGTCAGCGAACGTACCGGTATTCCAGTCAGCCGGCGAAATCGCTTGCACAGCGCCATGCGCGAGCGCAGACCCCCAATTCTCGTGATCATCACGAAAAACATGGCGGAATATCGCATGAATAGGTACTATGTATAGTTTTTTATGCACCTATACACAAAAAGTAAGTTTTTACAATATACTTCTATTTTGGAAAAAAAATTACATACACGAGAATGAGTGGCGGGCAATTCTCGTGCACTCGACATTGATATCGAATGTAGAGATTTCATACATTCCTATCAAACAAATCTCTAATTCGACTCCAATGTCGAGTGCACGAAAATTACTCCTGCCCCCAATTCTCGTGCTTGTGATATTTATCGAATATAGAGATATCGCAAATTCTTCCTTTTTTTTTTGTATATTTTTCATGCGATATTCCGCCTGGTTTTTCACATCGAAATTACAAGAATCGGGCCTTAGCGTCGCCTGCAGTAGGGCTACGTGTGCAAGCGATTATCGCCTAGTACTGGTTCATCAGAACATTTGTCGACTGTACCATCAAAACACCTGGGTTAGCATATCAAGTTATCCTTGCTTTCAAATTTAATTTACAGTTAGTTAATATACATACCTATCTTATTTTGGTAATAATGAAAATAAGTGGTGATTAAGCCTAATCCCATGATAGTAGCATTTAGCAATGACAGGATTGCTATGATGGAGGCCTTTCCCTACAATGGGAAAATCTTTGTAATTAGATCTAACTCTACTTTCGCCGCACCTTTGTCCTTTCTGCTTGACCCAAAAGCTGACTGGTAGAGAATACCACTTTTTTGGTTCGCAAATTGCGCGAAGATTTGTGCAATAAAATTTCAATATAGGTATATAAATACCTGGTTTAGGTATCAAATTTTTTTTTATTATTATTTCTTTTTCTGTAACGAAGTTTATTTCTTTCTATCAAAGAAGACTTTCTATCAAAATTGGTTTCTCAAGGTCATAACTACACTTTCTTGCCTCGGACTATACCTACCTATATGTAAAAAAATTACAATGTAAAAAAGTCAGAAATACAAATTGCTAACTTAATTGAGCAACTTACAGAAAATAATGGATGGTGCTATATAGTTATTTGAGTTGAAAATTTAACAAATTATATTAACCTGGTGTGATGATTAAATATTTAAAGAACATCACAAACAAATAAAATCTTGAAATTGTTTGTTAACAGAAAATGCATGAATAAGTGATTTAAATTTCAACATTTTCTGATCTTATGCAAAAATACCTAGACTATGCAAGAAGTCACTAATAAATTTACATTAAACAAGCCATTTTATGCGCATATCTTGCTCAATTGTCCATAATTTAAATAGGAATCTAGTTATAATATGATTAGGTATGTTTTTATTGAATTATAATTTTATTATTTAAATTTATTAAAGGTCCTTTAGTTTTTTACTAAGTAGTTTTGAATTGCATTGGTATTTGACCTCAATCACAGCTGCTGTTCATTGGTCAGGAGTAGGGCTTCACACCTGGAGTTTTCTAGTATGATAAACCTGAAAATGCTCAAGACTTGGGTTTGGGTTTGCAAAAACCCAGGTTGGATGCCCAAATGGTGAGATCTGAGAAACTTCACTAGACCTTACATGGACCAAGAAGAGTGTCCTCGCAGGAGTTATACTCATCATAATATCTAATTCACTCATAACCCTAGGATTGCTGGATAAATAGAAAATCATCTCACCTGGAACCTGGTAGTGGAAGGCTGGTCTTTGAACCGAGAAGGTTTCTCCATGTCACGGAAGCTGCTCTTGGTCATCGGCGACCTGGTCGACTGCACGATCACGCCGCCGTTGCCCACCGGCTCCAGCAGCCGGTCTCTCTCTCCCGCCTCTTTACTCTTGAAATGAAGACCAGACTCCACATCCTCACACTTCGGAAGCACTTCGGAAGGGTACTGGATATTCCCGTTAGTCGCTGCCATCGATTTGGCTGAGCTTATCTTTCGAAATCTCCCGATTATAACGTCCTCCTCATCGTTGACGGGCACTTGAAGCGACTCAGCCGGCTCGTTGGCCTTACTGTTTTCTCCCTTCACTGGACTCAATTCAATATCTTTCTGGGGCGAACTCATTGTGAAACCTTTTATAACACTCTTACTATAAATTTTCAAACATACTTCAGTCAAAAGAAACTATTTTAGTAAGAAATGCTGAGCGCAGAATTTCCCCACTTGGTGACACGATTTTACGCCATGTGTCGCAGAAAATATGCTAACAAGAGTTAATGTTTATGATTTCAAAATTGAGAAGTAATGGTCGTTGACATATTTAACAAACGTGAATATATTTGGAAATAATTTAAAACATTTCAAAAGCACGCGAAATTCACGCGCGCGTATTATAAAGATGAAAACAAACAACAACCTCCCGCAATGGTTGCAATTTGACAACTGAATTGAATGACGCGACGCCAGTGTTGCCAACAAGGTGAATCTAAAACTTGCTAAACTGATGTTAAAATTTTGCCAAAATTATGCTAATTGCTGTATAATATTGCCAAAAAATAAGCTAACATTTTTCAATGTCAAATAAAACGTCATTTAATTTTAAATGCTTAGAATAATAACTCTATAGAAGGAGAGTCTCCATACTAGAGCTCTGTCAAAAATGAGACACAAAAAAATTCACGCAGCCTACTGCGCACCGTACTGACACTTTTGTCATTACAAAATGTGATGCTAGTAAAGGTGAAGTTTCCCCGAAAACGGGGAAATAAATCGGACGCCTCAATAGTGTTTTCTAATGTGTCGTAAAATGTTGGTCGGTGTGGTATGAACAAGTAATGTAAAGTTTATTGCGAGATAGATCTAATAGATACGTTCACAAAAACTACGACATAAGCACTAGGTATTATGGAAATTTAACGTACAATTTCGGTGGTACATTGGTATGTGTATGTTGTGAGGTCACAACCTTTAGGCAAACACAATTATTAATAATAGTGTGGCTTGGGGTAGGTAATGTTTTATGAGGTGTAAATAGAATATTATTAAACTGATATGAATGGAAGATAACAAAAATTTTTTTTGTATAATTTATTTTGCGAGCACTCGACAATGAAGTCGAACTAAGAACTTTATCGTCAATACAAATACTTGTCTAATTCGACTACAATGTCGAGTGCACGAGAAATGCCCCTCAGTCGACTATATGTCGTAGGTACTTACATTAGGAAAATATGTTAGCAATAATTGTTTTATAAAATAATTAGTTGGATAAAAGTCAGGAAAAATGGGAAAATATTTTTCTCAATTGGGCAACACTGAACATTGAAAATAAACGTTTTTATTTTGGATTAAATATAAACAAGATACAATGAAATATTGAAAGCTTACTTGTGAATAGTGATAATATTATTCTGATTATCCCTTTAATTTCTATTGTGACACGATTTAACCGCACAAACCGTCATAATGATTTTTATTTCGGGAGACACGTTCGGGTCGCTGTCACATTTGACACTAAGGGTACCACCGAGCCCCTTCGCCAATTAGGGTACCACCCACTAAGCTTTAATTGTGCTGACGCATTAGGTTTCTATAGAGTTATTATTCTAAGTTTAAATGTTTATTAATTACATTAGTTTATACAACAAAATTTTGATTTATTCTACGTTTTAATCGACTATGTTACTAAATAAAATGTTAATATCTTCGTCTTCATCGGCAGGCTCGGCAGCTGATGTGCATGTAGTCGTGGAAACCTTATTCTCAAGACTATAACTCTCCTTGGTAGGTACCTATAGAGCGCAGTACGTTATCCGGAACTGTGTAAGAATAGCAGCATTTCACTGCCCTCTTTAGGCCGAATCTGACGTATAGAATGGCATTTAAAGTTTTTATCGACAAACGGTGCGAAGTTTAGTTTTGACTTTATTCATTTGGCTGAAAACGCGTTCAATTTCTGCGTTGGAATGAGGTAGTGATAATAATGATATTGCTAACTGAGATAAATCTGCAAAGGGGTTATTACCAGCTGCATCTTTGTAATCAATTACTTCATTCTTTTCTCGTAATAACTACTATATGTTTCTATTATTTATATAAAAACGAGTTAAATAAAGTAATTAACTTTAAAATATCATCAAACATGTCCATCTTTTAAAAAATCTCCATACAAAGTATTTAAAACTTGTTCTGAATTTTCAAACGCCATTTTCTCGGAATGACAGTCATGTGGGTTAACACATTATTGCTTATTTGCGTCCAATTATTTTATGTGCCAAAAAATATGCTATTTGCTAAATAACTTATAAAAATGCTAAACAACATAAAAATATGCCAAATCCAGCATAAAATTTGCTAAATTGGCAACACTGCGCGACGCGGACGCTAAAAAAACGCCAATAATAAAAAAATAGAAGAATAGTGTTGTGCAATGCAGTAGTATGAATCATTCGATTTATGTAAAAAGTAATTGAAATCATCTGTGCATATTAGGCAAAGCAAGTTATTATTTTTGTCCGAGTCTGGTTGGATTGGATTCCTCTAATATTCTGCATACCGACCGTCACATTTTAAGTTTATTTCAACGTCTGGACTGGACTGTATGCTGGCAGCTTGATGCCAAGAAAACGGCTGTTAAAGGCAAATCAATTGTAATTTCCAAGACACCTTTATACAAGCAATGAAAACCAGTTCAAACTCCACATGGACAATTGGAGTTGTTGGAGATACAAAGAGATTTTGGCTCATTTGCACCTTCTACAGACTTCCATGGAGAGTGCTCTTAGGAGCTGTTCAATATCATACCAGGATCACCATTCTACAATCGCACCACTAGACGCCGCAGTAAACTGCACCCATACTGGAACCATTATTATATTTCCAGAATGCTACGCGCTTCCAGCGCTCATTTTTCCCGCACACGTTCAAGTTGTGGCATGAACGACCTTCATGTCCTTTTTTAAACGAAGTGTGAAAAAAGTACTTCTTTCACAGTAGGAAGCGGCATGATCGTGCCTTGGCATTTTTGTTGTCTATGAGCGGCGGTTACAATTTACCATCATATGGGCCGCATGCTCGTCTGCCTAACTTCAGCAATAAAAAAAAAATAACTTGAAAACTAATCATTTTATACAGCTTAGTCTAGAGATGAGTGTATGTCTTAAAATTTGTGCAAATCAAAATATAAACATATTTCACAGCTTAAACCTATTTCCAAGTGCGTGGGCTGCGCAGCTGCGTGGCCCATGAAGAACCAGAAGGATTTGTTGATAAAATGTTTTTCTTCTCAAAGATATAATATATCGACTCACACTTGTATTTGCACAACACTACTTATGAAATGTGTTCCAAAATTTTCACAAGGCTAAAAATAATGATAGTTGCTTCTTCGCTCTTTTATTTGAGTAAGAAAAGGATGTAAGGTTTCCTTTAGGACTTACTTAAATCAGTTGGAACGTATTCTTTTGACAGCTGTTCATCATTCATTCAGTTTTTAACAGTTCTTCACTCATTTACTATCAATCCAATCATTCAATCCCTCCCACTCCATCAGTTGATTTTTTTTCTTGGTCTGTCCTGTCAGTCTGTGTCGATTTGGTTTTGGTTAGCCGGCTTGATTGTGTTTTGTTTTTGTTATTTTTATTTGGTGTTCAGTATTGAATAACCTATTGATGAACGTTTAGATAGAATACCGCACAATACAACCATCAACCATGGGATACGAAGAAGGCAGCCTGATCTTGGATAGTCCCACGGGCACTTATTTTGCAGGTCAATTTGTCAATGGACGTGTTGTGTTCGAGTTGACCAAAGTTAAAAAAGTCAGAGGTTAGTACAAAACATTATATTTTATTAGTATGCAAAGTTGACAATAAATAGTTTTCCTTCCATGGTGGGATAATGAACATTTTGAAGGTGGATCAGCGAGTTTGACTGGAATAAAAAAAGTTGTTGTATGTACCTATATCGTAACCTTCGGCGTCAGATGACCTTAAATAAATTTGTTTTCAGGTTTTTACGCACAAACTTTGCAAGGTCCTTATGGAACTTATTTGAACACAACTATAGTTATATACCTACCCCGTTTTCCCCCAGATACTGATAAGTTTCAAGTTACAGCTTTTAAGTTGTTGAGTCTTATTTTGTAATAATTAACACTTTGTGCTGTACATAGTAATGTTAAACCTCCAACTTTTTTGCGAAACATGTCACAAAACCCTTGGTCACTCAATGCCAGTTCAACATTCCTTTTAAACAAAAATATTAAAAATTTCAAATTCAAAAATTCTTAATTCAGTTTAGGTGTCTGTTACAAAACATTACATTACAAATTTTGTAATCTACTGCTGATTCGGAAAATCAATTTCTACCGAGAAGAACCAGAAAAAAAAACTCAGTAGAACTTACGCTTTCCGAATTTGTAATCATTAAGTACAATTTTAGAAATAAATGAAATTAAAATTTCATAATACATAACATAGTTTAGGTTGGTTTAGGTGAACAGTTAATCATTTCCACAAATTCTTGTCATATAGGGTAAGGTATTCTTCAACAGTATAATAGGCATTGAATGTATCATCATTTATCTATGTGACAAAAGGGCAGATTTTTAAGAAAACCAGATAAAAGATAAGGTTTTATCTACCAAAACTATGCACTATGAATTTAAACTTTCACTGCATTCATAAGCTTCTTTGTTTGGTGAGTTCATTTTTAACAATATGCTATTTAACAATTTGACCACAAGTCTAATCACTTGTTGATTTGACTAATAATTAATGGTACTATAAGGACTGTGGACATAGATGCTATTGCCAATTGGTGTCAACTTTATGAATTTATATTAGTCATGTAGGGTGATCGAGATAGTGATTGCCCACTTAAGAAATTGACACTAGATTTATTTCAATATAATCCTTTTCTTTAACAATAAGAAATCAGAGTGTAATTATTTGACAACGTTAATAGTTTAGCATTGAGATATCGATACCTTAAATCTCAAAGGGCGTAATCACCATTTTGGCCAAAATGACTTTTGAATGCTATCTTACTCCATTTTTTTTTCTCTATCGATCTGTATTATCAAAGTTTTAAAATTCGCAAAAAAGTGGTGATTACAGCCCACGTGTTTACCGTCGATAATGCAAGAATTTTAGTCGTAAATACCTTTAAAAAATTCATTATTGAAGTTTCGGTCGATACACCAGTTAAAATTATAATGATGTGAAAAATACTGACTATCGAATGAGGCGTATAGGACAGATATGTGTAACAGTGGCGTTTACGAATCGAGTTACTTTAAGAATTTAAACAAAATAAATAAAGTAAGTGGTAGTAATACTGCATTATGAATATCGCGTTTAGTCCGGTTTCTATAAATTCTAAAATATAAACGCTCAGACATGCAATTAGCAAGTACTTTTACTACCCATACGTAAGAAGAATTACTCTAGTGTCAGTATCCTAGACGAAAATGAGGAAATACGAAAATGAGCAGAATATACCACTCATTTCCCCTCATCGGACCGAATTGTATCGATGTCTGTGATTAAATTCTTGTTAATATAGTGAAGTTGACGTCTTTTATTTCTTTTGCCCAACAGTACTCCTATTAAAGATTGTTAATAGCACGCAAAACCTGAAACATAAACAAAGTGGCGGGAGTTTTGCTAGCGCTTAAATCTTATGTAGATCAATCCTAGCTTTAACATTTTTAAAAATAAACGTTTGTTTTACTTCTTTGCACAGTACTGGTAGAAGACTTATTAAAATTTAAGCTCTAAGTAAAAGTCCTGTCGATGCAGATATTGTTTATACTAATTTAAAAACAAAAACAAAATTATAGAATCAATAACTTTCGTTTGAATTTCAAACTAAAATGATTGCGTTTGTATAATTGAAATAATAAAATCGTTTTCATTTCTGTACTTGCTATAAATTTTGTAATAATGAAACTACCCGTATTTGTCTCTTAATTTGTATCTTCCTCGAAGTGTTTTTACTTATAAAAAAACCGAAAATAGCTTTTTAAAATGCATTTTCTATAAGTTAACTAGGCTGTTACACCATAGCATAGAGCAGAATAGCCTTTTTTTCAAGTCGTAAACGCCATTATACCATAACTTATTGCAGAACAGCCTTTTTTTTAGGTCGTAAATGCCAAGTTGTCAATATTTTTTTGGCGTAATCACAAATCAGTTTGGCAAACATTGGTTGTATTTTGAATACCATATAACTGTGTTATAAAGCTCTCGATACTCGATAATTACATCCAAATTTCATTTATATGGCATTATTAGTTTAAAAGTTATGAATTTAATTCTTAGATTTTTTTTTTGTTTCGGCTCTCCTGAAAAGTGATGATTTGGTGATTACGCCCTTTGAGATTTAAGGTATCGATATGTTAGCAATAATTCAAACATCTAAAGAATATTTTATAATTATAACGTATAACAAAAATATCTCCTAAAAACACAGTGATTGCCCACTTGACACAGTCATTGCCAACCAAATGAGACAGTGATTGCCAACTATACCGCACGTTGTAATTCCATAAAAATACTATTAAATACTTAAAATTTTAGATCTTTCGTAAGTTTTTGTGCGTTTAAGATATATTTCTAAGCTATTGAAATCAGTAACATCATCCAAATAAGATACCATTGACTAAGAAAACCCGTTTAGTTTCAAAATCTAGTAAAATCGTCAAATTGTTCTATCTAGTTTCTCGTTATCTCAGCGAATAAATGGAATGTACCAATTTTACAAAAGGTAAATAGATACAGTTTTGAGGTTGTCGGAGGCCCAATGGGGGGTGAGGGGAGGGGGGAGGGGTTAAAAACATTGGCAGCATGGTGTTTTGACTGCACATTATATTTAATAAGCAATGCTGCCGCCCATGGTCACCTGCAACACCACTGAAGTCACAAGTGCGCTGCCAACCTTTTATCGCCTTCCCCCCGGGTGTGGGCCTCCGTTTCCCTCACTCACTCGGCGTAGGGGCTGCTTCACGCTTGTTTTCTGTGAGGCAGTGGTATCACTCCGGTCAAATCGGCCCATTCATGCTGAAGCGTGGCTCTCCCACAGTTGAAATTTGAAATTTTTTTTCTAATTATTACTAACTGCATCATTTGTTAATTAAATTTTAATATGTGATAGGTGGCTCACAAGCATACGGATCACCTGATGGTAAACGATTGCCACCGCTCATAGACACTCGGAACAACAAGGGGAATCACAAATGCGCTGCCAACATTTTAACTCCTTTTCCCCCTTCATAGAGCCTCCGGTACACTACCGGCGTTAGCGCCGTTTGATTTTGGTTTTCTGTGATTATAGAATCACTCCGTTTAAGCCGGCTTATTCATACTGAAACGTGCTCTCCCACGGTAAAATACATAATATAATTACGGTATATATTTGGTTGTTCTTCTTACCACCTTTCCTCCAAGATTTTCGGTAGCAGATCAAATTTTCCCCTATTTTTAGGTCAACTTTTTGTAAAAAGCAGTTTTTTAGAAACTCCTTGTACCTAGACCTAGATATAAAGAAAGATACAGGATATAAAGAAAATATTCGGTTCGATTATTATATCCCTCACGTGATTTAGTAAATACCTACCCGGGCAATCACTGTCTCATACCCATGGCAATAACTGAATTCTGGTATGGCAATAACTGAATTTGTCATATTTTAGGTACAGTGATTGCCCACCCTCTTAAAATACTTAATGGAATAAAATTACGCCGCGATAACTGCTTCGAATGAAACATTAAAGCTTTAACTAACACGTCGTTGTGCTTTAACGCTCAAAAAAGAAAATTAAAGTGATACAAACTTCAAAACTACAAAATGTATCCTTAACAAATTCTGTAAGGAATTCGCATTTTTTGAAGTGACGGACACCCGCTGTCCAAAAACTGCCATTACAATATTTTTATTGAAAATTTTGCCAAATGTCTTATTTAGAACTCTAGTTAACAGTATCCTAGTGTTATTTAACGGATTTAATGTAAAACTACACCTTTGAAAATAAGTTAAAATGTATGTTAACCTTAATTCGGGCAATCACTGTACACTGGGCAATCACTATCTCGGTTACCCTAAGTCAATATGAAGTGCTTCCTTCTATAACATAACATCCCATAAAGAAGGAAACATGCTCATCAACAGAGCTGCCAACTGATGCCACCAATTTGAACTTATGCAACTGACTAATAACACTGGTCGACAAAATCTTCAATCAGTGGCCAATATTTTATCTAAATTGCAGTCACCAATTATGAATCTGTTACTAGAAGTTTCATATCACGTATAGTTTATGAGATAATGGGTTGAATATCCCAAAAATTGCTTTTAAAGTCATTTTTACAGGCAAATTCAAAAATGTAAAAGCACTATTTCAATTTAATTTTTAAAACAACAGAAAAGCTCATTTTCATACAGAAAAAGCTATATTTTTAATTTCGGTCTAGCTTTCTGGATACATTAACTGCATAAGTAACTTTGTAATTTCATACATATACCTCCAGATACAAACTTACATTTGCAGTTAAGGTAACCAGAAAGAAAAGAATAGGTCTATCTACAAAAAGAAATGAGATCCCATAAAAACAATACTTGTCAAAAATACCAAGTCTCGCAACTCGCTTGTTCTACCGTAAAAAGTTGTGAGATCCATATAATACCAAGTTGGTTATTAAATATTCTGTCCCTTTAACGTTAATAACTTTTATAATATGTAAATGTATTGACTTGGACAGTCGCACCGAACAATTAATTAAGAATATAATAAATGTACCTATTTACTTGTGAAATATAAAATATTGCGTATTGTTTTTTACGGGACTGTTATAAACCACATACTCTTAGGTACACAGGAAAAAATATAAAATTATTGTAAGTAAATGGTTTATTAAAAGCAAATTGGTACCTACTAGGTATGTAGTTTCCTGCATTCTCCTTTGATATTATTTCGTTCAAAAGTCATGCTGGGCGAAACCATCATCCAGAATACTTAGAAAAAAAGGTCATTAGGGCGATACCGCGACGCAATACTAGCACCGCCAAATGATGTATTAATTGTGAGGATTATGAGATATATTTTTAAAAAATCCGGCTATGAAAACATAAAGGCAAGTATTAACAATTTTTGGGACACAATAATTTCTTCCTACAAATCACAAAACATCATAAATTTTCATAATTGCTAAAAGTGGCCACTTTTCGCAATGATGAAAATTATTGTTACTTGACGCGTGTTAAAAATAATATTGTTTATGTTGTATTTCTTTGAGTTTTCTAGGCTGGATTTTTTAAAATATCATAATCCTCTCAATTAATATAAATCAATTGGCGGCGCTAGTATCGTCGCGGCCTTAACTTCAAATATATATATTTTTTCCGCTGAGCACTTGATATTTAAATTAGGCACTAATTGAAGCACTGTTTTTATATGTTACCATAACATTTTTAGTGCAAAGTTCCCTCCGTCACCTCCGTTTACTTTCTATGCATAGTTCTCTGTGTCTCCACTAGATGCCGCTTTATTATTTTACATCGCGCTATCGTTTGGGGTTTCCGATTCTACTTGAAGTGGTTTCGTCTGCTAATACATGTTTGATTGATATAAAAACATCTTAATTTTTATGATGTTCTATTTTTGGATGCAATGTGGTTTTTCAACAACATTGCGTATTTAATTCAATACATACGTAGATATTAATTACATTACATCTTCTATCTATCTATCAGATCTAGATGGATACTACTACATCTAGAGTTTTAAATTCATTCTTTTGGTTAGTGGCTATGACTACCCTACTGTCGTCGGATCCGTTTCAGACCGTGGGAGAGCCACACTTCGGCATGAATGGAATGGACCAGCTCGACTGGAGTGATACTACTGACAAATGCAATACGGCAGGGTAGCTCTGGAGCAACCCTGCCGTAGCATAGGTTCGTAGGTTCCTTAGTAGCTTAGTAGGTAGGTGCCTAGGTTCTCCGATTCCGCTATAAGTAACTATTCGTCAGGCCCGGACTGGGGTTGTTCGGGGCCTTAGCCTAGGGGCCGTGTCTGCCAACCTTTTCCCTGGATTAAATACGATCTAATTGGTATTTCTATCTCGAGCATCTGTATTATTTTCGAATGCAATACAAGTTGGTCCCCAAACAAATCACAGTTTGGATTGAAGCCAAAATAAATAATCTAGGTAGTCTAGGTACGTACATTCTTCTCGGAGAAATGGATAGTTGAGTGCGTTTTTGCAAATCTATTCATATAACAATATTGTTATAATATTAATAGGGTTAATTGGCCCATAATATACCTATTGAGCGAAAAAACGGAGCATTTTTGATTAAATAACATGTCTGGCGAATGGTTCTTTGTGCATCTGCCAGATGCCAAAGTACTACGCTTTTTTACATCGCGCTATCGTTTGGTACTTTGTAATAATCACATTGCATTAAAAGTTACGAGTATTACTGGTGCAGTAGAAGCTTACATATAAAAGCCAACCTTTGATTATATAATCAAAGAAGCCAACATAAAAGGGAAACTTTTATATCGATACTATCATAATGGCCCGCCCTCACTTCGTTTCGGGAAAGTAGTTCCACTGTCTACCAATAGATGGCGTTGGGAGTAGATTACATCGCGCAAGTGTTTTCGGTTTATGCGTCTGACGTGGAATACGAGGTTAACCTCTTTATAAATAGTATAGAAGATGCTTCCGAACTGAAGGAAGACGTTTGTATGGAAAGCAGCTGGTAGCTCTGTTTTTGGGATGTTATCGGTTCTTAAGCTGCTGTGTGTGCTATGCTATTGTATTATCTACGTAACATTTATCATCAGCAACCCACGCCCGTCCACTGCTGGACATAGGTCTCCCCTAATGCACGCCACCGCTCCCGATTTTCGGCCACTCTGATCCAGCCCACACCAGCCAGCTTTCGAATGTCATCATCCCATCTTGTCGCAGGGCGTCCAACACTACGCTTACCGATTCGCGTTCTCCACTCAAGGACTAACATAACATTTATATTTATGGTCATATCAAAGGAGCAAGCCTAGACATATTCATAGATCTATGTAACGAAGTCACCTTGACCGTAAGTTTTCCTTATTATAATATCGACATGCACGAGGAAATTTATGTGCAATAATATCGCGATCATGCATTATTTTACTATCCTAAAACAAAATCTACTAACAATGTAGGCTAAATAAAATGAACAAAATATACTTATGCAGGTTCGCAGGGTTGGTAAAAATAACTTTTCAATGAAAATTTGCACGTCCATTACGACGGAATATTATGTTAGCACTATGTATACGTTAAGACCAATTTATAACCATGTTCTATCGCAAATAAATGATTGATTGAAAATATAAATCGTGATTAAAATCTTCAAAAAATAAATTACTTAACATTTATTATTGTTTAAAAAATGTTGTTTAATTACCGAAACGAAAGAATCCTTTGAAATATTTATTCAGGGGAAAGACATTACCTACTCCAAATGCAAAAAGTAAAAATACGGATCGCCTACTGCCCGTGGAGTTGGACACCTACGACTCCAGTAGATTTTGCCGCCGCTTCAAAGTGCCGCCCGGGGCAGATCGCCTCCCCCGCACACGCTATGCTAGCTATGCTACTGGGAAGGCCACGCTAAGGTGATGATGAAGTTAAATGGTTTAAATCGTGCCAACCCTGCTTGATACTAGGCAAACGCGTATCATCCTAGACCTCATCGTCACTTTCCATCAGGTGCGATTGTGGTCAAGCGTTGGCCTATAGTCTAATAAAAAAAAAACAAAAAAATACACAGATATGTAGTACAGATACCTACATCATCATCATCATCTCCCTGCCCTGTTCCCAGATTATCTAGGGTCGGCGCAGTATGTTTTCTTCTTCCATTCGTCCCTGTCATTCGTCATATACATAGTACAGATACCTACATATCATCCATTTAATCTACCAGACCATGAAGTGCTTTGTGACGCGGGTACTCCAAACGTTTATTTGTTGAGAGTTTTCCACATACGGAATTCAACTTCAATTCTACGGACACAAAGTCCAGTTTAAGTTGTGACGATTAACAAACAACAATTAGCTCCAAAAATGAATCTCTTGCAGTGCATTACGTCATCAGTCGTTCCTTGTAGTTCCATCATTTATTGTGATATTTTTGACAGAAATAATCATGCTTTCCATTCAAGAAGGAGACGTTTTTCCGTAGTAATTTTGAGTTCAACTTATATCGTTCAGATTATCGTAAAAATATGCCTAGACGACATTATAAAGGTTTTTTCACCTGTTTACTGAAATAGCTAAAATTCATTTATGAATGAAATATTATGTAACAACTAAAATTATAAAACAGTGACACAAAAAATAAGGCTTGAACATTGTGCCAAATTGGTGCCCCCATTCATCATAGATAACTAACACCCTGCCAAATACTCGTGTTCGTTCATCACACGCATGTTTATCCAGAGTCCTTAAATTTTGAAGGTTTCCGCCAGTTTCTGGAACTTCTTTCTACCTATTACTTCGCGAGATTGAAGAGTTCTTCCAGAGAGGTGTATCAGCCTATATACTGTCCCACTGCAGGGCAAAGGCCTCCATCATAGAAATCAAGTTATCGCTACTATGATGGGATTAGGCTTAATCACCACGCTTGCCTAATGCGGATTGGTGATCACAAACCCGAGCTATGTTCGAAAAATTCGACACATACTTTTGCTCGACCCAGATCCAGAGAAGTGATTGACGTGAAAATCTTTGGCGTTTTTTTGCGAATCCCACGGACGGATGAGTCACCGTGGGCCTTGTTTACATACATCAACAGCGGCGGGCGTCGGAGGGTTTTACTGAGAAAATCTCTAGGGTTTCCTTCCAGAGTTCTCACACACCCTGTGAACTCCCCCGAACTGACATGACGGCGCGTAACGCATTTTCCCTCCGAAATAAAAGAGGGCTGATCCTTCACACCACACACTGACTACCAAATACGCCATCGGCACAGCCATTGGACAAGTCGAAAATATCGAAATAATTGGGTCACGGCTAGTACCTATGTAAGTAGGTACGTTTCCTGTAGACGATAAGACGGCTGAGCATAAGAAGTCTTTGTGTATTGAACTACTAAATAATGTCATAGTCATCATAAGTATTCTTTGACTTAGCAATCACATTAAACAACCGAATCATTGTGTGATTGCCAAGTCAATAAATGAATAACCGACTTGGCAAAACATGGATCTCACCACTTTTTACGGTAGTTGCGAGACTTGGTTTTTTTGACAAGTATTGTTTTTGATGGGATAGATTAATGTTTTAATAAGGTTTTCCGTTTCAACATAGCTAAATGTCATCAACCATGCCTGTAAAATACTTCTAACTTTACGCGTAGGACAATATATAATGCTACAGTATATCTAGCAAAATTATAATATTTAAAAACATAAATAGTAATAGAATATAATTTGTAATTTTAATATCTTAAAATGAAACAATAGTACCTAATACTTTAACTAAGTTTTAAAAATAAGGAATATTTAAACAAAACGTTAATATTTATTATTAAGAAGAGCGGAGTTGTAATTGTGGGAGAGCCACGCTTCGGCATGAATGGGCCGGCTCGACCGGAGTGATACCACTGCCCCACAGAAAACCACCAACCAAGTGAGTGAGGGTACCGGAGGCCGACCCGGGGGGGAAGGGGATAAAAGGTAAAAGGCGCACTTGTAACTCCACTGGTGTTGCAAGTGTCCATGAGCGGCGGCAATTGCTTACCATCAGGTGATCCGCCTGCTCGTCTGCTACCTATCACATAAAAAAATAATAATAATAAAGTTCCCTAATACAAGCAAATCTGTTGCTTAAAAGGAAGCTCATTAAATATGCAATGGAAATGGTCTGTTTTCCAGGAATATTCCTCAAGGCGAAAGGGTTCTGCAAGGTGCACTGGACCTCCGAGCACTCGAGGCGCGAGAACGACCGCACCGTTCACTACACCCAGACCCATGAGTCATACGAGGAGTACCTTAATATGAAAATGTATCTCATTGGCAGTGATAGTGGTAAGAAACATCGAATGGGGGCTACCGCGAGTGGAAAATCCGTTAGATGGCGTACGTGTAGACTGAGGTCAAACTTAAACGTCATTGGTTTAGCAACATTTTGATATCTCACATCAAAAATAATAACCAATCACAGTGTAGTTGGACCTCAGTCTACACGTACGCCATCTAACGGATTTTCCACACGCGATAGCCCCCATTGCCTTCTTAGAATTTTTTTATGTGATAAGGGGCAGACGAGCAGGCGGATCACCTGGTGGTAAGAGATTGCCACCGCCCTTGAACTTTTCTACCTGAACCAAAAAGTCTGCGGCATGAAACAATAGCGTTGACCTTGAGAGCGCAGAAACCAATGTCAATAGAAAAACTTCTTCTTTACAAGTGCGCAAACTAACGGTCATTCTTGTCTGGTATTATTTTTTTCATGCCGGCAGCTATATGGGTAAGGCCGTAGTTTTTGACGCATGGATACAAACACAAAATGTCCTTTTTGGTAGTTTCTTTGTTTTATTAGAACTTATTTCGAACAGTTGAGTTCTAATTTCTTTTCTTAAATGACTAATGAAAGTAGCATCTTTTTAGGAAATATTTGCCAGTTAATTGTTTTATTTATATACAAATAAAATTGTTTAAAGTTTGAAGCTTTTATGTTACTAATTTTTATGTTACCAATTTTTCACAGCTGTTTTTAAATAGTTACACTAAATGATGTTTTTCTATGCTGGACACTCAGCTTCGAGCTGTCAACTGTGCCACAGCAACATTCGGCCATGTCGCTTTGAGATTGTAATCGATCCATTGTTTTGGGTGAATTTCGTCGTAAACTGTCAAATTTTGAGCATGGTCGATTAAAAGGAAAGCAATGTAACTTATTTACCAAATATCATTATTGAAGTTGGTACATTAGTGTAGTTTTTACTGGCAAAATGAGTGCTAACGAATTGCTTATAGTTTTGTCAATTTCGAACGAGTTTTGGTGTGGTGGTCTGTTTTATGTTACTTTTATGATACGCTTATGTTACTTTTATGATACACTTATGTTACTTTTTGTTGGATTTATGTTACGTAACATAAAAGCAAATCATAAAGCAGATTCCACCATAAATATTTTGTACAAATATGAAAATAGCCTGTCACCTTTATTAAACAGCTTTTATTGCTTTGTTTGGATTGGATTTGAGCAGATAAAAGTACAGGCGCCATTTTTGACGATGACAAAGAAAAAGATGAAGGTTCTGCAAAAATAGCAGATATTGATATAAAGTCACTACGTCCAGTTTATCAAGAGGGCGTTTTTTTACTATTCATGTACGACGGCGATTATTTTCCTGGACAAGTTATGGCCATAACAGAGGAATCAGTTATGATAAAATCTTTAAAAAATTGGAAATGGCCCCCGAAAGAAGATATATTATATTTAATCGATATTACCCAAAAAATAAAGCCTCAAAAATTTACAGTATACAGGAAGTTTACCAGATAAAAGAAATGGCGCACTATAATGAATATGAATGTTAGCATTGATTACCTTGAAATAAATATTAAGTATTTTTATACTTAAGTATCGGATTTTTTATTTAACGCATTACAATCATTATAAACAATGATGAAGAAATAGCGATTGCGATCCATCGCCATCTCGTAGGTTTTATTATTCTTCTTGTTCATTAATTTTCTTAACATCAAATTATCAATGATAATTATAGAATATTTGTCCAGCAGTGGGTTAATTGAACTGGCTGATGCTTAATGCTTTTAAGTAGGTACATACCTACCTATGCATTTAATGTGAATGAACCTTTAACCTATGTGAACAGCCCTTAGGAATACTTTTATGTTACCTTTTAAGTTACCATGTCGGATTCTCTTTTATGTTACTTTTATGATACGCGTCAAAATTTACGGCCTTACCCATATGATACATTATTAATTAATTTCATTCAAAATATGGTACAGCCTTTTTAGAACACACAGTTTCCACACTCATAAAAGAAATGGATCCATATCGGATCGGTCCTTTCGTTCAGATTTCTTAGCGGCGTAACGAAGTTTCCGACCATGTTTCTCTATACATTGCAGCGGAGGTGATCCTGAACCCCGGCAAATACGACTACCCGTTCAGCTTCCAACTGCCCAACAGCTGCCCGTCGTCGTACGAGAGCTCGCTCGCCCACGTGCGGTACGAGGTGCGCGCCGTCGCCGACCGCGCCTTCAAGGTGGACCAGGAGATAGGCCACCCGCTGCGGGTCGTGGCGCCTTTGGATCTTAATCAAGAAGATTGTAAGGTGAGAACAGTAAACGGCAGTCTGATCACCACTGCGCACGTCCTTTCAACGCGCCGAGCCATCGAAGTCTGTGCCTTCGTCTCTCCCATTATGATAGGGCCCGCCATCAGCAGTTTTTAGCACATAACTCGTATTATCGTTACGTTACGAAACTGAAAGATTTGCTATAACAAAAATAATAATGCTATTTCCAGGATCCTATAGACTTCGAATTTGACCAGAATTACTGCTGCTGGTGCATGAACTCAGGGTCCTCGGAGACGCTGGTGAAGATGCCGCGCTCGGGCTACTGCCCCGGGCAGACCATCCCGCTCGAGGTCAGCTGCAAGAACTCCAGCACCGTCGAGATTGAGCACATCAGGTTTACTATTAAAAAGGTGGGTTTCTTTATGATATTGTCTTCCGACATAGCCCACCGAATTAGCAAATTGAAGTGGCAGTGGGTTGGTAACATTAGCCGCAGAACTGACAACCGTTGGAGCCATAAAGTCCTTGAGTGGAGACCGCGACTCGGTAAGCGTAGTGTTGGACGCCCTGCGACAAGATGGGATGATGACGTTCGAAGGCTGGCTGGTGTGTGCTGGATGAGAGTGGTCGAAAATCTGGAGCGCTGGCGTGCATTAGGGGAGACCTATGTCCAGCAGTGAACGAGTGTCTATCGAATCCGGCTATCGCAGCCAATCTCAAAGATCAGCCATCGCAGGACATTTACAACCAACCAACAGCTTATCGTGCTTTCCGAAGCATGGGGGTACAGGACCGCCACGCGCCATCTGACACTGAGAATTCTTAACAGAAAAACTCATGGTTACAAATTTTGACCTGACCTGGGGTTTTTTTTTATATTGGCTCACCTCAGCCTGATGATAAGCAAGAGGGGATCCCACGTTGCAGTTACAACGGACGCGATGGCACTGCATCCACATCCGTTGTCTAGGCAGTGTTGGCACTGCCATAAAGACAATTACAATGGAGTATGGAACTGTGTACCTAGAGATTATATCTATGTGTATTTTAATCCACCAGGACATAACATACCGTGCGGTGAACAACCCGGACACAAAGCACGAGACGGAGAGCCTGCTCGAGGTGCGCAAGGGCCCCGTGCCCGGCAACACCGACCGCAACTGGACCGTCGAGCTGAAGTTGCCCGAGATGGACGTGCACAATATGAAGGCGTGCTCCTATATCGACGTCGGGTACACTTTCAAGGTGAGTCAAAAATTCAAGTCATTTATTGCATCATGGGTTTTACATTACAGATGTTTAAAATTAATAAGTTTCACCATGAACTCTGTTAGGGCACTACAATAGGAACAATATTAACTTATATTAAAATAATTGCAATGGAGATCAGAAATAAGTTATAATTGAAATTTAAATAAATTGGAACATAGAAGAAATAAAATAATCTATCTATATAAATAAAAATGAATCGCCGTTCGTTAGTCTGGCTATAACTCGAGAACGGCTGGGCCGATTGAGCTGATTTTAGTTTTAAAATGTTTGTCGTAGTCCAGGGAAGGTCTAAAAGGTGAGAGATTAAACAAAAAGTAGGTGGAACGAAGTTCGCCGGGAGCCACTAGTTATGAATAATATTAACATTTTGTACAATCGAAAAATGCCTGCATATTATAAAAACTATTTTCCAGTAGAAAATGCTTTAGTCTCGTTACAAATGCTTTCTCATTAGACTCTGCTAGTACAGATCTGGGTAGTTTATTATAATTTTTATGGCCCTCTTTCCCGTCTCTTTACCGTTGGAGAATCTCCCACTTCCTATGTGTCAATCAGAGATTTAAATCGTTAGATAAGCCCTTACCTTACATTAGGCGCACGAAAATGTGTAATCGTCGGGAAGAGTGAGCTCACTCTTTCCGTCCTAGTCGCTTGCAAGAAACAGTGAAAGGTGCACGTTGCTTACATTTCGTTGTTACCACTAATTCTACACAATATGCCTTTCTGTGCCTTTAAAAAGTGTTTTAATAATTCAAGGATGGCTGGCAGTCCACTACTGTGCGCTTTGCCAGGAACTTTCTGCCGCGTACGACAAAAATATGGAACGAACTGCCACCTGCGGTATTTCCGGACCACTACGACCTACAAACCTTCAAGAAAAGGGCATATCTCGCTCTAAAAGGCCGGCAGCGCACCTGTGAAGCCCCTGGAGTTGCAGGTGTTCATGGGCGACGGTAATCGCTTAACATCAGGTGATCCGTATGCTCGTCTGCCCCCTATCCTATAAAAAAAAAAAAAAAAAAAAAAAGGAACACAAATAAATGGCGTCCCGTGTGTGACAAAGAGCGAATATGACAACTCATTATGCAAGAGCCTAAGTATCCGCTTGATTGTTTCTTGTCTAGTTAACCAAATTAGATTGACGCCTTCCATAACTAGCCGTTGCTCATTCTAGGAGCTAAGCAATTGTAGACGTAAACACGTGAGACCTCACGTTACGCACACAGCATCAAAAACCCAACTACGACAAAAAACGACGCTGAAAAAGTATAAAACAAGCCTTCGTTGTCAATTTATGCAATATTCACTATGTAGAGATAAATTTTCATGAAATCCGCAGTCACACGTTGTCAAAAGGTAGGTAGTAACGTGTGACTACGCCTTTCCAAACATGAAAATTTATCTCTACATAGTGAATATTGCATAAATTGACAACGAAGGCTTGTTTTATACTTTTTCAGCGTCGTTTTTTGTCGTAGTTGGGTTTTAGTTTTTTTACTTTTTTTTATTTGTACTATTTTGGTGTGCAAGTGCTAGTAATATATATATATATATATAATTATATATATATATATATAATTATATATAATTATATATATATATATATTACTAGCTACATAAATCTACAAGTCAAGCGCTTTCAAATGATACCAAACACGGCATATTTATCATAACTTTATTTTTTTACTCTGTATGTTTTGTCCGCTAGAGGGCGCCACATTAGATTTTGTGAAACTTCATATAGCCTATAACCAGCGGACAGTCAAAACGCTTATAATGATATGTCATTTGTCGAATTCCGATAAGTAGTTTAGAAGTTACTTGGAAACAGATGAACATACATACATACATACATAGCCTGTCAAAATCATAACCCTCCTTTTGCTTTGCCGTAGTCGGGTAAAAAGTGGCCATTTTTTGAAAGCGCAGGGCATATTTAACGATTAAGATCTCTGGTGTCAATGCCGTGCCCAACCGCGCCGTGCCTTTCTTATGTCAATTTTGGAAGAGAGTTCAAGAACTGCCACCGTAATGGCAGAAGTAGGTAATTAATCCCTGAAAAATTAAACTCCATCGCGTCATAATGTTGACCGTTTATTTTCAGGTATCAGTGGAGCCCGACGGATGCCACGAGAACAGTGACGACTCCTGCGACCTCATCCTGGGCACCGTCCCCCTCGCCGGCGGCCCCGCCGCGCCGCACGGCCTCCCCGACCAGCTGCCGCAGACCGTCGCCTACCCCACCGCCCACCACCCCTACCCGATCCCCGTCCTCCACCAGCCCGTCTCCCAGACCGCCTACCCTGGAGCCACTTCCCCCTATCCCCCCAACCCATACCCTAACACATCGCCCTTCTCCTCCCCCAACTCCGGGATCACCCCCTACCCTAACACCTCGCCGTATCCCCCTAACCCATATCCCAACACGAACTCGCCGTACCCTCCCCCGTACCCCACCACGCCGCATGGCACCGCTCCCTACCCGAACGGTACCCCCAACTCCTCCCCGTACCCTGCACCTAGTCCTTACCCTAATCCCGCTGCCCCACACCCTAATCCCGCTTCTGCCTATCCTAGCCCCGCTGCTCCACACCCTAATCCCGCTTCGGCCTACCCTAGCCCCGCTTCCCCACACCCTAATCCCGCTTCCGCCTACCCTAGCCCCGCTGCTCCATACCCTACGGCCCCGACGAACCCCAGCCCGGGCCTGACGAATAGTACCCTAGTGAAGTCGGAGAACCCAGGGTTTGGAAGCCCGAACCCAGTTCCAATGCCGATGCCCTCGTTGCCTCCTGGAGCTGCCCTGCCGTATCCATCTAATGTAAGCATTTGCCCGTAGTGTCAGTAGTACAGTCAGCCACACATCAGGTTACCACTACCTATCCTTCCTCGATTGATATTCAACCTAATATGTATGACAGTAAGATGAGATGAGAGTCGATTGGAAAAATTTTACAGTTTTGTATACTTTGGTGTGTGGCTGTAAGTAACATGAACTTTCATAGTACAAGTGATCACTCAAGAGCTGGCCCATTCATGCCGAAGTGAGCTCTCCCACGGTCCAAGAAATGGACCCGTCGGAAATACTTCTGAGGGCGCGCTTTGCTTTCGGTAATGGTATTGTAGCCAGGCACTATAGTCGGGCCGCTGAGTAACTCCCGATTTGACACATGTCAGATGAATCGATTACCATCAGGTGATGCGTCTGATCGTCTGTCACCAATCACTTTAAAAAATAAATTTACACAACATCTCATAGATTGAGTAGTACAGGGTACATGTATCGACTGGACACAAATTGTAACAGCATTCTTTTATGTGTAACAATGAATAAATATATGTAGTAAACTAAAGCCGATCCATCGGATTGCCAAATATTAGGAGGCCTGTGTCCAGCAGTGGACAGCAACAAGCTGATGACGATCACTTGTACTACTACGGGTTTATTTTGACTGTATCCTTCCAAAATATAATCAGATAACATCTGATAGAGGGCATAGAGGACTAACCTTTAGTATTTATTGCAGTCACCAAGTCCCTTTGCGACGGCCAGTGCCCCCGTGCCAGCAACGCCTGACTCCGACCTCAGTGAGTACAAGCCCTAAAATGAGAGAGATACCAAGTCGAGCAAAAAAACATCCATTTCTCGAAGTAGTTCAGGCCATTTTTAAGCACCTAGAACTAGAACTCCGTTTTTGATCAAACCAGAAGCTTGAATTTTCAGTAACTAAGCAGTCATTGTGTACAAACACGGTATATTTCAAATTTTATTAAATTTAAACCAGTAGTTAAAGAATTATAACGAATCAAAGTTTCTTAATTTTGTCACTCACTCACTGACTGACCGGTCATCAAAATTCTAAGGCACTTCTAGCAGACAGAACCTTCAAGTGTTTAGTGTATGAATCAAGGAAAACTAAAATATATTTCAATTTCGGTCTTGTTTTCTAGATACATTAACTGCAAAAGTAACTTTGTAATCCCATACATATACCTCCAGATACAAACTTACATTTGCGGTTAAGGTACCGGAATGAAAAAAATAGGACTATCTACAAAAAGAGATGAGATCTCATAAAAACCAATACTTGTCAAGAGCAAGTCTCGCAACTCAGTTGGTCTACCGTAAAAAGTTGTGAGATCGATTTAATACTAAGTCGGTTATTAATTTATTCAGTCCATTTAACGTTACTAACGTTTTAAATAAATACATTGACTTGGCAATCGCACTGAGTAACTAATTAAGAATATTTTATAAGTACATACACTTACTTGTGAAAAATAAAATACTGTGTTTTCATGATGGTAGAGTCAATATATTTATTTAAAACGTTGTTACCGATAATGGCACTAAATAAATTAATAACCGACTTGGTGTTACATGGATCTCACAATTTCTCAACAACAGCCAGTCTCAGTGTGACAGGATCTAGTTTGACTCGATGCGAATAAAGGTTTTTGACAATATTGTTTTATTGGTCATCTCATTCATTCATTCATTAGCAACCCACGCTCGAAATACGTCTCCCCCAATGCACACCACCGCTCCCGATTTTCGGTCACTTTCATCCAGCTCACTCCAGCCAGCCTTCGAATGTCGTCATCCCATCTTGTCGCGTCCAACACTACGTTTACCGAGTCGCGGTCTCCACTCAAGGACTTTATGGCTCCAACTTTCCAACGTTTATTGGTCTATCTATTCTGAAATAAACCAGCAGTTTCCATTTACGAAATCTCCTCTTTGTTCCAGAAAATCCACCGCTGGAAGGAAACGCCAACAGTTCGCCATACAATCCTGATTTCTTAAAAGGGAACTAAATATCAAAACGAATACCTCAAGTAAATAATTAGACTAATGTCAAGTGCACGAGAATTGCCAATTCTCGATTCTCTACATGGTGTCGAAATTGAGATAAAATCTCTAATTTCAACAGTTTCTCGAAAAAGTTTAATAGTTGCTATTTTGGGAATTCCAATTCCAAGAAAATCTGTATAAAGATAACGAATTTATGAATCTAGTGTCCATCTGTAGATCCCACAAACATCATGACTCTAGATAACGTTAGAGTCCTTCGATACATTTATAAATCCATCTTCATACAGACATTCTTGGTAAATGAGCTATTTTATATTTTTTAACTAAAGATTTTGACTATTGTTGTTTTATATGTGAAAGTTATAGTTATGTACTTTTAAAGTTTTTATATGAAAACCTTATATAGAGGTGGATTTAAAATGTGCTTGTTTTTATATGTAGAATTATGGTGAATGCCTAAAGTCGATATGCAGTACAGACAATCACACGTCGGATGTACCTAACTACAATGCGTCTTACATTTAAAGTTGAATTATCATAATTTATTTTATTATCAATTGATATTGAACCAAATGTGTTTGACATTAAAGTGGGAATCGAATAAAGTAATTCGACATATTCAAGCAACCCTACGCGTGGTTGTCTGTACCAACATAAATACGTAAAGTTTATAAAAATAATATTTACTTAGAGTACAAGTATACAATTTACTTTGGTGTCTTTCAGTGTACTAAACGCACAATCTGTGATTTTTCAGAAAAACAGGTTTGTGAATATTGTATGTTAGCGGCCATATTATTAAATATAAGAAATTTTATTTTAGTTATAATAATGAATCATGTACCGCTGAAAACAGAAGTAATACTCGCTTAATAAAAGCACAAATTGTTACCTTTTTTTATTCATAAGTATACTTTTTAAATGTAGGTGGTATTTTTTATAATATGATAATGGTGGCAAAATAAACAAAGTGCCTATGTTGAAATAAATTTAGTCTGAGTGGTCTGATGTGGCTAGTGGCCGATCCGAACTGTCGCGCGTATGTGTGCGGACTACAACATCAGACGCTGCGTCTCTGTCTAAATAAAAGTCTGCTGTGTGTACTACCTATAGATTTAAAATTGAGCTGACCGGACGTAGTACGTACAGCTACACATCAAAGTATCAAACAAAACAGTCATTTTTTTTCAATCGACTCTCATCTTATTAGGTTGAATATCTATTGAGGAAAGACAGGTTGTGGTAACCTGGTGTGTGGCTGTCTGTACATATTGTTCTAAAGTTACGTTTATGGTGGCCACAGACGTAAAGTTTTTTCCTAAACCTGCGACGTCATTACAATTTTTCACCCCATTTGAGCGACCAAAATCTCACACAGTTTTCGATCAGCCGGGTAGGAATGATTCTACCAATTTGTGTCAAGAAAACAATCTGATCAGTTTTACGCTACAGTTACTGGTAAAAACGGACCGTCTGTTGCACCTTTTGATTTGGATAATATTATTGTAAGAATCTTCCTAAAAACAGTGCCTATGCCCAATATTTTTATATATCTTTACACGTTGTTAAAGCGCTTTATTATTACTATCTACGATTAACTTAAAAGTAGAGCCCCTTTTACTTATTGATGGATGCATTTATAAAACTTAAAATTCACTTATTTGTTTTGGATCTCATTGCATTTTAAAAGAACATAAAAGGCAATTATGATTTTATTTTATATTCTAATCTATTTAGTACTTAGTAAGACAGAAATATAATTAAGTTTCGCAGATTTAAATTAATATTTTTGTATGACGCTGTATACAGTTTTAGGCGATTTAACGAAAAAAGTATGATAATGTTTTATATTACTTAAAAAGTATTTTATTATGAAGACGTTCGTGTTAAAATATATAGAAAATAAACATTTTATGTCCTTAATTTTAATGTTTTATTTAATTTTCATGTATGATACATCCAAGCAAAGTCTATATTTTTGACAACTGAATATAATATGAAATAAGAAAGAGAGAAAGAATCTATATGTATGAATACCTTAAGACATACCAAAATCAAACCACATTAAAAATTATATTATAAAATGTTTTATTACAAAAACAAATACGGTCAGGTAAGGACGACCTGATTAAAACTATAGAAAGCTTCAATGGCAGTATATAACTGTTAAACTGTAATGTCAATATATTGAGTGATACTTACTCTTAAATGCTATTAAAATAATAATGAATCTATCTGAGGTATTGTCGTTTCCATGTTATTGTTTCATATAAAAAATATGTGTTTTGAGCACTTAATATACTAGTAAGTATAACTTACTTATTAAAAAAAATACACTTAATGTTGAGCTGCAACTTTTAACTTCAGTAACTATTTAAGGTCACATCCTTAAATTCTTAGTCTAAAATCACATACATTGATAAAAACGTAAAAAACAATAGCACCAAGAACTAGGCGTAATTTCAAACTAGATTAAGGCACATTAAATTTAATTCTTACAAAATAGGAGTACATAATTATTCGAAAAAATATATTCTTAGATTTTTATATCAAGCGAGATAAAAAAGATAAAACTAGGGCACGTGCATATCGACAGTGCTGCCAACTGGTGCTATTTATTTAAACTTAATTTACTCTAGTCAATACAAAGTGCTGCCACCTACAGTTACTGCCACATAGACGGTGCTGCCAAATGGTGTCATAAATTTGAACTTGTACCCTCTTATTATAAAACGGGAGACTAAAGCTAAGTCATGGTTGAAAAATTATGCTGCAACTTCTATAAAAGTGACAGCATCATAAGAGGAAATAAGTCCTATTACTCAATATAAAATGCTGCCACATGTAGTTACTGCACGAGCCCTATCAATATAACAAATAACAATATACCCTGCTCTTTGTAAAGGGAAAGTAAAATTATCCAACTTTACGTCTTTAGACCTTACGTCTCTGTTCGTATTTGAACGAACAGAGACGTAAGGTCCTGGTTGTTTCTTGAAACTGTTATTAAAATGGCACTAAAACTGCAAAACATTTTTATAATAATGTCTGCACTAGCAAAATATGAAAATACCTATGTATAAAAAAAAAAATCACAAAAATATAATATTGATTAGCTTTTTGTCAGATAACATTTGTTAAATATACGAGTAGATATTCTTTGGGCCAGTTCACTCATTCTTGATTAAATGCGTTTTTTGTGATTAAGAAACACGATAGCATTTTCGCAAGATTTGCGCACGCTTCAGGGTCGAACCGTGTAGAGGTAATAATCACAATTAATAAATCTTTATAGCTCTTTAAGTCTATTACTATAATTAGGTTATTAGGTTGATAATATAAAATTTCGAACTCTGGTGCTTATTCATTGCGTGATGTGTATTTTTGTAAACTTAGCAATAGGATCCATAAAACCCTATGGTTCCACCTTATCCGATCACTGCTAATAAACCATAAAATCATTTTCTCTCTACCATATGGTAGATCATCTAATAATTCGGAGCAGAAGGCGCCATAGGATTATAACCGGGTGCCATAAAATTCTGTCCAGTCTGCGGGTACCCATTGTACCCCATATTTTGCATTGGGTAACCCTGGGCAAACTGCTGATTCGCCGCTTGCGCATCGGTGAAGCCAATTTGATAATTAGGAGTTGGGTATCCTACATTAGGATACGGGGTGGGGTAAGCTGGGGTATTTGGGTAGCCTTGATAGGCATTGTTAGGTGTATAGTTGATCTGGTTCATTTGATTGATCTGAGGCCGGATCTCGGGTATAGGGCCTGTGGGGAGCCTGTCCGCCAGGGGGTGCACGTACTCCGTGCCGCTGGTGAGATGTTCGAGGGGGACCAGGCCGATGTAGATCTGCGTCGCATCTTCAAGGTCCTCGTTGCATCCGGACAGCTTTATTGACACCTGTAAGTAATAGACACTAAATAAGTATACCTACCAAAACTGGAATTCAAGACCAAAAAATCTACTACAATGTTGCTAGTTGTAGTATGTAGTAGTAGTGTGTGTTGTAGTAGTATATATTAAATTATTATAAGTAGTACATAACCATTTCTTTAATTAATCTGTGGATTGCATTAAAACTTAAAGTCCTCCTTTTCGCCGCACCTTTGTACTTTCTGCTTGACCCAAAGGTTGACTGGTAGAGAATGCCTCTTGGCATTAAGTTCGCCTATTGTACGAAGTTTTGTGCAATAAAGTTTTAAATAAATAAATAAAATACCCCTTTTTTCTAAAAACACTCGCTGATGTAATTTATTTATTGGTAATTTTGATTCTTTTATTTTCAAAAATAATTTTATTAACTTTTTTTCACGTAAATACAAGACACTTTAATAAAAACTTAACCTTAATTTTGAGTTTTCAAAGATGGTATTGCGCTTGTAACACTTCAGGTGTTAATCACATTTGGTATCTACCCACAACATTTTAACAATGTATGGAAACTTGACAGTTTAGTCTGCATAATAAGAAAAATAATGCCAAAAAGGTTGGCGAAACCTAAAAACGTCACTTAAAAATGACTTAAGTGACTTTAATAGATTTGACAGTGACGTATCTGTCGTAGATTTTTTGGTCTTGAGTATACTTACAAGTAAGTGTGATGAAGTGAAGTCAGGTCAATGTATGAGCTGTGGTGTGATTTTTTTATAGTTTACTAGCGGCCGCCCGCGACTTCGTACGCGTGGAGTTAATTATTGACACTTACCGTCATATTTTGGACAATCCACACAATATATTTTTATAAATTGTAGCTTATGTGTTATTCTGATGTATAAGCTATATATATTTTGGTAAAGTTTCATTTAAATCCATTCAGTAGTTTTTACGTGAAAGAGTAACAAACATCCATACATACAAACTTTCGCCTTTATAATAGTAGTAGGATAGGATTTTTGGGTGGGCCTCCGGTACCCTCACTCACTCGGCGGAGCCTTAAGGCGTCATCCGCAATGAATCGGTTAAAAATCAGAATATAATGATCTCGTACCTTGAAGTAGTACTCGACATCAATGATCCGGCAGTTTGCGAGGTTGGGCGCGATCATGTCGGGCAGGCGCAGGTGGCAGGCGAAGTGCCGCTCCGTGCGGCCCAGCACGGCGCCGGTGCTGTGCGCCACCAGCTTCTGCTCCGGGGTGGAGTAGGCTGCCACTGGCTGTTGGCTGTGGTAGCGGTTTTTCTGAAAATTACAAATTTACGATTTACGGTACTTTTTATAGTATATTACAGTATAGGTGTTTGTGGTTCCTCCGTTATTTCTGGTTTCGACAGTACAATGGAAAACCTTAGTTTGAAACCAGGACAATGTATGTGATGACTTGGCTCATTTATTTGTTAGGTGTCCGACCCGTGAATCAGTGGCGTAGTTACCTATACTCTGATTTTTAATCATGTGGAGTAACTGACAGATGCAAATGTCAAGTTTTTATACATTTTGCATCTATCAGATTAAGTGATAATAATGACCCATTGATTTCTGTCAGTTTACTCCACATGATAAAAAATCACAGTACATATAAGGACTACGCGGGGCAGTGCCTCGGGCCGGGACCCTCACCTCTTTTCCAGAAATCTCGATCGTTCAGTTCTATCAAGATTTTGGAAGTTACTCCCATTTTTGGGACAAATGCATAACACCTCATTTTGCTTTCCTCAGGTGCGAGTGTTGTCAAGTGTTAATCTACATAAAGCTCTTATTATTAAAAGGCAAACCACCCGTGCGATGTAATCGACACTCAGCGCCATCTATTAATACAATATGGAACTAACACGTCCCGAAACTAAGTCAGAGCCAGTAGTAATAAAAAAAAAACTTACAGAAACAATCTCCATATCTATAGTCTTGACCTCGATGTTGGCGTCGTTCCTTACGTCCACCGTGACGGGCACCGCCTGGCGCGGGCAGAAGCCCGTCGCCGGGAGCCCGACCTCGATGGTCACCGGGCTGGGGCTGCACGAGCAGCCGCAGCTGTACATCTCCTCGAAGCTTAGCTGGAGGGGTTGCTGGGGAAACAGTCGGTTAGTTTTTAGATTTGTTGATGCGTTATAACTGCAGCAGCCGTGGTCACAAGCGCACCACGTCCGCTGGAACGTAGCCGAAACGTCAAACTTACGCGGAATAAAGACCATAAAAAAACCAAAAACAAAACCAGAGATTTGACCACTGCTAACAGAAAATCGGCGGCTTGCGTATGTTTTTCCAAATGAAAGAAGGTACTGAAGGCCTAATTCGGGTGGAAGGGGAGGTTAAAGTAAACAGTGCCTTTGTGATGATGCCTATGGGATATTAATGGGTGACTAGAATCACTTACCATCAGTTGATCTGTAGGCTCGTCTGTCTGCCTTCATCACATTGAAAAGCATATTTATCATAATCATTATTATTGAAAAGGCAAGCTCTACTAAGCTATTAGATCAAATTACATTTTTTTTTTTATGTCATAGGTAGCAGGCGAGCAGGCGGATCACCTGATGGTAAGCAATTGCCGCCGCCCATGGACACTTGCAACACCAGTGGAGTTACAAGTGCGCTGCTAACCTTTTATTCCCTTCCCCCCCGAGTGGGCCTCCGGTACCCTCACTCACTCAGCGAAACACAGCACAGGGGCTGCTTCACGCCGGTTTTCTGTGAGGCAGTGGTATCACTCCGGTCGAGCCGGCCCATTCATGCCGAAGCGTGGCTCTCCGATATTAAATTAATATGTTGCACAGGGACCATTCAAGTATAATAACGTAACAGATTTTTTGGGAAATTTAACTCCTCTCCCCCCCCTTGTCAGCAAAAATATACTTACGTAATAATTGAACGGTCCCACAGTGTCATTTGTATATAAATTTGTTTTAAAACTTACTGCTATTTCTGGGTCTGCTTTATTTAAGTCCAAAGGAGCAATTACTTCAAACAACTTTGCTAGCTCTCCTCTAGGTTTCATTTGCTCAGGAAACTCCATGAAAACTCTGATTTCGTATGCAACTTCCCCTTTCTCCCCTTTAAAGGTAGACGGCACTGAGTGCGGTATTTGGAACTGGAATGGGAGGGAGTGAGGGCCAGGTTTGAGTTGCTGGATACCTAAAAATAATAAAAGAGGTTAGTAAGTTGTATGGGCATAAGTAACATGGGCATTTTACGATGGAAGTAAGTATCATTGCAAAGAGGAAGTTTCCTCTAATCGGAAATCTCAAATACAATACTTGCCCTATTTACTTTATTTTTATTTATTACACTCATAATAACTTATTGACTTTTAGTTTGAAAGCCATCAACAAGCTTAATCATAAAAAGATTTTCAAATCATTACATTCAAATAATTATAAAATTAAAAAGAAACTATACATAGACAAACATAAAATCATTAAGTAATAGGTACCTATAATCCATAGAATTTTTGAATTATACTTGCCTACCTACCTAACTTGAATAAAGTTTTTTGCTACTTCTAGGTGTATGTACAAAAAATAAGTAGGTATGACCAATTACCATGCCCACCGGCCAAACACTGCACATCATTAAAGTACTGCTCCAGACCTCGATAGTCAACCCGAGTTTTAAATGACTGCCCATGTCGCACCTCTTTTTCTTCCTCCGACCACAGCACTCTGGCTTCACCCAAAAACTCAATGTTTATGGCTGTAATTATAATTTGGATTTAGTTTTAATAAACAACAATTTATTACCACTTGTTTTATTTAAAATGTTTTTGTAATTTTTTTTGTTGATCTATCAATATTATTATTTTAATATTGTAATTACCAGTGATATTCACATGTTGCTCCAACTTAAACTGGACATTTCCATTGATTACTTGTCCGGCATAGTACACACCGTTGTGTTGGTCCAGCAATATGTCGCCGTTTTCAAATCCTACATCCATTGTTATTTCCAAAGTTTGTTGTTACTGAAATTATAAATATTAGATGATTATTTTCCCCTACATTGATCTGTGTTATGGATATCAGAATCAACAAAGTATTACAAATATATACATAGATTATATATCTGATAAACAGAAGAAACACAAGTTTTCATCACACAAATGTTTGCTCAAAGGACCTAAATCTACAACTAATGAAACATGAGATGGGCGTCACTATAAAATACGCCGTGGAGCTAAATAAACAATAAATATGGGATAAAAGTCCGAGAGATATTAAATTACTAACCTGCAAAATAAAAGCCATCTGGATGCACATGTAATTATTAAATAAAACTTAACTTTTATTAGTGTAATAAGTATTTAGCTTCTAATAACTATTAACAATAAGGTACTTACACAGTGATTATTAAAAGAGATTAAAAGTTTTTAACTTCCAAACTTTTATTCAAGTGAGTCAATACACTTGGTGACTTAACACCAGAACACACAAATCAGGACATTGTTTAGAATAAAAACATTATCACATTACTGTTACTTACTGGAAGTAATAACGCTTATTAAAATAGGCTATAAATAAAAATAAACTAAACTATATAAAAAAAACCTGAATCAGCTGGAGCGAGCTGTCAAACTCACGTCAAACTGTATTGTTTTTTTCTGTCTGTCAGATTACGTATGATAGGGACGATCGCACTGAAAACTTCAATTGGCTTTCAATAGGAACTTCAATTACTCTAGCAATATGAAATAACTATAAAAGTATTGTGTCAATCAATAACTAGTTACGAAAATAAATTATGACCATTCCATTAGACATAAAAACCATGACGACGCGGTTCCTTGGCGAATTAATTATAAATAATGCATCAAGAAAGTCATGGAATTATTGAAGGCACCACTGGCCGCTTACGTTAGTTCCTCATAAATCCGTTGTAATGTATTCTTGACGCATTATACAGGGTGTATCTATGAACGCTTACATCCCTTGAATCATGGTTTGCTACAAACCGTTTAGAACAACATTTTGTTCTATGACTTTTGAAAATTGCCTATAGAGTGAAGTTACCAAGTTACCAACCAAATAATAAACCTTGGAAAAGTGCAAAAGTGATGATATTAATAAATTATATAACCTTGATAGACACATTATAATTATCTCAATGTTGGGCCAGGAGTTTAGGGCAAACTAAAACCGAAAGCCGTAATGTTATTTTAAAGAAATAAAAATATTTATTTATTTTAGTCACCACTTGAGGAAATATAAGAGACGTGTAATAGTCCGTGGCATAAAGTATAAGTAAATACATACATAACAAAAGCGATGACAGTTATTTGGCGCACTTGTAAAAAAGAAGACTTTCTACTAAAATTGGTTTCTGCGCACCTAAGGTCATCGCTTTTGTTACATGCCGCAGACTATTATGTTTCTTGAGAAGGTGTTGACAAGCGAAGCAATAAATTAAAAATATTGTAAATTAATTAATCGATCAATCGTAAATCATTAAACGTTCAATTGGAGGGCTCAATAAGATCCTACACTATTCATTTTTACGTTCCTGCTAACGCATCTTTGTTATATCTGAAAAGAACTTATAACCTTGATGACAGTGTAATCAACTCAATAAAATAATAAAATCACATTTATTTGCTATTTTCGATATATTTTCGCCCATTTTGTTATATAACTAGCTGTTAAAATTGTATTTCTGGGAAAATAAAACACCCGAGTGATTGAGAAGGCGTATTTTGTTTCGCTTTTGACATTGACAGTTCCTTCCTCTATAAATGTGATTGTGAACAAAACTTCACGTTGTGTTTTTTAATGTAGATAAATATTTGTCAAAATGGGAAAGCTAGACGTTGCTATTTTACGTTACTTAACGGGTGAAGACTTCCGCGTTCTTACTGCGGTGAATACTTTACGTTTTGAGTTTGTTGTTGTTAAAAGTTTTCATGTAACCTCATTTTTTTGAACTCTTGTTTTTAGGTGGAAATGGGAATGAAGAATCATGAATTGGTTCCTGGATCTCTTGTGGCATCAATTGCTAATCTCCGGCATGGTGGCGTTCACAAATTGATGAAAGATCTATGTAAACACAGACTTCTGACTTATGAGCGTGGTAAACATTGTAAGTGGTCCTAATGTTGTTTATAACACAGACAAAATTAAGAAAATATAAAACACATAATTATTTAAAAACACTAAAACATTTAGTTAGGTAATATATCGATTTTTGGTAAGTAATAATATATTATTCTTTCAGATGATGGATACCGGCTTACTAATGCTGGTTATGACTACCTTGCTCTGAAAGCCTTAACCAACCGCAAAGTGATTGCCTCATTCGGCAACCAGATTGGAGTGGGCAAGGAATCTAATATTTACACAGTAGCCGACGAGGATCGCAATCCACTGTGTTTGAAACTCCACAGGTGATTAAATAAGTTATTTAGTATGTAAAACCTTGACAACACATGATGTAATTTTTTAAAGCCAGATATTCAGATAAGGTGTCATTGACTAGAATTGAATAAATTAAAATCTATTGTGATTGCTGCTATGCTTCATTTCAACCACAGAACTTTTCAGAAAATGTATAAATTGCTTAGAACTAAGATCCCTAGTAGTGCTTTCCCAGATGTATATTAATTTTGATTCTTTGTGTTATAAAACTGTCTAAAACAACACCTTAAACATTAAAAATCTAGAAAAATTATAAAATGGACACATTAAATGACTTTACTTCTATTCACAGACTAGGCCGAACATGTTTCCGGAATATCAAAGGCAAGCGAGACTATCACGCACATCGTAACAAGGCCTCCTGGCTGTACCTGTCCCGTATCTCAGCCACCAAGGAGTTTGCCTACATGAAAGCATTGTACGATAGAGAATTTCCTGTACCTAAGCCCATTGACTTCAACAGGCACTGTGTAGTTATGGAGCTGGTGCGGGGCGGACCTTTGTAAGTATCTCAAAGTATGATAATTTTTATTAAAGGATACAATATTTTTTGCACAATAAAGAATATTCATTAGGGAATAATGTTTGGAACAGCTGATTTTTATTTTGATGACCTTACATGCTAAAGAGCTTTATATATTTATTCAGTTCATAATCATAAAGCATAAAATATTTATTGCCAATTTAGAGTCTTTACAGGTATTAACATAGTAATAAGTCGCTTGAATAACTTGCACAAATGCACATCTAAACTTACCTATTATGAGGGGCTGAGATTAAAACAACTAGGATTAGTAGGTAGGAAAGGTAAGTAAAGTAAATGTACAGTCAGTGGTGGGGCAAGATCTAATTTTGATGCGGGCAAGACTGATTTTGCGAGGCCCTTTTCTTTTCTGTCGATTTTACGGAGATGATGACCGATAAAGCCAATTTTAAGCTCGTCCAAATTTTTTTGAGGCGCGAGGCCCCTACTACCGGGAGGCCGTGGGCGATGGCCCACATCGCCTACGCCTTGCGCCGCCTTTGTGTAAAGTGGACTCCATTTTCCGCACTTAGACTCTCCTTCGGTCCATTGCACGTGTAGGAAAGGTAAGGCAATAATTTACATTAGTGCCATTCTCTTGCCTTCAGGACCCATGTAACAGCGGCAGAGGACGCAGAAGGTCTCTACGACGAGCTGATGAACCTGATCGTGCGCCTGGGCAACTGCGGCGTCATCCACGGCGACTTCAACGAGTTCAACATTATGATCAACGAAGATGGCCACCCGGTCATTATCGATTTCCCTCAGATGGTGTCCACTTCACATCCTAATGCTGAGTTGTGAGTATATCCTATAGATCTTTGACTTTTTAAAACAAATTTTTAAGCTCACTAGCTCACCAGTTTCGTAAGATATACTTACAAGCACCTAAACAACAACGGTAATACTAGAAACGTGAGAGTCACCCTCCAGTAGTACAGTCGACTCCAAAAATATGTATACACTTTAGGACTTTGTCACAATACATATGTATAAGAAAGAAGAAGTCGTTCTTATACAAGTGTATTGTGACAAGGTCCTAAAGTGTATACATATTTTTGGAGTCGACTGTACAACTTGAGTTGTATTGTAGGTTAATAAGGCTGTGTTGCCACTGATCGGTCCAGAGTTAAATCCACCAATAGAAGAAGCCTGCTCATTGAGAAGCAGAGTTTTTATTCTATTAGAGGACTCTTTCACTCCACTCCGCTTCAGTGGAAATGCAACCTTATTTAGTTTGCAAACAATTATGATAATATAGTACCTCTGTTTTGTGTGCAATAACAAGTATATTAATTCATACCGTTGTATTGCACAGGTACTTCGACCGCGACGTGAAGTGCGTCCGGGAGTTCTTCAAGAAGCGCTTCGGGTACGAGAGCGACCTGTACCCCAAGTTCAGCGATCTCGAGCGCGACGATGAACTAGACGCCGAGGTCGCCTGCTCGGGGTACAAGCGCAACAAGGATGTTGAGGATCAGCTGCTAGAGGTGAATATAACATAACAACATCTCGGACATAAATGCGCCAGACAATCACACCGATTGGTGTGATTGTCTGGCCATCTAAAACCGAGAATTGACCTTCTGGTTGATTAACCAGAAGGTCAATTCTCGGTTTTCGCCTTTTATGTCGAGTCGACTTCATGAATTTACTTCTTCTTTATGAATACACTAGTGGCCCGCGCCCCGCCCTCACTTCGCTTCGGGACCGTAATTTAGTAATCAGAAATTAACCAATAGATGGCGCTGTGTCCAATTACATCGCGCAAGCGTTTCGTGTTTTCGGTTTACCTATAAGCCTTGTCGTTGTCTATAGAAGTTAGCTCTTTATAAATAGTATAGAATATAGATATAGATAGATATAGATGGTCAGAATCAATAATATTATCTTGTCTATTTCAGGAAATGGGCATCGGCCTGGCAGTTAGCGACGATGAGGTGAGTTCCGAGGAAGAAGCTGAAGATGTGGAGCAGCACACAAACGCCAAGTATACTGAGGAGGAACTCGCGGCGCTGCGGCGGCAGGTAAGTCTTTATTTATCGTTTGACCAGCCTATGCACGTACAGCCACACATCAAAGTATACAGAACTGACAAATTTCTTCAATCGACTCTCATCTTACTGTCGTACACATTAGGTTCAATATCAATTGAGGAAATTTACAACAGGAAAGCTACATCGACCGACATTTTAAATTCGTAATCGCGTTTTTTACTTATTTATTTCTGATGTAAAATTTTGCATACAAAATGCTATGACGGAACATTGTAGTTTTGTAGTTTTCACGTGGAAATACTGCGTTGTAATTCACAAACGAAATGTCATAAACATGCCATTGTTAATACTGGCATTTATTTATTTGTGTAAACAAACTTTTTACCGAATCAAAACAAAGTATATAATTCAAAAAAGTGAAAGCAAAGAATTATTTATAAAATAACGAATTAATGATTTGTTAATTCGTAACGAATTAACATAATGTAAGTTCTTATTTCTCTAACCTCATAAATTAATTGTAAATATATATTTTTTATCTTGTCAATTGTATGAGTTAACAGTCTACACCTTTCCAACTTGCAGGTGGACGATTCGATCAAGCACGACGAAACGAAAGCTGTACTCGAAATCGCGAATAAAACTAAAACTCTAAACATAGATAGCACAGAGGAAAACGCAGAGACCGATGAAGTTCCTGAACTGGTTCCCGCACCGAGAGTAGACGCGGTGTTAGAAGAAGAGAGCGATAATGTAGGGGAGTTGGACAAGAACTCTCAGAAGTACAGGCTGGCCATGATCGAGAAGGCGCTGTCTGACGTGCGCTCGATGCGGACGTACACGTCCGCCAGTACGATAGCGCCGGAGGTGGTCAAACAGCAGGTACAATACCATTTAACCACTTAATGGGCAGTAGGTATAAATACAATGGGGGCTACCGCTGCGGAAAATCCGTTAGATGGCGTACGTGTAGACTGAGGTCCAACTAAACTCTGATTATAATAATGTGGAGTAAACTGTCACATGTCCATGTGTCATCCCCATACATTATCAGTATCACTCAATTTGACAGATGCAAAATGTCAAAATGTATAGAAACTTGACATTTGCATCTGTCAGTTTACTCCACATGATTAAAAACCAGAGCATACATGGTGATTGGTTATTTTTGATGTGAGATGTCAAAATGTCACTAAACGACCAATGACGTTTAAGTTGGACCTCAGTCTACACGTACGCCATCTAACGGATTTTCCACACGCGGTAGCCCCCATTATTGACATCTGGTGCTTATAGTACAGGGGTTGCCCTAGTTTGAGACCAGCCGGGCTCACATGCGCGCCACGAGATAATTTGTCGACACTCGTATTGTGTCGGCGCGAGTTCCTTCTCGCTCACCTGACTGAGCGATGAGCGGGATAGAAGGATGCGCTCTCGCGAACGAGAGTCGACAAAATTTTGTCGCGGTGCGCATGTTAGGCCTACAGGTTGATTGGTGTGATTGTCCGGCACATTTATTTTTTTAAATTTAAGGTGAAGAAGAACCTGGAGGTGAGACAGAAGAAGATGGAGAGAAAGAAAGCGATCGCGAAGGGCGAGGCCAGCGCCGTCACGCGCAGCCGCCGCGACACCCGGGAGACCATCCGCGAGAGCCACGGCCTGTGGGGGTGGGACGAATAAACTATGTTCTTATCATGTTTTGGAGTTTTATTTCTTTAAAGTACTGTCGAGTTTGTGGTTACGATATTGATTGAAAAGACAGAAAATACAAGTATAAAATATATAGTTCTGTTGTCTAGAATAGGTCGAAGTCACAGCCGCCGTAATGTATGAGAGGTAAGATTGGGAGCTATACCGCGTGTGAAAAATCCGCTAGATCGGCGGAGGCGTACTTGAGAACTGAGGTCCATCTACACAGTGATTGGTTATTTTTGATGTAAGATGTCAAAATGTCACTATACAACCAGTGGCGTTGATTCTGGACCTCAGTCAAACAGTACATACGCCGTATAGCGGATTTTTCACACGCGATAGCCCCCATTTTCCCTATAAAATTGATGTAGAATTCAATTTTTATTTTTGCTCTCCTTCCTTATCCATTTTGCCAGACCCATCTTCGTCTGTTTTGGCAATCCCGTTCTCGTCTTTTTTGGCAGCTTCATCTTCATCTATTTCGGCAGCTCCATCTGCATCCGTTTCTGTAGCCCCATCATCGTCCGTTTCGGCGGCCCCATCATCGTCCGTTTCGGCGGCCCCATCTTCTCCATTCTGGCAGCCCCATCGACGTTTGTTTGAACAGCCCCATTTTCTTCTGTTTTGGCAGCCCCATCTACATTAGTTTTGGCAGCCCCATCTACATTCGTTTGAACAGCCCCATCGTCTTCAGTTTTGGCAGCCCCCTCTTCGTCTGTTTTAGCTGAACCATCTTCGTCCATTATGGCCTCATCTTCGTTCATATCTCCAGATCCACCTTCGTCCATTTTGGCAGACCCGTCGTCTACTTTGGCCGTGTCCTCCTCGTCAATGGCGTCGTCGGGCTCCTCGGCCTCCTCCTGGGAGCCGAGCGCGGGCACCTGCCCCATCCAGCTGTGCTCGCGCACGTAAAGAAGCTGGAGGTATGCTTCTACGCAGAAGAACTGCAAATAAACATCATACAACTTCAGTTTCAAACAAGCGTGTGGCTCGCCCGATCTTATATACAAATCAAAAAGTTAAAACATTAGCGCGAAGCAATCGACACCCAGCGCCATCTATTAGTAGAGATGGGAACCAATAGCAAAATAAAATTACGACCTGAAACAAAGTGAGGGCGGGCCCAATAGCCATAAGGCATAAAACAATTGATTTTCCATTGTGTCTGCTGTCTGGGCCTTACGACGTTAAGGTATACCTACGCATTCTTCCTTAACAAAGCCCTCTAGCTTGTAGGTGTAGCCGAAGACGCTGGTGGATATCTTGGCCTCGGAGATGGGCCGGTAGTTGTCCTCCGTGAAGAAGGGGTAAGCTACGACCTTGTACTTGCCGGGCTGCAGCGGGCAGGACATTCTGTTGGGGAAAATTAAGCATTTAGTAGGCAATTCATACTACGATCTAATATAAACTCTAACTCACCTCTGCGTAATATTCGCCCGAAGCTAACCTTTCGGCGGACGATCACTGCAGAATCGAAGATGGAACTGACTTGGAGCGAAGAAAGCTTATGACCGTTCGGGGAGTGAGTACCCCACACTAGCGTCTTTGAGCGTCGGCGTCTTGCCGGCGACCTGTAGACGCAACGCCCAAAAACGCTAGTGTGGGGAGGACACTCAAAGGATGCTTAACATGTGGTGCAAAGGTTTAACAGTGGGAGAGTCACGCTTCGGCATGAATGGGTCGACTCGTCCGGAGTGATACCACTGCCTCATAGAAAACCGGCGTATAAGCAGCACCTGTGCTGTGTTCCGCCGAGTGAGTGAGGGTAGAGGTCCACCTCGGGGGGATGGGGATAATAGGTTGGCAGCGCGCTTGTGACTCCACTGGTTTTGCAAGTGTCCATGGGCGGCGGCAATTGCTTACCATCAGGAGATTCAGATGAATCTCCTGATGGTAAGCAATATGGAATGGTATGAAGATTCATCTGCTCGTCTTCTGCTACCTATCATATAAAAATAATGCTAGTGTGGGGTCACTCGTCACCTCGGCGTGGTGTGGTGGAAGAACATGCTGTAGAGGTCCTGGTCCTCCGCGGAGCTGTTGGCGCTGCAGCCGCTGCGCACCACCGGGTACGTGCGGAAGTAGTCGCACGTGTCCACGTTGCGGATGTCCTGGCACTTCTGCATCGACGCCTAGGGTATGATGAGGACGGGATTACTTTCATGTGACAGATGACAGACGAGCAGTCATTGTAATTATTGTACGCTTCATTGTAATTAACAGACTCCCCAAACCCTGGCTCATGGTCTAAGTGTAGCCCGGGCTCCAAAGCGACGGCTTTCCTGGACAAGTAACAATAATGTCAATTATTGCTAAAAGTGGCTGTTTTTAGCGATAATTAACATTATTGTTACTTGTCGCGTGTTAGAAATATTGTATTGCATCTTGAATCTAAATCTGTAATGTTTTATTTTCTTCAAAAATATCATAATATTTTCGCCACAATCAGTGTAAATAGGTTTGGCGGCGCTAGTTTCATTCCTCTAGCCCCTTAATTATTCGGATCACTTGATGGTAAGCATTCCTCACACTCCGCGTAAAGTGATCCCAAAAGCGCTGGCATCAGTAGTTAGTTTTACAACTATAGATAGTTTTCATTCAATTCCGAATATGCCATCGAGGTTAAAAACGACCCTAATGCATATGTAATTAGTTTTAAATTCCGAAAATGCGAAAAGCGCTCTTTTCCGAATGGTGCCTTTATTTTCGTCAACAAAAGTGAAGTTACACTTGAACTACCAACCTTTTAGCTTCTATAGTGACTCTAATCTTGTTACCTATAGACAGTTTTGCCGGTGGCTGGTAGATTGTTGGTGACCTGGGAGAAATGATGCACTAAGTCTTATGTGACTAGTGCGTGTCCAAAATGGCATAAATATCACCTGTCATTAAGTCTGTACCTTAATGTTCCAACCATTTGGAATAGGCTTGGTGATGTCAAATTTCCCGGTGACGGACGAGTCGTAGATCCTCGTGTAGATGCTCATCTCAGACACCACGATCGGCAGCTTCTTCTTCTGCTTGTGGCAGGGCCCCACCCTCGTGGCCAACAGGTTTGTGGGAGCCCTGGAACCAAAGCTTTGGACCCCAGAGACAAACCACGAGAAGTAAATAAGTTATTTTGTGTGCCATCCTTGGTGGGTAAGCATGGAATACATTAGTGCTGAGTTTTATTGAAAACATTAATGCATTTTTAATATTTTTTTAATTCTGTTGTGATGTTGATTGTGAATGTGTCCTTGCCTTATACGAAGATACTATTCAATCATGTCGGGTGTTTATACAGGGTGGGAAAAAACAGGAACTACTTTAAATCTTTAAGTGAGTATGTTTTACGTCGTAAGACCCAGAAGCCTTTTAAAGCCATAAAACAATTGATTTTGAAAAATAAACTGAAACTGCTTTCAAAGCTTTTTTTAAATGGTCTCGTATAAAAATAAAGAATCTTGGTATTCGTAATTATTGGTATCCAAAGTGATGATGGTAGGAAGGGAAAAAAGGACGTTTTTGTAGCCATATACTCTAAAAACTTACTGCATGGCAATTTATCCATAATAGGCTTTGTGCTGCTTCTCGATTCTAGGGTTCAGCGTGTAACCAAGAACAAGCCCAATATAAAAAACTGATAAAAGATCGTTGACCGTATTTACGTAAGTGTTCACAATCAGCGTTTGCCCTTGACACTTAAACTGATTATTTAAATGTAGTGGCCCCGCCCTCACTATGTTTCGGGACAATAGTTCCACAACGCACCAATAGATCGCTCTGGGCCTTGATTACATCGCGCATGTGTTTTGTTTTTTCCTTTTAGCTATAAGCCATGCCATACCTCTTTATAAATGCGAGTAGTACGGATCACCTAATGGTAAACGAATACCGCCGCCCATATACACCTACAACACCAGTAGAGTCACTAGTGCACTGTCAACCTTTAACCCCCTTCCCCCTAATTGGGCCTCCAGTACCTTCACTCACTTGACGAAACCTAGGGCAGGCGCTGCTGTCTTCTCTCAGTGGTATTACCACAGAATGAAAATGTACTTATTTCTTCAGTTTCATAAAAATAATAAGTAGGTAAGCAGAACATCGGTGTATCATCAAAAGATTTAATTAATTTGTGTAATTATCTTTTATCATAATGCATGCGCCTTGGTCTGATTAGGTAATTGGTAAAATAAAAAAGATAGGTAAATACCAGCATTACTAGTCCAGAGATAGTATGTATCTGTTATGGCATGGTATGGATTTCGGTTGCGAAAATCAGATGACAGTCGCGTGATTGTAAATATCCGACTCTCCAAATCTGGTTATTATGGTTACCAATCATGGTCTAAGTGTACGTACAGTCAGGCACGCAAGTAGTCTACCACTTTTGACAAAAGTTTCTGCGAGATGTAACGATCGCTAAGGTGAACTTGACCCTTGGCATGACGACGTATATTATCACTGACACAATCTTATGGTCAGGGAAAATTGATGTTGTTGTTTAATGACGTAGGAACGAATCTCAATCGTAGGGTGGTAGACCACGATTTTTGGCTGACTGTACCCGGGCTGCAACCGAATAGCTTTGGATGCACGCAGCAGAACTTGTACGGTAATTATACCGTACAAGTCCTGAACAAGAGAGAACTTGTTCTCTTATTGGTCTGTGCAAGAGAGGAAGTATTAAATTAAAAAGGAAAATATAGTTTTAAACATTTTTAATTTAATTAAGACCATTCTACAGACAAAAAAGAGCTTTGATAGTTAATTTGTATGCCTGTCGGTACGTCACAGATTAATCTAGAAAATAACAAAACGATAAAATCCAAGATAAGAGCAATATTTACTTTTTGTTAATAATAAGTGGCGCTGTTCAACAGATACGGCTATGATTATGACGGGTTTAACATAAACGGTGACCACACGACGAGAAAGAGAGATATGTTATGGGCAATTTGTCCGGTCACTATGAATAACGCACGTTCATATTAATAATGCCTGTTCATTGTTCATATTGGGCAATGTGATAAAAAGTACGTGATTAAACACTTTCCGGTCAGTATGAAGAATGAATGAGTATGAAAGATAATTATTTAATAGTTTGATTCGATACACAACGAACATTGAAGAAATCTCAACGGTGTGTATTATATTTGTATGCATTTATTTCGTACATTACTATTTTAGGTTAAAGGTGGCAGACGAGCAGACGGACCACCGTACCATGTTAGTATTTTTAGCAGTGTTTTTTGATAATTTTACTACTTACATACATCTTGATTCCCTACATTGTATCAATCTAATACCTACGTAAATTAATTAGTATGTTGTCCGTAAAGAATATCGAAAATGTGGACACATCAATATTCTGCTAATAAACAAGTATTTCGTTTGATCTTGACTTACTGGGTATTACATCATAATAATTGTAATCTAGGTAGTATTCCTACCTACCTACTTATATTATTGACCGAGGTAGAGCACTATCTGTATCTGTAAGCATGATTGGTATTTTTTAAGGAGATATAAGGCAGTTCTATCTATTTAAAGAAAAAAAAACGATTTTACGCTTCTTCCGATAAGAAAAGTTTGTCATGTAGGCTAGGAGTTGAACCATATTAAAATTAAAAAAAATCAAGCTGTTATTAATACAGTGCTAATTTACCTAATACGCGAAACTGTCGGTGGGCGATATTTTTTTTTATGTGATAGGTAGCAGACGAGCAGGCGGATCACCTGATGGTAAGCAATGCCGCCGCTCATGGACACCTGCATCTATATCGGGTAACTTCGGGAGTTAGGGTTGTGTAGGTTATTTAAAATAAAAATACATACTCCTGTTGTTTGACCATGTTTAATACAAACACCTGAAAATACTATAAATATAATTATATAAATAATACAGTGCAACGATTTATTTAAAAAATGGAAAAATAAATTTGATAGGTATGCCAAAATATTATTTTATCGTGTGACATGTTCCATTAACGATATAAATTACATAATATAAGAAAATGTCTTACAGGTAACTGTAGTTAGGAACCTAGCAAAAGATTTTTTGACTAGCAAACGTTATTTATTTTAGCAAATGCAACCCCTCAGTATAATCCACACGCGGACTCTCATTCATGAATGGACGGAAGGACCCAATCAATATCGCTACGCAACAATGGACGGTCGAGATGTCCAGCTGTGGTTCGCGCGGACTGTTGCACTGCCGTGCACCTTGCGTCTCCCTAGTCTGTAGTCCAAGTTTTAAGCGAACGGCGATATATTTTCTTAGTGCTTGTTGAGGATCAACGGCTGATCTAGCCTCCTTTTATATTTTTTATGTTTTTGATTTAGTATTGTGTTGTTTTATTATTTCTGATTTGCCTTTATCACCTCTTTTAATGGCATCATCAGCATACAGGCCAGGCTCTTCACTGCTGTCGTGTGTAATAACAAATGCACATATAAAACATGTGCATTTAATATTAATTCTATAAGAGTAAGCATATTATGACATGATACAATTTAGGTAGGGATGTGATATTTTGAAAATAAATTAGTTACCTAACGGGATACGCTATCGCTCATGACTTGATGGTTCCGAAGTTAATGTAACATTATGGGGGTAAATCACGATTTTCGTGATTTTAAGCACTGCTTAAAACTTATTTGCCAACCATTGGTTGCATTGCAATGCAACCGTAAGTTGTCAATTTAAGGCATATTTTGCAGTAAGGTTACAAATTTTATTTTGTATTCCCATTTTTTTTATTTACTTAAGTCATGTTATTTATTTTGTGATAGAAGATTTCGTCGTAAGTATTGATTTCAAGTTTCGTATGAGCTGTGGTATGAGTTTAAATTGCGGGCGAAGTCAGTTAAGCCTTTTTGGATTGCACTTGTCTGTTCTCTATTGTTTTTATGATTGCTTAGCTGAGTTTAAGTCGGTCAAGCGTAAAGTTTGGAAATATTACGAGTACAAGCGTTATCAGAACCTAGTAGCTTCAAACTCGACCTTGACCTTTTTAAGGCCAAGAAAACTCGGCGATAATAGATAAGAATGTGTTTTTCTCATGTGGTATCATCCGGGCTGGTTGTTGCCGGGTAAGTAGCGATTAAAATCTACTATTTCAACTTTTTAGTTAAAAGTGACCTAATTCAAGGTAACTGATTCCACCTAATCTTGCAGATAGACACACCTCCAGCCGGCAAGTGAAAATATTGCCCGTACATTTGTGTGCACGTCTCGTCCGACCCTCCGCCCCTCACCGGCCGGCGATGCTCCGCCAGTCGTCGCCCGGCCTTCGCCCCAGACACACGTCACCATGTCGCAGGATAACCTCACCGCGATGTTGTACAAGCCCAAGGACTTGCAGCTTGTAAGTAAAGCCTAAACAATGTATTTATGACCACACAAAGCAGAAAGCAGCAGAATTTATATAATTCAAGCAGTAAAACAAAAACAGAGTCTAGTCTAATTAGAATAAATCAATTGACTTCGAGCTAATGTTAAGTAATGTTATGGATTCGCAGATGTCTCGAAATAGTTGCGAATAATATGCGCGTTATTTAAACATTAAGTAATGTAGGTAAGATTTTAGTGATTATAATTTTCAAGGTTAATGTCACTTAATGTTGTGAATTATTTTGTCGAACTCTTTAATCTTGGTTTCTTTTAGATTAACAAAGATACCTACCATAATGGTTACTGGTTAAATAATAATATTATGTTGCTTGTCGTGATGATATTTTTGATTGCAACACAACAGTTTTGCTTGCTTGTTAACAAAATTACATTTTCCTATAGGTACAGTTTACTTAATAAAATAAACTTTATTGACAATTTAAATAATTTATGTAGGTATCCATACTTCCATACCTACTAATATTATAAATGCGAAAGTAACTCTGTCTGTCTGTTACTCTTTCACGCCAAAACTACTGAACGGATTTAAATGAAATTTGGTATACAGATGGTCTAGACCCTGAAAAAGGACATAGGCTAGGTACTTTTTATTGCGAAAAAGGGGTTGTAAGGGGTTAAAAGTGGGGTAAAAAGTTACTTTTCCACGCGGACGAAGTCGCGGGCGGCCGCTAGTAATTTATATAGGTAGGTCTATATAATTCTTCTAATGAAAAGGATATTTTCTCGGGCTTATTTCATATTTGCATATTACTTAACATAATAGAAAGGTGATTTTGGATATGCCTTTTTTAATCCCGCATGCGGGGATAGCTCGAAGATTTCTTTTATGTGGGTATGATGGGTGGCAGACGAATCACCTCACGACAAGCGATTGATGCCGTCGGCCATAGACACCTGCAACACCAGTAGAGTGACAAGTGCGCTGCCATCCTTTAGCCCCCTGTCTCCCCGATTGGGCCTCTGCGCCGCTGGTTTGCAAAATTATGATACACGTTGTCATTACAGGTATTTTTATAACCTTGATTAAAATATAATGTTCTTTCTCTGCAGGTACAAACACCAATACCAGAGATAGATGATGATGGTAAGTGTAGAATAGAAATACCTACATGGATTATGGACAACTAACGATCATAGAAAACATAGATACAGCGTTAAAAGTGTCGCCACCTATGAAAACTCCATTCGTGAAAGAGTGCTATTTGACATTTTCGGAATTTAAGACTAATTTTCATTGAAGTTTTTTTTTAAATAACGTCGTAACGACGTAAGGGTCGCGGGTTCGATCCCCGCACCAACACAAATGTTTGTTGATGAAACAGATATTTGTGTTGGGTCCGGGTGTTTGTGGTTCCTCCACAATCGACAGTATGCCATTTAACGGATTTTTGACACGCGATAGTCCCTTGTAAACCTTTGTAATCTACTCTGCTTTTCAAATACTTGTAAACCGTATGGCGAGTTACGGTGTCTATGACTTCTTAAAGGGAAAACTCAACGCAAAAACTGTAATCAATCAATCAACTCCAGTATTGCCTCAGTTACATGTATTAGATACCTTGGGTAGATTTAGCACCAATTGAAAAGTACAACAATATTGCACATGAGTAAAAAGAACTATTGAATTAAAGGATTCTATTATTTTTTATCTTAAAATTGTCTGTTCTTATTCAGAGGTGCTCCTGCGCATGGACTGCGTGGGCATCTGCGGGTCGGACGTGCACTACTGGCAGTCCGGCGCGTGCGGCCACTTCATCCTCAAGGAGCCCATGGTCATGGGCCACGAGGCCAGCGGGGTCGTCGCCAAGGTAACGCACTAGAAAATATCCACTGTGAGTTGTCTTGTAACTACTACGTTTTTTTTTATGTGATAGGTAGCAGGCGGATCACCTGATGGTAAGCATTTGCCGCCGCTCATGGACACTTGCAACACCAGTGGAGTTACAAGTGCGCTGCCAACCTTTTATTCCCTTCCCCCCGGGTGGGCCTCCGGTACCCTCACTCACTCGGCGAAACACAGCACAGGGGCTGCTTCACGCCGGTTTTCAGTGAGGCAGTGGTATCGCTCCGGTCGAGCCGGCCCATTCATGCCGAAGCGTGGCTCTCCCACAGTTAGACACACGTATAGAGAAGCTAAGCCAAACAAAAGTGTCGTGAAAGAAGCGGTGGCGGACAGCCGCAGGGAGAGGGCGACTCGTTCAAATACTCATGGCGCAAAGATCTGGTTTACTGCGGCGGTTCTACTTACACGCTAGTAATATTCGTTCAATATAACAATAACTAAGTAATTCAGCCGTGGATATTCATGAGATATTCTCATATGTGGACCAGACTCCGTTCTAAGTAACTTAAAATATAAGTAAGTAAAAAATACGTATTCCTGGATAAAATTTAATTATTGAAGTGATCAAACAACTGGTCTCCGCTTAGCGCAGAATCCCATTTCTGTGCAGGTTAGAAAGAAAGAAAGAAAATACATTTATTAATTTGGACACCACAACACAATACATATTACATAACAGACAATTGACACAACACAAGAAAATAAAAAACACTAGCAAAACTAATACTACAGACAATTGACACAACACAAGTGTGTGGTTACGTGTAACCACTTTCAGGAATACCATGTAGCGTTTGCCACCCGACCTTGGACGAGGGAAGCAGGTCAACTGGATCATGATTACACGTTACAAAACATCACAACAACTATCCTTATCTCTACTACTATTAAGGCTATTATCCATTGTTATTGCAAATCTCCAGTATTATATTTTAATCTCCTGACTTCGAACACATTAGTTAGGTAATAAGCGGCGCTTATGAAAGTCTCGAATCAAGTGCTGACTGTTGAGTTATTGACTTACGATATGTACAAAATATAAATCGGTGTAGCTTATATTTCAAGTGGTATTGCCTTTGATCATAATAATATACTTAATCTAGATACAAACTTGCATACTGAAAGCATTTGAAAAAGTGATACCAACAGCGATGTCATTATTGTTTATTTTTAAGGATGTAAATTGAAAGGACGTTTTATTCTGACAAAAATGCAGGACGCATTTATTTAACACAGTCACTTTTACAAAGGATTATGGCGCGAGAGAAAAAAAACAAGTTTTACCAACATAACGTTTGTACAAAATTACATGTTAGCCAACATAACAAAATGTAAGGTTGCGTTCTTAATCCTAACAATTATTATAGGCAAATATTTTAACCGTTAGATTTGCTCTTACCATACTTTAACCGCAACAATATGAATCTAAATTTGAATGAGCTAGGCTCGCTCAACTGGGATATAAAGATAAAAAACATTTATTCACACACGACACACATACACATACGACAGCGGTATTTCCGAACCGATACGACCTACACACCTTCAAAAAGCGAGCGTATTCCTTCTTAAAAGGTCGGCAGCGCATTAGCGACTCCTCTGGTGTTGCGGGTGTCCATGGGCGGCGGTAATCGCTTACCATCGGGTGATCCGTCACTTCGTCTGCGCCCTATCTCATAAAAAAAGCATAGGATGAATACGAGTATACAAACAGGCTGAACAACAAGAACATGATTACACAAAATTAGAACGAAGAAAAATACAAATTGCTGTTATTAGCCGGGCAAAAGATAAATCATTCACTGATACACCCTGTATTTAGACTGGCGGTCTGCCCTCACTTTGTTTCTGGACTTAGCTAAGTTTTGTTATTAGCTCCAATCTTCTTCAATACATGGCGATGGTTGTCGTTTGAATCGCGACAGTGTTTTGTTTTTTCGGGTTACATACAAGCCTTTTATTGGCCAATTGAAGTTACCTCTATAAAATGTATCTATGAGGGAAAATTAAAATAATTTATATGTTTATTTATAAAACAAATATGTTTGTGACTACATACATTACTTTATCTGTTACTAACAGATAAAATGTGTGCGCGTAATTTATTTTATAGACTGTTATACAATGGGTGTTACCTTATCTTAGTAAAGACTTTGTAATGAAGCATTGCTTCTGCAAACTGAAGTCTGTTAGGATTATGCTAGGTGGTTGATACAGGGTGTATCTGTGATTATTTACATCCCATTAACCACGTCTTCTACCATTCGATTCTAACCAATATCTGTCCTGACTTTTGGAAATTCTTATAAAAAATTACGACTTTGTCAAATTCGGTTACGTGTAACGTGGCTTGTTTATTTTGTATGGAGAGTCGAAAAAAAATTCATAGAAAAAAAACCGAAAACACAAAACACTTGCGCGATACAATCAACGTCCAGCGCCATCTATTGGTAGACAGTGGAACTACTGTCCCGAAACGAAGTGAGGGCGGACAGCTAGTAGTCTAATAAACAAAAAAACTAAATAAATATTTCAGACTGGGGCGAAAGTGAAGAACCTAAAAGTGGGCGACCGCGTGGCCATCGAGCCCGGAGTCCCCTGCCGCTACTGCGAGTTCTGCAAGACGGGCCGCTACCACCTCTGCCCCGACATGGCCTTCTGCGCCACGCCGCCCTACCACGGCAACCTCGTGCGGTACTACAAGCACGCCGCCGACTTCTGCTTCAAGTTCGTCTTTTACCTTACGTGTTTTAACATCACCTAACCTAAACTAACATTCGGATTTGGAAGATATCTTGTCTTTTAGCCAAGAAATATTAATAACAATAATGGACCTAATATTGAACCTTGGGGGACACCCTGTGACTTACCACTACCGTATTAACAATAACGGTCTTAAAATTGCTCCTTGAGTAACCCCTGTCTTTTTACCTTTAGTGTCTTAACAACACCTTACATTGAGACTTTAGAACTCCCTTTGTCTTTTTTTATATTATGACTAACTGACAAGGATATAACAACTAATTTTGTTTCTATTTCCGTGTAATAACAGTGGTGGACCTAATATGGACCCTTGGGGAATACCTAACTTCTTTAACAAACTATTATTATTTAGAGTTGCAGCTGATTTCAGATAATTATTATCTGCAGTATAATCTTGTGCGTGCAATGATTGTATGCCACTCTGCGCCGTATTATTTGGTCTTAAATTTCGTATTTGTTCTAACTTAACTATCTGGTAGACTGACATAAAAGTCACAGTTTCAGTTATATGTTCTGTAATACCTAACCTTAATCCCAGTGTTACGTGCTGTTTGTTTCTTTGTTATATTGTCAATGTAAATTTATTTTGTAAGGAATGTCGACAGTTTGATGTGTTGTAAAGTGGATCATTTAGCTACTATACTTCTCCTTCTTGTGTAGACAGAACTAAGATATTAAAAGTTCCCACCCCAATACTTCTCTTCTTCTCTGCCGTTACGCTCTTGTCAGAGCGGTCGTGGTCGATGAGGCGTTTTTATTAAAGGCAGACACAGTTTTCCTCACGATCTCCCACCATCTCCCCCTGTTCGCAGACAGTCGGGGTTTCCCACTACGGGTTTCACTAGATCAGTCCAGCGCATTGGTGATCTGCCTCGGGATCTAGTTGCTTCTACCTTTCCCTGAACGACCAGCCGTTCTATTAAATCATTATCACGCCTGGAGACTTGACTATGGTACTGTAGAATGCGAGTCTGCAGGCCTGCCACCAGCTGTTTCGGCGCCCGCGTGCAATACCGATAATGCCGCCCTAGCTTCCCTACTAACTAGCTACGGTACTGCTGAGAAGTCGCTCAATTTGCCGCCAGCGTGCGACACACGTCCGCTTGTGGCGGCCCTGCGCGTCTGTATTATAGTTAATAGACGCTTTATTTTACCGAGTTCCTTGACTTTTACTTCACTACTATCAAGGTACGGTGGCCTGCACATCAAGTTACTACAATCTGTCAAATTTCTTCAATCGAACCTCACTTTTATGTCAAACGTGTTTGGTTCAATATCAACTGAGGAAATTTGACAGATTGTAGTAACTTGATGTGCTGGCCACTGTACTTGACTATCTGAGCGTTTCCTCAGGCTACCAGACCACGTGACCATGGAGGAGGGCGCCCTGCTGGAGCCGCTGTCGGTGGCCGTCCACGCGTGCAAGCGCGGGGGCGTCACCGCCGGCCAAGCGGTCATGGTGCTGGGCGCGGGGCCCATCGGCCTGCTGATTATGATGACCGCTCGCGCTATGGGGGCTAGCAAAATTCTTGTCACAGGTAACTGCAAAAAAAATTTTAGTACAAAAAAGTTAATAGATATTACTGCTATTTAGTGAGTAGTTGTTGCACATTCATAACTACAAAAGTTAAAATTACTGATTGCTTCTATCGAGATATAAAAAATGCATACTTATTTATGACACCTATCAACTTATGATGTGATTATAATCAAAAGCTTTTGTAAATTCTAAATAAGTCTGTTAACACTCAGCTTGATGAAAATACTATATAAAATCCTCATATAAAATAATTATTTCAATAAACATTTTAATCTACAGCCACATTGATCACAGCAAACCCTATTGCAACTGTTAGAAAACATATGGTAACGTCAAGTCTTATTCTTGAAAAAAATCCAATTTCCAGACGTTCTCCAGTCTCGTTTAGACTTCGCAAAGAAGTTGGGAGCAGACGCGACGCTGCTGGTGACGCGCGACACCAACGAAGCGGACATGGTGAAGAAGGTCCACGAGCTGCTCGGCAGCCACCCTGACGTGTCGTTTGATGCCAGCGGGGTGTCGGCCACCGTCCGGATGTGCTTGCTGGTTAGTATAAGTTATAGGTACTAGTCGCTTTTACGCTTTTTGGACGGAAGCATCCGGATCCGGCCAAATCTTATTTTTTATGTGACAGGTAGCAGATAAGCTATCGCCTGATGGTAAGCAATTGCCGCCGCCCATGGACAATATTATAATTCCAAATATCTTGTGAGTATTTCTATCTCGTTCCATTGGTTAAGATTGTTCAAATTTGAGATTTCTGCGCAGGTACACTGGTGTAACTTTTATAACTAGTAAATTGTACCGAAGGGTGCGTTTCTACAGAAGCGGAGCTGCGTGGAGTTGAGCGGAAACTTGTAAAAATTTACCAATCACGTTGCTCAAAATACACGTCTTATATCTGATGAGCAATGTGATTGGTCAATTTTTCCAAGTCTCCACTCAACTCCACGCATCTCCGCTTCTGTAGAAACGTACCCTGAGGGTTGAATCCGATGCAAATCCGTTGGGATGTATGTTCCTTGAGTCCGGTTGAGGGTTATGTATGGTTTCCAGGCGACGAAGTCTGGCGGCGTGGCGGTGCTGGTGGGCATGGGCAACCCCGAGCAGACCGTGCCGCTGGCGGGCGCGCTCGCGCGGGAGGTCGACATCCGCGGCATCTTCCGCTACGTTAACGAGTGAGTCAAGTTGTACAGTCAGCCAAAAATGTGCTCTACCACCCTACAGTTGAGATTCGTTTGAACGTCATGAAACAACAAGGTCAATTTTCCCTGGCAATAAGATTGTGTCAGTGACTATTGCTCTCTTTACATGTGTTAATCTCTGTTAGAAAAGTCAACCTTAGCGGTCGTGACATCTCGCAGAAACTTTTGTCAAAAGTGGTTGACCACTTTCTTGGCTGACTGTACACTGTGTTTTTTTAACCGTCTTAGGGCCTCGTTCACCATCTCCGAGTAAAGTTCCAAGTAATTTACTTGTCAATTAAAGTGGGTTCGTTCGGAAAAATTGGCCCCTGGTCTTTATATTAAATAAATATTTAAATTGTTAACTAGGTCGCAGATCAGGGGCCAACCCTGCGAACCCACTTCAATTGACAAGAAAACTACATGGAATTTTACTCAGAGATGGTGAACGAGGCCCTTACTCATTTCTCGAGGGCACTACAGGTTGTATCCGTGAAGATTTACATCCCTTAACCACGTGTTCTACCAACTATTCTGAACAACCTCTGTTCTATTACATTTGGAAATTCGCCTAAAGAAAATTTAACTTTTTATACAAAGTCGTTCACGTGACATGGTCATTTTGAATGAGTATTTAAAAAACTTATCGATGAATTTGGAAAAGTGGTTGAACAAATGTTGTTCAGAATGTTTGATAGAACACGTGGTTAAAGGGATGTAAATGTGCACAGATACATCCTGTATACATCGCCAAAGACGCTGAAAATGTTTTATTCTTTTCTTCAATCCTGAAGATTGGCCGCCACTTCTTGAACTTCTCTCTATCTGTTGCGAGATTGAATATGTTAATAATGTTTAGACAACCTATATTCACATGACTATTCCCCTCAGATACCCGATAGCGTTGTCCCTGGTGGCGAACGGACAGATCAACGTGAAGCCGCTGGTGACGCACCACTTCGCGCTGGAGCAGTCGCTGCAGGCCTACGAGCTGGCGCGCCAGGGCGCCGGCGTCAAGGTCATGATCCACCTGCAGCCCAGGGACGCCAACAACAAGATCAAGTTCCAGGCTTAGGCGCCCACAAGCTCTTGAGAGCATGGCAGGTTTGTCTTGTCGCTACTTGGGTTGCATATACAGTGGAATCCGTTTATAATGACATCAATGGGAAATGATAAATACGTCACACTAAGCGGTCGTCATACAAAGCATTTAGTAGAAAATGGACAATCCACATTTAAGTGAAATGTCACTATAATAGGGTACTTGACTATTTTTTTTTTATGTGTTTAATCAAAAGACCTCTCTATTAAAGAAACATTGTTGAAATAATTATTTGATTCTGATTTGAATTACCTGAGATATTACAACTTTAAGAGCACATATTTTACGCGGGCCCAAAAACGCTCTATACAAATGGCTACCAACATGTGACGTCACACGCTCGTATCTTGTATGCGCGTCTAGCAAATTTTGTTTGGTAGCTATATCAAATGTTTCGTTTATGTACATAGTTTTATAATAAAAGTTTGTGTTTAATGTGTGGGTAGTTCAATGATATAATTATTTTTATAATATTATAAACTTTAAAAATGGACTTGCCCATGAAACTTTGATTGCTCACAAAACCAGCTAGACGTTATATTTTTAACTGAAAATTTAGGCTATTGGTTCTTATTTACCAATATTTTGGTAAAGTATCAATATTTTTTACTACATCGATATTAGTCAACTACCCTATTGAGTCATTATAAAGGACTTTGTATTAAAGAGCATTCTATGTGAACCATTCTCACCTTGTTATTACGTCATATTAAGCGATTGGTCAGTAAAAACGGAGTCAAATTAACCGGATTCTACTGTAAATAGGGATATGCAGCCTAAATGGCGACGAGACAAAAAGTTCCATCAAGGAGGGAGGGTCCACCTCGATGGAACTTTTTATCGCTCATGCATATTCCATCTGCAGCCCAGGGACGCCAACAACAAGATCAAGTTCCAGGCTTAGGCACACGGGCTCCTGAAGACATGGCATTGTCTTGATGCCGTTACTTTACACACACACACAAACACACACACACACAAACAAACACACACACCCACAAACAAACACACACCCACATACACACACACACTCACACACACACTCACTCACACACACACATCACACACACACACACACACACATCACACACACACAAACACACACACACTCACACACACACACACACACACACACGTTGGTCGTACACTCCTCGACCCTTGGTGAATCTTTTTATCTTTCATGCATTCCACCTGCAGCCCTGGGATGCTAACAACAAGCACAAGTTCCATTCCTTAGGGGCCTACAGACAGAGGCACCTGAAGACATGACCAGCTTGTCTTGAGGCCGTTATTTTGGACGCACACTCCTCGACCCTGGGTGAAACTTTTTATTTCTCATGCATAATCCACCTCCAGCCCAAGGACTATGAGCTCTTAAAAGTTATTTTAAGCGTTATTCCTTACGATATTAATGGCAAACGTTCCTATACTTTATATAGGTATACAAAATAGTACAACGTTAGCTTTATTGACTGTATGTTTAATTAGTATAAGTTTTGAAATGTAAATAATAAAGTACAAGGAGATGTACAAAATATACATTTTATGTAAAATTATTTTTCTATTAAATATGTACTATTGTTTAAAAACTTGTTTAATTTTACTGTCCCCGTTGAGATAAAAAACACCTCTTAGATAAGCTATCTGGAGATGTTTTTAGTCCATGCCTAGATATTAAGAAGAGTTCGCTTTTATTGAAGTTTATTTATTTAAATAGACTTCAATAAAAGCGAAACTGAGCATTATTGACCATTGATGCCCATCGTGTGTACATTATCCGCTAGATGGCGTAGTGTTGGGCTATAGTCCATCAATAGCATCGTCAAATAAATAGCATCAATGCTATTGGTTGTTTCGTTCGCCAAATTGTCACTTTGATATAATTATCACGTTCAGAATTGTAGATAGACCGCATTCCTATAGTATACAAGTACACACAATGAAATTTGTTTGTTTTATTATTATGAGTAACAGTCATAAGTCGGAAATTCGCTTCAAAGTAACGTGAGAAAGGGTAAATAATAAAACTGCACTGTTCTATTTAGTAAATCATTTTTGTCGATAAAACAGTGTTTTTGTCAATGTACCTACCCGATATTTTATTAATAAATTAATTTTCGTGTGCGCTCATTTTAATCTTGTGTGAAGTATATTATGTTATATTGGTTTTTCACTAAGTTAATTTTATTTATTTGTAATGGAATTTATTAAAAAGTTATCAAACCGTGAATACCAACTATTTGCCAGACTACTACTACTAGCTACTTAGTATAATTTAACAACTATCACAATCCGGTCGGTTGCTTGTTCCGTGATCCCGGGACGAAGCGTCCTAGGGCTCATTGAGCAAAGCGACCGCGCGCACCCCCCTCATGCGACCGGACGGGTTGGCGGGCTGCGGATAGCCTGCCCCGGGCTCGGCCCGGGCCCGGACAAGAGGGGCCGCCCGATATGCCCACACCATACATATCTGGTACGTCCATCACCCTATTCCCATGATCCTGGCCAATGCCAACTCCCGTCCTTCCTACTCCATTCCTTTTCCTTACCACTTTATCCCGGAGGAGAAAACCTCGACTCCAAAAACCCCAATCCAAGGTGTCACCCGACCCGTGCCGAGGGATGCGTGGCTGAGGGGAGCTCAGCCTTGAACGGAGGCGCTCTGACACCAGGCGACCTCAGAGTCTACCTAGCCTTACCCTTGCAAGCGGGGCTCTGCAGGGGTCGACTGTACATCCCTAGCTACTCGTGGGACTTTTATGATGTCTAATAATTACAATATAAAACAAGAACCTAATGAAGGTGGAACTTATGATTCCTCCAAAAGCACTGATGTTCAAAAAACTTTTGGGCCAAATATATCTCAAGGAGATAAGAATAACGATTCACTACCTCGTATGAAGTTAGCCGGGGCAGCCAAAAGGAGGCTCAAGAAGCTGATAGCGAAAGGTATGCCCCGAGATGAAGCACTCAAAATAGTCAGAGGCTCTGCATCACCTTCCCCTACCGACGGATGTCGCGCCGCAGGGCAATGCTCAGTCCATAGAATTAAACACACAATGTAACGAAGTATCACAGACAAATACAATTCTTCCTAGTACCATTCCCAGGACCCCTGAAAGCACGTCACTACTAGAAGAGGAAAAAACCACGGCAGTCGCTAGTGAAGGAGATAATAGCTTGACACCAACCCCAATAGATATAATTAGGGTGGGCATTCGAGATATGCATACCATATTGGACACGAACCAACTGAAGATGCTTGCAGAATTCATATTGAGCAGGATTGACGCCATGCCTGTTGGGTCCAGGGGCCCGCAATTTTTGGGCTGCGTGCACAGACCGGGTTGGCTCCTCTTCAACTGCGTCAATGAGCACACCAGCGCGTGGCTCGAACAGGTGATAACGGAGCATAAGCCGTGGGAAAATTCTAATCTCGTTTTTATGCGCGAAAATGAGTTCCCAATGCCTCACGTAGGCATTGCTTGGTTTCCGGGTCGACATCGGGACAAGGAAACCATTGAGCATAGAATAAGCTGTGCAGAACCGCAGCTTCAGCCAGTCAGGTGCCTGGGGCGTGTTGCGAATTTTGCCAAAGGAAGGAGGGCAAACGGTCGCCTTTACTTTGGACGATGACTCGCTAACGGTGCTTGAAAAACAGGACTCTCTGCTATTCTTTGATATGGGCTTTGTAGACGTTAAAGTGATGAGAGACACCAGCCCTTTTGCTGGGTCCACAAATGACTGGATAGAACAAGACCATTCCAGAAATCAATCCTGCTGGAACTAGTCAAGAAGCGGCTTTTCCCGGAGGACTCTCAGCAAATTTTAGTTCCAGTGAGCAATTGAGAAGTACAAGACCGAGATCGTAGTCCCTGGGGAAGAGAAGATAGAAGGACAATCGAATGCGAGAGTGAGCTATTGAGGGATCATACGGCTGGATCTAGTCAGGAGGCGAGTTTTCGTAGGGAATTCTCCACCTATTCTAGTTGCGGTGAGCAGACTCATACTGTTATAGAAAGTGCAAATGAAGAGCGAGATAGCCGTTCCTGGGAACGAGAAGGAAGAAGGACTACAGAACAAGACTATGCTGGTGATCACACAGCTGGCACTAGTCAAGAAGGTTTTCCCGAGGAATTCTCTGCCCATTCTGATTTCGGTGAGCACAGTCGTACTTTTAGGAGAAGTGCAATGGGAGAGCGAGATCGTAGTTCATGGGAACGAGAAAGCAGGAGGACTATAGAAAGCGAAAGATACAGTACCTCAAGTGGTCATGGGTCTAGACAAACAGCTTTTCCTCGAGAACGAGATGAGTATAGAAGAGGTGAAGGGTCATACCACCATATTTCTAAGGAGCCAAGAGATACCAGCCCTCTTAGAGGTGGAAGTAGAAGAGGCGGGGAGTTATACCACCGTACGTCTAGAGATTCTATGCGTGAGCCCAGAGATACCACTCTTCCTCGAGGTGGAGATGAGAGAAGCAGCGGATCATTCCACCGTAACCCTAGAGAACTCAAGAGAAGGAGAAGCCCGCATGAGTGGGAGAGTATGCCTCCAACATCTCGGGGACGAGATCGAAGCCAACAGTTCAGGAAGTTTTAGGTCATATATAATATGCCCTGTACTCATTTAAAAGAAAGTACACAAAAATACATCAATTGCAATTACATAAATAATCAGTTATTGCGATAGTAACACTCATTGTAATAATGACGGATCAATGCAAAATCCATTAGCACGCTAAATATTTGAAATAACATATTATATTGATATGAAATAAATTATACTGCGTGCATATCCCAATAAAATATAAAACAAATTCAGTTCATACAGAACTAACGCTGAGTAGGTATGTGCCCGCCTACTCAGCATCTACATATCTTTGAGAGATTGGCTGTATCTAAACACCATTTTAAGCCATTTAAGGTACTTACTTTTGTTACTAAAGAATATAATTATGTGATATTGTAATATTAATTTATGTTATGCATGCACTTATGACATTTAAATATCTACTTGTTGCAGAGATGGTACCTACACCAAATATTACCAAACAGTTGTGCAATGACTACAACCTAGAGAAATAACAATAAAGGATCATTTTACCTGTTTAGGTAAGTAAGTCCATTAGTGCTTACAGACTAATACATAAATAATTTCAATAACTAATTTGATTTACTAAACGGAGTCTTAAGTTTTTCAAGTTTTTAACCGTGGGAGAGCCACGCTTCGGCATGAATGGGCCGGCTCGACCGGAATGATACCACGGCCTCGCAGAAGACCGGCGTGAAGCAGCGCCTGCGCTGTGTTTCTTCGAGTGTGTGAGGGTAACGCGGAGGCCCAGTTGGGGAGAAAGGGGGTTAAAGTTTGGCAACGCACTTGTGACTCTACTGGTGTTCTCGTCTACTACCACATAAATATCACATAAAAATATGCTTTAAAACTGATGCTGTCACATCTATTTTTCAACTTTATGAAAGTGACGGCATCATTTTTGAGTAACTTTACTCCTTTTCTTAGCCTTCGTTTTGTATTCAGGGGGGACTTAGTTTTGCAAGTAACACATTGAATTTATTATGCCTGTGTTGGGTCAGTTTAGTTGATAAAATTAAACGCTTTTTTATATCGCAGCCGGACTTGGTCAAATATCTAGTACCTACTCGTTTATTTACATAAACTATTTTGTATCCGCGATTGACAAGGCGTTTTATTCTAATCAAATTGTGTGGTATGATACTTATCTTATACCTAATATGTTTATTATTATTACATAATGTTTTTAATTAAGTGCGAGCATAGGCACTGAAAATATTTACAAAACGACATAACAGATAATTTAAATCAAATGTCAAGGCCTCGAAAATAATAACAAAAAAAGTTATTTCTTCTTCAGTTGTTATCTCGTTAGATATCGGCTCATTTACATAAATCAAATTAGTTTAATTTTTGAAGTGATCTGTGAAACATGGCGGAGAATTTCGCAGCGGTTTTGTATGGACCTAATGATATTAGAATTGTAAGTAGGAATGGATGAAATAAATGGTTATGAGTTGGGCAAATCCATTGGCAAAAAATGGGCAATTTTTTTGTGCGAATATAAAAAAAGCAATCAGATTAAAAGTTATTCCAAATAACATTTACCTACAATAAGTTTTTAGAAGGATGTAACTTTTCAGAAACACTCCTGTATAGTTGTGTAATCTTATTTATCCGTGCAATAATGAGATATTTTTATAATTTCAGGAAAAACAGCCCATTCCTGAAATCAATGACGATGGTAAGTCGCTTCATAACAAATCTTATTTACGAAATAACACAATATTTGTTCTATGACTTTTGGAAATCCGCACATATTCACCTTTTCATGAAAAGTACCTATGTTAATTTTGTATGGAGAGTCGAAAAATTATTCGACGAATTTCCAAAAATCGTAAAACATAATCAAATGTTGTGCTGTTGGAAAACGTGGCTTAAGGGATGTAAATGTTCACAGATACACCCTGTATCATATCAGACTACATCGCATACAGTTATGCATCAACGACAAAGAATTTGTCACGGCTTCAAAACTAAATAACGACGTACTTACCTAATGCTATTTTTTTGTTGCCTGCAGAAGTGTTAGTGAAGATGGTGAGCGTGGGTATCTGCGGATCCGACCTCAAGATCTACGCCACGGGCCGGTGCGGCATCGAGGACCTCACGGAGCCCGTGGTGCTGGGCCACGAGGGGGCGGGAATCATCGTCAAGGTGAGGTCCAGGAGTTGGTAAGCCTGGTAATGGTAACCAACCATGTTACTCGTTCAGAAATTGGTATTCAAGTTCACAAGTACAAAAATGGGAAAAAGGAACAATGAAAGACTTTTTTTATTTTATTTTTATAAAAATACCTTATGAAAAATTTACGTTTTGTATTTTATTGGCGATTTCCCATACTATATGTAAAACTTTTTAAATATGTAGTAACGTTTAATGCTACTACCCCAAAATTAACTGTACTTTAATGGTATGTGTAAAACTGTTTTTCAGAAAAAAAATGTTAGTTTGAAAACATCAATTCTGCTTAAAAAAAGAGTCACTTCAAGGTTTTTTTTTCTGCATCAAGGATATTTTCGTATCCTTGATGAAGAAAAAAAAATCATGAAAGTGACTCTGTTTTGTAAGGCAGAATATCTGATTCGAATTTTATGTAAATATTCTAATCTAAATGTAGTCAAAAACAAAATAAAAATAAACTGTGGTAATTTTTTGGTTATTGTAAGAGTTAAACCTCTTGTTATGTCTAGAAAAAAAACGCCGTAAGGACCTAATACTAGTGGGATGTTTGTTTCAGACGGGAGCAAAAGTGAAAGACTTAGCGGTGGGCGACCGCGTGGCCATCGAGCCCACGCAGCCGTGCCGCGCGTGCGCGCTGTGCAAGCGCGGGCGCTACAACGTGTGCGCCGCGCCGCGCTACTGCGCCACCACCGGCGCCGCCGGGAACCTCAGCACCTACTACAAGCATGTCGCCGACTTCTGCCACAAGTGAGTCGTTGTCATAGGGAGGGTAAAACGGAGATTCAAGGGGGGTCCGTTGGAGCCGTAAAGTCCTTGAGTGGAGACCACGACTCGATAAGCTTAGTGTTGGACGCCCTGCGACAAGATGGGATGATGACATTCGTAGCCTGGCTGGTGCATTAGGGGATTAGGGGAGACCTATGTCCAGCAGTAGACGAGTGTAGGTTGCTGATAATGAGGGGGTCTAACACGGCATGGCATATTAAAATCGCAATGTTGATTCCATTTGCTACAATTATAGATGTGTTGTAGAAGAATTTGGGTTTCAACTTTTGTTACATTAAAAACAAACGTCAGAAAGTTGAGCAAGACATAAGATGCGCGTTGAGTGAAACCGATTTTAATTATTTTAAATGAGCTAGGGATAAACTCAATTGCCATACTAGTTCACAGGGGTAGTGATATTGAAAAGGTTAGGAACCACTGTCATAGGGTACCTATAATTTTTTTATGTGATAGATGGCAGACGAGCAGACGGATCTCCGATGGTAAGTGATTACCGCCGCCCATAGATACCTGCAACACCAGTAGTCACAAGTACGCTGCCAACTTTTAACCCCCTTTCCCCCAATTGGGCCTCCGGAACCCTCACTCAGCGAAACCATCGACTCGTTTGCCACTTATATCATAAAAATAAAAAACAACAAAGAGCCAAGTTCGCAAAAAAACCTTACTATCCTAGAATACCAGAAAACCTGTCAATGGACGAAGGCGCAGCCATGCAGCCGCTGGCCATAGCCATCCACGCGTGCCGGCGCGCGCGCGTGCAGCTCGGCCACGCCGTCGCCATCCTCGGCGCGGGGCCCGTCGGCGTGCTGTGCGCGCTCACCGCGAGGGCCATGGGCGCTACCAACATACTTATGACTGGTAAAGATAAATGCTTCAGACACTTCAAAGAAACAGTAATATTTCCACGGATACTAGAGTTACAAGGAAATATCATTACAACGATAACATCGAGTGACTTTTTTATGTGATAGGTTGCTTGCTACCTATTGCAATTGCTTCGTCGTTCGTCGTCTGGTGGTAAGCAATTGCCACCGCCCATGGACACCTGCAATACCATTGGAGTCACAATTGAGCTGCCAACCTTTTATCAGCCAACCGCCCCGGGTGGGCCTCCGGATCCTTAATCACTCGGCGAAACACAGCACAGGTGCTGCTTCATGCTGGTTTTCTGTGAGGCAGTGGTATCACTTCGGTCGAGCCCGCCCATTCATGCCAAACCGTGGCTCTCCCACTTTTGGAAGAGTTAAAACACTTCGATAATTTTAAGCCCTAAGAGAAAACAACATATACATTGGCGTAGTCCCAAAATGTCGAACTCACCTTTTGCTATTGTAACCAGGAACAACAAAGTTATCATAAACCCTGAATTAAAAATATCATATTACGTTTGTCTATAGTTACAGGTATTTATATTATATTAAATTATTATATGTATGTAGTACTAAACCATTTCTTTTCTGTAATCTGTGGATTGCATTAAAACTTAAAGTCCTTCTTTCGCCGCACCTTTGCCCTTTCTGCTTGACCCAAAGGTTGACTGGTAGAGAATGTCTCTAGGCATTAAGTTCGCCTATTGTACGAAGTTTTGTGCAATAAAGTTTTAATTAAATTAAATTAAAATTAAACTTACTTCTTACTTCACTTTCCCCGCCTAAATAAAATGTTTGATCACAGATGTAGTAGAATCCCGCCTGGAGACAGCGAAGGCGATGGGCGCGGACCACACGCTGCTCATCACGCCAGAAGTATCCGACGAGGCCGCGGCGGACGCGCTGGTGCGGCACGCTGGGCGCGCGCCCCGACGTCACTATAGACGCCTGCGCGAGCGCCTCCGCGCAGAGACTCGCGCTCACGGTATGAGATCCTACTACTATTATAAAGGCGAAAGTTTGTAAGTATGGATGTATGGATGTTTGTTACTCTTTCACGTAAAAACTACTGAATGGATTTGAATGAAACTTTACCACAATATAGCTTATACATCAGAATAACACATAGGCTACAATTTATAAAATATATTGTGTGGATTGTCCAAAATATGACGGTAAGTGTCAATAATTAACTCCACGCGTACGAAGTCGCGGGCGGCCGCTAGTGTTAAATAAATAAAAAAATGGAACAAAAACTTTTGTTAAATCCATTTTAGCAAACTTTTCATTAGAATGTGAAACGTAAATACCCTACTATTTCTATTGGAATAATCCGGTTACGATCCGAGATGTATTATTTTAATTCAATAACGAACCATTAGGTACGTATTAAACTCTTTTTTATATGATTAGTGGCAAACGAGCAGACGGATGATTTATGATGGTAGGTAAGCGATTACCGCCGCCCGATAGACGCCTGCAACACCAATAAAGTCACAAGTGTGCTACCAACCTTCTTTCCCCCAATATCGGGCCTCCATCACTTAGTCTTAAACAAACAGCGCAAGCGCTGCTTCACGCTGTTCTTCCGTGGCCGTGGCTGTATCACTCTGATCGAGCCGGCCCATTCATGCCGAAGCGTGGCTCCACTCATTTACTATCTAGTCTGCCACCGATCAGATAAAACCTAACCTAACCTACATGTGATGCAGGTGACTGGCACGGGCGGCGTGGTGCTGGTGGTGGGCATCGGGCGCGGCGCTGGCGACGCTGCCGCTGGCGCAGGCGCTGCTGCGCGAGGTGGACGTGCGCGGCTCCTACAGGATCGCCAACACGTGAGTTGCTTCTGAGAACCTACGCTTAGATAGCATCCCAGGGTACCCCAGGGGTTTTGATTAGGGTTGGAGTTAAAGTCTAACACACCATCTTGTTTTATACATATAAGTACAGGCAACTCCAAAAATATGTATTACACTTTAGGACCCTTGTCATAATACATATGTATAGGAACGATTCTCCTTTCTTATACATTATGTACTGTGCAAGGTCCTAAAGTGTATACATATTTTTGGAGTTGACTGTACCATAAAGGCTGCTCCGGGGCAAAAAAAAAATGGGGACCTACTCTTAATTTTTATACTATTTCTAAATAATTTTTCTTCATACATTGTGTATAAGTTAAGTTGATAATTAAAGTTTTCAAGGTACCTACCCAATACTTAATAATTTATTGCGTTCCATAAGGCACGATAGGTGGTAACGTACAAGGTGTATCTGTGAACATTTACATGCGTGTTCTTCTATCAACCATTCTGAACCACATTTGTTCAACAACTTTTCCAAATTCTTTGAAAAATTTTTCGACTCATACAAAATGACCAAATTAATCACGTGACCGACTTTGTATGGAAAGATGAAATTTTTTTTATGCGAATTTTCAAAATTCATAGACCAAATGTTGTTCAGAATTAATAGTAAAACACGTGATTAAAGGGATGTAAATGTTCATAGATACACCCTGTATTTTATTATCGACCTAAGACACAAAACCCTTTTAAAAGGCATAAACAATCGATTTTCGATTATGTCTGCTGTCTGGGCCTTACGCAGGGCTGGAAACCGGTTTTTAATTAACCAGGTTAATATCGATCTCAAACAGGTTTTTTCGTAAGTGTTCGTTCGGAGCGGAACCGATTCGCGAGCAATATTGCTTCTGGGATAAACCTGGTTAATTCCACGAGGCGCGTGAATAGTGCAGCGATATACTTTGTCTCTTTTTAGGACGCGATGCGATTGGACGCGATGCTTGCAGCCACAAGCATAAACATCGTCTTCTCTTTCCCTTTCAATCGTTGCTTTTAATTTATGGGCGGAGCGAGCGAAATCATTTTGGTTTTAACCAGGTTTTGGGGAGCGGAATCAAAACCTAAACGGTCTAAGAGCTTAAAACCAGAAATAATACCGGTTTCAACGAGTGGAATCGAAATCAAAACGCTCTTTTCAAAATGTATGAAGCTGCGCGAAACCTGGTTGCGAATTTAACCAGGTATTCCAGCCTTGCCTTACGACGTTAAATACCTCTTGTGGATCCTGTAATGATAGCAATATGCAATATGTAGGTAAAAATAGGTTTTTGTAAAAGTCTATATCCTTAGGTACAGTAGTACAGTATGTTCAGAAGTAAATGACAGCATCTGCTCAGATATTAATGCAGTACTGAATGTTCAGATATTATTGGTTAGTTGTATGTTCAGAACTTATTGACATTTTAATTTGTTCAGATATATTTGGTCACCTTGTCTGCTACGATATATCTGATGGCGACTGTATGTCTTTATGTATGTCCTTGTTAAAATATTGTATGTTTGTCTTATTATTTCATGACTTTTATGGACGTCGTGTGTGCGGGCAGGTACACGGCGGGCGGCCTGTCCCGGCGCTGCGGCCAGCGGGCGCGGTGGACCCTGAAGTCCGTTATCACGCACCACTTCCCGCTCGCGCACGGCACGCAGCAAGCGCTTGGAGAAGCGGCCCAGCGGCTGAACAAGCCATGAAGGTCATCATACCACTTGGACTACGCTACTCTCAGGACATACTACACATAGATGTCTCTATTTTGGATACGGAATTAGATATAAATAATAATGTTGAGGTCCGCCGCTTCGCCTCGGGACAGTAGTTCCGAATTAAACCAATAGATGGCGCTGGGCGTCAATAACATCGCGCTATTGTTACGTAAACTCTGATTTTAATATGTGGAGGAAACTGACAGATGAAATGTCAAGTTTCTGTACATTTGACATTTGCATCTGTCAAATTGAGTGATGATGTATGGGGATGACACATTGACATCTGTCAGTTAGTCCACATGATTAAAAATCATAGTTTAATTTCTGATTACCTATAAGCCTTGTATGTAAAAAAAATAGAATATAGATTTATATAATTTATTTTTTACATATTTCTTAACGAGTATTAACAACATTCAGATACGAATCATTTTAAAAAACATACTGGCCCTGCCTTACAAACATATTACACTCATTTTACAAATTCATACACAGAGTGACAATTTAATTAGATCTATATTTTATTTGATGATAATAATTTAAACACACCTGCATTTTAGATGTCTCTTTTTTACTTCTTATTTTCATTGTCACAACCACTAACTACTTTAATATGTTGGTAATTTGGAGTGTCATTTTAATGAAAGTAGCACTTCAGTCCACACCTAATGATAAGACTATTTTGAATTTTTGATAAAAATTAAGCGGAATAAATATTTTGTTTACTAAAATCACTGTTTTAATATCGCTGTGATCCCTGGACTAATTTATTATACTCTGATTCCACAAAGTAAATCTCATTTGACAATTTTCAAAATATCAATCAAGGGTTATCGGTATAAAAAAATCATGAATAGGCCAAATGTCGTCATCTGAAGCGTCCAGCTTAAGTTACCATCACATTGACATTACTTGGTCCGCCTAACCTCACGTATTTATTAACCCCTAATCGTCATTTCAGCTTGTAATTCCCGTTTATGTCTAAGGCGTTGTTTTGTAGCAGGTTCCAATGTGACAACTTTGGACGCAAACAGGAATCACACGCCGAGTTGATGATTATGAAAATCTGGATTCAGTCTTTTATAGTCAGATTATAACGAAGCCGTCCCGTAACGAATGAGAATACACCTGTCTCATTCAAACAAAAGAAACGCACAGTGCGTGTGTAAAGGGAGTGAATTCCGATTCGATTGTAACGTCCGCTTCGTTTTAGGTCACCTGGAGGCCAATTCTCGGTTTTCGCCTTCTACGTCGAGTCGACTTCATGAACGCACACCAATAGGAGAACACAGATTACAAGTCGACATTCCTTATCTTGTTCTCCTATTGGTCTATGCGTTTCATGAAATCGACTCGACATAGAAGGCGAAAACCGAGGCCTAACATGCGCACCGCGACAAAATTTTGTCGACTCTCGTACGTGAGAGCGCATCCTTCTATCCCGCTCATCGCTCAGTCAGGTGAGCGAGACGCAACTTGCGCCGACACAATACGAGTGTCGACAATTATCTCGTGGCGCGCATGTTAACCCAGCTAGACATGAATGAGATTCAGTGATTGGCAGCGGAGCGTTCAGAGCAGGTTGAGTCGCGAGGGGTTGAAGACGCCGGGCCGCGTGTTGAGCACGGTGCTGGCGCGCGGCACCGGCATGCTGCCCAGCTTGTTGCCCGCTGGAACAATATACACACTTAGCGTTTCCCTTTTAATGGGCAAGGGAAGACAACTTCAGAAAAGAAAAACAACTGAAACCTAACACTAAACTAAAAAAGTAAAGTAAAATATTAGCCTATACACTGTCCCACTGCATGACAAAGGTCTCCAAATAGCAATCAAGTCATCTCTACTATGATGAGATTACGAAGCGTAAGCTTGTCTGATACAGATTCGTCATAAACCCGAGCTAAGTAAAAATTCGAAACTTTTCGCTTGATCCGGGCTTTAAAACTAGACCTATGGGGCGTCTAAAAGTAAATTAAAAAATGGTTGTGACATGCGGACGGACATACACACTTGACGAATTCTTTTTGCCATTTGGCTACGGAAAGGGGAAGGAGGAAGGAGAAATTATCAGAAATGTTGGTCGATGGCAAAAAACAAGACATTTCTCTAGATATCTTACCAGCAGTGGGCTTGGGTTTTTTGGCACGCTCTAAAGCCGCTTCACAAGCCTTGGTCTTGTCTATGGCGTCCGCGCTCGAGCTTCCTGTGCGCCCGCCATTTTGCGCTAGCAAATAACCGACAAGGATGAGGAGTGCAAGGGTATGGTGACAAAATGATGAGGGTAGGAAAAGGAATATTCTAGGAATAAACCGTTATTGATGGCCCTGATGGTATGGACATTTAGGAATAATCCTACGCCACATTAATGAATTTACAAAACCACAAAGGAACTTAAACGGTAACCAAGACTTTTCTTTTCTTTTCATTTTCCATTTTTTTTTGGTATTTTTTAAAAGTAAATATTCGTATTTCCGTTCAGGGAACTATTGCGAGGGCAATGCTCATACACTCGACATTGTGTTTTAGGGTGAAAGTTAGAGAATGCATACATTCGTACATACGAATCTCTAATTTGACCTCAATGTCGAGTGCACGAGAATTGGCCCCGTTTCTTTTTTAATTCATTCCTCTTTCAAATGACTCGTGTTAGCCAGGTGTTTTTATTTTCTGTGGGCTTAGCAACGGGGTGCACTTCAGGATTTTTGTTATTTTGGTTTTTATAAATTTTTCCGTGTCCCTTTGGTCGTAATAAACTATTATTATATATTTAGAATTTAAAATCCTTTTAATTTCGTCCGTAATACCTTGTGTAGGATACTCACTAGTAGGTTTAGTGGCGGCAGTCCTGGCGCGGGGGCGCCGGCGCCGCGGGGGGCGCTGCCCCCGGGGGCGGAGGCGCCGCGGCCGCGCGCGTAGGCGCCGCGGTAGGCCTTCTTCTTGGCCGACGACGTGCCCTTGCGCTTGTACCTGGGTCGTATAAAGTAGTATTAGCATATACTGTCCCACTGCAGGGCAAAGGCCTCCATCATAGAAATCGAGCCACCGCTGGCATTAGTCTTAATTTGGAATGGAGATCACTTACACGAGCTATGTTAAAAAAATTCGAAACACACAAATCAACGTGAAATTAATATGCCAAAATTAAATGAGATCGAGCTATTAGTGACTTACAAAACCATTGAAATTTGTGTAATAAATTAATCCCAAAATCGAGCTGAAATGCTCAAAGGCCGTCCAAGGTATCACTGGAGGAATGAAGTGGATAAAGATTTGCGTGGACTCCAGGTGGCCTAACATGCGCCCCGCAACAAAATTTTGTTGACTCTCGTTCGTGGGAGCGCATCTTTCTATCCCGCTCATCGCTCAGTCAGGTGAGCGAGACGCAACTTGCGCCGACAAAATACGAGTGTCGACAAATTATCTCGTGGCGCGCATATTAGCCCGGCAGGCTGATAACTGGCAGGAGGCGGCGCAAGACCATTCTCGAGACTCCATTTCTCTTGTTATCGGAGGTCAAGGCTCACTTTGGGTCGCTACGAGTCGAGTTAGTCATAAATTCATACTAATATTATAAATGGGAAAGTCTGTATGTTTGTCTTTCTTTCATGGAAAAACGAATTGACGTGATTTTTTAAGTGGGGATAGTTGAAGGGATGGAGAATATCATAGGCTACTTTTGCCCCATTCTAACACCCCGTTTTAGTGAAGTGGGGGGCGCGAGCAAAGCCGCGGGCAAAAGTTAGTTAAAATTATAAAAGTGACTAACTTCTTCCGCACCCCGCCCCGGTAGGTCCTCCGCCCCCGGCCGCGCGGGCTGGCGGCGGAGTCCCCGGCGCGGCCGAGGCTGGACCAGTCCGTGTCGGAGCCCGACGCGGAGCCCTCGAAGTCGTCGGCCGGCTTCTTCTCCTCTTCCAACTCGTCCTGGTACTGCATAAGGAGCCCTGGCGAACAAAATTCATTATAGTAGTTTATTTGACTGACACATAATTAAAACACGAGCGAGATTTTAAAAACTAGTCTAGACGATTGTTTAATAGCATTCAAAAGAATTTTATTACTACATTATGTGCATATTGGGGGCTACCGCGTGTGGAAAATCCGTTAGATGGCGTACATGTAGACTCATATCCAACTTAAACGTCATAGTCGTTTAGTGACATTTTGATATCTCACATCAAAAATAACAAATCACCGTGTAGTTGGACCTCAGTCTACACATACGCTATCTAACGGATTTGCCACACGCGGTAGCCCCCATTGAAAGGGACAAAACTAGAACTATCACAAAGTAAAAAAGATCAACCTTTTCATACTCAAGTTTACAATTTCTTATAGCATGAATCCCGTGGAGCCATGTCAGCATAATATTATCATCTGCGGTGTCAGACAAACATATGGGCATGCCATTGAGCTTCTAGTGAAACTACTGAGCATCGTTAGCACAGTCCGAGAGTGACCATTGCTAACACTCTACTCGATAGTGTACTCGGATGTGATCTTGCGCAAGACTAGCTTGTCATTTGTCGTCTCGGGTAGGCGAGTGGCTATGGATGTACGCGTCACCTGTGTTGGTAGATTGTTTATGAGTTACCAGTACTGCTTCCCTGCTGACTCAGCGTACCTACGTAATAGATATAACGGCTGCCTGTGGAGACAAGAATTCCGGGACAAACTGTGTCTAATTTATCTTCTACTAGCGGCCGCCCGCGACTTCGTCTGCGTGGAATAGTAACTTTGTACCCCCCTTTTAACCCCTTACAACCCCCTTTTCGCACTAAAAAGCAGTCTAGGTTCTTTCACAGGGTCTAGATCCGTGGTCGTCAAACTGCGGCCCGCCGACGTTATTTGTGCGGCCCGCGATATAGTAGATTTATTTAATTACTAGTCAACTACATATTCGTATTTATCAGAAATCAGTTTAGTACGCATATACTGCGGCCCGAGCCCTGATGTTCATGTTGATATGTGGCCCTTGAAGAGTAAAGTGTGACGACCGCTGGTCTAGATCATCTGTATATCAAATTTCATTTAAATCCGTTCAGTAGTTTTGGCGTGAAAGAGTAACAGACAGACAGACAGAGTTACTTTCGCATTTATAATATTAGTTAGGATGTTTCTAGCACTCACCCATCTTCTCGACAGCATACGCAGACGTTATCTTCAACAGATCAGCGCCGTACTTGTCGTAGTTGGCGCGTGTTACATGTGGTAAGGCCAGCATGTCGTCCGTGGTGTCGGGCAGGCGCGCGGCCATGGCCTTGAGGGCCGCCTGCGGCAGCACGGCCGCTAGGGAAGCCCCGCGGGCTGCGCCCATCTCTCTGGGAATGGCAATGATGATGTTAGGGAATGATAACATTTAACACATTTGTCTAAATTCTTGTCTCTCGAAAATTCGAGAGAGAGTTTCTAGCAATATCGCGGGCATATTGCTACTAGAGCTTAGAGAAACACAATACTCGTACCAATTCTCGATGTTTCCCTGTTGTTTTACGAACCTTCGATAGCTTTCTAGTCCCAACGCGTAGGGTCGGTCGACTGTCCGTATGTGTTGTAGTGCACGACGGAATAATAAACACCTTACCCATTAGAGATAAGTTCTATTTCCGCCGTACGTGGGACATATAGTCGTAACATTACCAATCGAACTACAGGACAAGGTTCACCAAAGGCGGACCACGGGCCGCCGAGCCACATTTTAACGGACCGCAATCCCCTCGTCGTAGCCACTGGGACCGCCCATTCTCCAGTAATTTCGAAGCACATAATTATGTGTTACTGCTTGACGTTTCGTGCAACGTAATAAGTACCTGCAGGCTTCAACCAGGTCGGCGTAGCAGCGTTCCTCGATGCGTTTGATGAGTGCAGCAATGGGCGAGTCGTCGGCCGTCTGCGCGGGCGCCGGCGCCAGCAGCGACGCCTTCTTGTCCACCTTCATCGGGAACACCACGCGCAGGCCGCCCACCATCAACCTTAACATTCACATTTTAGGTTTCATTTTAAAATGAAATAGAGTTATTGTCAAATCTATAAAGAAATAAATTCGATAGAAAACAACAACTGCTTAGAGTACCTACTTCCATTTTGTCCCACCAAGACGCCCCCATCGGTGGGGCATAGTGAACGCCATGAAATGAAGTACCTAGGTAGGTAGTGCCCCGCGCTGGTTTTCAGTCTTGCCTTTAGGATTACATCTACCTACCTAAATTTGAAATAACACCTCCAAATTGTAATGTAACATGCAATTAATGAAAAACAATGAAATGAAATGAAGTGATCGGCCCAATGAGAAGGTGATCTAACCCACAGAACGTCGTCCTAAATACTTATAAATGGTTTAAATTATGTGGCGCGTATAGTGAGTACTGACTTGTCGACGTTGGGCCCCAGGATGAGGTATGCGGAGGCGATGTCGTTGCTGACCACGAGCTTTTCTGCCAGCACGCCGCGCACCACCAGCTGCCGCAGCAGTCGCTGCGGATCTCCGCGCGCCCATGACTTGCATCTGACCAGAACATACATAGATATAGTAGTACACAATTGATAAGGCTCACCGATGTACCTGCGCAGAAGACGAATAAAATTTAAGTAGCGCAGGAACTCTGAAATTCGACGCAGGACAAAAGTCTATGATGTCGGATTAAGAGTGATGGAACTCAAGTGGAATTGGGCAGGACACCTAGCCATGCGAGGTGATGGCAGGTGGAGTAAGCTCCTTACCGAATGGTGCCCTAGAGTGGGCAAACGAAATCCTGGTCGTCCAGCAGCACGATGGGTCGATGATATCACCAAAATAGGAGGTCCTGCTTGGATCCAAGCAGCTCAGGACCGGGAACTTTGGCGGAAAAGAAACGAGGCCTATACTCAACAGTGGGTACTACCGGGCTGATGATGATGAGCGCGGGAAATGCTATTGACCAATCGGGATACTCCACGCACGGCGCGTCTTCTTCCTGTGCCGGTATTGATCCGTCGTGTCATGTTTGCGCACGCGGTGACACATGTTAATCAGCCGCCATACTCCTGAGTGGCTGAGTGCGTAGTATAGTATTATGAAATGGGTGGGGCTTGCGCAAGTGACTACTACTGTATATAGATAACAAAGGGCATTTGGCAATTTTTTTTATGTGTTTAATAAAAAGACCCCTCAATTTAAGAAACATCCTCGAAAGAATTACTTGATTCTCATTTAAGTAACCTAAGATTTCACATTTTTAGAGCACATATTTTGGGCAAGCCCAAAAACGCTATATAGGTACAAATGGCCACTGTCGAGTGACGTCACTAGCTAGTATCTTGAATGCGCGTCTAGTAAATTTTAATGACACGCATTTAAATGTGTATGACACGCACTTGCCGTGTATGACGGTGGACTGCAGGGACTGCAGGCGTTGTTGCATGGAGCCCTTCAGGGCGTCGGCCACGTGGAGGAGTGTGTATGGCCGGTGTGTATGACACGCACTTGCCGTGTATGACGGTGGACTGCAGGGACTGCAGGCGTTGTTGCATGGAGCCCTTCAGGGCGTCGGCCACGTGGAGGAGTGTGTATGGCCGGTGGTGTATGACACGCACTTGCCGTGTATGACGGTGGACTGCAGGGACTGCAGGCGTTGTTGCTGGAGCCCTTCAGGGCGTCGGCCACGTGGAGGAGTGTGTATGGCCGGTGTGTATGACACGCACTTGCCGTGTATGACGGTGGACTGCAGGGACTGCAGGCGTTGTTGCATGGAGCCCTTCAGGGCGTCGGCCCACGTGGAGGAGTGTGTATGGCCGGTGTGTATGACACGCACTTGCCGTGTATGACGGTGGACTGCAGGGACTGCAGGCGTTGTTGCATGGAGCCCTTCAGGGCGTCGGCCACGTGGAGGAGTGTGTATGGCCGGTGTGTATGACACGCACTTGCCGTGTATGACGGTGGACTGCAGGGACTGCAGGCGTTGTTGCATGGAGCCCTTCAGGGCGTCGGCCACGTGGAGGAGTGTGTATGGCCGGTGTGTATGACACGCACTTGCCGTGTATGACGGTGGACTGCAGGGACTGCAGGCGTTGTTGCATGGAGCCCTTCAGGGCGTCGGCCACGTGGAGGAGTGTGTATGGCCGGTGTGTATGACACGCACTTGCCGTGTATGACGGTGGACTGCAGGGACTGCAGGCGTTGTTGCATGGAGCCCTTCAGGGCGTCGGCCACGTGGAGGAGTGTGTATGGCCGGTGTGTATGACACGCACTTGCCGTGTATGACGGTGGACTGCAGGGACTGCAGGCGTTGTTGCATGGAGCCCTTCAGGGCGTCGGCCACGTGGAGGAGTGTGTATGGCCGGTGTGTATGACACGCACTTGCCGTGTATGACGGTGGACTGCAGGGACTGCAGGCGTTGTTGCATGGAGCCCTTCAGGGCGTCGGCCACGTGGAGGAGTGTGTATGGCCGGTGTGTATGACACGCACTTGCCGTGTATGACGGTGGACTGCAGGGACTGCAGGCGTTGTTGCATGGAGCCCTTCAGGGCGTCGGCCACGTGGAGGAGTGTGTATGGCCGGTGTGTATGACACGCACTTGCCGTGTATGACGGTGGACTGCAGGGACTGCAGGCGTTGTTGCATGGAGCCCTTCAGGGCGTCGGCCACGTGGAGGAGTGTGTATGGCGCGCGGCCGCCGCTGTTGGCGTCGCGGACGCAGCGGACGATCAGCTGGCAGATCTCTGTCACGTCCACTGGCTGGAAATATAAAGAAATAATAAATAAATCGACGACCTATCGACGATCTAGTGAAGGTCGCGGGAGTCCCTTGGATGCGAGTGAGACAGGACCGATCTGTGTGTAGAACTTTGGGGGTGGCCATTTGAGGGTATCCAACAGTGGACGTCTATTGGCTGAAATGATGATGAATAAAAAAAATCAAAATCATCATCAACCTATTGCATTTCACTGCTGGACATAGGCCTCTCTAAATGTTCGCAACTCTCAATCTCTGGCTAGTCGCATCCAGCTCCAGTCAGCCATCTTGCCTAAATCATCACTCCATCCGGTTTAAGGGCGAACACGGTTATGCTGACTTTTCTCGCTAGGGAAACTTACATTAAGGGCGCGTCAAGTGTAAGTGTAGAGTGGACGCTGTATTGATAGCGTCCACTCTACACTTACATTACGCAGATTGCATCGCATTCGTCATGGGCGTAGCCAGGTTTTAAAACTAAAACCTGGCTACGCCTATAAAAAGTAAAACAAACCCTTTTTAAGCAGGGGCTGATATAGCCTAAATAGAAAAATACAGTTAATAGAATCAGTTCTAGGTTGTTAAATTGTATCTTAACTTTTCGGGGGGCTACGCCGTAACGTATAAGCGTACCTATGGCATTCATATGCAATAATATGCATACTCTACTATGCATATTCATATGCGTACTCTTGCATAAGAGAGTTGGTGTTTCAATGGATTCTCTCGCTTTCGCATGTGTCCACACATACTTTGTGGACGTGTGCGGTGAGGCAGTTGTCGCAGGCGGTGGGCCTGTGGGAGGCAGGCGTGGGGGAGGCAGGCCACGCGTACCTTGTGGTCGTGTGCGGTGAGGCAGTTGTCGCAGGCGGTGGGCCTGTGGGAGGCAGGCCACGCGTACCTTGTGGTCGTGTGCGGTGAGGCAGTTGTCGCAGGCGGTGGGCCTGTGGGAGGCAGGCCACGCGTACCTTGTGGTCGTGTGCGGTGAGGCAGTTGTCGCAGGCGGTGGGCCTGTGGGAGGCAGGCCACGCGTACCTTGTGGTCGTGTGCGGTGAGGCAGTTGTCGCAGGCGGTGGGCCTGTGGGAGGCAGGCCACGCGTACCTTGTGGTCGTGTGCGGTGAGGCAGTTGTCGCAGGCGGTGGGCCGGTGCGCGAGGCAGGCGTCGCGCGGGAAGCGCTCCCCGAGGTATGCGAGCACGTGTGCGCGGCGACACTCCGTCACGCTCTCGCACATCTCCACCATGCGCAGCAGGTTGTCGAGGTGCACGCGCTTAGCGTCCGGCGTCGCGTTGCGCTCCACTGGGAATACGAACATTTTCCGTATTTAAGACGAAGGACCAGAGAGCCATATTTGAAGCGGGCGTTATGATCAAGTCGGAGTAGCCGTCCCTTTTATCCGCGTTGTGCGCGCCTTTGTTTGAACGCGACAGGTATGTTTTCATCGTTACGGGACGGCGTTATTATAAGCCACCAGGCGATAGAGAAATTAAGAAATCGCTTCGGAACGTTGCCAATAATTAGCATTGCGTGCCGATAAAATCGCACCAGTATTATCGTTTCGGGTTACATATAAGGCTTGTGGTTTTCTATAAAAAATATATCTATAAAATATAGTAAAGATAAAGATATAGACAACATTTCGTCGTGTACTAAGCCTTTCGCTAAAACTGAACTGATTTTGTGAAAAGTGGGTTGCAAACTGTCGAACAGTTCACTTCCCACTTTTCACAAAATACCTGACATTGGCGAAGTTATCCTCATAGAAGAGGGTAGAGCCATATTTAAAAAAATATTATATAATAGTTGCCCGCCCTCACTTCGTCTCGGGACTTATGTCCCAGCGCCATCTATTGGTACTGTGTGGAACTTATGTTCCAATGGCGCTGGGTGTCGATTACATCGTGCAAGTGTTTCGTTTCCCGGTTCAGATTGCCGTTGTCTAAAGAATTGACATCTTTATGAATACATAGTATAGAACATCCTACTACTATTATAAAGGCGAAAGTTTGTTTGGATGTATGGATGTTTGTTACTCTTTCACGTAAAAACTACTGAATGGATTTGAATGAAACTTTACCACAGTATAGCTTATACATCAGAATAACACATAGGCTATAATTTATAAAAATATATTGTGTGGATTGTCCAAAATATGACGGTAAGTGTCAATAATTAACTCCACGCGTACGAAGTCGCGGGCGGCCGCTAGTAGATAATAAAGTTGGTATATCTTCGACTCACTATCAAACAGGCGCCGATACCGCACCACATCGGTGTAGGAGTAGTAGAGCAGGCAGGCGGCAGCGTCCCCGTCGCGGCCGGCGCGGCCCGCCTCCTGGTAGTAGCCCTCCAGGCTCTTGGGCAGGCTGTGGTGGATCACGAAGCGCACGTCCGCCTTGTCCACGCCCATGCCGAACGCGATCGTCGCACAGATCTAACCATACAATAGATTAACATGCTAGAGTACCTTTAGCAAGATATAGCACGAAAATAGAGCTTACATATAATAGATAAGATTTATATTCCATTGACGTAAGATTAACAAGAATATATAATGGCATGGGATGCCACGCCCATGCCGAATGCAATCGTCGCGCAGATCTGACCATACAATAGATTAACATGCTAGAGTACCTTTAGCAAGATATAGCACGAAAATAGAGCTTAAATGTAATAGATAAGGTTTATATTCCATTGACGTAAGATTAACAAGAATATATAATGGCATGGGATGCCACGCCCATGCCGAATGCGATCGTCGCGCAGATCTGACCATACAAATACAACAGATTGGTGCAACTAAAGTACTTTTTGCAAGCGAAAATAGAGCTTCACTGTAATAGATAAGGCCTATATTCTGTTGACGTAAGCCACGCCCGTGCCGAATGCGATCGTCGCGCAGATCTGGTCATACAACAGATTGGTGCAACTAAAGTACTTTTTGCAAGCGAAAATAGAGCTTCACTGTAATAGATAAGGCCTATATTCTGTTGACATAAGATTCTAGCCATACCACAGATTGACATGACAAAGTACCTTTTGCAAGCGAAAATAGAGCTTAACTATAATAAAAGATAAGGTTTATATTCCGTTGACGTAAGATTAACAAGAATATAAAATGGCATGCCGAACGCGATCGTCGCGCAGATCTGAACAGATTGTTACAACTAATGTACTTTTTGCAAGCGAAAATAGAGCTTCACTCTAATAGATAAGGCGTAACGTAAGATTAACAAGGAAAAATATAATAAAGTGAGATGCCACGCCCATGCCGAACGCGATCGTACTACAGTGAGTGACTTATGACTATGGGAGGAACTACAGTGAGTGACTCACGACTATGGGAGGAACTACAGTGAGTGACTCACAACTTTGGGAGGAACTACAGTGAGTGACTCACGACTTTGTGCTTGTCGGCCACCCATCCCGCCTGCACGGCCTCGCGCTGCTTGTCGCTGAGGCCGGCGTGGTAGGCGGCGGCCTGCAGCCCCGCGCGCCGGAGGTCCTTCGTCAGGTTGTCGCACTCCTTGCGAGATAGGCAGTAAACTATGCCCGAGTCTCTGAAATATCAATACAAACATTACTGTGGGAGAGCCACGCTTCGGCATGAATGGGCCGGCTCGACCGGAGTGATACCACTGCCTCACAGAAAACCGGCGTGAAACAGCCCCTGTGCTGTGTTTCGCCGAGTGAGTGAGGGTACTGGAGGCCCACCCGGGGGGGAAGGGGATAAAAGGTTGGCAGCGCACTTGTAACTCTACTGGTGTTGCAGGTGTCCATGAGCGGCGGCATTGCTTACCATCAGGTGATCCGCCTGCTCGTCTGCTACGTATCACATAAAAAAACATTACTTTTTTTTATGTGATCGAAGACAGCTAGACAGTCGCCGTCTAAGAGGTAGGCCTAGAAAGAGATGTGAGGAACAGCAGGGCTAAAAGCGCGCCGCGAGATAATTTGTCAACACTCGTATTGCGTCGGCGCAAGTTGCTTCTCGCTCACCTGACTGAGCGATGAGCGAGATAGCAGGATGCGCACTCGCGAACGAGAGTCGACAAAATAGGCTATTTGACAGGTTTTTAAAATCAATTTTTGTATTTTTTAATTCTAGTATATATTAGCTGAAAAATATCGAATTAAATATTCAATATGTACCTAGTGTGCCAAAACGCTACTTTGACAATATGGCGATCGGTGACGACACTTGCCTGTAAACGTAGTGATCTTTGGTATTATCTGTGGTATGCATGTACGCATGTTAGGCCTACTGGAACAACAGTCCGATAACTGGCAATTCTGAATTGAGAAATTGAAGTTAAGGATTACTTAGTACAAACTTTGACTTGATGTATGACTCAACTGTCAAAATTTGTACTTAAGTACCTAGTGCTTAACTTCAAATTCTCAATTTAGAAACCGGCCGATATATAGCAAAAGCCCTCATTGATTTAGCATTCACCTGAAGAACTTCTCCTTGATAATGTTGGCGACGTCCTGGTTGATGCTCTTGGGCTTCTTCTCCAGCACGCGGTACTGCAGGTTGGGCCGGTTGAAGCTGCTGAGGAACCACTTGCAGCTAGTCACCTGCAACCACGCAAATTGTTGAAATGATGGCTGACACATACGTCATACTTGTGTACAGGTGCCGCCTCTGGGGACTGGTCTGCTCCGGTTTACCACATTCTTAGCTTTTAACATTTTTCTTCATCTTGAGTATTGGACTATAGGAAGTGGTATGAGGATAACATTGTAATAAACATTTTGGCGATTAAAAAGCACATAATTTTTTTATGTGATATATGGCAGATGAGCAGATGGATCACCTGATGATAAGCCGCCGACATTGTCGCCGGCCATAGAAGCCCACAAAACTAATAGAGTAACTTAGTTATAATGAACATATAGGAATACAAAAAACTAACTTATAATAATAGGTATCACAGCGTTAAAAAAAAGACATAAAATAAAACAGAATAAAAAAAGTACTATGATTAACTGTCACTGTTTTTAAGGAGACATAGAAATTTGGGGAGACTATGAAAGTGAACATCAACCTCAGGTATTTTTTGATGGTATCGTTAAAGAGGCGATAATGTATGTGATGTTTTCTCAATTGAGTTATAGTGTTAACCTTGAGCTGGTGCAGGATGTCCATGCGCACGCGCGGGTTGGCGGTGGCGGTGAGCGCCATGATGCCGGCGGCGGGGAAGCGCTCGCGCAGGATGTGCAGCCGCTTGTAGTCCGGCCGGAAGTCGTGGCCCCACGCCGACACGCAGTGCGCCTCGTCGATCACGAACCTGACAGGCAGTGACGTTCTTCAACCCGTACTTATGTACACTTTTCTCTCTTTTTTTATATAAGACTAGCGGCCGCCCGCGACTTCGTCCGCGTGGAAAAGTAACTTTTTATCCCCCTTTTAACCCCTTACAACCCCCTTTTCGCAATAAAAAGTAGCCTATGTCCTTTCTCAGGGTCTAGATCATCTGTATACCAAATTTCATTTAAATCCGTTCAGTAGTTTTGGCGTGAAAGAGTAACAGACAGACAGACAGACAGAGTTACTTTCGCATTTATAATATTAGTATGGAAGTATGGATAGTATGGATGGGTTTGCATTTGACCTCATCTCACCTGATGGAGAGTGACAATGAGGTCTAAGATGTAGCGTGCTTTCCCAGAAGAAGCCTATTCACTCTCGACTTAAAGACACCCAAATTGTAGCTCTCTGGAAATACAAAAGCCGGCAAGTTGTTCCATTCCTTAGCAGTTCGTACCAAGAAAGAAGAAGCGAAACGCTTAGTACGAGCTGGTGGAACTCTCTGGCGATGAGGGAGCCTCGCTGGGGTTTTGTCGGTTTGACATAACCCGCCTGCCTTCCGGCAGGAAGGTATGCATAAAGAGGCATTCCTTAGCGACAGCAAAAAAAATGATATGGGACTGAGTGTGGGTCTAGGCCAATAGATGGCGTTACGTAGACGACTTTTTTTTTGTTGACCCAGGGGAAATGCAATACGCATATACCCACATATTATGTTTACCTAATAAAACCCCTGGGACTCTCCCTCATCATCCTTAATTGGAAAATGCCGTGGGTCCGCGGTACGAAACCTATAACATCACGATAGTTACGTAGACGACTGATCCAACTTAAACGACATTGACTGTTGTGTACGTAACTTCGTAATTTTGTCATGATACGTCAAAATGTAGCTACGAGTACGATTGGCCGGTAGTTTTTTGGCACCTGGCAAAAGTCGGAACTAAGTAAGTTTTTCCATTACTCCCCAATATATGATTTTGAATCTAAAAAATAACGGAGATAACGGTGAGTGTAGTCTCAGACATGCAGCTGATGGCAATCGTCAGCCATCTATTGCACAAAAAAAGAAGTATTGACTCACCTGGCGATCTTCCCGCGGGCGTACAACGTGTCCAGCATGTTCTGGAACTTGGGCGAGTTGCTGATCTTCTCGGGCGTGACGTACAGCAGCTTGATCAGCGGCTCGCGCATCGACAGCTTGTGGTAGATCTCGTCCGTGTCCGCTAGGGACACGTCGCCCGACAGCTGCGCCGCGGGGATCTGTGAGGAGAGAGGTGGACGAGTCGTCGTATCGTATTGATTCAGCCCTGAAGATCTATTTCTGAATGACAGCATCGTCAAATCAGGACTTCCAAACGGATCCTCGTAGTTCGAATCCAAGCACTTCTAGATTGCATGTATTCTTCTGTAGGTACATTCAGCAAAAAATGAGGTCTACCACCATATGTTTGAGATTCGTTTGAAAAAAAATATATATACTTACATCGAGTGACAGCAGTTTGTTGACTTGGTCCAAAATGAGCGACTTCAACGGTGATATGACGATGGTCACGCCCTCAGTCAAGATGGCCGGCAACTGATAGCATAGGGATTTACCTGCACGCAAATAAATTTATTTAATCCTTTGTTCAGTAATTAAATGTTATATGATTTAATTAACTAAATACGATCAGTCACTTCCTGTCCACACCTCCACAATCGTGGATGGAGGTGTGGATAGGAAGTGACTGATAATGCATAGGAACTTCGCGCTCTGTCATTTCCCATTATGACTTTGATTGGCGGCAAAAAATCTAAAAGTTAATTATTTCAAACACATAAACCAAATCCAAATCGGTTCATCCGTTCGGGAGCTACGATGCCAAAAACACACACAAACAAAAGTGGCAGTATCGAAAATTAGAGGGTATCCGAAGATGTACAAGCCGGGCGTAGCAGACGACACTATGCGCCTCCAGTCCGCTTGTGACCGCGGCCGTTGTATCGCGGTCGAAACGTCAAGCAGTAAGAACTATAATGTACTTATATTTAAATATTCTCGCGTTTAGTCCCACGACTTCGACCGCACCCCCCTTTTAACTCCCCTTTCGCAATAACAAGTGGCCTATGTTCTTTCTCAGGGTCTAGACCATCTGTATACGATTCCATTCAAATCCGTTCAGTAGTTTTGGCGTGAAAGAGTAACAGACAGACAGAGTTACTTTCGCATTTATAATATTAGTAAGGAGTAAGGAATATTAAGTATTAGTGGATGTGTATTGAGTGCTCACCGCCGCCCGTGGGCATGAGCACGAAGCAGTCGTAGCCGAGCAGCGTGGCGTTGATGACCTGCAGCTGGTTGGGCCGGAACGTGCGCAGCCCGAACTTCTCGCTGAACATCTCCATCATCAGCTCGGAGTGCGGGTACTTCAGCCCGTCGAACTCGCCTGCACAACACACGATCGATTAGTAATCATTTTACTACATAAAGCTGCCTTTCCACCGGAGCTGTGCGTGGTAGCTGAGCGGTGTGCGAGGAAAAAAACCACCAATAGAATCACTTCATTTTACTAGCCTAGCTCAGATCAGCTCTGGTGGAAAAGGGTTTAGATAAGCGAGGTCATTCTACATGCAAAACAAGAGAGAAATGTATGCGAAACATACCAATTTAGTACAATCTTATAACAGGTTATAAGAAAAATATAATAAAATGCTATCGGTGGTGGGAGTCCCGTTGTCCTGTCCAGGACATTTGTCAGAAAGCGCACAGCACTCAGTCAACTGGGACAAAATTGCAACGCCCCACGCACAGGTCGGGAGACCCAGAGTCACCTGTTTCTTTCTTTACTTTTCCAATTAGCTTTAATCTTAATTGAACAGAGCAGAGATCAGAAAGAGAGTATTTGATACAAACTAAGTAAATAATATTGTCACCTGTGATTCCATCATTCTTGGTGCCAGCCTGGAAATCTCCCATTCCCTCATACTTGGGCTTCGCAGGACCATTCGTCATTGACTGGTCCATCAAATTCATCACCTCTGGCTCTTTACTAACTTCAGTAGCCTGAGTCCCCATTTCGTCCTCAAAGTCTTCCATCCTGTACTCAGGCCACCCATCATCATCTACTGGTATTTCTTTATTATTCACAACTTCTACATTACTTGTGCTAGGTATAGAATCGCTAATATTGATAATGCTCTGTGACTCTTCAGGCATTATATCATTATAATCATCAATATCCGCAGGTACTTCATTATCATCTTCTATATCATATTCTGTATCCAGATCTTTATATGGATTCTCTTTAACTATTGGAGACACAATCGTACAGGGTTTATTGAAATTAAGTAAGTTCCTACTCAATTGGGGAGGTTGGAAGTCAACAGAACTATTGGCTATAGGAGCACACTTAGGTTGTTCTTGCTGATGCCACAGGCCTGAGTCCCTCTGATGCTATTTTGAGTCTTTCTAACGTACTTGAAGGCACATCTCTAGATGTAACAGGACTTGCTGCTTTGCTGGTAGAATCATCTGACATAAGTCTTGAAGGTCTCTTGAATACAAACTTGCCTTTACTTTTATTTGCATTTTCTGATTTGTCTAACATTTCAGTTGTCATGATTGTACACTAGTTTCTAAATTCTTTGATGAGTCATTGGAAGGTGAAAAGGCATCAAATGACAAGGATTTCTTGGCCATCAAATCAGAGTAAATAGTCTTACTTGGTCCAGGCATTTTGTTAAAATTAATTATATCTGGTGTTGAAGTGGCTAGGCTATTTGAACTTAAGTTAGGAGTGAATAGTTTCTTGCCAGTTATTTGACTTGATTCAAGGTCAAAATCATTAAGATCCTCATCATCATAGCTTTCCAGTTTAGTTTGTGCTTCACTAGTATTAACTATATTACTATCAGTATGTTTAGATTCATGTTGAAGTTTTTTGGAACTTTCTCTAGGTGATTTAGTATGGTTCTTTTTTTGTATTACTGTTTTTAATTTTGATTTCAGTGATTTAATTTTGGCATAAGTTTTTTTGTCAAATCCTGGTAGTTTATCCTTTATACAATTTGGTATTCTATCAAAGGCATCATTCACTTTTTCAAGAAGTTCTATGTACTGCATCTTACATTTATCTACATCTTCAAGACTCAGTTTAATATCCTGTTGAAAAGATAATTATTATAATGTTAAAGACTGAACTTATTTTTTTATAATGTTTTTCTTTAACTAGAGGCTACAAACGAGCAAGCGGGCTACCTGTCGGTAAAAATCACCATTCACCGCCACCCGCCGTCTTTTGAAGGTCCCTAAGTCGTACGTAGTCGTCGGGAAATAAACCATTCCACAAAACTGAGGTTCATGGAAGATAATTCCAGGAGAAACGCACAGTACACGATCGTAAACCATCAAGAAGTTAAGGATGGTATTACTGAGGTATAGTAGGTAAAATCTATACTATTTATAAAGAGGTAACTTCTAGAAACAACGACAAGGCTTATAGGTAAACCGAAAACACGAAACACAAGCGCAATATAGTCGAAGCCCAGCGCCACCTATTTGTTTTGTTTGTGTGAGTGATGGCGGGCCACTAGTAAATTATAACAATATAGAAATTCATTACATGGGTTTAGCACTCACCTGATCAGTTCTCTTAAGTACAGGATTTTGTGATATCTTGGATAACATCCCTGATATAGAGTCATCCAACTTCAGGTTTCTTAAGGGGTCTCTATCTTTTCTAGGGCTCAATTTGTCGGGTGTTTTAGATTCCTTGGGTTTAGGGCTGGATTTTTCTGGTGTTCTCAAGTTTTTTTCATGTGCTATTCTTTCATGAGATTTACTTTTGGGTGGAGTTGGTGTGGCACTTATTCTTATTGATTTGTTTGAATTATCTGCAGGTGGTGATATACCCCTATCGTTGAACATATCAGGAGAGTCGGGGAATTCATCCTAAAAGTAACATAGCTAATGTATAATATGTCAATAAAGTCATGAAATTAATTGAAGGTCATGTAGTGTATGGTAGCCCCATTAGCTATTACACATGGGAACTCTGTTAATTGCCTACAGAAGTGTTTTCATGACTTTCTTGATGTATTATAAAGTTATGAGATTACTTTAATAGTTATGAGATTGTCAAGTTCATGTATGCTGGGGATCGAAAAAATATCTTTTAAAATATGTATAAATCAGTAACTAAAGCTGTAAACATATCAACAATAGAAATAGAAATAGAAAAAATCTTTATTCAAGTTATGTCCCAGAACACTTATGAATGTTAAAACATAATATAAGTTACCACTGGTTCGGAAAGTCGATTTCTACTGAGAAATCATAGTCAAACTGACATAATATTTATTTTTTTAAACAGAAACTTACTACATCCATTGAGTCGGCTAACAGGTTGTGGTTGCCATTGTTAATGTTTTCATGTATTTTTCTAGATTCATTTATAGTTGCTCTTCTGCTTTGACTAGTTAGTATACTTGGAGATTCTTGTATGTCAGAATAAACCTAAAAAAGAAAAAAAAATACAATCCATAAATCAATTATTGCTAGTGATTACATTGAAAGTGCTTAAGATACTGAATACTTACATCACTGGAACTTTTCCCTCCGTTACCTTTAAAAGGTGGAGTCCCTGAAATATTTCATCATTTGGTTCATTATTGAATGAATGAATGAAAACCTATCTTTTTCAAATCAAAGGTATAAAACTAAAAATGTTGTATGTTTAACAGGTAATGTTGTGTAATGATACAATAAAATTGGCTTCATTCTTTAAAATTACAATATAATAACTTTGCTTTAACAATGTTTATCTAATTAATTTGTCAATCAATAAACTTTTTTAAAACATTCTTAACAAATTCTGCTGGATGCATCAATACAAAACAATTTTTGTTTACTTGGTAAACATAACCTACTATTTTAGTAACAGATATAATTAAACTTTAAGCAAGTCTTCTTCACCTAATCTTCTTCCGCTGCCAAGCTTATTTAATTTACGGATCTACTAAACACCTAAGTAAATAAGTAGAAACATACAGGCGACAGCCCAGTGCCCCAAAACTATTATAAAATATTTATGGTTGAAGAATTGCACTCACATGTTTTACTATTATTTGATTTAGATTTCCATACAAACTTAGATTTTTTCTCTAAGGCCATCTCATTGTCAGTTGTACTGTAAAATAAAAAATATATGTAATCCTGTGATACTATTGTATTGTATTATTTCTACAGGCAAATTATGAATAAGGATAATATGAAATTATGAACCTTAGGCTCCTTGGGCCTTCTCTGGTACTTTTCTTCTTTAGAAAGTTCATCATTGTACTCTGTTTATTATTATTGGTTGCTATATTTTTTTGTGATGCCATTGTAAGAAACTAAATGTCTTGTTCTCTGTAATTAGATTATTAGATCTACAAAAATAAATAAACTCAACATAAAAATCGCGCGATTATTTTGGCAAATTTGACAGCAGTTTGTGGAAATTTGTCAAAAATTTGACGTTACTTTTTTTCATAACAGTTACCATTACAGTTACTCATACAGCCACGGAATGCCGTTAATAAAAAATATATTTGTTAAACTCACCTTTAATAGCAATGACTTTGAGCTAAGATGAAAAAAAAAATAAGCATGTTCTATTTTGTAATTTCCATATTTTGCTACTTTGATCGAGAATAAACCTCAACTGTATGAAAAAAATCCAACTTAAAGTTACTACTAGCAAAAATAAATTTGTCTCGCTGCTAAAGAACAGAATTCAGGTGACATTTGTTCAATTTTGTTGTGAAATAAATGTGAATTTAATAAAAATGTCTCTAAGGAAAGTCTTATTTCTAACAAAAACAATTTGTTGTAAAACTGTGAAGCTGCAAACTACAAATTACGCGAGACCAAAATACTGGTTATTTACTGCTAATTCAGCTAGATTCTACTCAGCCGAAAATATAGGTTAGTTTTAAGATCATTTAAAAAATATTAATTACTTGTTGTATAACCAACGTTTATTTTATATAAAAAATGGTTTTTAAAATAATATAGTTACAGCATTTAATTCGACCTTTCATGTATTAAAGCATATTTCATTCAGCATTTTATATCAGTCTAAATAAAAAGTTCTTCCTTCTAATGTCTTCAGACATGTCTCAATTCTGTATCTTAAAGTAATGCTCACTAATAAAAATTACTTTTGTGGACAACTAATAAAAGAGCTGAACATTTCCTTTTGCTAGTAATTTATTTAATCTCTTTAGAAAACAGCTTAATTGCTCAAGATTTGATTTGAAAAAAGTTAGTAAAGTAGCCACTTTATTTGGGTATTTCAGGAGATAAAAACAAAGATGCTAAGACTGGAGAAAAGGTGGACATCTTAGGACGTTTCTTCCCACAAAATGCCATCAGTGATGCCCAAGAAATAAAAAAAGAACAAGAACAGTTTGAGAAAGAAAATAAGGAGAAGACAGAAGAAAATGAGAAAAGTTGGAGAAGAATGAAGATTGGGTAATTTTTATACTTATTAGTACTCCTTGTTTACCCTTATAAATCTTTAGTGCCCCAATTGAAAGATAAGATTTAAATAACATTTTATTTCCCAGAAAAACAGAGGTACATAATGTCACATGTGAAAGCCAACATATCTTCCTAAAATATGATTTCACTGAATACTACATTGAATATAAAACCACTAGGAAGTAGCACCTGTGCTGTGTCGCCGAGTAAGTGAGTATACTGGAAGCCCAGTCAGGGGGAAGGGAGTAAGGGTTGGCAGTGTGCTTGTGACTGGTATTAAGGTGTACTCTTGGGCGCCAGTTACCGCATATCATCAGGTGATCCATGTTTGGGTGCAACCTATCACATAAAACTTAGTTTTAACTTTGTGTTCCAGTGTCTGAAGCTGGGCTATAGACATAATTCCACTGAATTCTCCCTAATTTTTATTTCTGATTTTTAAATACGTAAATTATGCCTACATTTTTCTAAAATGTGTTTTTCTCAGATTTGCAGTGTTTGGAGGAGCCATGACTGTCATGGGCGGATGCCTGATCGTGGAGATGGGCGCCCCGCGCCGCGGCGACGACGGGGAGATAATAGAAGACGAGTTCTCCGCGCTGCCCACCGTGCTGCAGTACCTCAAACGTACATGGAAAGAATTAACATTCTATGAAAAGGTATGACCTAGGATGTCACATTTTTATTTCCATGCAGGTTTTTAAACATTCCGTAAAGTGCTTTAGCTTTTTATTTACTTTAGTTTAGGAGTAATATTTTATTGGAACTTATTTCGTAATCATAGGTACAAAATAAGGTGTCACATTTAAATGGATAGAAAATTTTAAGGCATCCCCATATGTTCTCTTCAAATAAGAGAACAGATGGGGAAATTTAAAAAAATAATCATTATTAACTTGATTTTTCTGATATGACTTGTAGCATATCTTGGACATTGTTTATTCTGCCAATGTAAAAAGATTAAGAAAACATAACTTTATTGGAAATTGACCAGTGATTTGAGCTGAATATCTCTTACAGATGATCAAAGAGCCATCGCGTGAGAAGTTGCTGCCCGACCCGCTGCCGGCGCCCTACCAGCCCACCTATACGCTCGTGCTGGAGTTCACTGACGTGCTGGTGCATCCGGACTGGTCCTACCAGACTGGCTGGAGGTGAGCCACAAAATCTTAACTACAGACAACAACCCTAAAATGGCAGGCAATTGCTAAAATCTGTCAAGACTCAATTGATAATTAATTAAAATTTCAATGTTCCGATGTGTACCAATCTTACCGTGGGACAGCCACGCTTCGGCATGAATGGGCCGGCTCGACCGGAGTGATACTATGGCATCACAGCTGACCGGCGCGTTAAACAGCGTCTGCGCTGTTTTGCCGGAGGGTATGTACCCTCACTCACTTTCACTTTTCCAATTGGAGGGAATGGGGGTTAATGGTTGGCAGCGCACTTGTGACTACTGGTGTTGCAGGTGTCTATGGGCGGCGGGAATCGCTTACCATCAGGTATATCCGTCCGCTCGTCTGTCATATATCACATAAAAGATTGCGAGTGCCTGATTTTCGTGCGTTTTTTCGACAAATACTTATTATTTTAGTAAGTTTAGTTCAGAATAGTGTAATAACTAGAATTTTCCCATTGTTAAGATTCAAGAAGCGGCCCGGCGTGGACCAGTTCCTGCAGACGGTCGCCAACTCCAACTACGAGGTGGTGATCTTCACATCCGAGAACGCGTTCATGATCTGGCCGGTGATCGACAAGCTGGACCCGGAGAACAAGCTGATCGCGTACCGGCTGTTCCGCGACTCCACGCACTTCATCGACGGCGTGCACGTTAAGAACCTGGAGGGGCTCAATAGGGACTTGTCTAAGGTGAGTGAGACGAGAATTTTGTTTTCACACAAGGCTCAGTTTGACCAACTATATTATTTCTTTATAATATAGGAGGCAGACAAGCCAACGGTGCACCTGATATCACAGCCCATGGACACCTTTAACACCAGTGGTGTCGCAAGTGCGCTGCTTACCTTTTAACCTGCTTATCATAGACCTCATTGTCACTCTCCATCAGGTGAGATGAGGTCAAGTGCAAACCCATCTTATATAAAAAAAAAAATAACCCCCCTTCCCCTGGATTGGGCCTCCAGTACCTTCACTCACGCAGCGAAACACAGCGCATGCACTGTTTTACGCCGGTAATACTCCGGTCGAGCCGGCCCATTCATGCCGAAGCGTGACTCTCCCTCTGTTACCTCCATCTGAGATCAAAGACCTATTTCACAATAAACTTAAAAGTTCTATAAGTTATGAAATTTATTCTTGAGGAACTACGGAGGACCATATTCTATGACGTAAGCGGCGCGGGTGGCGCCATCAATTGATTTCATGACTTTCTTGTTGCATTATATAACACTAGCGGCCGCCCGCGACTCCGTCCGCGTGGAAAAGTAACTTTATACACCCCTTTCAACCCCCTTTTCGAAATAAAAAGTAGCCTATGTCCTTTCTCAGGGTCTAGATTATTTGTATACCAAATTTCATTTAAATCCGTTGAGTAGTTTTGGCGTGAAAGAGTAGCAAACAGACAGACAGAGTTACTTTCGCATTTATAATATTAGTATGGATTGTGGTCAAACCATACGATACGATTCGCAGCATTATACCATAGATTTGTCTCAGGTAGAGTTGACGTCAATGTAATGCCATCTATCGAATTTTGTATTTACAAAAACCCTCAATGAAATTCGATTCAAGCAAATTTACGTGAATATTATCAGGTGATCGTGGTGGATTGGAACAAGGGCGCCACGAAGTTCCACCCCGAGAACTCGCTGATCCTGAAGAAGTGGAAGGGCGCCGACGACGACACCTCGCTGCTGGACCTCGCCAACTTATTGCAGAGTAAGTTCCTTCGAGTTCAGCCGGGCTAACATGCGCACCACGAGATAATTTGTCGACACTCGTATTTTGTCGGCGCAAGTTGCGTCTCGCTCACCTGACTGAGCGATGAGCGGGATAGAATGATCCGCTCTCGCGAACGAGTCAACAAAATTTTGTCGCGTTACGCATGTTAATGCTAACGGCCTACTGGTCTCAAACTAAAATGTGATTTTTAATCATGTGGAGTAAACTGACAGATGTCAATGTGTCATATCCATACATTATCACTCAATTTGACAGATGCAAAATGTCAAAATTAATAGAGACTTGACATTTGCATCTGTCCTTTTACTCCACATGATTAAGAATCAGAGTATAGGGCAACCCCTGTACTATGAGTACCAGATGACGATAATTAACTGGGGGCGTCAACCCAGACCACCCAGACCCTTAAAAAATTTAGTCTCCTAAATTGTCTTGACCGGGAATTGAACCCGGGTCTTTTCGCGCTTCGGGCGAACACCTTAGCCACTGCGCCATCGAGGCCGTCAAAGGAAATTAGGCCATCGTCCACAACTGGTATATTGTTCCAGCGATCGCGATGTCGGACGTGGCGGACGTGCGCGAGGTGGTGCTGTACTACAGCCAGTTCGACGACCCCATCGCCGCCTTCCGCGACAACCAGCGCCGCCTCATGGAGCAGATGGAGGAGAAGGAGCGCGAGGGCAAGACCGACCAGCCGCTCACGCGCAACTGGCTGCGGACCTTCACGCGCCGCTAGGGGACCACAGTCACTTAGGGGGCAACTCGGGCAAGAAAACTCAGGCAACAATTTCAAAATTTTTTAGCTGGGCAATGTTTTTAGACTTAGCCCCACCAAAATATATGTGATGATATTACATACTAAACTCTGTAAAACATAAAATATTGGTTATACTCTGATTTTTAATCATGTGGAGTAAACTGACAGATGCAAATGTCAAGTCTCTATACATTTTGACATTTTTCATCTGTCAAATTGAGTGATGTATAGGATGACACATTGACATCTGTCAGTTTACCCCACATGATTTAAAACCAGAGTTTAGGTTAGGTTAGGTCAGAACAGTCACCAGCTAAAAAATCTTGAAATTTCTGCCAGAGATTTTTTGCCCGAGTTGCCCCCTTAGCCCCACACCACACCGCACCCCGGACCGTTCCAGTGTTTAGCTCAAGGTAGCAGATGGAAAATGTAAGCAGAGCTGAACCTCCCCTCCCCTTACTCGATCGTTACGTACTTGAACGGTCCCGCGCACGTATGTCGAGGTGCCCACTCATGAAGCTTGTACGTGCTAAAGGTGGGTCTACGCTAGACTAAAAAAGTCATCATGTACGAAACTACATTCAAAAACTACTATACCACTATAAAAATAAAATAACACATGAAGATTTACACCGTTATATCGTTATAAGTAGAAGAGACACAAATTGTTACGTAAACCCGGCGACGTTTCTTAGCATGTACAAGTGATGGTTTGGGTACCTTCAAAAGGTTTTGGATTGATAACTGCCTCTTTAATATAGTACAGGTGTTGTTATAAGCGGTTGCCTAGTTTGTAAGTGGAAGCTTAAATCTGTAATGGCAAAATGAAACCAAAAGATCAGCCGCTTAGAGAACATCTATTGGAGTAACTGCCATATTTTATATGACACTGAGGATAGACCAGCCGCACCTCAGAGATATTATGAACTCCGATAATTACTATAAATATTATTTTAAATAAGGTGCATTGTTATGTAGTTACTGACATCGCATTGGTTACATGTTTTGAAGCCAAAACTGAACGTAGAAGACTCACTAACTTATTGATTGCATTTTGCACTGAGAAACATCAAAAGGTCATATCAAATATTACTCAAAATTGATAGGTTTTCCGTCATGACATCCTTTTTTATGAAGTCGGTAAATAGATGCACAAAGTTTAGTTCATGAATTGAAAATAAATTATTACGTATAAAATTATATAAATTTGAAGTATTTTATATTCGCTGTCTAAATATGTAAGTGTATAATATAATGTAACTGTATGAACTTCGTTTTTTGTTTCTGATTACAAAATCTATTTTGTATATTATTGTTATTTACACAACGCAATACATATAGGATTTTAGACATTAGGTAGTGTTGCATTATACAAACAAATAGATCTAACCTACATCCAATAAATTTTAATACTTATGTATGCTTGTACGTACAGCCACACATCAAAGTACACAAAATTTTCAATTTGCTTCAATCTACTCTCATCTTACTGTCAAACACATTAGGTTGAATATCAATTTAGGAAATTTGACTGGTTGTGGTAACCTGATGTGTGGCTGTCTGTACACACGGCGTCAGATTGCGTTACCCTTTTTGGACTTTGGACCATTCTTATATCCTGGGGTGTAAGTTTATTTATGAAATCGAACTGACCCCGTTCGTAATTGTTAAAGTTCATCGCGGTAAGTCCCGGTTTCATCTATTCTTTGTATAACGCAATACAAACCTAGTTATTTAGTGGTTAGGTGCGGCTTCTAAAACCGACTGCATAACTTATAAAACAGATAGAATATATTATTTTTGACTGCTACCCCTCGCGCAATGGCTCTGACTTCTGTATGCATTAGTTTATCGTTAAAGCTAAGCTTTAGTCCAATCTTCTCAATAATTTTAATGTAAGTAGGTACTTTATTTAGCTACCCATAACAGGTACTTATTCCTAAAATTATTTGTTTCTAAAGCCCACGATTGTTATCGTTAAAAGTAATAATGTGAATTGACGAATGTAATTTTAAATCGTTCCTGTTGCCTGCGAGTATGATTTGTTACTTAGTTACGATGGAAAAGTTTAAAATTGCATTGAAAAGCATTTGTTATGTTTATAAATTAATGTTTAGTGTGTAAATGTTGGTATGGACGTTTTGTGTGCTTGCGGGCGAGATTGTACAAATACAGTCATTTAGATAGGAAATATAGTTCTTTATTAAATACTGACGTTTTATTTATCCCTCATCCTCGCCGTCGCTGTCGTCGTAGTAAAGATTCAGCGCGATAGAAGAGTCCTCCCCGGGCGGGGCGGCGTCCCCCTTCGCTCGTCCACGCATCCAGCAGCTCCGGTATTAACTCCTCGTTCTCAAAAGCTTCCAAGATTTCACTCTCATTAAAAACGAACTTGTTTGTCGGCCCAAAGTCGTAACCGTCAGGTATTCTTTTTAACTTCCTCCAAATATTGGCAATGTTCGTAATACTGGACACTTCAAAGGCTTTCCTTTCCGTTTGGTACGATTGGCTCCAGTCGGTCAGTTTCTGAACACTGTCATCCTCCACAAAAGATTCCATGTAATGCGGGTACAGAGTCCGTAATGTGATGTCTCCTAGAGAGTTGTGCGTGAGTATGGCGAAGTTGTCGCCCTGCTCCGTGGCCACGAGTCCCGTGACGGCGGCGGCCAGCCTGCCGTCTATCGGGTGGTTCAGGTCCAAGCAGAGCAGTTGCTTGCGCGCCTCGGCTAGCGTGTCCATGACGTGCGGCGGGTGGTAGGGCATGGTGACTCCGGGTATATCGCAACATTTCACGATACTGTCGGCGTAGTTGCTGACCACGCACGTGTCCTTGCACCACTGGCTGCTGACGACAATGAATTCCTTGTTGTTGTCTGACTTGCCCACCGATAAGTAGGTCGGCAAGCACCTGAGGCCGTGCGTCCATCGCTGAGCCGCTCTCAGTTTAGTGGAGTCGCTGCACCGCGTGTCCATGAGGAACAGATGATGGTCGGTGGCGAAGTATAGCGAGGGGCTGTCGTCGCATCGCATCGCAGCCGTGATGTCGTTGCAATGTATCTCGTCTACTATTTTCCGAACACCACTCCAGGTGTTGATGGCTGCATTAGTCCTCTTATCATAGAAGGATATTGTGCTTCGCTCTATGTGCATGTACGTGCCTCGCTCACCACCTATAACGCTGTTCCAATTGTTTACGTTGGAATCACTGTTTCGTTTCAATTTCACACTTCTTGCCTTCATTCTATCTAAGTTTACTATTGACAAATTACTATCTAACCTTGTAGCATAAAGTATGTTGGTGTGGTATTTGTCAAAGGATATACTTGTGAAGGGCATCTCTGATTCAAATTGTTTCAGTGTGTCGAAGTACAGATGATTTTCAATTTCAACTATTTTCAAAATGATTACTTTGTTCATAGTGCGTAACGCAACAATGTTCTGTTTTGAAAAGATAGTCTCTAAGATATACTCATCTTTGCAAACAAATGTGGCTTCATTTTCACGTTCTATACTCATATCTTCCTTATGTATTCTGGTTAAATCTGGAAATATTTTACAATTATGTAAGCACCTGATTATTTTACAATTATACCATTTTATTACTAGATTTATTTGATTCAACATGTTCCATTACTATGGCGCCTAATAGATCATGTGAAACCCTGGTCTAGAATAGTGAACTGGTTACACAACATAATTTTTATACTCACATAATGAGTCATGATCACTATGTAGAAGGTAGTCCACCCAGCCGATGCAGATCAGCTGCATGTTCCCGCTCCCCGCATAGTACCAGTTGTATGTTGAGTCAAAGTTGGGGTTGGGATCCGTCTCTAACTTTGCTGCCAAGTCTAGCAGGTACTTTGGACATTCGATCACATCATCATTCATTCGTTGGATTTTCTTCTTGTTTGACATGTGTGCTGAAAGATTATTAAGGATTCTGTATTTTAAAATGCTGACATTTTATTTGGTAAGTTAAACCTGATCCTGATGATGAATTTTAAACTAACAAATTTTTAAAATTTAAAATTTTCAAAGTTGTAAAATTAAATTTTATACTGTAAGTATGTTAATTGTCACTATGTATGTCAAAATTTACACTCTAAAGTTATTGTATTAGCAATAAGTACTCTAAAGTTAAAATTCAAATTTTCTTACCTAGATTCTTTTTCAAAGATACCACATCATTTTTCCAATCACGCTTCATTTGCATATAATCAGTGACAGGGTCAGTTTTTCCAATATTTCTCATTTGTGATATAATTTTTGGCTTAGTGCTCTTGTATTGGAACGGTTCGAAAGTAGCCGTGGTTTATGTCTCCGTCCCATTTCTCCTTGAAGGCCTTGAGGGGGTGGCCAGGGATGATGAAGTGGAGGTTCTTGCTCTCGTGCAGCACGCGCCGCCGCTGGACCAGCAGCAGGAGGTACAACTTGTAAGCTTTGCTGTAGCGCTCTCGGTCCAGCAGGTTTTGTAGTATCTTTTCTAATGGAGCTGTGCTGTCGATTTCTATTTCCACACCGAAATCTATCTCTTCTTTACTTTTCTGTAAAAGTAAATAAGGAATAATTGTACTCACAGAGGTTAAATTGTAGCAAAAATACAGAAGAACACTTACATTTGCAGAATTTTCTTGACTAGTTCCGGCCATACTTAGACTTTTTTAGATTCTCCTACTTTAAACGCTCCTAAGTACTTTGTTCTAAATCGGAAATAAATAAATAGCATGTAATGGTAAACTATTATACAAAACAAGTCCTCTACAATCCACATGTATTTGACGTTTTATGACATTGACAGATAATAACAGCTGATTTTGACTTGTTGTTTTTTTTAGTATTTGCGTTATTTATCATGAATTTAGTTTAAGGCGTCAAGAAAGTCATGACAACGGATTTTTCAGTATCTAACGGAGTTTCCATGTTTTGTAACCAATGGGGCTGCCATACCTAATGACATAAGCGGCAGTGACGCCATCAATTATTTAATGCTTCAATATATAATTATATTAATTGATGGCGCCACTGCCGCTTACATCATAAAGTATGGTAGCCCCATTGGTTATAATACTATGGAACACAGAACAATATTACTCCCTATGGAAATCCGTAATGGTATTAACATAGAAAAGAGGGAGCCATCCTTTTGTTATAACGTTTATCACATGATAAGTCCATGTTTATCACTCACTGATAGTGTTACATTCCTGTTCAAATAATCGAAATTTTCTATCCTGTAGGTAGGTATGTAGGTATAAGCAGAGTGATTATATTCTCTTTGGGTATAAGAAAACATTGTTTCTAATAAAACACCAAGATCAATGAAAAAATAAATACTTGTATTTTTTCTTCTATAACAATAAATAACAATACCAAAATAAAGTTTCACAAAGCAATAACATGTGCGTACATTTTAGACATGATACAAGAGGTCCGGAAACGACAGGGCCGCGAATACAGTCAACACCAGCATGGAATATACAGGTCACCAAAATATCCCTCTTCAATTTAATCGTCGGGTCCAAATCGGAACTATTCACGCAACATTTCGTTTGTTTACTAAATACATTATTTTCCGTCGTTATCCTTCCCTCTATTGATTTCATTCTTTCGGAAACATCTTTGATTATTTTTACAGGATTTTCTGTTTTACCATTTGCGGGGTACTCTATCATCAGCATTCCTTTCTGAGCGTTCGATGGTGAAACTTCTAGAATATTTTGACCACAGCCGAAAGAATCGAATGCAGTGTAATCATGAAGGGAAATAACAGTTTGACTGGACTGGCTTACTCTTGAGGCCGACTAGAGAACTACTAACATTAGTACTGTGAGTTATCGTTATGGGGAAGAACTTTGAGGGAACTTCGGTAAAGGTGTTGGTGAGTTCCCTCACGGGGAAGTCCGCGCTGACTTCTTTGTCGGCGGAATGAGGTTTACTGTTGCAAAGAACGCTGTTCATGCTGGTCTTCAATCTCGAAACGCCAAGCGAATTGATCGAGTCTCTCTCGTCGTTAGACAAGTATAAAGAATAAATACTAGGACTGGACTCCAACTGCCGCAACTTGTCTAGTGACGCAATGGAAACCAATTCATGAGAATCACTTATTTTAACCGATAATGCAGCAGCTTCCTTGGTCAACATAGTCTCTACTTCTTTGCATTCGTGTTCGTCGGCGCAGATTTCAGAATATTTTGTCATGTGACAGGTCGTTATCTTTTGTATTTCATTTAAAATTCCAACAAGCATATCTAACGACGACGTACAGTCAACACTATCTTGAGTATCTTTAATGTGTTCAACTTCTTTGAGAGTTCTCTGGACGTCCGTGATGCTAGTGCGGGCTCCGCACGGTTTCTCGACGGCAAGGTCCACGTCTGTTGCTACTGAAGCTGGCGATAACTGGTTCTTCTTGAAAACCGCTACTTCAGTATTTTTCTCAGTGGCCCCTACCGCTTCTCGCTTGTCCTGTTTCGATTGCGATTCCGGAGTGCCTTTGGAGCATTGGCTCGTTTTATGCGATCTCTTTATTTTAGTTGAAGTACTGCTCGAGGTAATTCCCAACTTCAATATATTGTCTAATGATTTTATCGCTAATTTTTTCTTACAAAGTGCAGTATTGTATTCAGGAAAAGCATACCCGACGGTGGCCACTTGCATCGGTATATTACTGATGTTCCAATCTAAGCGCGAGTTGCAAAGGTTGGATAACGTCTGTATATCTTCACCGGAACGCGAAGCACTCATTTTTAGACTTTTGGATACTGTGGATTTGAGAACTATGGAGCCGGCGTCGCCCGACTCGAGGACCAGGACCTGCTGCGGCGGCTTCGGCGTCAGTGTCAGATTTTTTATTCTCAGTCGTTTGTGAAAGGTTCCCGGCACCAGGCGTCCGTGAAAGGCGTCCTGGAGCCTCTGCAGTTCGACGGAGGAGCTGCACGACTCCTCATACTTGGTCGAGGAGTTTTTGGATTGGTCATCGGGGATTTCCTCGGGTTTGTCTTGGAAAGTTTCGACGGCCGTTTTCACGTTCTTGTCCTCGAAGATGTCGGCGGGGTAGTCGGAGTCGACGGAGGAGGCGGCGGCGCGCACGTCGTCGCGGCTGGGCCGGGCGCTGGGCTCCTGCGCCTCGGGCAGCGCGGCCAGCGGCGGCGGCTTGGGGCTCATCATGCTGTTGATCATGTAGTGCAGCTTGCTGCCGATGGCGCTCGGGTCCTCGTTGCCCGGCGACGACGGCACCGATGCTGCAAAAGTAACGAGCTTTTGTTATCTACACCTTTGCATTTGCTAGCGGCAAGGACAAGTTGGCTAAGTCGATGGTTTAAACGAAAGCTCAGTAAGAATATCACTATGCCCAAAAGCACAGTTATATGAGTAGGTATCAGAAGGACTTATATTTAAGAGACTTCTATACACATTGAACTGAACAAACACAAGTTTATCAGACGAATTTATTGTCCACGCCACGGCCAACTTGTGCCACTACCAAATTCTTCATGAATTTGATATTATCAACTTTTAACTTTCAGTTTACAATATCCCTATAATATAACCTATCCTATATTATCCTAATAACCTATCCCTGATGCCATTAGCTAACTACTGAATCTGAAAACTCACATAGATCGAGGTCGTTGGGCACCAGCGGCACCCGAGCCTTCAGCTCGCTCGGCGTGGTCGGCGACGAGCGCCCGTAATGGCTTTTCACGTATGACTCTACGGCCACCATTTTATTTTTCCTGGAAATATTATGGCCAACATGTACAATGTAAACGAATATTTCCTATTCAATCAACACGTAATGTAATTTACTGCCTGGAAATTATACAAACGGATGAACCAAAAAAATGTTGATTGCATAGACTGCGTAGTCCGAAGGGGGACTAAATAAGGTAATAAACATTTACAAATTAGAAAAGGAAAAGTTCCCTTCTTAACCTTCTTACGACGTGTTTGGCCCGTTCGGTGGCCCTGCGCCTGGCGCTGTGTGCGTGAGGCTATGATACAGGGGGTCTCACAGTGTGTCCGGCGCGTCAGTGGCGAGGCCTTGCTGCATGGGGCGCCTGGCGCTGTGTGCGTGGGGTTATGATACAGGGGGTCTCACAGTGTGTCCGGCGCGTCAGTGGCGAGGCCTTGCTGCATGGGGCGCCTGGCGCTGTGTGCGTGAGGCTATGATACAGGGGGTCTCACAGTGTGTCCGGCGCGTCAGTGGCGAGGCCTTGCTGCATGGGGCGCCTGGCGCTGTGTGCGTGGGGTTATGATACAGGGGGTCTCCACAGTGTGTCCGGCGCGGTCAGGGCGAGGGCCTTGCTGCCATGGGCGCCTGGCGCTGTGTGCGTGGGGTTATGATACAGGGGGTCTCACAGTGTGTCCGGCGCGTCAGTGGCGAGGCCTTGCTGCATGGGGCGCCTGGCGCTGTGTGCGTGGGGCTATGATACAGGGGGTCTCACAGTGTGTCCGGCGCGTCGGTGGGGGGCCCCTGCTTGCTGGGCGCGTCGGGCTTGGCCTCGGGGCTGCTGCCGGCCGAGCGGCGAGGCCGCGGCGCGCGCTCTGTGCGTGAGCGTCACCACATTATTACTTATACCTACGTAATGTACATAAAAAAATAAAATTGATCATCTGCTCTCAATTTAGGGAACGGTCCCTGTAAGATATTCAAATTGTCACAATCAAAATGCGTAATAGTTCATTTACTCTCTTAAATAGAGTAAGACATACGTCTATAGGTACCCACTTCCATTATTGTATCTTAAAGTACTAAATCTGTGTCCTTAAGAGCCTTCCAAAAGGGCCGAGCCCTGTTTTATAGCACATAACAGGCGCACCCCGGGCTCCGAAGCGAAGTAATCAGGACAAACGCTAAAGTGTTATTCCTGGTTTGAGTCCAAGCTACCTTGAAACGTGAGAATTAGTTGCCTCTAGAAAGTTTGAAAAGGAGGTAAGTAATAAAATTCACCTTTACACACCTGTTGGCTGCACCGGAGACCGCAGCGACACGGCGGAGCCGGCGTCGGCGCGGCGCGGGCGCGCGCGGGCGGCCGCGGCCAGGCGCTGCAGCCGGTCCGCCATCAGCGTCCGCCCGTACTTCGTCTGGTACTCCTCGCTGTGCGCCTGCACGTAACACTTCTTCGGCTGCGCAAGAGCGTTCAACCTCGAAGGCCTCGACGGCCCCCGCACCGCCTCCCCCTTCGCCTCCCTCACCTCGTCTATTATATCCGCTATTTTCTTCCTAGTCACCGAACGATCAGTGTGCTTCTCCTCCGAAATTTGCTGATGCGGAATCTTCAGCATCTCCGTCGGAGGAATCGGCCTCGGCCTTCTTTCCTTCGTAATGAAAACCTTCACATTTTTACTATCATTCGTATCTTGTTCTTTCATCTCTTTATTCCCCTCTTTCACAGGCTGGTCCACCCGCGAGCGCCTTCTGATGGGCCCCTGCCGAGGTATGTTTCGGCTTTCGACAGGCATTTCCGGCCTCTTGTTGGGCTTCAATTCTGTCGGCGTCTTATGTCTGGTTTTCTGAACGCTGTCAAATTCATGAAGAAGGTGCGATATAGCTTTAAGAGGATTGTCGGAGTCTTTAGCAGGAGGGTTCACGACGACTTTCTTGCGCTCCTTCCTCGGTCCTCTCTACCTCAACTTTTTCAGTTTGCTGTTTCGTGCTTATGATCACTTTGGGCACGACCGTTGTTGGTCCTACAGTTTTTTTGTTGTTTGTACTTTTTATTGCAATGTTTTCTTCAGGGCTGTTGGTTTTAGTCGAAACTAAAACTGCTCGGATTCGATGAGGTCAAGTGATGTTTTAGACTGGTTCCACTGTCACTGCCTTGGACCATGGAACTGTCCTGAGCTGCCTTTGAGTCGACTTTATTTAGAGGGAAAAGTTTGCTTCTAGAGGACTTCAGTTCCAAAGAATCGATCCTTTGAATTTTTTTCATTAGTTCATACAGCTTATCAATACTTTTTCTACACTCAACTGTTTGTAGAGCCTTTTTGCTATCATCAATGTCGTTTTCCCCATCTTTGGGGGAATTTGAAGGAACGTCTAGTAGACTTTTCGAAGAAACTACAACGTTTATGTGATTATCTTCCAGGTCATCCTCATTCAAATCAGAGAAACCTTTTCTCTCATCTAAACTGTGAACAATTCATAACCAAATTATTCTAAAAGATAACACGATTGCAATGAACAGAAAATTGATGAAATAACTAGTGGCCCACGCGCAAGTTTTGTTACTTGACTTAGACTGGTAGTTACCAATAGACCAATAGATGCCGCTAGGACTCGATTACATCGCGCAAGTATTTCGTGTCTTCGGTTTACCTGGACTGTGAGAATTACCTAACCTATTTATAAGAAGTATAGAATAAGATCAACTTACCAATTAGTTTTACCATTAGGGCTGTTCAATCTTCGGTCCATATCTGATGGAGGGGAATTCATGATTTGATTAATAATATTAATGTTGGTAGTAAAGTCGCCGGACATCGCGGACGTCGACCCGGAGAACAGGTCCCGCACGCTGCTGCAGTCGCTGTGTTTATTGTCCGTGTACATCATCTCCGTAACGGCCTCGTCTAGGTAATAACTCCGATTTACATACTTCTTGTTATTCTTTTCAGGCGTCAGCAAGGGTGAATCTAAATCCTCTTCTGATTGGTCCAGCGGCATGTCCAGAACAGACTCTCTTCTTCCCCTATACCCCTTGCTCTTAGAAGACTGCTTATCCACCATTATATTATGACCATAGATGGAGTTGTAAAATGATTTATTGGTGATCGACAGTTTCGTGACCGAACTCACGGGCTGCGGCATGGTAGGCCCCTTACCATATTTATGTTTCGTTATTTTGCAACTTTCCCCGATTGCCATTTTCCTTTTCTCCCGCTTCTCCCGGATTTCTAACAGTTTCTTTCGTTTCTTTTCTTCGATCATGTAGGATTTGTTTTCGTACGGAGACTTAACTCTGACTTTCGTTGGCGATCGCTTTTTAGATACCGGGACAGGCATATCTTCACTACCTTCCTCGGGCAAGGAACCCATATTTAACTTATGCATTGATATTGAATATTCGTCGGATGTAAAAAAACTGCACGACGTTTCTTTTCCCAAGCTCTCTGAGCCTCTAACTTCTGAAGAATTTTTCAGATCCAGACCGGCGCTCGAGTCACCCGACTCAAAATTGCTGTTATTGGTTTTTGACTCACTTAAGAAATTGACATCCTCATCCATGTACTCCAGAACCGATACATTGTCGTCAATTTCTTCACCAGCTACATCACTGTATACTTCTTCCAAAGATTCTTCGTTATTTTCTTCCTTGACTTCTGGAATCTCAACGATTGTCACTTTTTTCTTTGAAACTGTTTCTTCCTCATTTTCTTTATACGGCAATGGTAGTACCTTAGGACACTCGACTGAAAAGTAAATGGCATTAAATGTTAGTAACACTCAATCGGTGTTTAGGCCTCATTAATTATTATTAAGTACATAGGGGGATACAGAAAGAAATAAATGATTTACCGGGAAGCACGGGAGGCGTGGGCTGCAAAATCATTATAGAGCTGATGTTGCTCATGACCTGTCCTGTCTCCGAGCGGCTGAGCTGCAGGACCACGTCCACGCGAGCCTCCTCCCTCTCCGACGACGCCTGCGGCTCCCGCTTGCAGCTGATCACTAAATTCTCCGAACACAACTTGCTGAATAACTTGTACGACCCACAAATCAACTTCGGCACTTCAACAATAATTCTCTTCTCCAATATCTTCGACAGGGACCGTATGTCTACTTCAGAGTGTATGATGTCATCCCAGGTGGTGGAAACTCCGTTCAGTTTGCGCTCCACCTGGAGTGGTATGCTGGTGGAAGTAGCGAGCACCTTCGTATCGTCTTCTTTCGCGTCCTCCACCTCTCTCCACTTCTCCTTCGCCTTGTCTGTTAGGTAGTCCCCGTTGCTAATGCGCTTTAGCTGGTCGATCGTGTGTTTCACGTATCGTATGATGTTATCCATATAAAAGTTGTAGTTGTCTTCCAGTCGCCTGCAGCAGATGTAGTCGAGGAGCGAGGCGGGGAGGGCGGAGCCGTTGAAGTCCCCGTCGAAGTTCTTCAGCTGTTCTTTTATGTACGGATCCTTGAAGAGGAAGTGCTGGTTGTATTGTAAAGAGAGGTTGGACGCTTGAATCTCGAGGTCACCCAGTTTTTGGCAAAGAGTGTTCTGGTACGAGGGCTGACTGCTTAACATATCAATTCTCTCCTTGTTGATGCTGAATACATTGTACAGGTCTTCAGTATTGTAAATTTCGCTGGTCTCCGAGTCGGAGTCCTGGTCGTCGTTGTATACGACGTTTTCTACGCGCTGGTTTGGTTTTCTGTTCAGGTTGTATCCTTCAGAGTTGGACATAAGTTTTGTGCCTAAATCGATATTTTCGTATAAAATTACCAAGTCTTGGGTAGACAACGTTTCACTTGCTGAAAAGTAAAGGTATAATTAAGCAACAATGTTCAAATCTGTTTTGTGTGCAATAAAAAGTATATACAGACAGCCACACATATCAATGTATACAAATCTGTCAACATTATTTGATCAATTCTGAATTGATTTTGGTCGAGTGAGTGAGGGTACCGGAGGCCCACCTGGTGGGAAGGGGATAAAAGGTTGGCAGCGCACTTGTAACTCCACTGGTGTTGCAGGTGTCCATGGGCGGCGGCAATTGCTTACCATCAGGTGATCCGCCTGCTCGTCTGCCACCTATCACATAAAAAAAAATCTCACCTTTATGTCAAACATGTTTGGTTCAATATCAACTGGGGAATTTGACAGATTGTGGTAACCTGATGTGTGGCTGTCTGTAACTATTCCAAGTATACTATTGGGGTGTCACGTACCATGTTCAAACGGATGATCCCTCGCCATGAGGTCGAACAGCTCGTTGGCGGTCTGGTACTCGTGCGAGTCGCTCGCCTGCCGACCCTCCGACTTGTCATCCTCCACTCGGCTTATCAGCATAATCACCACATAGATTTAGCCACTAATCATCAACAACAATGAGTCAAAATGTAAATACAATATAATACTACAAAAACACTTATGACAAAACCGTTTTTATTGTAAATTTTTCAGTCGTCATTTTCAAAATCGAATGAGGTATCAATGTCACTTGTTTTGAATTTCGAAGGTGAACATACTGTGACCTATTTTCTTTACACGGCCGAAGGAGTTTGTTATAATAAGTTAGTAAATTTTAGGATGGGTACTCATCGGCGAAAATATCATATGTGAGGCTCCACTGGCCGAATCCAACAAATAAATAAATAGAAAAAATTAAGTGAAAAGAAAAATTTTTTTTTATAAAATAGGGAGTTGCCTCCCTCCAAGTAGGTAGGTATATCACCTGAGGGTAAGTGATCACCGCCGCCATGGACATCAGCTACACCAGCCGGGCTAAGATTTTGTCGACACTCGTATTGCGTCGGCGCAAGTCGCTTCTCGCTCACCTGACCGAGTGATGAGCGGGATAGAATAATGCGCTCGCGCGAACGAGAGTCGACAACATTTTGTCGAGGTACGCATGTTAGGTCTACAGAACGAGTGCAGATGCGGCAAGGTGTAGGCTTGAATTAATGATTTACCATGGATGTGCGAGTGAAATTACACGCTTGGCTGACTAAGGCCATGGTTGGCGCAAAATGCCGCCAAAATCTACGCAATATGGAATAACTGTTTAATATTTCGAAAATAAAGAAAGATCAAGTGCAAATATAGATTTTATTAACATTAATTAATCATAAAATAACATTATGTCTTAAATAAATAATAAGTTAATTCAAGCACTTACATACACATTTATATTCGGGAATGTTACACATTTCAGATAGATTATTTTAATAATTAATAACGTTATTAATAAGTAAATCAGTCTTAAATATTAAGTATTACATAATGTAATTAAATTATTATAATTAAGTGCAATAATACTAAACAATAATACAAAGCTAAAATTTAGCCAAAAATTTTTAGAGTTCCTAACTCAAAGGTGAAGAACGGGTCTATTATTGATATATTATTATATATCTAACTGACTGTTTCCAAGCTATTACAAACAATATAATATTCTTTTGGTAGAACTCTGATACAAGGAACTTGATTATTTAGTCGTTATTTGCTTGATTAGTCTGTTGGTCTCAAGGCCGTATCTCATGAATCTCGTGGTAACTAGACAGTTAAATTTTTATACGTCGCTAATATGATGGGATTAGAATAAATCAGATTAGGGATCATCCATGTAGTTTAAAAAAAAATCTTGGCTTTAAAATTAAGCAGTCCAAATTATAATTAATATTGCCAAATAAATTAATAGCAAATAATCCACAGTGATCTACTCTACAAAACTGTATACGTTCGAGATCAAAATTATACTAACAACGCCAAATAAGACGAGTGGTATACTCGCGTGCGCATCCGCTCGTGTTTAGTTAAAGCGCGCAATTGTTTTATGCTATAAATGTTGCGATACACGCAATGCGATTAACGCACATCATTTCATATCAGGTAATACAAATTACAAACCATCGTTTTACGCGGTTGACGTAGCGGCAAGCGCAGCGTAAGACCCCTTGATCCCTTGATTGCATGCGTCTGACGCTGCGATTTCCGCATAAAACAACCGCGTGCTTTAGCGTTGGCTCCCATTCTTTAGTATTTTTTCTCGATGATGCGCGTCCTTCCGAGTACCGCAAAGTGATGCCGTGTGTAGCGGTCACGAGTTAGGCTACACTTAGACTACACAAGTTAGGCTACACGAGTAAGGCTACACCAGTTAGGCTACACTTAGGCTACAGGCGTGTGTAGATTGTAGCCTAGGGCGCGCGGAACAGGGACTCGAGCAGCTCGGGCTCCGACAGCTCCTTCTTGTACTGCTGCGCCAGCTCCTGGATGAGGTGGCGCCGCTTCACGTGCGGCGGCTGGTAGCTGCAACACGATTGCCTCACTCAGTAAATGGGTAACAACACACAAGTACCCTGGCAGTTTTTAAATCCTCAGAAACTGAGATCAGGATCCTCAAATTAAAAGTATTTTTCGAGTGGCTACTAGTACCTATTTGATAAATTTTAAGATTCTGACGCCATTTTCAGAGGAATATGGGTTACAGGACTGCCGAGGTTAGAAGTGACATCTCGTTGAGAATTACCCAATTAATAATAAAGTCATACAACTGATACATTGATTCCTTAGCCAGGACGCCGGCGGCTGCAGGCGCCGCCTCCCGCCAGGCGGCGGTATCAGTGACTCACATGTCGGTCTGCAGCCTCGCCCTCCTGGCCCGGTCCAGGGCGGCGCGGCGCAGGCAGTCGGGCAGGAGGCCTGGCGCCAGCTGCGCGCCGTCGGCCAGGACGCCGGCGGCTGCAGGCGCCGCCTCCCGCCAGGCGGCGGTATCAGTGACTCACATGTCGGTCTGCAGCCTCGCCCTCCTGGCCCGGTCCAGGGCGGCGCGGCGCAGGCAGTCGGGCAGGAGGCCTGGCGCCAGCTGCGCGCCGTCGGCCAGGACGCCGGCGGCTGCAGGCGCCGCCTCCCGCCAGGCGGCGGTATCAGTGACTCACATGTCGGTCTGCAGCCTCGCCCTCCTGGCCCGGTCCAGGGCGGCGCGGCGCAGGCAGTCGGGCAGGAGGCCTGGCGCCAGCTGCGCGCCGTCGGCCAGGACGCCGGCGGCTGCAGGCGCCGCCTCCCGCCAGGCGGCGGTATCAGTGACTCACATGTCGGTCTGCAGCCTCGCCCTCCTGGCCCGGTCCAGGGCGGCGCGGCGCAGGCAGTCGGGCAGGAGGCCTGGCGCCAGCTGCGCGCCGTCGGCCAGGACGCCGGCGGCTGCAGGCGCCGCCTCCCGCCAGGCGGCGGTATCAGTGACTCACATGTCGGTCTGCAGCCTCGCCCTCCTGGCCCGGTCCAGGGCGGCGCGGCGCAGGCAGTCGGGCAGGAGGCCTGGCGCCAGCTGCGCGCCGTCGGCCAGGACGCCGGCGGCTGCAGGCGCCGCCTCCCGCCAGGCGGCGGTATCAGTGACTCACATGTCGGTCTGCAGCCTCGCCCTCCTGGCCCGGTCCAGGGCGGCGCGGCGCAGGCAGTCGGGCAGGAGGCCTGGCGCCAGCTGCGCGCCGTCGGCCAGGACGCCGGCGGCTGCAGGCGCCGCCTCCCGCCAGGCGGCGGTATCAGTGACTCACATGTCGGTCTGCAGCCTCGCCCTCCTGGCCCGGTCCAGGGCGGCGCGGCGCAGGCAGTCGGGCAGGAGGCCTGGCGCCAGCTGCGCGCCGTCGGCCAGGACGCCGGCGGCTGCAGGCGCCGCCTCCCGCCAGGCGGCGGTATCAGTGACTCACATGTCGGTCTGCAGCCTCGCCCTCCTGGCCCGGTCCAGGGCGGCGCGGCGCAGGCAGTCGGGCAGGAGGCCTGGCGCCAGCTGCGCGCCGTCGGCCAGGACGCCGGCGGCTGCAGGCGCCGCCTCCCGCCAGGCGGCGGTATCAGTGACTCACATGTCGGTCTGCAGCCTCGCCCTCCTGGCCCGGTCCAGGGCGGCGCGGCGCAGGCAGTCGGGCAGGAGGCCTGGCGCCAGCTGCGCGCCGTCGGCCAGGACGCCGGCGGCTGCAGGCGCCGCCTCCCGCCAGGCGGCGGTATCAGTGACTCACATGTCGGTCTGCAGCCTCGCCCTCCTGGCCCGGTCCAGGGCGGCGCGGCGCAGGCAGTCGGGCAGGAGGCCTGGCGCCAGCTGCGCGCCGTCGGCCAGGACGCCGGCGGCGGCGAGCGGCGGCGGCACGCGCACCAGCAGGAGCCCGCTGCGTCGCTCCGACACGCACATCACGTAGGTCTCGTGCCGCCGCCACGGGAGGCCCGTCTCGCAGTAGCGGAGGAGGTCGTCTGGGGAGACCATGGAGACAAAGTATAGGCATAAACTTTCGCACACACGCACTTTCAAAGCGAAAAGTTCACTTAAACTTGAATGCCATAGTACAATACTCAATAACAAGTATTAAGGTCAATTACTAAATTTAAGTTACTTTTAAGTATATAATAGATTCATTGTTATTACAAAACCATCCATTATAGTGTAGGGCCATTGCTACACTACTTCTACGGTTCTATGTTCACTGACATATTACTACGAGAAAACAAATACCCTTTGAACTAGTAGAGGTAAACTTCCAATGCAGTTTAATTTTATTTTTTAATAAAAAAAACGTGCATTAGTTTTAACACTGCAAATGTAACATGAGTTACAATTGTATAACTAAATTAATTATTATCCATTCATAGTTGAAAACTAAATAACATTTTTAGTCCAGATTCCTTGATACACCAACAGCATATATAACTTGGTAATCCCATACAAATATATGAGATTACCAAGTTACATTTGCTATTCCTCTCCGCCATTTTTTCTCCAAGATTGCTTTTCGTATAAAATGGTATCTTTTAAATCGACAGGCTAAATAGACATGCAGTAGCCGCCCAAACCATTTATAGCACTATAATATCCTTCCACACACATGACTAGAGACAGCAAAATATAAATATTACCAAAAAAATTATAGCATTAAAAAGTCAATAAGCAAAATTACAAACTCACCGATGGGTAAATTTAGATGGTCCTCGAAATCATCCAACCAGACGATAAGTATCTTTGGTGTGAAATCTCTGTTCCGTCTTCCGCTACCTGAAAATAAATGAATGAAGAATGAATACTTTACGCACATACAGGCTACGGTACTGGAAGTACAGAAAGAAGAAGTTCAAGTATTCAGTCTTTTCTATAAATTTAAATCAAATTATTCGTATAATTTATTAATAGGATATTTGACTAAACTCGATATAGTAAAAAATATTGATACTTTATCAAAATATTGGTAAATAAGGACCAATAGCCAAGTTGGTGGTAAAAACCAACTATTATTATAAAACCATTTTACTTAAACGAAACATTTGATATAACTACCAAACAAAATTTACTAGACCCGCATACAAACTACTGACGTGTGACGTCACTCTTCAGTATCTAGTTGGAAAGAGCGTTTTTTGGGGACTGCCTCAAAATTAGTGCTCTTAAAGCTTGTGATATTTCAGGTGATTCAAATGAGAATCAAGTCCATTCTTTTCAACGATGTTTCTTAAATAGAGGGGTCTTTTGATTCAACCACATAAAAAATTTTGAAATTCCCTATTGTCATACTTCGAGATCAAATTTTGTTAAGGCGGCCGGCCGCTATCTTTCCATGGTCCTTCCCGCCTTCTAAGATAAGAATCCATACTAATATTATAAATGCGAAAGTAACTCTGTCTGTCTGTTACTCTTTCACGCCAAAACTACTCAACGGATTTAAATGAAATTTGGTATACAGATAATCTAGACCCTGAGAAAGAACATAGGCTATTATTGCGAAAAGGGGGTTGTAAGGGGTTAAAAGGAGGGTAAAAAGTTACTTTTCCACGCGGACGAAGTCGCGGGCGGCCGCTAGTTAAAAATAAATGTGTGTCATCATACCCGTGAGCGGCGCGGAGGCGTTGGCCTTGTCCAGCTCCAGCGACAGCGCGCGCGCCTTGTCGCCCAGCGCCGGCCCGCGCTCCGACTCCGACAGCGAGCGCGTCGCGCCCGCGCCTGATGTACCCGTGCCCGTCGCGCCGGACACGTCCCAGCAGGAGCCTGCTGCTGTCGCCCCGCTCCTGGACCACAACAACGACGAATTGGGTATTTGACTAATCTCGATATACCTAGTAAAAAATATTGATACTTTATCAAAATATTGGTAAATAAGAACCAATAGCCAAAATTTTCAGTTAAAAATATAACGTCTAGCTGGTTTTGTGAGCATTCCGAGTTACATGGGCAAGTCCATTTTCAAAGTATAAAAGTATAAAAATATATTGTATTATTTAACTACCCATACATTTTACACCAACTATTATTATAAAACCATTTACTTAAACGAAACGACTTAAATATAGCTACCAAACAAAATTTGCTAGACGCGCATACAACATACTGACGTGTGACGTCACTCTTCAATAGCCATTTGTATAGAGCGTTTTTGGGCTTGCTCAAAATTTGTGCTCTTAAAGCTGTGATATTTCAGGTAATTCAAATGAGAATCAAGTCATTCTTTCAACGATGTTTCTTAAATAGAGGGGTCTTTTGATTAAACACATAAAAAAAATTACAAATACCCTAATGTCATACTTCGAGATCAAATTTTGTTAAGGCGGCCGGCCGCTATCTTTCCATGGTCCTTCCCGCCTTCTAAGATAAGAATCCATACTAATATTATAAATGCGAAAGTAACTCTGTCTGTCTGTCTGTTACTCTTTCACGCCAAAACTACTCAACGGATTTAAATGAAATTTTGTATACAGATAATCTAGAGTTAGACCCTGAGAAAGAACATAGGCTATTATTGCGAAAAGGGGTTGTAAGGGGTTGTGTCGGGTGTAAATCCAACAAAGTAAAGATTGGTAGAAATGGTAAAATAGTTATATTGGTAAAGTAAATGGTAATGGTAAATGGTTGGTATGAGTGCACGCGGCGAGTTTGGTGTCGATCGTGAACTAACTCTACGTGGTAAAGTAAACGACACACTGTAATTTGGGTCAGCGTGATCTGCTGACTGCGCGCGCGCCCCGACTTGACCACTGTACTTCGTACAGGTTGAAAGGGGGGTAAAAAGTTACTTTTCCACGCGAAGTCGCGGGCGGCCGCTAGTTAAAAATAAATGTGGTGTCATCATACCCGTGAGCGGCGCGGAGGCGTTGGCCTTGTCCAGCTCCAGCGACAGCGCGCGCGCCTTGTCGCCCAGCGCCGGCCCGCGCTCCGACTCCGACAGCGAGCGCGTCGCGCCCGCGCCTGGTGTACCCGTCGCACCCGTCGCGCCGGACACGTCCCAGCAGGAGCCTGCTGCTGTCGCCCCGCTCCTGGACCACAACAACGACGAATTATTTAAGTACTGTCAGCCACACACACAAACACATCAGGCTACCACAACCTGTGAAACTTCCTCAATAGCCCCCATTTCACATTTAGGTTGAATATCAATGGGAGCTACCGCGTGTAAAAAATCCACTAGATAGCGTACTTGAGTGAGGTCCATCTACACGGTGATTGGTTATTTTTGATGTGAGATGTCAATATGTCATTAAACAACCAATGTGTCCGAAGTTGGACCTTAGTTCTCACGTACGCCATTTAGCGGATTTTTCACACGCGGTGCCCCATTGATATTCAACCTAATATGTATGACAGTAAGATGAGAGTCATTTGAATAAATTTAACAATTTTGTATACTTTGATGTGTGGCTGTACACCTCAACGTTTCAGTACCTACATTAAAAAATAATAACAACTGTAGGACCTCGTTAATCCAGAGAGGTAAAAACAGGACCCCTTGAAAAAGAAAAATCGAAAACGTTCCAATTTAAATACAGGGTGTATCTGTAAACTTTTAAGCACGTCTTCTACCATCCATTTTGAACAACATTTGTCCTACCACTTCTATAAATTCGACTAAAAAACTAGTTTAAAAAATGTGACTTTTTTATATTGGCTCAGTAAATTGGCTCACCTCAGCCTGACGATAAGCAAGAGGAGAGCCCACGTTGCAGTTACAACGGACGCGATGGCACGGCATCACATCCGATGACTGTCATGTAACTTCAAATTTAAGAAACACAGTTCCCCACTTACCTGGTGGATGACTGGCAGCAACCATCGACGTCATTGTTCTCGTCGTCCAATTCGTGTCCCGAAGGGACTACGAACGCGATTTCGTTAGTAGAATCGGCCCAGTAAAGAACCTATAACAGAAAATAAACCGGTCTGTTGTAAGACTTACTAACAACATTAATCGACGTGATGCTAAAAAAATGCGTGGCGATTTGTGCTACTTCAATAGATGTCTAGATACCGACGGTTACTACAACTTAACACTTTTTTTTTATTTTGAAAAACCCGTGAATGCGTCTATTTGTAATATAAACAAAAAGTAACAGCGCTTATTAAAAAACTTTATTTAGACACCGTAAAATTTTAGTCGTTTTAAGGTCGAAGTCCTCAAAATATGAATATAGCTTTTTTTAGCATGTTAGATCATCAAAATAAGCAAAATCAGCTGTTCCATACAAAAATAAATAATATTCACCAGGCAATAATGTTTGGATAAAGGGGTTTTGTCCGTATTACTTATGATTTTTCGGGATTAAAACGCCTAAAATCTACGGTGTATATTATGTTATAGTTAAAACTAGTTATTAGGACGCGTTTTTCCTAGTTGGAACTAGTTAATGTAAATAATGCTTTTTAACACTAGAATTCACTATTGACGTCTGAATCGAATATCAGTTAAAACTAGTTTCTACGAGACAAAACTCGTTTAAACCAAAGCGAGTCAGTTAAAACTGTTCCGATCGAGTTAGAGTTCATACTTTATTCTGATTGGCTGCGAGGCATCACCTTAAGGCGTGCGTCACTTAGTTTTATTTAAAAAAACTAAGGTTTGTAAAGGCTAGGGTATTTTTTTATGTTCATATTAAGTATGGCAAAAGCAGGTGGCAGCTAGCACTAACCTGTTCCCGGCCGTCGTAGATGCAGGGCGCCACCTCCTCCTCTCGTAGTAGGCGGCGCGGGCGGCTGCGGCGGGTGCGCGTCGTAGCTGCTGCGCGCGCGCCCCGCCCAGCCGCCGTGCCCGCGCACGCGCACCGCCGTGCCTAGCCTGGGACACACATCACACAGTTTGTAACAAAAAACGCCTTTAAAACCTTGTAGGGGTGTTATATAGATGACGTAGTCCCAGGAAATAATAAATATTTTCTATTTAATTGGATTTTATTATAATTATAACTAGCTCGCTCGCGTACATCGGAAAAAGGAATCAATCACTGCTCTAGCCCCGGGCTGGAAAAACCGGTTTTTAATTAACCAGGTTAATATCGATCTCAAACAGGTTTTTTCGTAAGTGTTCGTTCGGAGCGGAACCGATTCGCGAGCATATTGCTTCTGGATAAACCGGTTAATTCCACGAGGCGCGTGATAGTGCAGCGATATATTTTGTCTCTTTTTATCGCGCGAGCGATGGACGCGATGGCGAAGAGATCGCAACTCTTTCCCTTACAATCGTTGTTTTTCATTTAAAGGGCGGAGCGAGCGAAATCATTTTGGTTTAACCAGGTTTTGGGAGCGAAATCAAAACCTAAACGGTCTAAGAGCTTAACCAGAAATAATACCGGTTTCAACGAGTGGAATCGAAATCAAAACGCTCTTTTCAAAATGTATTAAGCTGCGCGAAACCTGGTTGCGAATTTTAACCAGGTATTCCAGCCTTGGAACTAGATGGCGCTGTAAACAAGTTTTACGCTGTTTTACAAGGGGCTACAAAAGGAAATGTGAGATAGATGACCCATTGTGTGACGGTCATTGTTGGCGCGCGAGCGGTCGAATCTGTGACCCTCAGCTTACATCGCATCAGCCAACGCGCAGCGGGGACTGCGGGAGGCGTGCGGGGACGCGCGGCGCCTACGCATCGGCTACAGCCTAACACTCTGCGATCCGACGACCTAGGCAGACACAGCGAGCGTTTATATCATGGAGAATGTTATGAGGAATTGTTCAGATTGATTCCTGCCGTTTTATTTCGTCACCGTTCTACTCGACAACAGTTACATCTCCATCATTTACCACCTAGCGTCATCTATCGGTACAGTTTGTCTGTAAATAAACGTATCCTTTGACTTAGTGATACCCGGCGCAGCATCCGCACGAAGCCCGGCGGCACGGTTGGCAGCTGGCCACGTTGGCCAGTCATCTCCCGCGCGGAGGCCTGTCCCCCGCGAGGCAGGACACATGCTAGAAGACTCATGACATAGTGCACAGACCCGCGCAGCATCCGAACGAAGCCCGGCGGCACGGTGGTGCAGCTGGCCACGTTGGCCAGTATCTCCCGCGCGGAGGCCTGTCCCCCCGCGAGGCAGGACACATGCTAGACATCATGACATAGTTGCACAGACCCGCGGCAGCATCCGCACGAAGCCCGGCGGCACGGTGTGGCAGCTGGCCACGTTGGCCAGTATCTCCCGCGCGGAGGCCTGTCCCCCGCGAGGCAGGACACATGCTAGACATCATGGACATAGTGCACAGACCCGCGCAGCATCCGCACGAAGCCCGGCGGCACGGTGTGGCAGCTGGCCACGTTGGCCAGTATCTCCCGCGCGGAGGCCTGTCCCCCGCGAGGCAGGAACATGCTAGACATCATGACATAGTGCACAGACCCGCGCAGCATCCGCACGAAGCCCGGCGGCACGGTGTGGCAGCTGGCCACGTTGGCCAGTATCTCCCGCGCGGAGGCCTGTCCCCCGCGAGGCAGGACACATGCTAGACATCATGACATAGTGCACAGACCCGCGCAGCATCCGCACGAAGCCCGGCGGCACGGTGTGGCAGCTGGCCACGTTGGCCAGTATCTCCCGCGCGGAGGCCTGTCCCCCCGCGAGGCAGGGACACATGCTAGACATCATGACATAGTGCACAGACCCGCGCAGCATCCGCACGAAGCCCGGCGGCACGGTGTGGCAGCTGGCCACGTTGGCCAGTATCTCCCGCGCGGAGGCCTGTCCCCGCGAGGCAGGACACATGCTAGACATCATGACATAGTGCACAGACCCGCGCAGCATCCGCACGAAGCCCGGCGGCACGGTGTGGCAGCTGGCCACGTTGGCCAGTATCTCCCGCGCGGAGGCCTGTCCCCCGCGAGGCAGGACACATGCTAGACATCATGACATAGTGCACAGACCCGCGCAGCATCCGCACGAAAGCCCGGCGGCACGGTGTGGCAGCTGGCCACGTTGGCCAGTATCTCCCGCGCGGAGGGCCTGTCCCCCGCGAGGCAGGACACATGCTAGACATCATGACATAGTGCACAGACCCGCGCAGCATCCGCACGAAGCCCGGCGGCACGGTGTGGCAGCTGGCCACGTTGGCCAGTATCTCCCCGCTCGGAGGCCTGTCCCCCGCGAGGCAGGACACATGCTAGACATCATGACATAGTGCACAGACCCGCGCAGCATCCGCACGAAGACCCGGCGGCACGGTGTGGCAGCTGGCCACGTTGGCCAGTATCTCCCGCGCGGAGGCCTGTCCCCCGCGAGGCAGGACACATGCTAGACATCATGACATAGTGCACAGACCCGCGCAGCATCCGCACGAAGCCCGGCGGCACGGTGTGGCAGCTGGCCACGTTGGCCAGTATCTCCCGCGGAGGCCTGTCCCCCGCGAGGCAGGACACATGCTAGACATCATGACATAGTGCACAGACCCCGCAGCATCCGCACGAAGCCCGGCGGCACGGTGTGGCAGCTGGCCACGTTGGCCAGTATCTCCCGCGGAGGCCTGTCCCCCGCGAGGCAGGACACATGCTAGACATCATGACATAGTGCACAGACCCCGCAGCATCCGCACGAAGCCCGGCGGCACGGTGTGGCAGCTGGCCACGTTGGCCAGTATCTCCGCGCGGAGGCCTGTCCCCCGCGAGGCAGGACACATGCTAGACATCATGACATAGTGCACAGACCCGCGCAGCATCCGCACGAAGCCGGCGGCACGGTGTGGCAGCTGGCCACGTTGGCCAGTATCTCCCGCGCGGAGGCCTGTCCCCCGCGGCGCAGGAACACATGCTAGACATCATGACATAGTGCACAGACCCGCGCAGCATCCGCACGAAGCCCGGCGGCACGGTGTGGCAGCTGGCCACGTTGGCCAGTATCTCCCGCGCGGAGGCCTGTCCCCCGCGGGCAGCAGAACACGTGCACGGTGAGCGGGGGCGCGCGAGCCGCACGCGTCCACGCGGCGCAGCGCCGCCTCGAACCCGGGGGCCGAGTCGTCCAGCGCCACCAGCCGCGGGGGGCCGCCCTGGGGGACACCGAGTACAGTTATTACCAGAGATCGAATTAGGTGGTGATATTGAGGGCCACCGTCTAGAAACATTAGTATGGCTACGCTTGCGGGATTGCGAGATTTCAGATTTGGATAAGTGTAAAATAACATAGCACGGACTTGGCGATTGCGAGTTTGATGTATTGCAGTTGCGAATATGACAATTTGAGATGTGACTAATTTACGAATATGACATTATGCGAATTTGACCATTTTCATAATTTTATAATTAAATTAGCAAAGGGCGACCATCGAATGACGATCTGCAAAAGTTAGATTGTAGAAACTGAGACTGAAAGACAATACTGGCTTACCTTTTTGTCACCACCAATATTGAGGTAACCGAAATGTGCTAAGAACAGTCTCGCCGTCTGGAACTCTGTTACAGGTTCAGGAGGAACATATTCTTCAGGGACCTGAAACGAAGACAAAAACTCAATTTTATTCCAATACGTTAAAATGCACATAATGAATCTACCAATATTAATTGATGCCGCTTATGCCATAGGGCATGGTAGCCCCACATGTGAAATCTGTCAGTTACGTTTAGTCTCGTTTATATCAAGTATTCGAACTCAGTTATAGTTCGTGCCAGTTAAACTTGCAATAAAGGTCATTCACCCCACTTGCCACTTGTACCAAGAAGTCGTCAAAAGTCGCGATACAGATCGCTTTCCATACTAAACTGTCGATAAAATTACATTTGCCGGGTTTCATAGTCCTTGACGTGCGAAGTTCAAATTCAAAAATAGGTCTCGAACTTTGACGTTTGGTATTATGAAACGGCAAATGTAATTTTATCGACAGTTTAGTATGGGAAGCGATCTGTATCGCAAATTTTGACGACTACTTGGTACAAGTAGGGTGAATGACTTTTATTGCAAGTTTATTTGGCACGAACTATAAAGGTCATTCACCCCACTTGCCACTTGTACCAAGAAGTCGTCAAAAGTCGCGATACAGATCGCTTTCCATACTAAACTGTCGATAAAATTACATTTGCCGGGTTTCATAGTCCTTGACGTGCGAAGTTCAAATTCAAAAATAGGTCTTGAACTTTAACGTTTGGTATTATGAAACACGGTAAATTTATCGACAGTTTAGTATGGGAAGCGATCTGTATCGCAAATTTTGACGACTACTTGGTACAAGTGGGGTGAATGACTTTTATTGCAAGTTTATTTGGCACGAACTATAGTTCCCCAAAAATCCGTTATCAAGAATTTCTTGACGCATTATAGCAGTGACAGCGGAACCTTCTCTAAGCTTATTTACGAAGATTTCTGCAGAGAGAGCTGTCTGTAATACCTAGATCAAAACCATGTCCCGTAGGCACTCGTCACTAAGCGGCGAATTCGCCTATTAAGATTAATAGGCGTAGAGAGTGGAGTGTTCGTTATGGAGTTGACTCAAGGTCACATAAATTACACTCGGCGTCAAAAAAATCGCACATCTGCGTAGTTTTCATACTAACGCGCTCATATCACGGCTTCGTATATAAGAAAGTAAAACATTTGATTGCAATATTTTTTACGTAACATGGTTTTTATATGCTCGTCTGTTAATCATGCTTCTTAATTAGTCGTGAAAACTTCCTGATTTTCCCAAAAACATAAAAAAGTAAATCAATGTTCTTGTCCCATACAATGTTCTATGAAGCTGAAAAACTGATTTACTTTTTAATTTTTTTGGACGAATCAAGTAAATTCCATGGATGATGAAATGTTGGATTAAAGACGAGCATATATTGGTAATGTTACCTTAAAAATATGTAATAAAATGTTTTACTTTTTAATATACGAAGCTGTGATATGAGCGCGTTAGTATGAAAACTACGCAGATGTGCGATTTTTTTGCTGCCGAGAGTAGAATGTCACTTGCCACATTGTCCTCGCTCTCCGTGACCCGCTTCTCGATGGCGGCCTGCTGCTCCAGCAGCTTGAACAGCGTCGGCGCCTCCGGGTCGTTCAGCTGCCGCAGCACCGACTCCAGGCTCGGGAATGCACTGTCACTGTAAACAAAAAACATGTGTAGAAGTGTGTTGGACTCATTTCGGGCCGCTGAGCCAGTGGAGTAAGTAACTAAGTGTGCTGGTGTAGATGTAGAGGTCTTGGGGGCGTAAATAAGTTCGAAGGCACGGTTTGGTATGAAAGCAATCCTAACTAATATTATAAATGCGAAAGTAACTCTGTCTGTCAAATACTCTTTCACGCCAAAAGTACTGAACGGATTTGAACGATATTTGGTATACAGATGGTCTAGACCCTGAGAAAGAACATAGGCTACTTTTTATTGCAAAAAAGAGGCTGCAATTGGTTAAAAGGGGAGGTGAAAATAGGCGCAGGCGGCTCCGCCCCGCGTGCAGTGTGTGTGTGTGTGTGTCACTCACAGCGGCGGTGGGCGGCGCGTGGTGCAGGGGGCGGCAGACGTGGCGGCGCGGGCGGGGCGCGGGCAGCATGTCCACGGGGCGGGGCGCAGGCGGCTCCGCCCCGCGTGCAGTGTGTGTGTGTGTGTGTCACTCACAGCGCGGTGGGCGGCGCGTGGTGCAGGGGGCGGCAGACGGGCGGCGCGGGGCGGGGCGCGGGCAGCATGTCCACGGGGCGGGCGCAGGCGGCTCCGCCCCGCGTGCAGTGTGTGTGTGTGTGTGTCACTCACAGCGCGGTGGGCGGCGCGTGGTGCAGGGGGCGGCAGACGGGCGGCGCGGGGCGGGGCGCGGGCAGCATGTCCACGGGGCGGGCGCAGGCGGCTCCGCCCCCGCGCGTGGCGCAGCGGGCGGCCCCGCGGCTGCTCAGCGACCATGCGAAACGGCCCCAGCCGCAACGGATAATCACTGGACACAAAAATTACGAATGCTGATGATTTATCATTCCATACCTAAAACATCTTGTTAGCGAAAGAATATCTGGATAACACAGATCCGCTATAGACTAGAGCAACAAGCAAATGGTCGCCTGTTGTAGTAATCATCACTGCCCATTACTGCTCATCGTCTGCGAGATCAGGTTTCAGGTTAGTTTGTCGGTCAGTGACTCACCCACGAGCGTGGGCTGCGGCTCCTGGCTGTTGGCCAGCGGCTCCTCCAGCAGCGACAGCAGCACGGGCCGGCCTCGCCACCTGTCGGTCAGTGGACTCACCCACGGACGTGGGCTGCGGTCTCCTGGCTTGTTGGCCAGCGGCTCCTCCAGCAGCGACAGCAGCACGGGCCGGCCTCGCCACCTGTCGGTCAGTGACTCACCCACGAGCGTGGGCTGCGGCTCCTGGCTGTTGGCCAGCGGCTCCTCCAGCAGCGACAGCAGCACGGGCCGGCCTCGCCACCTGTCGGTCAGTGACTCACCCACGAGCGTGGGCTGCGGCTCCTGGCTGTTGGCCAGCGGCTCCTCCAGCAGCGACAGCAGCACGGGCCGGCCTCGCCACCTGTCGGTCAGTGACTCACCCACGAGCGTGGGCTGCGGCTCCTGGCTGTTGGCCAGCGGCTCCTCCAGCAGCGACAGCAGCACGGGCCGGCCTCGCCACCTGTCGGTCAGTGACTCACCCACGAGCGTGGGCTGCGGCTCCTGGCTGTTGGCCAGCGGCTCCTCGAGCAGCGACAGCAGCACGGCGCCGTCGGCCACGAAGTGTCGCAGGCGGCCGTGGCCCAGCGCGCGCAGCCAGCGCTCGTCCAGCCGGCACCAGCGCCCGCCGCCCGGCCCAGTCTCGCCCACCTGTACCGATGATTTCAAGTTAACTACACTATCAGCCTATATGGTGTATTTTTGAACATTTACTTCCCTTCAACCACGGTCTTCTACCAATTATTCCGAACAACATTTGTTCTGCCCCTGCTAAGGACTTAGATTCATCGATAAAATCGCTATATACATAATTCCATACTGAAAGCATTTGAAAAAGTGAGTGCAGAAAATGGAGTCCTCTTTACATTACAAACCTGATCTAGTATGAGCATGAGCAACGACTCGGCTGCATCCCGCACTCTCATCGAAACTGGTTTCAGTTCCTTTTCATCCTTCATCTTAGGCGGCTCACCAGGCTTACCTATAAACAAAAATACCAATAAATAAAAACTAACATTTCAATTATTGCACAATAAGTAGAAACATAATTCGCGAAGTACAGTAAAACAGGGGTGCCTAGAAGTTCTTCCCTAGAGGCTTAAGAAAAAAACCAAATCGTACAGACAGGCTGTCGTGTAGAGCAGAGCGCCGGGCAGAGCCAGGCGGCGAGGCAGTGGCAGGCGGCGAGTGCGCGGACACACAGACAGTTACCCTGACTCTTGGCGCCGGAGATGCCCAGCTCCACGACCTCCATGAGCGTGGCGAGGCAGTCGCTGTCGTCGAGCAGCGCCGGGCAGAGCCAGGCGGCGAGGCAGTGGCAGGCGGCGAGTGCGTGGACACACAGACAGTTACCCTGACTCTTGGCGCCGGAGATGCCCAGCTCCACGACCTCCATGAGCGTGGCGAGGCAGTCGCTGTCGTCGAGCAGCGCCGGGCAGAGCCAGGCGGCGAGGCAGTGGCAGGCGGCGAGTGCGTGGACACACAGACAGTTACCCTGACTCTTGGCGCCGGAGATGCCCAGCTCCACGACCTCCATGAGCGTGGCGAGGCAGTCGCTGTCGTCGAGCAGCGCCGGGCAGAGCCAGGCGGCGAGGCAGTGGTAGGCGGCGACGACGCAGGAGTGCAGGTCGCGCGAGTGCGCCTGCGGCGGCCGGCTGCACTGCACCACGATGTAGTCGCAGATCCAGCGCACGGCGCGCTTGCGCTCGATCGCTTCTACAAACCAAATCTAACTTCAATAAATGCTATTCGACGAAAGTAAGGTAAGGCTAGTCCAGACGAGTTGTGCGTTTGGCAAGCGATTTGTAGTTCATTCATGTATGTTTTCTTGTTCTTGTTCAAAAGTTACTTGTTAAAGAGCAAAGAGAAGAGAACCACGCTCTCCTCGCTCCGTGGGAGGGCATGATGAGGCCGGCTCGACCGAAGTAATACCACGGCCTCAAAGAAGACCGAGTGAGGGCACCGGAAGCCTAATTGGGGGGAAAGGTGGTTACAGGTTGACAACACACTTGCGACACTACTGGTGTTCAAGGTCAAAGAGTTTGGCCAGCCGACACATTCTACGCTGAACTACAAATCGCATGTAACACGCGCGATTTACTCACGTTTTTAGATTTTTTCTTATAAAATTAATAAGCCACAGTAGTAGCTCGTAACACATAATTCAAAATTTCAAATAATTCTATGAATCTATAATGACTACCTGTAAAACACAAACTTACCAATAATAAACTCTAGAACGCATGTAAATAAAACAGACAGCATCAGATCTAATGATCATGTAGTATGAATCTAACGTAAAAAAAAAACAATCAATGAATAAATGAGGGACGCCTGGTCAAACTTTAACGACATATTAGTTGTTTCATAACATAACTTCATAATTTTGACATGATACATAAAAATGTAACCAATCCACTCACTGGACCAACTACGTAACGCCATTTAGCGGATTTTTCATTTGCAAAACCGTCATTGATTGAAGTTGAACGTCACGGCTACGTTACTACATCTCAATGATTTTTCATACGCAATACCTTCATTGAAATAAAATATTTTCTTACCTGGTTTAGCAGAGTGGAGCTTGGCGAGCCCTGAGAGCAGTTCCAACGCAGCCAGGGACACTTGCAAGTCTCCCTTCCACGAGGAGATGAGGCGGTGGCAGACCAGGTACGTCGCGCGGACCACTAGTGCTGCACCCTACGTTTGTGATGGATTATCAACCTTTTGCCACGTCTGATAAGGTACATTTTACCCAAAGACTCAAACATTGTTGTCTAAGTCATGAACTTGAAACTTAGAAAGAGATAGCATGATGTTTAAGCAGTTTACAAAGTTAACAATGTTTGAGAATTCATAGGTATAAAGTATTCGGCTTAGTTGGAAATTTGCTTGATAGAACGGTAAACTAATTTAATAGGGACATACATATTGATATCTTCTTTATTACACTAGCAAAACTGTATCTATTTATACAACACAATCATATTTAGCTCTATTTTTATACGGTGCTAGATCAACACTAATTTCAATTCAATCTATACAGGTTTAGCTCTTCTATTAATAGTAATATTTAAAAATATTTAAAAACTATTAATATTTCTAAACATTTGTGTTTGTTAAACGAATTCAAAAATATAGAAGTACCTAGTACAGTTTACTAGATTTACTGCGCTGGTAACCTTATTAGCTGACATACTTACAATAAAACTAGAAGTTTTTCTAGAATTAAAACATTAACAGAAACTATGAACAATGAGATCACTCAACATACGAAGCAAGCAATACAGCAAATAAGAATATTTAGCGAACACACTGCAAGATAATACTAACTTGCCATGTATTCTAAGGGGTGGCATTGGATCCGGCTCGAAGGACCAACTTGAATAAAATAGGTCCTTTGCGCCGGATAAATGGGGGAAAACTAATGTGTTTTAATGTTTCTAATATCTAGACTTTTTCTAGCTTTATTATAGACCTCTTTTTATGCCAATGCCACCCCACCTGTGTTAGCAAACAAAACAAAATGTTACCGAAAACAGGCGAGGATGGGTCTAGCTCCCTAACGTCAGCGGCGAAGTCGTCGAGCGAGGAGTGGCCCTCCGCGCTGCCCGTCGCGCTGCCGCTATCCGAACGCGCTAAAACACCCCCCAAACGTCACAGCCCGTTCCAAACCATCCCTCATCACAAGGTCACATTGTCGAAGATAGACTAATAAAACGTATCGCCCTCATTACAAGGTCACATCAAACCATAGATACTGCTTTGTCAGTGTGGGCGGTAACACCATCTTGTGGTGTTTAAACCCCGGAGGGAGCAATTAGGAGCCCGAAAAAATTAGGGGTTGTAAAAACCATAGATTCACAAAGAGGGTGGCAGACGAAATACGTTTGACAACTTCCCTCCTCATTTGAGTACTTAATGTAGTGTTCCTAATTACTACAAGACTCCCCTTCTATTCCTTTCCCTGAACTGTATATTCAGCATTAAATGATGACCATAAAAATCTTACGATTGGTTATTTACCTCATCATTCCGTCATGCTTACAACTGGAAGTTATTAAGGAATATTAAACCATGTATTTCTGATCAAAATCTCTCAAGCTGTTATTCACATTTATAGGGGATGGCAAAATAAATTGTAGCGTGTGGCAGTGTATGGTTACTGTGTGACTGCGTGAAGTACAGAACCTCGTGATAAAGCGAACTAGGGGCTCGTGGTTGTATGACGCTTTGGTAAGCAGTGCTTGCGCCGTGTTTCGTCGAGTGAGTGAGGGTACCGGAGGCCCAACTGGGTGGAAAGAGGGCTAAAGTTTGGCAGCGCACCTGTGACTCTACTGGTGTTGCAGGTGTTTATGGGAGGCGGCAATCGCTTACCATCAGGTGATCCGTCTGCGCGTCTGCCAACGATCACATAAAAAAATGGCCGAATTATGAGCGGTTAGTTAAATGTCCGAATCATCAGCCATTTATTATAGACGAACCTAGGGTCTTCTTAATGTGTAAGTGCCGATGTATTTAAGCCTATGCAAATAAAGAATATGTTGATTTGATTTGTGTATTTCTTGAAAAGTGACATTCAAATAATGAGTTGTGATATTGTAAACAAATGTGACTTGTGATAAAAAAACATGTTTCAAAACTGTATTATTTCACAATAAGTTATTCTATGTACAATTATTATTTAATAATTTTTCAACAGAAAAATAAAGGTGTACTTAATCTTTCAACAAACTTAGATTTTTTCCATTCATCCATAAATTACGTCACACAAATTTCATGGCTTTTTTACCCCTCCTTCCTACTAATATAATGAACGACAACCATCCTTATGTCACACTAATTCACACTTTATGAACTTCCCCTTATTGTGTGACGTAATATACGGATGGGTTTAGTCAACCTCATTACAAATCGCGATTTGAAGTAATTACTTTTCATAAATAGGCATCCGAATTCTCTAAACTCTGATTTTTAATCATATGGAGTAAACTGACAGATGCAAATGTCAAGTTTCTATACATTTTGACAATTTGCATCTGTCAAATTGAGTGATAATGTATGAGGATGACACATTGACATCTGTCAGTTTACTTCACATGATTAAAAATCTGAGATAATGGGGGCTATCGCGTCTGGAAACTGCGTTAGATGGCGTTACGTGTAGACTGAGGTCCAACTTCAACGCCATTGGTCGTTTAGTGACATTTTGCATCTCACATCAAAAATAACCTATGACCGTGTAGTTGGACCTCAATCTACACGTACACCATCTAACGGATTTACACAGGGATACGTTTAATTATTACGTAAGCATTGATGGGGGGGTCTTGGCTTTGCTTACTTTTGATAAATTCAGGAAGTAAAAGTATTATTTATCGACCATTTTTGCTGACAAGGGGGGAAGGGGGTAAATTTCCCAAAAAATCTGCTTACGTAATACTTGAATGGTCCCACACGCGGTAGCCCCCATTAACAAGTGTGATTAGACTAACTAAACCGTATAGTCTGCGGCATTAGACTAACTAAACCGTATAGTCTGTTTGTTGCCTTGCAGAAACCAATTTTAATAGAAAGTCCTCCTTTTTACAAGTGCGCAAAATAACGGTCATCGCTATTCTTTCATGCCGTCAGACTTACCTTTATAGTCCGTATTGTGGGACATCGTAGACCCGGGCGGGGCAGAGTGGGCTCGTTGTGGAGTGTGGGCGTTGTGTCGCACGCACAGGTACAGCGCGCTGAGCAGCGGCACGCACAGCGCGTCGGCCGCCTCGGCCTGCACGCCCGCCACGCAGATGAGAGACAGCTTGCCGCGCGCCAGCTCGCCTAGAGTCATGCCCGCGCTGGAACGTGCACAACCTTAGAGAAACTATCAAATAGAGTGGCTAAGCGCGTATCACCGTAAGGGACAGATATCTATATCATCATCATCATCAGCAACCCACGCTCCTCCACAGCTGGACATAGGTCTCCCCTAATGCACGCCACCGCTCCCGATTTTCGGCCACTATCATCCAGCTCACTCCAGCCAGCCTTCGAATCATCCCATCTTGTAGCAGGGCGTCCAACACTACGTTTACCGAGTCGCGGTCTCCACTCAAGGACTTTATGGCTCCAACGGTTGTCAGCTCTGCGGCTAATGTGACCAGCCCACTGCCACTGCCTACCGAAAACAACACTATCTCGTATAAATATTAATATTTTATAAATTAAGTGATGAGGTGCGTATAAGAATAAAGGTATAATTCCGATTCAGACTGCATCGGCAAACTGCGACCACAGGGTTGAATGCAATTCTTGTTATTTATCTTTCAAATACTTACTATTTTCCTTTCTTGATTCAAACGAACTTGTGTCTTTAAATAGTTGAGTGATTATAAAAAAAACTCACTACTCGTTACAGCCAGGGAACTCCGGTACCGCCAGCCCCTTGTAATGGTAGGGGAAGGCGACCAGAGACAGCAGAGCGCTGATGGCGGCCTTGCGCAGCTCTCTCTTGTCTATACTCCCGCACTCGAGCTTGGGCTCGCGCTCCGAAAGGATACGTTCCAACGCCGTGATGAAGTCTGGTACTAGGACTAGTACCCCATCCAAGTCCAATCTGGAAATAATAGGATATTGTGTTATGTAATGATGACTCTAGTATGAATTTATTGCACAAAAGAATAAAAACAATAACTGAAACATTTTGCTATGTTTTAGGGTGAACAGATCTCTCGTATGTTTTTAAGCTAAGTCCCCTACACTGGCAATATACGAGTATACTCTAGTAAGCACGGTATTAGATAATCTTAATGCTGGTAATTTAACTACAGGCATCTTTTTCCACTTATCAAAAGCGTTCGATTTTGTTAATCATGATATCCTTTTGCAAAAACTGGAGTCCATTGGAGTAGGAGGACCCATATGGTCATGGATATTATCTTACTTGTCAAATCGATATCAACGCGTAGTCATTAACAAAATTGCTAAAGATGAATTCACGTCTAGCTGTAAGAATAACTGTCGCGGAATAGGGTATTTTACTGTCGTTGAAATATCGACATCCGATACCTAGACTCGATAATTTACTGTATAAGTGTACGATTATTGAAGAAACATTTTTAAAAAGTTTGAATACAAGAAAGTTATAGAGCAACAACCTTTTGATATGCCTGTCTCTTTCTTAAACAACATTTTGTACGGCGCTTGTAGGAAGCACTAGCCTAGTGACGTCATTAATAGCGTATCGCTCTCCTTTTCTGATTGGGAACTTTGCAGCTCTATATCTTTGGAACTAATGATGATAGATACAAAATAAAAAGGGAGCTGTGATTCATACTTCAAAAACTTTACAATAAATGAATAAAATAAAAGTCGAAAAATACCCTATTCCACAAGGAAGTGTATTAGGCCCGCTTCTATTTACATATCATGACAACAGCAAGGGCTGTGATACAAGCCCATTCAAATACGAACCTTATAATCCTGACATAAGAGTCGATGTGTTCATTTATTGCAGGCGACCTACCGGAATATGTCTGGCGCGTTGAGGATGACAGCAGGCCGCGATAGAAGGCGGTGTGGCATACAGCTAGCTAATGTGCACTAATAAGTATTTAACCCCATTCAAATATGAACCTTATAGTCCTCGCATAGAGTCGAAGTGTTCATTTTGACTGGCCGGTTGGCGCAATGGTAGTGACCCTGCCTCATACGCTAAAGGTCGTGGGTTCGATCCCCACCCTGGACAAACATTCATGTGATGAACACTTGTGTTTGTTCAGTGTTTGTTCAGTGTTTGGGTGTTATATATGTATTTAAGTATTATATTTGTGATCCTCTGTTGTCTGATATCTGTAACACAAGTGCATAAGCTATTTAGTACGGAGTCAGGTCAATGTATGAGATGTTGTGTGAATTTACTATAAAAAAAAATTACTATACTAATTAACTGCAGGCGACCTACCGGAATATGTCCGGCGCGTTGAGGATGACAGCTGGCGCAGTCGCGGGGTCCCTCAGGCCGCGGTGGATGGCGGCGTAGCAGCGCGCCAGGTACACGGCCAGCACCTCCTCGCGGCAGGCCTTCGAGCACAGCACGCGGCACACCGTGCCTAACGCCTCCGCGCGACCTGACCGACAACAGACAGACATACAGGTAGATAGATAGATACTCTTTATTGCACAACACATTACAGAACTTAATGCTAATAGTAATTTACAAATACAATATCGGCGGCCTTATCGCTAATAGCGATCTCTTCCAGACAATCTTTGGGTAGAGGAATTAATGCAGTGAATTAACAAGGGGTAAGGCAGTGCAGATCTTTTATGTAGGTAATAAGATAAATACATAAATGCATACTAGTAATAAATTAATACGAGATACTGCTATAAACAGGGTGTATTTGTGAACATTTACATCCCTTTAACCATGAGTTCTATCAACTATTCTAACCAACATTTGTTCTACGACTTTTGGAAATTCGCATAAAAAATAAGTATTCAACTATTCATACAAAGTCGGTCACGTGACTTAGTCATTTTGTATGGAGAGTCAAAAAAAATTTTTGATGAATTTAGAAAATTTGTTGAACAAATGTTGTTCAGAATGGTTGATAGAACACGTGGTTAAAGGGATGTAAATGTTCACAGATACACCCTGAAGTTACTTTCGCATTTATAATAATAGAAAGGATTGTATAATGCAACGCGAAAGTTTAAAAACACATCATTTCAGCCAATAGACGTCCACAGCTGGACATCGGCCTCCCCCAATGTTCTTCACATAGATCGGTCCTGTGTCACTTTTATAGGAATTCCACACTAGATCGTCGGTCTATACTCTTGCTTCTATCGTTCTAGTAATAAAATCTATAATACTAAAGGCACGCACCTGGTTGGTAGCTCATCATATTAAGCCTGTGAGCTGCGTCGGACACTATCGGTGGAGGCGGCGTGCCGTCCGCTCGCTCTGGAATCATTACAAGGAAAAAAACAGATAAACAACTAAAAAATAGCTACAGCCTTGTCAGTATTCTTATAACAACAAACGTAAGACAAAAAATAAAATTGGTTAGAAGTTACGATAGTAATTCAATTAGTATATTTAGCGTGCTACCTCGCATTTTCGTGAAATACTAGAGCTACATACATTTGTTATTCCATTTACTTAGCGCACTTACTTTAACAGATAAATAAGTCAAATTATATTGTGTGTATGCCTCAATGGCAGAACATTTAGAACCAAGGAATATTTATCCATCTGTATTTTTACTCATAAAACCTTTTTAAGTGAATAAAACTTGTTGAGCGTCAAAAATTAAGAATATTTATGTAAGTGACAGGTGTCATTAGGATTGCCGTTTAAAAGCGACATGTTTTCTTGGTTACTGTTTATGATTCGATAGATGGCATTACTGCCACTGCACTAGTAACTTGAGAATCTTGAGATGGCAGCACTTTTCAACAATAGAGCAAATTAAGTGTAAATTATTGCCACAAGTTGGCAGCACTATGTACATTGTGCACATTCCTATATCTCCAATGTATTTGCTACAGTTGAGCAAAAAGTGAACAAGAAGAAGACAGTGCGATTTATTTCTAGGTACTCTAACTAACTAATAAATGAAAAGTCTATGTTCGTCCACAATTAGACCCTCTTTATGCGGGGGCATTGGTTGACATTAGGTTATCTGTTTGCCATCTCTCACATAAAAAAACTATTCCAACCTCTAGGAAAGAAGCTTATAATTTTTCAAAGGCCAGCGGATGGCTCATTACTCCTCTGCAATACCAGTCGTCTCACTAGATCAGTGCCGAAGTAAACAAATGTGGCGACTCACGCTGTGTGTTGGCGTAGGGCGGCGTGGTGCCGATGAGCGCCGCCTCGAACAGCCACTCGCCGAACAGGTGGAAGATCGAGTTCACCTTCGGCCGGAGGGGAGTCAGCGGCGGCTTCTCGGTTTCACACACTGGAAACATATACATACGTAATAATGCGAATGATTAATTGGACTAAACTCTTAATAACTTCTGTACTTGCATTACTTAAAAAAATATATTAACATAAGTTGTATAATAACTTCAGTAACCGTGGAAGAGCTACGCTTCGGCATGAATATGCTGGCTTGACCGGGGTAATAAAGCAGCGCTTACGCTGTGTTTCGCCGAGGGAGTGAGTGTTCTGGTGCCCTTACTCGCATAATTCAGTGGAAAGGGGAAAAGGTTGGCGCACTTGTGACTCCACTGGTGTTGCTTACCATCAGGTGATTCTTCTGTTCATCTGCCACTTAGCACATAAAAATAAGTAAGTTCAGCCTGTACATATACTGTCCTACTGCAAGCCAAAGACTATTTTTTCAGTCGAGCGACAAAAGTACCTAAAGTTTATTAAACTTTTAGTTTACAGACTGGCAACAATTGCCAGTGACATTTACGCGATATCAGTTTGAAATACATAATATTATAATCTCACAAAAATAATTCGTTAAATCACAATGTATTGACAGTTTGCAATGTCGCAAGCCGGCTCTCGTAGGTAATACCTTGTGAAGTGATGGAGTTGGGCGGCGTGGTGGGCACCACGCTGGGCGGGCGGCTGCTCGTCAACCCTATGAGCGACGTGCGCGGCGTACCTACCCGGAAAGTTGGAAATAAATGAATAAATTCACACAACATCTCATTCATTCTTCTTCTCGTGTCGATGGCACTAAGATATTAAATTTTCCCATCCCAATACTCCGCCACGATGTCTGCGCTATCGGTAGGCTATAGGTATCTTATACATTGACCTAACTCTGTACTAAGTAGCTTAAGCACTTGTGTCACAGATATCAGACAACAGAGGATTTACAAATATAATACTTTAATATCAATATTACATCAAGACAATGAACAGACATAATTTTTTCTCACGAATGTTAATTCAGGGTGGGGATCGAACCCTACGACCTTTGGCGTATAACGCAGGGTCACTAACAAATCGATGTCATTTCTTTAATTATACAGATCACTAGGTATGTAATAGAATAAAACCTGGCCATATTGAAGAAAAAAATATGGAAGTAGGTAAGTATATCCATAAACAGGTAAAATTATATAACAATAATTGTAATTGTAGGTAAAAAAAAATCAGTCTTTAACCTCATCTCATCTTAGCGTGTAATTTATAAGAGGAACCAGAATGAGCACACGCTTCAAATACAACTTGAAAGGTGCAGGTTTCCCCACAACATTTTCCCTCACCGCCAAGTTAATGGTAGAAATACCAATATAGATTTGAATACACCAGAGGTGCATGCTCGGGTTCGACCCTACGACCTGGCGCATGAAAGGAGCGCTTCTATCTACTGAACTACCATCGCCAATCAGTCTCATCATTAAGTGATAATCAATATTGACTTCTATTATACTTACAACAATCGTCAAATGTGCTTCTCCTGACTCCCAAAGCTATTTGGTAAAGTATAAAAACATAGGTTATACAAGCACTACAGTTAAATTTTGCAACCCAAACACATCACTAAAGCAAACTAATTAAAAGTATTAAGGAAGAAAAAAAAACAAAAAATAAAAGAAGTAAAAACTAACTGCACATACAAACCTACTATCTACAAAATAAATAAAAAATCAACAAGATCGGAAGCGGGTCTGTAAGCAAATCGTCAAATGATGATTCTAGGTATTTGGCCAATGTCAAATTATGTACGTACAATAACACATCAAAGTATACAAAACTGTCAAATTCCTTCAATCGACTCTCATTTTAATTTCATACACATTAGGTTGAATATCAATTGAAGAAATTTGACAGGTTGTGGTAACCCGAAGTGTGGCTGTACCTATGTAAGTTTAGGTTTTTTTTAAACATAGGTTAACTAGGGACAAGAAACTGATACCACTAGAATGTGCCAGTTATTTTTAAAAATGAATACTAAATCGTATCATTTAAGAGGTCAAGTATTCGTCTACTATGAATCAAAATCTGATCCACAACAAACCCGCTCCAAAAAGGCAAGTCCAGTGCAATAAGGTACAAAACAGCGTGTACATACCCCTCTCAGGCTTAGAGTCCCTTGGGCGTGCGGACGACACGCTGAAGGACTTGGCGAGCCGGCGGTGCGCGGGGGGCGTGTCCTCCTCCCCCTCCGCGCCCGCCTCCGCGCGCGCGCCCGCCCACCACCGCGCGTCCCCCCGCCCTGCCCCACACACCACCCGTGACGTCAAACCAGATAACCGTTCAGCCACTTTCAAACTTTATTGCAGTTCTATGCACATCCGATGTTGCACGAGTACTTGGTGCTTTTTTCGATGCACGATGTTAGGACACGAAGCACGAAACTAAGTGGCTCAACGATTAAAGGCCGACTTTATAACCCCCAATCTTTTTGGCTGCTCTGACTGAACGTTGGAAAATGGCAACAGTGAGTGATATACAACGAATAACGCTATCTAATGCTCACTTCAGAGATGCCAATAAGTTTGGAGAATACTACGTACCTATATACTAGGTGAATTTTTAAAAACTATCCAAATTTTTAAGCTCGACCTAAAATCTGTAAGTGAACAACTTTCTTCTAGAAACTTGGGTCGAATTATGAACATTTTTTTTTTTATACTTTTCATACAAATCAGACTGATCACGCGATTGATACATTATGGAAAATTCTCTGGTATTTCGACTAATGTTTCTTGGAGAGAGTTGTACCCTTACAGATTCTGAGTCGAGCTTAAGAATTTGGATAATGATTAAAAATTCACGTTATATAGTACTTACATACCACTAGGTTGCTTGTGCGATATTAGCAGATGACAGGACTCCCTTGCTATGTTTACACAGGCTTCTTCAAAACCTTTATTCTGTATATTTTTACGATTTATATCGAAAACAACCCGCTTCTTTTCCTCACTTAGTCTGACTGAGATAAATGGCCAATAAAGTATCCATTACGCTATGGATGAAAAAGATACGCTTATTCGGTAGTAAACTTGAATCTTGCTAAAGTAGGCAATGTGCTTTCACATATATGGCGTGATAAGGTAGACCAGTTTATAACGACACCAAGGTTTCAAGATTCAAGATATACGACGTGTATTCAATAGTAATGCATTGAAGTTCCATAAGGAAATCTATTAGAGAAAGGAAGTTTTTCAATGAAAAAAAAAACAGTTTAACAATTAGTAATGATTGAAACGACAATAACATTATGAACAGGCGATTTTTCAAAAAAACATTCTCGATTCGTATTCGTTTGTTACATTTTTATTATTATTATTTTTACTTTTAATAGACCGTCAACTATGAAATATTATACTTTGATAGAAAAAATAATTCAGTTTTTCGATATTTAATAGCATGGTGTGAACATATTAAGGAAACTCCAGCCAGAAGAACTTCAATAGAAAGGTGCCCATAGAATAAAAGATTAGATTTAATCTCCCATTATTTTATAACTTTCATGAAAGAAAAAGACCCATTAAAAGACAAGCTAATATCACAAAGCAGATAGAAATAGTTTAAGCCACACTTTAAATTACAAGAATTATATCAATAAAGTACCACTCATTTCTATTTTATAAAATATCCGATGCAAAGTCCGAAAAAGACTTCTAAATATCAGATATTTCAACGAATTCCGATTTCATCAGTTATATAGCTGGAGGCACGAAAGTATAGCGATGACCGTTATTTTGCGCACTTGTAAAAAAGCAGACTTTCTATTAAAATTGGTTTCTGCGCACTCAAGGTCATAACTACAGCTTCTTGCCGTAGACTATACCTATTAGTATTTCAACCAAAAAGTAATATCACCCCCGTTTTGTGCACTAGTGATTCATTCATTAGTGATCGGAAATTCGGATGCTTATTTTAAGCACTAAAGATTGTCTTGTGTCTGTCTTTCGAAAAAAAATATTTTATACAGCAAGCGGTTTTTGAACAAGCATTTCCATAATATTCTTTCTATAATGTTAAGTTTAGGTAAAAAAAATACCAAAATTTCCGATCACTAATCATAATAGTCATAAGTAAACTAAATATTAAGTATGTTGATTGTACTACTGTGTAAAACGTGCTTACTTACAAGTGTAAAGTGCATACCCAATAATTTTCCAAACGCGAATCATCTAAAGCTCTCACTGATGCACTATATTTTACATGAATTAAATGTAAATTCCGACAATCTCTGTCACTCACATGACGAATAAAAAAGATGCACAATACTTATTATTACATACCTACACTTATCTTACAGTATTTTGGAATCCCCAGATTATGTAGTGTCAAACTTATACCATCGGTAAGATTGCCATTCCACAGCGGAACAACAGTTTTGCCGAAGATAATTATAGTGTTAAAAATAACTGCCCTTGAAATATATTAGTCCCTATCCCTATGATAATGTATTGAAAAAGTTACCCCGTGCAGGTGACTTTCATCCAGTGTAGGGCTCAAGAATAAATACATACGTCCAGAGACAAAAATTTATACAACACCGAGAACTTCTCGGCGGTTCTCGCTGTCACAGTTAGTTGAATACAAAATAAAATATCGCATTATATTCGTAGCTCTCAGGGTCAGGGTGTCAGGCGTTTTTTTTTATATTCAATGGGTTTGCACTCGACCTCATCTCACCTGATGGAGAGTGACAATGGGGTCTAAGATGTTCTTTCACATTTTCATTGTATACCTACAACTATTGTATATTCGTAATCGGCTACATTGTAATCTTATTTAGTAATAGCATCAAATTATTATCTAAAAATAGAACAGTAATTTTTTTCACAACCCTATCACCCCTATCGATCAATAAGTATTTATAAATGTTGAATGTTCATCAGAATATTTGTCTCTGTACATACTTATCTAGTCTTGTGCGTGTTTAAATCTCACAACTTAGCTCGATACCGGTGACAGCTGTCATTAAAATGTCAAATTCTATACATTTGTCAAATTAGTCTCTTCCTAACGTATAATGACAAAATATAAAGGACACAGAAAGGAGACTCAGCCTTAATTTTGAATTTAGAAGAGTTCGTTGACATATGCTAGGGTTGTTGCCCGGCATGAGTACATAAGCGCGCGGCCTCTACCACAGACCTCGACAGTTAGACAATCTTATGTCATAAGTTAGGATTAATGTGGTCGAAAAGGCGTATTTGCCCGTTAGTGCGCATGCGTGAGTACATGACATGTTTTTAGCTCTTAGTGGGCAATCTACTTTCTGTGTCCTTTATATTTTGTGGTATAATTCCATCCTGTTGTCATGCGTATCAAGCTATGTTGTGAAAGGTGTAGTGGTCGTGCGGTACGTACCGAGGAAGGCGTCGACGTGCGCGGCCACGCCCCGCATGGCCTTGTGGAAGATGGACGGCAGCGCGGCCAGGCACGGGTGCTGGCTGGGGTCGCGCGCGCCCTCCTCCGCCGTGATCGAGTACTGCACACGTCGCATAAAACCATCCGTTGCAAATAAATCGTATGCCCGCGTCTACGTCCACATCTATACTATTTATTAAGGGGCTAATCTCATAGTCCACGTCAGAGCTTATAGGTAAGCCGAAAACACGAAACACATGCGCGATGTAATAGACTCCCAGCGCCATCTATTGGATAGTAGAACTACTGTCCCGAAACGAAGTGAGGGCGGACCACTAGTAGATAGATAAATACTCATTACTGCACAAAATGTTACAGAACTTAATGCTGATATCATCATCATCACCATAATTTCAGCCAATAGACGTCCACTGCTGGTAATGCTGATACGTTAATTTACAAATACAATCTCGGCGATCTTATCGCTAATAGCGATCTCTTCCAGACAACCTTGGGGGTGCCCAACTTAAATGTTGGGACATTTAAGACGATGGTTATTTGAGGAGTTATTTTTATTTATACATTAATTTGGTAGTAACTAATGGTCGCGGGTCTGCAACAGCCTGCAAAGAATTAGGGCCAATGGCGACACCTCGTACTGGAGGCCAAGACTAATTTTGGGTCGCTGAGCTCCGTCCGATGGCTCAAGTAAAGTATATTTTTTACACACGAAACTCGACTTTTAATCTGATGAAAGTACTATTTTACTCTGTTCCAGTCTCAGAAAAGGGTTCCATACCATTGATTTATGAAATTACTTATGCGCAGTAGTATAAACTCTAATAGTTTGGGAAAAAAATGGCTGTGACATACGGACGGACAGACAGACTTGACGAATCTACAAGGGTTCCGTTGTTTGTCATTTGGCTACGGAACCCTAAAAAAAGAGAGAAAGTAATCAAAAGTGAAACCTGGAGGAAGTCCGGCGTCTGTGAGATGAGGTGCGGGCGGCACAGGTCGACGGGGTTGCCGATGGTGTGCAGCATGCGGTACCAGCTCTGCATCACCGCCTCCGCGCTCATGTCCGCCGGGATCAGGTGCGCGTCCTCCTCGCCTGCCGGACACAATGTATGACATCAGGCAACTAGCAGGGGTCACTCCAGCCCCGAAGTGCAGAGCGAGACAGACAGACACTCACTACGTGTGCGTGAGCAGGCGCGCCGCGAGGCACAGCGGATGCACTGCTCGCGCGCGTGCGCCGGAGCGAGACAGACAGACACTCACTGACAGGCGGGGAAGCGGCGTGTACATGGGGTAAGCAGGCGCGCCGCGAGGCACAGCGGATGCACTGCTCGCGCGCGTGCGCCGGAGCGAGACAGACAGACACTCACTACGTGTGCGTGAACAGGCGCGCCGCGAGGCACAGCGGATGCACTGCTCGCGCGCGTGCGCCGGAGCGAGACAGACAGACACTCACTACGTGTGCGTGAACAGGCGCGCCGCGAGGCACAGCGGATGCACTGCTCGCGCGCGTGCGCCGGAGCGAGACAGACAGACACTCACTACGTGTGCGTGAACAGGCGCGCCGCGAGGCACAGCGGATGCACTGCTCGCGCGCGTGCGCCGGAGCGAGACAGACAGACACTCACTGACAGGCATGGCGGGGAACAGCGGCGTGTACATGTGGGTCAGCAGGCGCGCCGCGAGGACAGCGGATGCACTGCTCGCGCGCGTGCGCCGGAGCGAGACAGACAGACACTCACTGACAGGCATGGCGGGGAACAGCGGCGTGTACATGTGGGTCAGCAGGCGCGCCGCGAGGACAGCGGATGCACTGCTCGCGCGCGTGCGCCGGAGCGAGACAGACAGACACTCACTGACAGGCATGGCGGGGAACAGCGGCGTGTACATGTGGGTCAGCAGGCGCGCCGTGAGGCACAGGGAGGCGCGCGTCCATTGCTCGGTGAGCGGCGCGCGGTGCCGCCAGCGGATACACTGCTCGCGCAACGTGCGCCATAGCGGCGGCGATGGGAAGCATCTGGAAATTATTATTATTTATTTTTTTTATATATAAATTCACACATCTCATACATTGACCTGACTCCGTATTAAGTAGCTTAAGCACTTGTGTTACAGATATCAGACAACAGAGGATCACAAATTAATACTGAAATACATAATATATTACACCCAGACACTGAACAAACACAAGTGTTCATCACACGAATGTTTGTCCAGGGTGGAGATCGAACCCACGACCTTTGGCGTATGAGGCAGGGTCACTACCAAAGGCGCCATCCGGCCTGTCAAATATTATTGATTCATATCAATGTACATGTAATCCAGAAGAAGAAAGTGAGTTTTGACTTCGATATCAAGAGTTATAGGAGAGAACACTACTAGACTACCTGTGACTGTGAGAACTACCTGTGACACGCCAGAATCCACACTTCAAACAGCACACACAACACACGTTCGCACAGCTGTTCAGCCGCGGAGTGATGGGGGGCGGGGGGAGACAGCAGCGCCGACGCCGCCGCCAGCAGCAGAAGCAACAACGAGCGCCACTCGCGCGCGCCCAGCGACGCCGACCCGGCGAGCGTGCGAGCGAGACGCAACACTCGGTGGCAGAGGACGGCTTGCTTGCTGATCAGGTCGCCGCCTATTGAGAGAGGATATGATAATAGGCCTTTGAATTGGTGAGGCCCTGGGCTGTACATATATTTTTTATTCCACAAAAAACATAATTGCTTAAACCTACGCAAGTATTAGTTGTACAAAGGGCGACCTTATTGCTGTGTATCGGGATTTTTAGCGATCTGGGGGGTCCCTTGTAGCCCCGGGGCCCTGGGCTGCATCCCAAGCAGCCCATAGGTAGATCCGACCCTGCCTTTGCAGCTTGTCAGATTGTAAATTGCTACTCGGGTAAGGAAGAGGTTATGAATATAATCTAAAACGTCCATTAAAGATCTGCAAACTATCAAAAAGCGAGCTTTCTTTTTAAAACGTCGGCGCTTACCATCAGTTGATTCGTCTGTTAGTCTACCCTCTATATCATAAGGTAAAAGACTTTTTGGAGTCACGGAGATAGGTCTACTAAACATTTAACCAGGGAGAGCCACGCTACAATACCACGGCCGCACAGAAACCAGGCAGAAAACAGCGCTTACGCTGTGTTGTGCCGAGTGAGTGAGGTACCAAAGGCCCAATCCTAGGGGAAGGGGAGCTTGAAATTTTGCCTATTACTTGAGATTCCATTGGTGTTTCAGGTGCCCAGAGACGGCGCCAATCATTTACCATCACTGCATTAATGGAGGCTAGCACGTGTTAAAAATCCGCTAGATGGCGTGCTTTTGATCTGAGGCCCTTCTACACGGTGATTGGTTATTAAAGTCAAAGGTGATTATTGATATTTTGATGTGAAAATGTTAGAATATAACCAATGACGATGAAGTTGGAACTTAGTTGGTAGTTCACTGTGGGAGAGCCACGCTTCGGCATGAATGGGCCGGCTCGACCGGAGTGATACCACTGCCTCACAGAAAACCGGCGTGAAGCAGCCCCTGTGCTGTGTTTCGCCGAGTGAGTAAGGGTACCGGAGGCCCACTCGGGGGGGAAGGGGATAAAAGGTTGGCAGCGCACTTGTACTGGTGTTGCAAGTGTCCATGGGCGGCGGCAATTGCTTACCATCAGGTGATCTGCCTGCTCGCCTGCTACCTATCACATAAAAAAATAATAGTTTAACAGTACGCCATCAAGCGGATTTTTTACACGTAATAGCCATTTCCCTTACATATAATATACGTCATTTCATTTTGTCACATAAATGGATAAGGAACTCACCCAACTCCAGTTGGTAAACGAAGGAGAGTGCTTGGAAAGAAATTTCGATCTATAGTGCAAAGGAACTAATAAATTTGATTAATATTTACAGCAATTACTATGGTTTCAAGCAAGCATTGAGGCTGGGTGTTGTGTAATGTCGAGCAGGAAGGAAAGATGTTATGCTTTGTTACTCTAATTATTTAATTTATTTTGATGTATGATGTGTGAATGGGATAAAAAAGGCCAATGATTGATTACATACATGTTACCATAACATAGATCGCGACGCACACAAAATTAAAAGAGCAACATAGCTATTGAATGCTTTATCCCCATTTAGTGTTAAACTAACATTACTAAAAACATCATTATTAATAACAAATGAAGTTACATAAGTTCTACATAAATAGATAGATTTCTTTATTGCACATAAGTAAATAGAATATATGAGTGAAACAATAGCGATAAACAGTACAATAAATAAATAAAATAAATAAGTAAATATATTCAAATAAATGGTTACTGTCCATCATGTGATGTTTATAAAGATCCATTAGATTTATTATCTAGTATCGTATCGTATTGCCCCGAAAAAAATAGACTAAATATTTACAAAATTTATTTTTAATTTGTACCAACCAACTGATCAACTAAGCAAGTGCCGTTGTAAAGAATCTGTTAGTTGTTATAATACAAAGTCAGTAGTGACAAGGTATGTATCTTGTAGGAGTAGGTACTCCTTTTGGGGAATGGGAAATTAGATCGACTCGTGCTAATTAAAGTAATCAGGGGTTCGCATTAGCAAGAGGCGTGACTCACTCTCATCCGGCCTCGGCACGAACAGGTTCTGCAGATGGCTGAGGATCTTCCTCGCGTAGCGGTGCGGGTGCGCGGCCACGGGCGGCGGCAGCGCGGGCGGCGGCGGCTGCGCGGGCGCCGGCGCGCGCGGCAGCAGCGGCGCCAGCCACGCGCAGCACACGCGCACGCAGTCGCGCACCGCTTCGTGCTCTTGGAGGGGGAGGGAGAGGCCGTAACGGACGACTTCGAGCACCCATTCCACCTGGCGAACGTTTCCTTTGTCAGACTTTGGGAATAGGGCTTATTTTTAATTTTCCTAAAGGAAGATTCTCAATTCTTATCTTTTTTTTGTTATGTATGCTCAAATTTCTGCGTCAATTAGTGGATTTTTATGATTCTTTTGTTTTAGGCCATACCGGTGCCGTGTTATCAAAATTATCCGTGGTTTTTGTCCCACAACAAAACCCAGGAGCATTTTAGCTTAAAATAAGTCATCAGAATTTATGTTTACGCCAAACATTGGACCCGAGCTTGGAAATGTTGCTTGAATTCATTCCTAATAGCTACTTACAGGCAAAATGACTTATTAAGGTTGATTAGCCTTAATCCCCCATACATACTATGGCCAGTGACTGATTTTTTATTTTTCATATGATGGACATGGGTTTGCACTTTGAAATCTCAGTTGGCTAGTTACAAAACTAATGTAGCAGTTGATGACTTGATTGCTATGAGGCTGAGATACTCTACTACTACTGGCTGCCGTTTTCTTCTGTTTCTAAGACCTGTCAAGGCTGCACTCACCTCAGCATCGGTGGTGAGGGGGCTGGGCTCGTGCGAGGCCAGCTGCCTCACGACCGCCAGCACCACGTCGCGGCCGCCCACGGCGCCGAGCACGCCGCGCCCGCCGCCCTCCAGTGGCAGCGAGCTCCACTCTGAGTACATGCCGCCACTCTCCTCTTTGCTCTGAATTTGTCAAAAAATATTCATCATCAGCAACCCACACTTGTTTACTGCTGGACATAGGTCTCCCCTAATGCACGCCACTATCACCGATTTTCGGCCTCTCTCATCCAGTCCACACCAGCCAGCCTTCTAATGTCATCATCTCGTCGCAGGGCGTCCAACTACGCTTACCGAGTCGCGGTCTCCACTCAAGGACTTTACGGCTCCAACGGCTGTCAGTTCTAATGTGACCAGCCCACTGCCACTTTAGTAGAAATATATGACTTACGCAGTTGGCTACTGGCTATGACTGTTGACTATTCACTTTTTATAACTTATTTCTCACTTGTCTAACACTACACTCTTATAACAAACAGAGAACAGTTCATTTAAAAAAATACTTAATAAGAAAACTTGCCAAATTTGGATTATCCATGTTCTTTTTTAAATTGAAATTTCAGCTTAAACTAGTCAACCCAAAGTAACTTAAGAGGAACTGTACCAGTATAACTACTATCTTTATTAATGCAGCTAAGTATTTAGGTAAAACATTGAGCCAACTGGCTGTTATCATGGCATAGACCGTATTCAATTTCAGTGTCAATAAATATCAATGTGGGTGTAATCTGTACACATGTGATGATGCTTGAAACATCTGTCACAGCTATCAAAGCTATGTATGTATGCAGGTGATATCTATTGTTTATTTGTATGCATAAACATACTTTAACTGTGAAGATATTGAATTATGTTTTTAAACTTTCGCGTTGCGTTATACAAATACTTTATATAAACGGGACTAAATGCGACGAAATTTAATAAGTATATTCTAGCACTTATGGTCACAAGAGAGTTCACTTGTGACCACGGTTATTGTAACGCAGTCGAAACGTCAAGCAGTAAGTGCTAGAATGTACTTATTAAATTTCGTATAAGTATGTAACAAAAATGATAGAATTCTATATTAAAAAAAATACATAAAATGCACAACTATTTGGCAAAAGATACCAAACTCAGCTAAATTTCTTCCTTGCTAATTCTTCCCTGATGCATAAGGGAATATACATTTAATATGCTTCATATTGACATTTCCTAGATCAGGGATGGGAAACCTTCATGTACCATCATGCCATTTTTCTAGAGAAATGTTGAAAGAGGTCATAGATGTGCCATGAACTTGTGATTTAGGAAAATACTTAATAATACTATCAACTCAAAATCAACTTTACTACAAAAAAACAATTGATTCGCCATCCCTGTCCTAGGTTATCTCCTAAAATGTTTTCCAACCTTCAAAGTTCCCTAATTTACTTACTATTTACTTAAGCACTTACTGCTTTAAGCAAGAAACAGAGATACACACTACACTACAACTTATCAAATAGGTAATACGCCCTGGGGTGTATTACCTATTTAAGAAGTTGTAGCTCAAATATATGTTCTTCACACCCTGGGGTGTATTACCTATTTAAGAAGTTGTAGCTCAAAATAATATGTTCCTTCTGAACTATAGAATTTTCACCAGACAAAAAACAATAGGTCAATGTTAATTGTTTTAACCCTTCTTGACTACAACATTATACATAATATATGAAATGAATCAGTAGGTTCTGAAATTCTACCGGACGTAAAAGAACGATCTTTCTTTTACGTCTGTGGGGACAAATCTATACCTTATAATGATGAGGATGTCATGTAGTTTAGTTTATGGGTGGCTACTTCTTACAACGAATATCAGTTTTCCTTACCTTGTGATTAACTCTATTGAAGATTCCCACATTCATAAATACCGAGTAACGGTGACCACCGTCACCAAGACCCGACTGCGCTTCTACTTTACGTTCGATAAACAGTTATTCGGGCACAATCATAATACACCACACCACGATTGAGATGGCGTTACTTCTAAATTGATGAGGAGGGCAAAACAGTAATATAGAGTACCGTATTGATCGGCCGTTTCACAAGTGCATAGACTGCAAGTTAATCACATTAATTTATTTTAGAAATCAACTTGAAAATCGACAAAGAATCGAACCAAATCGTCATATATCAGATGATTGACAGTTTGACACTGACAGTCCATTGACATTGACAGAAGAGGCCTGACAAAACAAAAACTTTGTCCGAATCGACTGGTGAACTATACGTATGTAATTCCTATATTTTTCTACGGAAATGTAACGGATGTTGAGGGTAGTCGAATACGGCGTTTTCATATACATTGTATTTAAAGGTTTTAAATGAGTATTTAGTGGTTTTCTAAGTGTTTTTGTCCAGTGTTTCTTTAAAAGATTTACTGGCAGACATGGTATGTGTGAATACTGAATAAAGCTACTTACAAAATATATTAGTGTTTGTCCTCATGGCTCATGATTTAGAGGGGTATTATAGAGGTCAATAGATCGTTTGACCCATTAATCTCCATAACCAATTATAACTCTCCTTCAGACTTATGTATGAAAATAACTCTCCTGCAGACTTATGTATGGAAAATAGATTCCATCTGATTTTCAACCTTAACAATCATGAATGACATATTTTGATTTTCTAGGGTAGGGTTTCTGGAACCTTTGGACATACTGGAACCATAAAGTATTACCTATGGTTGGAACCACAGGTTGGAAATTCCAACCTTCCACCTTGGAACTAAAACCAGATTGGAACATCCTAGTCTAAATAATGGTATTTTTTAACCAGTTGATTACTCTTATCAAACAAACCTACATAAATCTCTTAGAAAGAAAACAAATAAGATTAAAATTTTATAATTTATTCAAACAGAATTAGTTGGTTGCATATTTAAAATCAATATCATGTTAATTAATTTACAAGTCATTAAATAAAACATAATGATAATGAAAAGCGTTAGACAAGTTCTTATTAGAGATACATTGCAGTAGTAAAGTATGCTTAAAATATTTGTAACATTAATTAGGTAATTATTTTATTAGCTGTTTAATTTTTTATCTACAGCAGCAGCAGCTAGCAGCCAAACCACTTACAAATAATTAAGAACATAAATGTAACAAATAAATACATAATTTAAATTTGTTAATTAAAATAAGATGATGACAATTATGAATATTACAAAGATAAAAAACAAAAGCATTGAAATAATAAAACAAAGTAAATAATTTATGCAGTGCTGATTTGGACTTAAAATTAATAAGACTAGATAAAAGTTCTTAAAACAACTTCTTATTAATTTGATTACAGTATATTTAATACAAATATAATACATTGCACAGCACCACTCTTACCCAATCACAGTAGATGGAGACAGTTCTGTTTTGGCATTTCCCCTTTTGTGACTTATACCCCCCTATTACAAAACAGAGACTAAAGTTAGTCAAAATTTATAAAAGTGACAGTAACACTTTAAACCAAGACTTTTAGGATGCCACTTATCCAGTTCCTATGCCCAATGTAGTTCTAAATAAAAGTATTAACAATGGCTCATTCAGTTCACATTAGTTCAGGTAAAGGTATGGAGTAAAAATAATAAAATATTTTACTTGCTATACACAACTATGTTCAAAAAACTATGTTCACTCTGAACTTGAGCAATACAAAGAAATCAACACAGAGGCATTTAACTAAAATCTTGAACTTAGAAAATTAGCTTATGTTTATAGATTAAATTGAACAAAGATACTGAATGAGTGTAATACCTCCATAGGGGGTATGGAGGTATTACAGAGAGTTACATTAGTAATGGTTTAAAGGCTGATGCTGTCACTTGTCTAAAAGAACCAGCATCAGTTTTAACTTCAAACCAAGTCTAACTTTAGACCAGACCTTGAATAGAAGACAATCAATAGTTGTACATTGAGATTGTATGATTCCAAATTCTTTATTCATCTCCCTTCCCACTGACTTTCTCAGCTATTTCTTCATATTTCAATCTCCACTTAGTGGCTTCTTCTTCAATCTGCTTTACTCTTATTTTCTCTTCAGCTAATAGGCTCTTGGTTACCTCCAGTTCATTTTTAATTTCCTCATTACAAGAATCCTCAGCGGTCTGCATTGTGTTAGCAATAACAGTATTCTTTGCAAGTTTCACTGTAGCTTCTGCATCCTTTATTATTTGTGCCGCCTTCAGCGTCAGCTCGTGTTGTATTATTAGCATAGTTACAAGCCGGCGGATGACAAATGCCAAGAAAATTGCAAAACCAGTTATATAGAAATTCCTTTGAGCTCTGAACAGTTTGACGCTGCCTTTCATCTCGCTGGCTAGGTGGGCGTGACTGCCATCTGTATAGTTAGAATACTTCCTCATCTCTCTTATGGCGTCGAACAAAAACAGACACAATATGCCTAGCAGAGTGTAGAAGTAAACACCAGCATGCTCCTTTACCATATAAAACAGACGAGAGTTGAAGAACTGATACCAGCGCCGAGGGCTGAAGAGGGGCGCTATCATCAAAAATACAATCACAATTTCAAAATAAAGGTAGCCGGCGATGAATGTCCATTGAATAGACATTTTTTGAGTCCTTTTCTTACCGGCTTTCTGACAATATATTTATTCCACGTTTACTATTTCAATGAGCGTGTTAACAGATGTTTCAATTCAATTACATGGAAATGATGATAACGAATAAATATTAATCACGCAATTTTCTAGTATTTTCGTCATGTAAAGAACAAAACCCACGAAACAAGATAAAATTAACAGAACAAGGCTGTGTGTCAACCCTGTCAATGTCAACCACAACTTCCGCGAGTCTATGGTTTATCTTGTTTATAGGCGTAGTCTACACATGATGTTAATAACTTAAACTCCTCATTAACGATATAAAAAATCTTTCTTTCCTTAATAATTAATTGTAAAGTTGTAATTACATCAAACCACATGATCACAAACAACAATATTAATTTAAGAACATTTATAATAATTATTTCACAGTTTTGCAAAAAGTGTAGCCTCACCTTTATTTTTTTTTTCTATTTTGGTAGACCTGTATATCTAGCATAGACAAATCACTAAATTGTAGTGCCAATATACTAAAATTAATTGTCATTTTTGTTCGACGAATCTGATCTGTCTCCGTATCGATAAAATTTATGAGATGTTATAGATTTCTTGAGGATTAATTGACTGAAATTTCCAAATAATGACTAATATTGATCTTGATATTTGGCGAGGGGAGTGGGGTCTAGCATCAATTGATTTGGAATGCTTGAAAGTTTTGGTAAGTGTTTTACATAACCTCCAATTATATTGTCAACCGGTTCGCAATCGCCTATTATTAATTTGTAAACAATCCACAGACATACATGAAATTTATCGGAGTACCAGTGCGAGTTCGTGAAGCAAACAACCCGTTTTTCACACCAAAAGGAAGACTGCCAGTTATGAAAGATGGGCGTAAAGTCCTTACAAATTTTGAGGAAGTGGTGGAACATTTAAAGTCATTGGTGAGGAATTTATGATTCTATCCATTATTGAGATATTTTTGAGCTATATGATGATTAGATTAATCCAATTTGGCAAACTCGTGAGGTTTTTCTAGAAGCTAATTTTTTTGTTTGTTTTTAGCACTACAGTACAGATGTGCATTTAAATACTATGCAAGCAGCAGAAGCCAGTGCCTTTACGCAGTATCTTCACGACAAACTTTACCCAGCATTTCAATATGCTTGGTGGGTGGATGAGAAAAATTATAGTGAACTGACGCGTCCAACTTATGCAAAGGCACTTAGGATCCCATTTAACTTCTACTATCCATCTCGGTATCAAAATGCTGCTAAGGAAATGATAGACGCATTGTATGGCGAACATACAGATTTAAGAGAAATTGAGAAAACAGTAAGGCTTTTTTATGAATTTCATTGCATGAGACATACTAAAGTATGTTGCATATTATATTCTGTTACACTAGTTGTAGTATAGTTGCAGCAGTTGCTAATAAGAACTTGTTAAGACTACAAACATATTCATGATGTGATATTTTGTAATTTGTCAACCTGAAATAAAAAATACCTTAATGGATTTAAGAAGGACCCAAACACTGATAGTAATTATTACTTAATTATATTAATTTATGACTAATTATTATACTTAACTTACAGATATACAATGAAGCAGAAAAGTGCCTTAAAACATTATCAGACCGTCTAGGGGAAAGTGAATACTTCTTTGGTAACCGGCCTTCATCGTTTGATGCCACGGTGTTTGCTTACTTGGCACCTCTTGTCAAGGCACCTTTCCCTAACTCAACACTAGCAAACCATGTTAAAGGAATAGCTAACCTATCCAGGTTTGTGGCTAGGATTAACCAGAAAAACTTCAGGCATGTCACAGATGGTAAGTATTTTGACTTTTATTTTTTTAATTTAAATAATTATTAACCATTGGGTATATCCAAACAACATCCCTCCCAACGGAACAAATTGATTAGTGTGGTATATGTTCAATCTTAGTCAGAGATGTTGTTTAATGTCCCTCTTAAATCAGACAGCTTTTAGGGTTCTGGGGGCCCTAGAGGAATCCTTAGTTTCAAAATGATCAAATCAAGTTTTGTAATAGCTTCCATATGAATGATAGACGGATTATGTTTTTCTCGCGTAACCCATCATGTAGGGTATTGTTAGATAGATAGGGTGGTAGGTAGAATACGATTTTTTAACCATTTCGAGTCGGAATTTTCGACACTACAGTAAACACAAAGGTGTAGGTGACATCCATCTCATAGCTAACTACAGAACCCTAGGTTGCGCGTGGCTCGACATGTACTTGGCAAATCGGCGCGTCTCAAATATTGTTATTTTTAAAATAAATATTTCTCATTTTCAGAATACCTCCGACAAAATGCCAAGAAACATTCAACAGGCACACAGTCCGACAGAGAAGCAGCAAACTTCCCCAACCAGACTAGAAACAAAATTTTGGCGGCTCTATTTGCCGCCATCGCTATGACTGGATATGCAATAGCCAATGGGATGTTCCAAGTGAGTACATCATATCACGGCATGGTTAATATTGACTAATCTTATTTTATACCTCAAATATCCATATTGGAAGCTTTTGATGTTCTGGCTGTAGGATTTTTTCAAACATCAAGCACTGCACTTTGTGTGCTAGATTTTTTAATATGGGTCTTCAGAATGCTTTAAGTGCTCTGTGTCTAGATTGCATATTACTCTTATATTCAGCTATTGCATGTCTTGTTATCGTTACTAATGTAGCTTATTTATAACACTGATTGATTGCTAATTGCCTGTGTTAATGAAACTCAACCAAAATATCTGCTTTTCTATGATACTGTTAAAAAGTATACGAATGAGACTTCCAGTTGCATTCAAACCTGCTGGCTTTAGAGCTTGGATTATTATCCAGTATTTGAGAACGAAATTGAATTCATGACCAAGTCTTTATTTTCGTCCCTTTCACACGCATTTTACGTCTCTTTTGTTTGGATGCGTCGGGTATGTTTTAGTTCGTTATGGGACAAGTTTCGCTGTAGGCTCTCTGGTAATTACGTTGAAGCGACTTTTGTCTGACCTTCGCAACTCTTAAACGGGGGAATAAGACCGAATGGAAAGTGATAAACGTTTGAGAATAATTATCTCAACAGAGTTGCCTTTTAATTTTTTCACTCGCCACTAAGCAATTGGTAGAAAAAACTTAATGCAAACCATTCAATACTGATTTCATTTAATTGTTTAATCAAAACTAAGCTTTGCATATTTGCTTTTTAAAAGCTTATCGTTTATATTTGATGTTAACAATAATAACAGTTATTGTTTTAATAAAAATAATTACTAATGTATTGATTGATTGATTAAATAATCTTTTTACTAAGTACAAAAATAGATAGTAAAAAGAAAACATACTGCAGATATTTTGGTTGTTGATGTTGAATTCTTATTCATTCTCAACTTAGTAAACTCACGGACTCTTGTTCTGCCCAGGACTTGAAAGATTTTGAACAATCCGGGGATTACAACGACATGTTTGAGAATGAGGAGGAGGACAACTGACAGTGACGCCGCTGAGCGGCGCCAGCGCCGGCCCACGGGCGCTCCGCCCCCCTGCCTCCACGCGCGGCTAGCTAACGCTCACACACCGTAACGATTAATAACGCCTACTACTAGAAGTGACATAATTGTATGTAACGTTTTCTCTGTGACGATTTCAACGTATTCGCATAATTTCTTTCGGCTGTGAAATGTTGAATCATACTGTACGAGTATACGGGGTTAAAATGGAAACTGTCACTAAATGTTATCAGTTTTCGTAATGCTGTGTCGCTTCTATTCGTAAGTAGTTATTTATTCTTGTGTATTTACCTTATGTACAGGCAGCTACACATCAGGTAACCACAACCTGTATTTCCTCAATAAAATTGATATCCAACCTAATGTGTTTGACAGTAAAATGACAACCCATGGAAAAAAATTTACAGTTTTGTATACTTTGATCTATGGCTGTATTTGCAATATTTATTTTTATATCCAAAAATGTACTTATAGTAGAAAAAATGTTGCGTAGCTGCTTTAGTGCTGCTTCTGTCAGCATCAAAATCTATCCTTACAATTCGTTTTTCTCATCAGTCCATACATCCCACTTTTGAAGATTGTATTTAATTTTGTTTTTTATTGGATCTGTCAAACTTCTCAAAAAATTTAAGTTTAAAGTTTACTCTTGAAAAAGGTGGGTGGTTAGATAAATTCAATTGGTGGTTAAATATGGTCCCTTTGGAATACATGTACATAGATGGGTATTAAATGTAGAGTGCCTGTAAACATTGCAAAACCCACTTGGCATATTAGTTTTTTTTTTGAGTGGGTTAAGTTATATTACTGAATAGTAAAATTGTAATTACTAAATTATCAACTTGAATGAAATGAATTAATTACGTTTAATAGCTTCGTATATGTACGATAAAATATAAAGATACTATTTTAATCAAAATGATAATTCGCTTATTAGGGTAGCTGTTAAACATTTAGATCGAATGATTGTTGAGTTATTGGATATTTTATCAAATTAATTTTAATATTTGATGATGGCTAGTCTAGATTTAATGACCTTTTGGTGGCTTGTGAAATTTAGTTATTTTTGTTCCTGTAATGATAAATAATGAAAAATCTATTTTATGTATTGGGGCACAAATGTTTTGTGAGATTGGCTATTATAAGTGCATCCTCAACTTAGAAGTGTATACACATTCCATTGCTCTTACTGCTCTTTCAAATTATCTCACACAGTGATAATATTTTGAATATATACAAGCACATAATTATTATACCCATTGTAACTCGAGCGATAACGTAATTACACATTATTTTGAACCTTACCGCATTGGTATTGGTACTACATTGGTTGTGACAAATCACAGTAATTTTGTAAAGGACAGCCACTAAAATAGATGTGACGGCTTTTTTTAGTTTTAGTTTGAAAATATAGGAGAATATGCACTTAAATAGGCCCGATTGGAGGAAAACATTCTAAACGCTCTGGTAATTATTTGTATCACGTGCATCGAATCGAGTCACTATAATTCGTTACATTTAGATAATAGAGAATGTTCCTATATGTCCAACCAAATAGTCTTGCTGTAACGTCGGCTTACAGAATTATGGCGAATCGATTCGGTGCTTCTACTGCGCCAGTAGTGTTTGAATAATGCTCAAGTCACTAAACACCATTTAGAATAGTTGTAGTATACGCAAATGTAACATATCCGAGGCATTTAGTACTGTGGCAGTTATTGTTAAATTTATTTGGATGCGCGGTTACAGGCCGCTGCTGACTGTACAGTCAAGAGCAAAAATAACAACATTTATATTTGAGTATTGGTATCATTTCGGGCTAGAAAAAGTTTGTAGTAATTTTATAAGAAGTGACTAAGAGTTATTGGGTCGCAAACATTTTTTGTCTGACGTTATTTCTGCGCCTGACTGTACACCGTTGAGTGCTTTGTCTGTTTGATAGAGAATATTAGTGCAGTTTTGTTGTGAACGAAGAATTGTTAATTGTTTTAATTTATTCAGTGATGCATGAATTAAATGCGATTGTGGTATGTTATTCTATTCTTTTATTTACCTTGAATGGTCGGCAGAAGCGGAGGAATTGTAAAGCGATGTTTTTGCTGCCGGTACCGCACTTTGGATATCTTATATGACCTACCTACGAAGTCAATTCTTTTTTTCTAAAAAATAAGCAGTATGGCCCATACTGCTTATTTTTATTGTCCCATAGCATGGGGTAATATGCCTATGGGGTTTTATTTAAATCTTCGTGGATTTGTTTGACACATATTCATTCGAGATAACTATTCAGCCTAAATGTTTTCGAATGTTTCGAACAGCTCGGGTATGTGATACGCAAGCGTGGTGATGAAACCTAATCCCATCATTGTAGCGATGCTTTATTTCTATGATGGAGGCCTTTGCCCTGCAGTGATATAGCACGATATAGGCTTTGGAAGTAAGGACAATAACAGAGTTCTCGTTGCTTCCGATAGATGTCACTATCCCTAGATACATCGCACATTCATTTGTTTTTTCCGGATTCATAAGAGGGTCCACGTTTGTAAGAAAGATTATATATTGTTGCGGGTACCCGGATACGTTCGGGGTCCCATGGTCGTAACATAAAATTTACTTTTTGCGAGTAACGTGTTGAAAACACGTTGCTATCTTTTATTACATCAAGAAAGTACAAAATAGAATATTATTTTATTCTATTTTCTATAAAATAAGACTTTTATTGCATCAAGAAAGTCATGAAGTTTAGTAATTTATTGTTGGCGCCAGTTTTGAGCTATTTTAATAACACTAGGGCCTCCACCACCTACGAGTAAAGTGTCAAGTATGTGATTGTGAATAGAAGAAGATTAAGTTTAGACTGCCGACTGGTCGGATGGCGCATTTGGTAGTGATCCAGCATCTTACTCCAAAGCACAAAATAAATTACACGCAGAAAGTAGGCTGCCCACTAAGAGCTAAAAACGTGTCATGTACTCACGCATGCGCACTAACGGGAAAATACGCCTTTTCGACCACATTAATCCTAGCCTATGACATAAGATTATCAAACTGTCTAGGTCTGTGGTAGAGGCCGCGCGCTTATGTACTCATGGGGCGGGCGACAACCCTAGCATAATGTCAACGAACTCTTCTAAATTCAAAATCAGGCTGACTCTACCTTCTGTGTGTAATTATTTTAGAGATCGCTATTAGCGATAAGGCCGCAGATATTGTATTTGGAAATTACTATTAGCATTAAGTTCTGTTATCTGTTGTGCAATAAAGAGTATCTATCTATCTATTTTGTGTCCAAAGGTCGTGGGTTCGTTCCCCACCCTGGACAAACATTCGTGTGATGAACACTTGTGTTTGTTAAGCGTCTGAGTGTTTCATATGTATTTATGTATTATATTTGTGATCCTCTGTTGTCTGATATCTGTAACGCAACTTTGTACGGAGTCAGTTCAGTGAAACAACAGCGAAAAGCAGTACACTAAGACGGCCAATGTTTGTGAATTTATTTATTATTTATTTAAGAATAATGATGGATCAGTGTGTTGAAGGTTGACGATGCATTCCAATAACCCTGTATGCTTGAACAGCGCTGGTCCGCGTGGAGCTGGCAGCGCACGATGCTGGTGAACCGCCTGCGCATCGCGAAGGGACACATCGACAAGCTGCGGCGCTTGCGCACGAACAGCCCGGACGCGGAGGCCGCGCCGCGGTGAAGCGATAAGTAGACGAGAGAGTACCGGAGGCCTAATCATGGGTACTGCTGAAAAATGTATTTAAATTTTAGTCGTTTTAATCCCGAAGCTATTGTAATAGGTAACAGGAATAAAGCCCATTAAGCTTGTTGGATCATCAAAATAAGCAAAACAAAAATCAGCTGTTCCATACAAATTATAATATTCACCAGGCGATAATGTACAGTGGCCAGCACATCAAGTTACTACAATCTGTCAAATTTCCACAGTTGATATTGAACCAAACACGTTTGACATAAAGGTGAGGTTCGATTGAAAAAATTTGACAGATTGTAGTAACCTGATGTGCGGCTGTCCGTACCTATGCTGATTTTTATTTTGTTTCTTTTGATTATCTAACATGCTAAAGTGGCTTTATTCCTGTTACCTGTTATGATGGCTTCGGGATTAAAACTTCGCGCTGGTCTTCTGAGGCCGTGGTATCACTCCGAGCAGCGGTGTAGCGGTTGTCTATGAGCAGCGGCAATCGTTTACCATCAAATCACTACAGCAGGGTTGCCAGATGACAAACTCGTACTTTCCATACCAAATTGCATACAAGGACCTTATGTATGTATTTGAAAAACGAGTAGGTACACTATCTACTTATTATTTTACTCAAAGATATTTTACGTATTTATGCATTGTGTTGTGCCCCAAGCAACTCTTAATAGAATGAGAATATTTATGGATGTTCTAAAATAAGTATTCCCCACTCAAAGACAAGAAAAAGTGTAGGTATATCGTAGGTATGTTTTAGTGATGTGATATGATATTAATCTAGTGATAATGTGATGTGAGACTCAAGGGGCGACCCTACCCCGAACCCGCGAGGGTTCGATTACCGCACCAACACAAAGATTTGTTGATGAAACAAATATTTGTGTCGGGTATGGGTGTTTGTTGTTCTTTCGTTGTTTCTGGTTTGCATAGTACAAGGAAAAACCGTAGTTTGGGACCAGGAACAATGTATGTGATGTTGTCTCAATTTATTTATTTATGCAATGCAAACGTACCTGAGTAGAACGTATCAAATATTAAAAAACTAAGTAAAATGTTACGTTCTGGATTGTATATTGGTGTGTAGATTTTCGATTAACAATGTATAATACAGGGTGTTCGTGTTCTTCGAAATTTAAGTCTTGTTCCACCAGTTCTTAGGATCATAATATATGTATTGATCCTAAGAGCCTTTTTAGATTGTTTAAAAAAATATTTTATATACCAGTAATTTTTCCATTTCCGTTCAGCCATTTTGTATATGAAACGCAAAAAAAATTGTTAATATAATGTAACTATTTACATACACCCTGTATTGATAGAAATAAAGAGTTGATTGATTGATGTTGTAATGTAGATGTGATGTGCCAAGGACGTATGACGTAAGTTGAACAATTGACATCAATAATAAAGACATTTATTTCAATAATATCGCATTTATTTCTCATGTTTGAACATTTTGCATTTCACGTTGTCAGGTACACTCAACAACAGGGTACTGCATGTAATTTATTACAACGGCGGCTATTACGTGTGAAAAATCCGTTAGATGGCGTACTGTTAGACTGAGGTACAACTTAAACGTCATAGGTTGTTCAGTGACATTTTGACATCTCACATCAAAAATAACCAATCACCGTGTAGATGGAGCCTCAATTCTACAGTACGCCATCTAGCGGAATTTTCGCACGCGATAGTCCCTATTTGGCTATTACACTGGGCTACGACGGCAGGCGACAATGAAACAAGCTCTTTAATGGGATGGCACGATAAATTACCATGGCTGTGAAGAATAAAAGAAATTAGTCACAAAAGCATACCTTCCGCTCGTATTTATATTAATTATACAATGTAACAGTTCGTAAAATCATTAATTACATCAATATAATAGTTACAATAAACTTAAACTAAACATATTACAATATACACTAAACATGTAACAAGTCAACAAATAACTGCTCGCTCATCATTGTTCAATCGCCGTTTTTGTTAAGTATTTCAATATTTAAAGTAGGTAAGTAGCCACACATCAACGTATACGAAACTGTCAAATTTGTATCATGATGAGTTAACGTTCTATAGCAAATTTGTATTGAACAGGTAATATCGTTTTGATTACTGACGTTTTTGCAACAGATCGATATTCGGTCAATATAAAAAATACATAAAAATTTAAACGACTTTTTAAATAAATCTTATTTTTTACCATCGAGAGCAGTCTAAAGACTTATCTTATAAGTATGGAAGTATATTTGATATCGTTTCATCGTACCCTTAATAAGGCAATGGGAGAATAGATCCCACATGATTTTGAACCTTATCTACCAAAACTAAAGCGCGAAAATCATTGAAATTTTCGTTGACTTATATCCTATAGCGGGTTAATGGGGGCTACCGCGTGTAGAAAATCCGTTAGATGGCGTACGTGTAGACTGAGGTCCAACTTCAACGTCATTGGTTGTTTAGTGACTTATTGACATCTCACATCAAAAATAACCAATCACCGTGTTGATGGCCCTCAGTTCTCAAGTACGCCATCTAGCGGATGTTTCACACGCGGTAGCCCCCATTAATCGATTGGAAGGCAATTGAGCAAGTTGACAAAGACGAGCATGCGTAATAATACTTCAGTGTACAATGGACTTTAACTTGGGGCACTTTGACGCGGGCGATCCCCCGCCTCTAATGTTAAAATTTAAATTACCATTGCTTTTTACTAGGGACCAAATTATATGTTTGTACCCTAAGGCACGTTCTCAATATTCAATCTGTTTAGGTATAGATTTTTCTCACAGGAGATAGATTTGATAGATGTGGTCCTGTCGTGTTCCCGTACCAATAAGAAAACTGACTGAAATTGGTGAAACCACACGTGTAGCAATCAACGTGAGTGGGACTAAGTCCATAAAAACTGACGGTAGTCAAGACGTCATCAAATTTTGTAAACATAAGTGATGATAAGTGTCCATTGGACTTTCTTTTATTTACTCGCATGCAAAATAGAATAGGTATATATTTTTACAATGAATTTGATAGTCATTAAAATTAACAGAACATAATTATTAACTTTAAATATTTTAAGTTACGATTCTCACTCTTTATGGTTTTGTATAAATTGGAATATTAAGAACATAGACAGTCAGTTATCCGTAGAAGAAATCTATCGTTTACTTGAGATTGAATATTGGGAGCGGCCGTTACTCTAAAAAAAGTTTTTATTGTCAAATAATAATATATTAATATTATTAAGACTATATTTTAACCAGCCTTGGAATTAAACTTTAAAATGACAATAGGATAAAACTAGACATAAGTTAACTTGCATTGTAATTTCTAAATGAAGCATAAGACAAATAAGATTAAAACTACTAAAATGTATATAAATAATGATTACAGACTATAACAGTGAAGTTAAAACTGAAGCTGCCATATTTACAACAAGACTGTCTTAAAAGTTAATTTTGGTCTTTGTACATAGAAAACAAAATACAATATTAGAAGTAATGGTAACAGAACAGAACGATTTGTTTGTAATGGCTGACCAGAAACATAGAAACTAGCCATAATGCTCTATTATTAGTATTCATGCCACAGATGATAAAATCGACCAAAACGCAACCATTGGACGTTTTTAGGATTCCATGGCTAAAGAGTAAAAATGACACGCATTAATAAAACTCCACCAGTCTTTATGTCACCAGGCTTATGAACCTTTATGGTGTCTCGCTAAATTGTATAATACAATCTGCTATAAAAACAGAACAATATTTATGTTAGCTTCCCAGCCGTGACTGATCTGTTAATGACCGTGGAAAAACGTTTTGTTTTGCAGTTTTTTGTCAAATAGTGTCTAATGTATAGGATAATAGTACCTACGAACCTTTTCAGAACGAGACCTAATTTGGCCAGTTTTTATGTCCCTGGTTCACCGTTACCCGCCTAATGGTATAGTCCGAGGCAAGAAAGTGTAGTTATGACCTTGAGTGCGCAGAAACCAACTTTGATAGAAAGTCTTCTTTTTTACAAGTGCGCAAAATAACGGTCATCGCTATACTTTCGTGCCTATACGATACGCCCATTTAGCACATTGTGGTTGTTGTTACGTATCTAACTAAGATTTCTAACTTCAACGCTTTTATGTTGCAATCGATTTTTTCAAATATGTTTAGGTTTTTTTTTGTATTTGGTACAGTACAGGTGAAAATTAGTATTTTTCACACGAGAGCATTTGCTTGGTGCATTTAAAATCACTTACTGTGCTTAGTGACGATAGTAGTCTACTACGCAAGTTTGTGACTCGAAACAAAACTGACTTTGCTCACTAGTTAAACAAACAACTATTTGTTAGTGCTACTGGAATGGTTCAGAGTAAATAAATCAATATCTTACTCCCTTTTCAAGTGATTTATTTAAAGACACTTTATTTAATTTTTTTATTTAAAATAAACCACGTAGAATATTATTTCCTATAATACATACATATTTTTTATAAAAAATATCACTACTTTGTTCTACTATTGAATATAAACAATCAATTCCTTTATTTATAAAACTTATAACGCGTAACTTATGAATTTAAAATGTTCTTTTTCATATTCAAGCGGTAATATATTAATATTTACAACTTAAAATCTAAGCAGAAGATTTATTTTTTATTTTCATAGTGAGAACCTTCAATCGTCAATAAAAATATTTAAAGAATTTAATTTGTAATGTATATGAACGAACATACAGCTACTATTACTGGGATAAAAATGTATATTTTGATCTATTTTATATACTATGGTTGGGGTTTACAAACACACCTCTATCTTTAAAATCTAAGTTCTGTTCTATAGGTAATATCTGTATTCCAATGACAATGAATGAGGTGCTTGATCGCGTGATGACGCGTTATCACTTTTGAAATTGTCTATATTGTCTAAAATGATTACTCAATCCCGATAAATTTACCGGGATTGAGTTTTAATTTTAAACAATTACATACGAGAAACAAAACATTTCACCAAACCAAAGCGAAACCGTGCTGAAATTTTGTATTTCGCATTTTAATTTTGACACGACATTTAAATTTGGGACTCCGCCACTAGTGCAACGGCGCGTACGACTAAAAATATTTTTACTCACGAATGGCTCCCAGCTCTCACCGACCAGTGAAAACACGTAATTCTACCGTATTGGGTAGTTTTTAGCTCGGTGTCGGCGTCAGTCGCGCTGAGACGTATAGATTGGAAATAATGGGCGAGCGAGAAGTGAATAGATTCGCCGTCACTTCTGATCTTATTTTTAATCCGACATAGTAATATTAGTTTTCATGACACAGATGATAAAATCGACCGAATCGAGATTGAATTCTACTGTATTGGTAGTTTTTACCTCGTCGGTGTTAGTCGGGCGCGTTGAGGAGGGACTGGGAGTCCAGCAGCGCGGAGGGGTCGATGAGGCCGAGCTGCAGCGCGGGCGGCGCGGGCGCGGGGGCGGAGCGCCCGAGGCTGAAGGGGAAGAAGCGCGACACCACCGCCGCGGGCTCCGGAGCCTCCGCCGCGTGCCCGTTGGACTGCCGGTTGCTCATTATCGATAGCGAGCTCAGTTTCTCGTTTAGTTGCTTTATCTGAAACAAAAGTGATTTTCAAAAAAATTTTTTTTGTTTTTTTGGTATAGGTAGCAGACGAGCAGGCGGATCACCTGATGGTAAGCAATTGCCGCCGCTCATAGACACTTGCAACGCCAGTGGAGTAATTCAACTATGATTTAACACTTGACAATCGCACCTGATGGAAAGAGACGATGAGGTCTAGGATGACACGCGTTTGTTTAGAAGATGCCTATTCACTTTTGCCTTCTTTTTCTTCTTCTTCAGCAGCATGTATTAGCCCACTGCAGAGTATATGCCTCTCCAATTTCCTTCCACTTCCTTCTGTCGTGGGTCTCCACTTTTGCCTTAAAGATGATTAAACTTATTTGGTCCGATAAATATTGACATTGGGGTGTAAAAGTTTCCTATAGTGCTTTAGATACATGAATTACTATCCTCATCCCCCTCCCATCTACGATATCTTAAATATTTTTCAAAACACGGCTAACGTGTGTCGAGTCGTGTCTTCATCGGCCCCACATGCGTGGACAGCACGGGGTTTCGTCGCGTTGGATACGGTACAGGACCTTTCCAAAACAACCATGGCCTGTCATGACTCGCACCATCCGATACGATCCTCTCTATCCACTGGTCAAGGACTGGAGCCAGCGCCTCCGTGGTGCGATGCCTCACCTGTCGCAGCGTCCTGGCGTGGTGGTGGTAGTACTGCACGGGCAGCAGGGTCCAGCCGGTGCATGGACGCCTGGCTCTCACCTGTCGCAGCGTCCTGGCGTGGTGGTGGTAGTACTGCACGGGCAGCAGGGTCCAGCCGGTGCATGGACGCCTGGCTCTCACCTGTCGCAGCGTCCTGGCGTGGTGGTGGTAGTACTGCACGGGGCCGGCGTGGGGCACGTCGAGCGGCGGCAGCCAGCGCTCGTAGCAGCCGGACCACAGCTCCACGCCCGCCACCACGCAGCAGGGCTCCAGCCGGTCCAGTCGAGACGCCTGGCTCGAGCCGCCCGCGCCCGCTGGGGGGACAGCACAGGAAAAAATAAAAGTAAAGTATCAGCCTATATACTGTCCCACTGCAGGGCAAAGGCCTCCATCATAGAGATCAAGTCATCGCTACTATGATAAGATTAGACTTAATCACCACGCTTGTCTAATGCGAATTGGTGATCGCAAACCCGACCTATGTTTGAAACACTTTTTGCTAGACCCGGGAATCGTTATCAGGACCCCGTGATCACGGACGGACAACATAAGGAAATATTTTGATTATTTTTCATACTACACACAATAGTTTTTCAGTTACACCGATTGCATAACTAACTTGGGCAATCCATACGAACATATGAAATAACCAAGTTATATTTGTTGTTCTTTACGTCACTGTTTCTTATGACTCATGGTAGACCAATACAGGTCTTCGCAAATGAAAAAAATATATTCATGACAAACTTTCCTACAAACACTTGGTACGTACTAATATAATATCTATACCGAGTTTCATTACACACAAACTTAAGAAACCGCTACAATATCTGGTAAAAAAAAAATCATAACTGGGAATTTCAAATAACGTTTGAATACTCACTGAATCGAATAGCAAGTGTTTTGAGCCCCCGAACACATCATGATGATATGTTTTACATCTCGTGTTATTAACAACACTCCTCTTTTTATAGGGAAGCTAGAAAACTTGCATAAAAAGATCTCGTCTGCGTGCTTTTCCCTATCCCTTCACCTTAAGGCCAATGTCTAGCAACAAATAATGCAAGATCGACCAAAATGGTAATTACCATTAAGTTCTGTAATGTGTTGTGCAATAAAGAGTATCTATTTATTTCGGAGGTCAAGACTCGTTTGGGGTCTGAGCCAGTAAAGTATTTTCAACTTATTTTACTCGATAAAGTAAGTATTTGTGCAGTGGCTGGCAAGCCTAAACAACCAAGAGCTGATACTAACAAAGCCGGTGGTTGGTGTGGTGCGCGAGGCGCGCGGCGTACAGCGGGTTGTGGAACAGCGCCGTGTCGCCGTCCGAGAACTGCTCGCCCCAGTCCCACACCGGCCGCTGGATCAGGTTCTGCAACAAACATTCATTAACTGGACTTCCTAACACAATACAGGGGGGCAATTCTCGTGCACTCGACATTGAAGTCGAATTTAGAAATGTCATACATTCGTCCATACAAAATTCTAATTCGACTTCAATGTCGAGTGCACGAGGGTTTTTCGAGAGATTTTCATTCCTTTGCGAGTGTCGAAAATTTGTGAAAATATCGACATAATCTGTAGGCTGTATCTTTTGATTGGCTTGGCTTAGAAGTTTGATATTTTCACAACTTAGAGGGACAATAGACTTGAGTATTTCATGTGAATTTCAGCTTAATACGTCCACGCGTTCTTGTGATAAGGGTCTTGACAGACAGACAGACGGTCAACAAAGTGATCCTATAAGGGTTCCGTTTTTTCCTTTTGAGGTACGGAACCCTAAAAAATCAGCTGTTCCATAAATAATTGCCTGATGAATATTCTGTATCCTTGCTTGTGTTTTTGTTTTGGTGTTTATAATATTGGTTCTACACAATGCCGCCAATCCAATCCGATACCCAACGTCGACACTGGCACTTCCAATGGTATACTCCCATGGGACATACAGGGTGTATCTGTGAACATTTACATCCCTTTAACCATGTGTTCTACCAACCATTCCAAACAAAATTTGTTCTATGACTTTTGAAAATTCGCATAAAAATATTGCATCTTTCCATACAAAGTCAGTCACGTGACTTGGTCATTTTGTATGGGGAGTCGGGAAATTTTTCGAAGAATTTAGAAAAGTTGTTGAACAAATGTTGTTCAGAATGGTTGATAGAACACGTGGTTAAAGGGATGTAAATGTTCACAGATACATCCTGTATAAGTACTTTTAGCAATAAACTCATCCACCGACCTTGCCGACAGCCAGCTCGCGGTCCCTCGGGCAGTTAAACAGGAAGGTATCAAACAGATGGTTATGCACGGAGTCCCACAGCGAGGCGAGGTAGGCGTCGGTGAAGGCGAAGGCGTCGGGGAACTGCTGCGTGAGCTGCCACACGCAGTCCAGGAACAGCAGGAACACCGGCGCCGGCGCCGCCGCCGCCGCCGCCCCCTCGCGGCCCCGCGCCTCCGCGCCGCCCGGCCGCGGGAGCCCTAGCCTGGGGAAAGATAACACCAGACTCATTTAACGTCGTAAATACTCAAAAGGCAAAAAAAATTAAAAGGCAAAAGCAATTGATTTTCCATTGTGCTTTCTATGACTTTTGGAAATTCGTTTAAAAAAAAATAAGTTTTCATAAAAAGTTGATCACGTGACTTGGTCATTTTGTATGAGGAATTGAAAATGTTTTTTGATGAATTTCGTAGAGTCGTTGAACGAATGTTGTTTAAAAGGGTTGGTAAAACACATGTTTTAAGCGATATAAATGTTCTAAATGTCACATAACAATTAAAGGTGTTGCAAGTTGGACCTCCAACGCCATCTAGGGTGATGTCTTCATAGTTGACCCACCTGTCGCAGAAGGGGTGTCCGAGCGCGAGCCACTCCTTCTGCACGAGCGACTGGAAGCCCGGCAGCGAGCGGCTCGCCGGGTCCAGCAGCAGCTGCGCCAGGCACGACACCACGCAGCAGTAGTCCACGCCGTCGCCTGCGCACACGCGCACCACAATCATCGTAAGTGTGTATAGTGAATCACAGGTAGGTGCTTTTTTATATATAGGATGATCGAGATGACCTGGCGGAGTGCCGTGAGCGGTGAGCTCACGTAAGCTAAAGAATGGTAAGCGGACGTGAGAACCAAATATGAGGTTGACAGGCACAAAAGAACAAAGTGAATACCATTGAGTCTGTTAAATTAATTCATTTCATTATTATCATATCTACTAGTATATCAGCTGCACAGTCCCGCAGCTGTTGCGCAGCAGTGATTGATATATTGACAGTCCACCCTGACCGCTATCGCCCTTAGAATACTGTTGGCGCTGCCACGGACTCTGCGCACCAGGGACGAACATCTCTTGCGTATCGTGGCGTAAAAGCAATCGACCCGGTGTTCGGCGAACATACCTGACGCACTACAGAATCGCAGAAGCCCCATCATTTATGTACGCATGAAATTTTGTTATTATCTTTGATGTCCAATAATACCAAAATTGCATGCGTACATAACATAATATGTTGTGACAGTTTTCTCAAAGCGTCGTGTGTATCGCTCACCCTCCTGCAGCACGACGGTGACGTTGTCGGCGAGGTGCGCGGCGGCGTCGTTGGCGAACGCCAGGCACGCCGCCACGTGCCGCAGCCAGCGGCTCTGTCTAGGATGCTGTAGTACGCCGAGTCTTGCACCTGCCACACACATTACATCATCATCAGCAACCCACACTCATGCCACGAGATAATTTTGTCGACACTCGTATTGCGTCAGCGCTAGTTGCTTCTCGCTCACCTGACAGGGCGAGGAGCGGGATAGAAAGATACGCTCTCGCGAACGAGAGTCGACAAAATTTTGTCGCGGTGCGCATCTTAGCCCGGCTGGACGTATATAAGGGGGGTCCAGGGGGTCCGGACCCCGCCCATTGAGGCCTGGTTTGACATAAGGTTGAATCGGCTATAGCCAAGGGCGACTTAATTAAAGGGTCGGCAAGGTTGGTGGGGTAGCAAATTGTAGATAGCCCTGGGACGGCAAATCAACAAATCAACCTCACGATCTTCAAGAATGTTTATTTTGCAATGTGGGACACCCCCCTTGTCAAAGCTATATGTACGTCCGTGCCCACACTCATCCACTGCTGTAGGCCTAACATGCGCACCGCGACAAAATTTTGTCGACACTCGTTCGCGAGAGCGCATCCTTCTATCCCGCTCATCGCTCAGTCAGGTGAGCGAGACGCAACTTGCGCCGACAAAATACGAGTGTCGACAAATTATCTCGTGGCGCGCATGTTAGCCCGGCTGGACATAGTAATGATGTAATCCGACAGAGAACCAGTCACCGACATAGCCCACCGAATTAGCAAACTGAAGTGGCAGTGGGCTGGTCACATTAGCCGCAGAACTGACAACCCAACAGTACATGCAACTTAATAATCAAAATCATGCAAATAACAATAAGGACCCAATTCTAGGATATTTTAACACGTGCCCGCTTGCTATCCGTGCGGATAAAGAATGGGATCAGAATGGAAAGAGGAGTTGACAGGTTGGCACCGTTGTCACTCCAATGTTATTGCCCATGGATCGGCGGCAAACGCTAATCATGCTGCCAACTATCACATAAAAACAACCAACACTATGACAATGTCGCAATGTATCTCTAAACAACAAGATCATTCTCCACACTCCCAAAGTACAATCATGGCATGTTTATTTTGGTAAGTTTCGCCGAACTTGGAAACCATCACCGATAAAGCCATTGACATAAAAAATATCAGCAACTTGGTACTTCTTTACATTGTAATAAGAACTTTTTGTATAAAGTTATGAATACTACACCTTGTTACATTGACATAAGTGCTAATTTTAAGAATGTAACGATCTAATTATCAGTATAAATAATGCGAAACATTGTAGACCTTCCTGCTTTAAGATAAGGTACAATGCTTTTGAAGTAACAGTGGGTCGCGTTACCAGCTGGCTTTGAGTAAACGGCAGAGGTTATTCCCGGAAAGCATAATATTTGGCGAAAACGCTAAAATTAAACAGTTCCGTTGCAGCTTCAATGAGATCATTATTCTGAGATACATGAGATGTAACAATCGAGTTTATGTAAAATGTTATAAGAGTAATAATCCCATAAAAAATACTTGTCAAAAAAACGAAGTGTCGCTAGTCAGTTTTTCTACTGTAAAAGGTTGTGAGGTCAATGTAATACCAAGGCGGTAACTAATTTATTCAGTCCCTATATAAGGGACCTTCTGTCCTTCCAAATCAAAATATTTATTTCAAACATCTGCAACTTATGCAGATGTTTGAAATAAATATGTTGATTTGGCAATCGCAAAGAATGGTTAGTAGAAGACGTGGTTAAGGGGATGTAAATATTCCTAGATACACCCTGTATAGGCATTGAATAAATTAATAACCGAATCGGTACTACATGGATCTCACAACTTTTTCTGTACGCCATCTAGCGGATTTTCACATGCAATAGTCCCCATTATGACGAGACTTACCCAGAAACCGCTCAAGGTGGTGGGTGTGCACAGCTCCACGAGTTTCTTGTAGGAAGACTGCAAGGTGGCGAGCGGCGGGAGTGCGTTAGTGTTCGCGCTGCCCGCGTACGAGTTGCCGCACAGGTATATCACGTAGGGGGGCGTCAGCTTCGGGTGTGATCTCCGGACCTGGACAAAAGTAACTGTTTAGTTTTAACACTGATTCAGATTCCGATTTTATTTGCATAACATGTACAGTAGGTATACAAGATGGTATTAATGTTGTGAGTTGAGTTACTGTTTGGCATGTCATTGTAATTTTAATTACACAGTTTTCTTTATGAAACACTAGCTTTTGCCCACAGCTTCACTCGCGTCCCCCATTTCCCTAAAATGGGGGATTAGAAAGGGACAAAAAGTGGCCTGTTACTCTCCATCCCTTCAACTATCTCCACTTGAAAATCACGTCAATTCGTCGCTCCGTTTTGCCGTGAAATAAAGACAAACATACAGACAGACACACTTTCCCATTTATAATATTAGTAGAGATTCCTCAACAGTAGACCTAGCACGGACTTTTCAAGAAATCTCGTCAAAAGCGCTGTGTTTAGCTAGTTAGTTTATTTTTTATGTGGAATGGGTGATCGGTAGATGCATGATATGGAACGTGTAAGAGAACCATAAGAGAACGATGTTTGAATTAGGATGACGTGTGAGAGTGAGAGGGAAGACGAATGGCCGCGGACGACGGAAGATGTAAAGACTAGAATAAGATTATGAATTAAATAGAAGAAGTAATACTCAAACCTAGTTTCCCTGCCCCATCATCCTACATTTATATATTAGTTATTACTAATATAGTTAACATAGTTTGTATTCCTAACCTGTTCTAATAAAACACTTTCTGTGGCCGCAGACTGATCGGTCTGTAGCAGCTCCCCGCTGCGCAGGAGCGCCGCCCCCTCCGCCCGGCCCCACACCCACACAGGCACCCGCCCCGATCTGTACCAAATTATTCAAAATGGTTATTTATTAAGTATTAGGGTATTTGTTTGTAACTGTCATTGTCGGGTTCTGTCTGTAGGTCAGAAACAATATATCAACTTGTAAGGGCTACCGCGAATAAATAAACTTTTGAATGAGTTGTGTTGAGGAAAATAGCTTTGGATTTAATTCTTAAAAACGTGTTTAAATTGGTCTTAGCAAAAACTCATAAAACTGTAGCAAATACCAGAAAACATTGCTCATTGCACTTAGCAACTCAAATAAGATTTGCATATCGATGATGTAGGTAAAGTATAGTTGTTCTCAAATGAATTGTATTTGACTATCTTTATATACTTTTTTTTTAATTATAGCAGACAAGCGGATCATCTGATGGTAAGTGAGCACCGCCGCCCATGGACATCTGCAACACCTGACGCATCACAAAAGCGTTGCCAGCATATAACCATGTTTTAAACATACTAATCATTTGATTAAAAATTTCGGAAATTAGGGAAGAAATCAATAGAAAATTGTTGTACAGTCAGCCACACATTAGGTTACAACCTGTCAAATTTCTCAATCGATATTCAACCTAATGTGTTTGACAGTAAGATGATAGTCGACTGAAGAAATTTTACAGTTTTGTATACTTTGATGTGTGGCTGTACGTACCTGAATGCCTCGCCGACTCCATAAGGTTATAATCTAGCACCGAACTCGGAACGATCAGCGTCTCCCCAGCAGTCAACATGAAGGCGTCGGACGTGCCGGTTATACACGTGATCCTCCAGTGCGGACACTCGCAGCGTTCCAGCTCCCTCTTCCAGTCCGTGGGCCGCTGGAACATGTTCAGGTCGGAGGGCAGCGTGGGGTAGTAGGGCTCTTTGTACTCGTACGCGAAGAGGAGGTCGTGCCGCTTCGGGAAGGCGTGGTGCATCAGCGATATGGCCACTTTGCGGCCTATGTCGATGGGGGAATTGGCGAAGCTGAAGGTTAGGACTTTCATGTTCTGGAATGAGAGATTTTAGAATCAGTATGGAGACTGTATTTTTTTCGTATAATGATCTTAAGCTGATTTTAAGACTACCAAGCATTGGTTAAGAATAAGGCCCCCTTTACACGAGTAGATTTGTGAATAAAACATTGACAAATTGCCAGGTTTTTATGAGATAAATATAGAACGTTGACCACTTTTTTTTTTCTAGAGGAATAATTCTTTCATACATATTTTTTGTGTATCTTGAACCGTTTTCCCTCGCAGCGCACGCAAAGAAAGCCTCAAAATGAATAATTTCCCCTTTTTTACACATTTACCGCTCTGTCTTTGCTCCTATTGGTCATAGCGTAATGTTATTTAGCCTATAGCCTTCCTCGATAAATGGACTATCCAACAAAAAAGAATTATTCAATCGCACCAGTAGTTTCGGAGATTAGCGCGTTCAAACAAACTCTTCAGCTTTATTTATTAGTATAGATTTCTTTCAACGATATTAAGCATGCGCATAATTGTATCATCCATGTAAATTAATCTGGGTAATTAAGTAAATAAGGACCTATTTATCTACGAGTATTTGCTACTTAGTGAATAATGCTTTTGAATTATTACTCATTTAGGTTTAGGTACAGATTTAGAGTAAAACGTTAGACCACGTTTTTTCTTCGAACATATCTACATTTGCATTTGAATACTAGTCCCATTTATATCAAGTACATGTAATGCAACGCGAAAGCTTAAAAACATAAAACTACATGCAAAATGTAAGAACATTTGCATTATGGTTTCATAAACGTCGAAATAACGTTTACTACTATTACATATTACTATGTATTACTAGATTTGCTTAAACACCTAACAACAATGTGATTCACAAAAAAGCATGTAGTAAAAATAAGAGTGATTCTGCCAATCGTGTGACCAACAGCGCCATGTCTGACTCTTATATCTTTCGTAATAAGGTTCAATACTGTGTAGCTGTCGCTGATGGCAAACGAGAGACACTGACTCAGGGGGCGATTAGATAGCCGCCAGATTGCCTGAAATATTTCGCTTATCTTACCTAGCTGGCTCGATATCGAAGACGTAGCCAATGTTAGCGGTGATATTATCGAGTAAAGATTACTTGCAGAGGTCAACGCCTAGTGCGTTGAGGGCGCAACCGCCTCTTTCTGCGAAGACGTCATAGCCCAGAAAGATAGATAGATAGATAGATAGATAGATAGATAGATAGATAGATAGATAGATAGATAGATAGATAGATAGATAGATAGATAGATAGATAGATAGATAGATAGATAGATAGATAGATAGATAGATAGATAGATAGATAGATAGATAGATAGATAGATAGATAGATAGATAGATAGATAGATAGATAGATAGATAGATAGATAGATAGATAGATAGATAGATAGATAGATAGATAGATAGATAGATAGATAGATAGATAGATAGATAGATAGATAGATAGATAGATAGATAGATAGATAGATAGATAGATAGATAGATAGATAGATAGATAGATAGATAGATAGATAGATAGATAGATAGATAGATAGATAGATAGATAGATAGATAGATAGATAGATAGATAGATAGATAGATAGATAGATAGATAGATAGATAGATAGATAGATAGATAGATATTCTATTGCACAGAAATAGAATACATGAGTGAAGCAACAGCTAAAGACAGTACAATAAGGCGGTCTTATCGCTTGTAGCGATTTCTTCCAGACAACCTTTAGGTAGAGGAGAGCAAACAGCCCAGAAATATTTTTTTGTTTCTATGTGAGGAGTAGACGGATCACCTGACGGTAAGCGATTCCACTAACAGCCACAACAGCAGTGGAGTCATAAGGATGCTGATAAACTTCACCCCTTTTTCCTATCCTCACTTTGCGAAACACATAGGCGCTGTATAAGATGTCTATACTCAGCAGTGGATGGACTTGGACTGATATGATGATGATGTACGTTAGGTTACGATGGGTACTTTCTTTACATTGAAATGAAATAAAAAGAAACAGTGCCGTGATTTCGGGTTCTGGGTTCAATTCCCAGCTCGAATAAAAAGGAATGTACTGTTATGTCGGTAAAATTTTTGCAAAACATTACATTAATAAACCAACATAAATTGATTACATCTGACCAAAGAGAATTAGTAGGTATATTTTATTATGTCACACGGTTACCGCTTCTTGAAGTCGAGCCTGATTGACGTCAGAGCCTCATTGTCTTCGTGTCACCTCAACAAATAGTATATTAAACTGTATGTGGTGTAGTGTAGGTAACTATAAAACAAATATTACTAATTTAAACAATGCAAAAGGAACTCAAGCTACTAAGCGAATGTAATAGAAATGACTGTACAGTTTTTAAAAAGCTATCAAGAAGATTCCTGACAAAAATAAAGTTATCTAGAATTACTATAAGTGTTGTTGCTCAGTTATTATTCCACTGCTAATATTGTAAATTAGCTTATTTATGCAGCCTTGTAAATGTGTCAATGTAAATCACCGATGTGTTAGTTAGGTTACTTTGAGAACATTAGCTATAAATAAATTTTATGAATGTATTTGAATTTCAATGTACCTATGATCCTATGTTGATTGAAATAAATAAATATAATAATAATAAATGGCACATGCCAGCATTAGTAACATACCTCACACAACTTATATACCCTACACCTTGCAGGGCATATCACCGTACGGTATGAGCCGGCCCCGTCGCATCGGTCTATCGTCCGGGAGCCATGGAGCCCGCCGCCATGAATGACACATGCCAGCAGTACTTAGTATATAAATTATCTTTCGCACAACTTGCAGCCTAACCTTGTTGGGCATGTCGCCGTACATGAGCCGGCGTCGCCGCACTGGCCCGCCGTCCATGAGCTACACGGAGCTCATCGCTATGAATGGCACATGCCAGCATAACCTAACATACCTTACGCACAACTTGCACACTAACCTTGTCGGGCATATCGCCGTACATGAGCCGGTCTCGCCGCACTGGCCCGCCGTCCATGAGCTACACGGAGTTCGTCGCTATGAATGGTACATGCCAGCATTAGGTCCCCCTAACATACCTTACACACAACTTGTAGCCCCTTCACCTTGCCGGGCATGTCGCCGTACGGCATGAGCCGGCGCCGCCGCATCGGCCCACCGTCTGTGAGCCACACCGCGCCCACCGCTGTGAGTGGCACATCGTATGTGCCGAGAAGGAAGTTGCGTTGACAATATTCCTGTAGGAAAGAAACCGTTAGATAAATACTACGGCTACTTAGTACGGAGTCAGGGCAATGTATGCGCGAAAAATAGATATATTTAATTGCAAAAAAAAATACACAACTTATTGTAGGCATTAGAAAAACAGTGTGTTCAGTTTCTACCAGAAAACCTTCGAGCAAAGGACATTGAAAATGGCGAACGGGACGAGGGGCAGTATTGAAAAAGGGAAATAAAAGTAAAATACACATACGTAGGTATCTTAAAATGTAATATATAATACTAGTACACAAATAGTAAACAATACACATGTTAGTGTTTAGGCAAATAAGGTAAATTAATCAAATCATGCTGAAAATAAATATAATACGCATGTACGAAAAAAACAATCAAGTAAACATAATGTTATGTGTTTATTTACATCTTAATTGAAACACGGCTAACCCGGTGTACAGTGAGAACGTGTCACACGTCAACATTTGGGAATACCCCCAGCAACATTAGAAGCATGCGCAGCGGGGGAGGGCTATTATTAGCAACAATTTATATTACATATCTTTTACAAGTTTCAGCCGGTTTCAAGTTTGACCCAGTTTGCATGCGTACGCGCGCATTTGATTCTTTGAACGTGGAGTTTAATCGATTCTTTATTGCAGTTGCTATGTAATAGAATAATGATTTTTATGTTATAGGTGGCAGACAAGCAGTTCATCAGCAATCATCTGATGTTATAGTCTGCGGCATGAAACAATAGTGATGACCTTGAGTGCGCAGAAACCAATTTCAGTAGAAAATCTTCTTTTTCACAAGTGCGCAAAATAACGGTCATCGCTATTCTTTCATCCCATTGACATTCCCATCACCAGTTTAATGACAAGCTCGCTGCAAACCTTTTAACTATATGCCCCCCTCTACCTGGCACCCCGTTCCAACATGGAATGTAAAAAGGGGCTGGAATGGGATAGTTCCGAACTATTCTTAGGTAGATCGCTTTTTGTAATAAAGCAACCCATCTAAGAATAGTAAGTATAATAAACCCATATATCAACCTTAGAATGATAGTGACCTAACTTGTTACACTCGATTACACAATGAACTGACATAAGACGCATATCTTAAAACCCTGTAAAACTGACTTGTCTTTAAGTATAAACAGGGAAAGGCTATGCCTCTTTAGTGAAAGAGCTTTTAGCTGATTAGTATTTATGGTAAAGCCCTATACTTCACTTATATTAATTATTTATTGCACGAAATAAAAAGTACAATTAGCGGACTTAACGCTTAATCTGTACCAGTCGGCCATATTGGACGAGTCAGAGAAATTTAATTCCCGTAGAATTTTGAGTTAGGTGTCTTTCATTCTAAGGGTTCGATATATAGTTTTGAAATCAATGTTTAGTCATAATACTAACTTCGCTCGAGGCATTCTCCAAAGGCACGAAGGACAGCTTGTAGTTGGTGACGAAGAGAGAGCCGAACCTGCCGCGGTCTCGCTCGTTCAGCGGCGTCAGCATCACCACGTTGTGCGCGGCTCCCACCACCAGCTCGCCTGCGCAACAACACGAAACTTAGCATTATTATAACCACAGCACACACACACCAGGTATCTACACAAGACACACTAACAAAGGGCTGTTGTCCGTGGCACTCACTCAGCTGGTTCCGCTGAAAACCAGCATCACGGTCCTGTCAGGATCGTGACATAAGCTGAATAAGGGGCATTTACGTTGGACGTCACTTACTCTAACCCTGAATCCATGATGTTCAAAATAATAAATATTTTTCTATTTCTATCATTATCATCACCATTCATTGCGAATCCAGTGCTGCCCATAAAGTGCTAGTGTCTAAGCTTCTCAGCAGAAGGAGAAAAATTACTATTTACAAGACCGTCATAAGACCTATTTTAATCTAAGGCTGTGAAGCTTGGACACTGACACTAAAAGAAGAAAATAAACTTCTGGTCCCAGAACGGAAAATCCTCCGGATAATGGTTGGTCCTAAACAAGAAGCAGGTGGCAGATGGCGGGTAATAACCTGACTTCTCGAATTCGGGTTCCTAATTCAAACGTACCGTTTCCGAAGTGATGATAGCTTTGGACATAACTTGGATTTACACGCATAGATGAGCAAGTGTATGTCGCACTTCTTTAAGGGACACCCTACTAAATACTTGTGTTACTTTCGCTCATCTTGATACCCATGACACAAGCGCTTAAGCTTAAGGTCAGGTCGATACATGTGATGCATATTTATCTGTATAGGTCAGAGTACGTTTAAAAATAAACAACGATAAACAAACGCAGGCGCATATTCGTCCAGATACACACGACAATGACCTAGAGCCACAACAATGATTCACAATGATACTGAAACGAAATTCATTACATAAATTGCTGAATTACTATGAAACAGGTAATGTGAATGAGATAAGATACGGTTGAAGACGCCGGCTTAGAGAGGCCTTGTTCAAATTAATTAAAATGGTGATACATTTTCTTTTGAGAGAGTTTACAAGGCTTCGGTCTCTTTTTGCTTATCGTCAGGCTGAGGTGAGCCAATATACTGTGCCACTATAAAAAAAATAAGTGCCAAGGTCTTCTCAATGGAAAACTGTTCGCTAGGAGCCTTATGGTGTCGGCGAAGATGTAGGTCTGTTTCTCGAGTGCACATTGATGACATCATATCGCTCACATTTGGTTTTCATTTTGGTTTGGTTTGGTTTTCATGCTGGATACCAAGCTACATGATGCCCTTTAGGTTGCAAATGATAGAAGCAGATGGAATACCATCATAAGGGAAAAACTGAGCTCCAATGGGTGGAATCACGACTCTCAGTGTATAATAAAATGCAGTTTTGGAATACTCAGTAATAAGGAGTACTACTGGAGGAGGAGGGGGTGGAAATTCACCCACCCGAAGTGCAATGGGAGGAACATGCCTTTGCATACCCCGACGCGCAGGGTTAGACACATCAGTTTTATCAACAAACATTTTCAAAATTTACCACTTCAATAAAAATAAATGTTTGTGCAACAGCTATAAGTCTCTCGATGGTTACGCAATCATTGTTTTTGCATCTGCGCCGGCGCAAAAATGTTCATCGGCTCGGTTCGGCGCGCAGACGCGGCCAGGGAAATCCTTGGCGATTTCAGGTAAGGCTTGTTCGTACTACTAGCGCCACTATTGGATTTTCATCAACAATTGAATTTGGGAAAATTGGTAGTAATAGAAAAAAATATTTGAAATTTCGAGACTTGATATTGTGTATGTCACAACCTACATTTATTACCTACCTATAGAAATAAATTGTGATCACTTTAAAAAATAATCACGAATTTGTCACTCACACACTTATTTCGTAGTTTTCAAGGAATCCGTTTTAATATTTCTAAGGTGCAATCTTTATCTGACTTTAATCTATAGTATTACTCGTATACATATACGAATCGGAGCGTTATACATATGTATACCTTAGATTTATCCTTCAATAAAGAGAGGTCAAATCGGGTTTAAGATTAATCATAGTTAGTTTAAATACTTGTATATTTAATTATTATTTAGTTTAAATACAAGCTAAATAAAAAGACTCGTTGCAGCATTGACTCGTTAAATCATTAAAACGGCTTCTTTGAGGACTAGAGAGATTTTTTCTTTAAAGTCTCATTTCATCACAAGTAATAATAAAAGTCAAATGGTGGCGCTAGTGGATTACACAAGCACCCCTAATTAGACAATGTCAGAGCACGACGACCTTGTGTACTTGCTGTTGTAGAACGATTACGTGAAAGCCGAGTTACGTTTACATTAATGCCTAAATATTTGGTTCAGCCGTGTTGGTCTGTATTGAGAGTGCACTTGTGTTTGCGCACACACTTGTGCACTACAATATGGCTGATTGTTCATATTGGACGACACCGAAATGTTAGGAGGACACTATTTAAGAGGCAAGTTTTGATTCGGGAGGGTCTGATTCTGAAAGTGAGGCTTGTTCGTAGGGTTGTCAGATAGTGTTAAATGGCCGGGATTCTCCCGACTTTTTGTATGACTTCCGAGAAAGTATGAAACTGAACGGAACGGAAAACAACTTCGCCTTTTCAGGGTGGTAAAATTGTCTTCCGCTGATCTGAGGGCCTAATTTGAAGTGAACGTTACGACCGAATCGGAGTTCCCCTCTCTTTCACACGCGCTGTACGCGCTTTTGTTTGAATGTGACAGGTATATTCTCATTCGTTACGGGACGTCTTCGTTATACGCCACCTGATTTCTCCCGACAGTAAGAGATTCAATCTGGCTATCCTAGCTGTTCTTCATCTTGCCAATATCTTATACATAGAAATATGAGTGGTTAAAATTAGATGCCTCGGGACAGACCCGTTGTTGCTGAGTTTTTTGGTTCCGGAATTCTCAGTGTCAGCTCGGAGTATGGAAGTTAGCGATCTTGTATTTCTGCCCCACGGAAAGTACGCAAAACCTATAGCACACCTATAGTCTTCAGTGCTAAAGAAGGACCACAGAGTTGGACAATGCACTTGCGTTTGCGCACATAGGCAAAAGACACGCAGATTGTATGAAGATAAGCTAGACGGCTAGATGTACCTCTGGCCCCAAATTATCGTGTTTTTCGATAAGAAAAATCATAGTGGACATTGTATGCACACTATGTTTTGGCGATATACGTACATATTCTAATCTATTTTCGATAAATATAACAAGGACGAGAATTGGCCTCCTGAGTAGACATTTTTATTTGAACGACGTCTACGCGGCTTTCTGCAAAAGCAGTACAGGAGATGCCAGATTTGTTCTACAAATATGAGCAAAGCGAATTATCTTAATTGACTTTCCCTAGGTAGATAATACAAGTTTGCCATCTGTATTTCCCCGGACATTGACCTCTTTGAAGAACGTCCTGGGTATACAAAACTTGAAATCTAGAAGTCAAGTCCAAATTCAATAACAGATACACTTTTGCAATGATAACTGGAGCTATTTTTCCTTTTATTAATTTTATCGGCGTGTCCCTAATGTTATCTAGGACAAACATAATCTATAATCGACATACTGACTTGATACAAGTTGGTTTAACAAAGTTAGAGATATTATTAATCGTTCATACTGTGTTAGTTAAGCTATCTAACTAGTTCTCTGGTAAGATAGCTTAAATGAAAAACCAAATGAATTTACCGATTTATGTGCGTAATGCGTATCTACTTTTACATGCGTATTAGGTTTTGTAACCTTTTGTGCAATAAAGAGTAGATAGATAGATATTCTACTTTGGTGGTTAGAGAAAACATCGTTATACCTAAACGTTTCGGATACTTTCTCAAACAGAGTGATAACAAAGTGTCCTTTTTAAGGGTTGCCAACGTCAGTCGCTTTTGTAATTACCAGGCTTACCAAATCGTATTCATAGCAATTAACCGTGGGTGGGCCACGCTACGGCATGAATGGGTTCGTTCGATCGGTTTGATACCACGGTGTCACAGAAAACCTGCGTAATCAGACGCTTGTGATTTTTTATAATATGCCAAGTGAGTGAGGATACCCCATGCTCCGAGTTAAAAGTGGTAGCGCACGGATATCGTACCCATGCGCCGTGTTAAAAATTTGGTAGCGCACTTGTGACTTTCTTGGTACTGTGGAACAGCTTGTCTTATGTGCGGCAGCTATTGCTTAACATCAAGTGATCTGTTAGCTCATCACACACCTATCACAAACACATAGATTATGATAATCTAAGAGTATCCCTGGCTCCAAAGCAAACAGCTCCAAACAACTATAAATACAGTAGAAAGATAATAGAGCTCTCAGACCTTTCTTCAGCACACCCATGTCGGTACCACAACACTAACTGGGCAAGCCCACGCCATGGATGAGGAATAGGGATGAAGGGATATTTCGGTTTCGGTTACGAATAAATCCGTTGGTTTCGGATGATTTCTGTTATGGATAGGTAGGAAATAGTTAATCTACATATGCATGAACGAAACGAAACAAAGTCGTGTTAGCTACATCACTAATAAACTAACGAATGGCAGGAGGGATTTCCAATACAATAGAAACTGAATAGCAAAATTAACTTCACAAAAATAAAAAAGGAAAATAATTAGGTATTATTCCTGATCATTGCGCCAAATAGGTAGCCGCTCAGCAATAACCGATGTTGGTCCGAGAGAACTTAAAACACTATGAAATAGCAAAATAATCGTTGAAATATCGGACACGCAAAGTTACATGGGAGATAAGAGTATGCTAATATAGCACTATCTACTACGGCCATCACCTCCATCCAAAATTATTCAAAACATTCATTATTTTATATTCTTTCATTTCGTTATATATACTTTCATTATATACTGATTCGGTGACGGTTTTTTGGATTATGGATAGTTTCGGTTACATTTACGGAACTCCTAACATCACTAGTCACGACTTCCCATGCACGCGACACAATGCCAGACATACATGGCGGTACAGTTACTCATACGCTATGCATTGTAATTTAATCATTTATCCAACTGGATCTCTTAACAGGTTTGTTAACAGGTAGCTTGAACTTCCTAGCCGCGTTTAAAACAACATTTAAACTGCACTACGTTTTTTCTGGTTTCCATAGCATAGCACAAGGGAAAAACTTAGTTTGGGACCAGGACAATGTATGTGATGTTGTCTCAATAAAATTTTATTTATTTATTCATTTATTTATTCATTTACTTATCGAAATTTTTGTCCAGGGGGCCTATTCTCGTGCAAAAAGGCGAGTTAGATTATTTTGTATGGACGAATGTAAGAAATCTCTACATTCGACTTCAATGTCGAGTGCACGAGAATTGCCATTGGGGCATAGATTCACAGATTATATAATAACCCCAATTTTCATGGTCGTGATATTTATCAAAAATTGGTATTACAAAAACAAACTGAAAAAATATCGGTTAATTATGTGTTTTCGTGCGATAGTCGCTATTTTTTCAGGAAGCTTCTGCCAATAGCCTACACATGTCAAACCTAATTAAATACTATGATATTGCAATAAATAATCCCTTCGTGGTAAATAACTAATAGTGTTTTTTTATACTAGAGGCGGCAAACGAGCAAGCGGGTCATCTGCTGGTAAGTAATCACCGCTGCCCATGAACATCTGCGAAATACCTATTTATCTATTTATTAATAAGAAACAGGAAAAAGGAACTTACCATTAAGAAGCTTGGGTTTTACTTCTTGCACTGACCCATTCTTTTCACCATTATTCTGAGGAAGATAAATAAACCAATATTATAATTCATAATCATTTACCTTATAAGACAGGAAATCCATACTAAAAGTACCTACCTACATAACAAATTGTAGATTTATGTAAGTAATATGCTCTATTTCAGATACAAGGCTCATACATTTCAAGTACACAAGTTGAAAAGTTTTTTTTGTGGCTATGAAATATTAAAAAAAAATTGATAGTCAATAAATTACATCTACTTATTTTGTTGTTAAAACAACAACATAAAACTGTATAACAACAAATACTGATACAGAGCAGGTTTATCTATAATTTCATTCTTAATACATAATATAATAATAATAGCCTCAATGTAAATTTTCAAAGGGAAATTGCCTTAATTTGGCCAAGCATTAAATTAATTTCTACTCTATTTGACTAGTCCTCACACTAGCCAAGGCCTGTCTTGTGAGGAACAGTAAACAACTAAGGTCCACTTGCACCCGATATTGGAGATTGTAATCCATTAATTCTGTGATAGTTATTCCCATAGTTACTAATTTAACACCCCAGGTGTTAAGCGAATATCCGAAATGGCGCAATTATGAAATTTAGTTCCATGTTAATGAATAATTTGGGATTAAAGTGCTTAATCCTGACATGGGCAAGTGGACCTTATTAAATTAACATTAGCATAAATAATGTTACTGTTTCTGTGTACCTACATATTGTATAGAAAGGTTGTAGTACTGTATATAATATTTAGAGTGTATATTATAAGGTTGCTATCAATTGATAGTTTCTTATTATAGAAATGTGAATCTTACTATAAAAATACAGTGTGTTTTACTGAATTTTAGGCAGATATGTAATAAACACTGAATATTGATATCAATCAAGATAGTATCAGTCAGAAGAGTAAATATAAGATCATCTTCACAGATAATGGTCTTGGAAATTTACTTCAACAATAAATATTGCTTGAAAATAACAATAGAATAAGTTTTTTTAATAACTTATTGTAAAAAGAACAAATTGGAGGCCAGCATACAGAAAGTTGTGAACATGAAACAAGAATGAAGGACTTAGGCAATAATTATCACTACATCTTCCACTAACAGAGGGAGGTAGTGATTCTAATTGTATTATATTTGAAGTATTTTCAACTTAGTACAGTATAACCTACCTAAATTAGGTTAAAATTTATATGCATTATAAAAATGATTGCTGTTTTAAAGTCAAAACTGGAAATTTCACGCTAGAGTTAATCATTAACCACTTACTTTAGGGGAAACGTTGATGTAACTCTTGAAATTCTGCACTATCCTTTTTTTCTCACTCATTGTAAGCTGTTGTTTTACTAGGTCGATTCGATATTGCCGTACTACGCTTCTATTTACTTATTCTATAGACTTAAACTGATACTGCACTAAGTGTAAAAGAAGCTGATAATTAATTAAATTATATAAAATCCACATGATTCGTATAAAATACACGTAAATATGATAACAATCATCCCATCAGAAGTTGGACTTTTCACACGTAAATTATATCTGTTCAAACGTTCCTGTGGCCATCGTACCAACAAGATGCACTACACATCACAACATGATTATAAAAATAGCACGAATATTTGCAGTTCCCGATGGAATAAACATAAATTTCATTAAAATATCATGACCCAATGAGTTATATATATAGAGCAGAAATACCTACAAAAAAAACGTGCCGGTTTAGAACATAAAATGGCGGACTGACAGCTATTTTAGTGCTGCTCTGTTGATAATGCTTTATCGATATCATAATTTGTCAAGTCGATACTGACTGGGGGTCTAATTTGAAGTGAAACGCAAATAAAGCATTGAGTATTGAAGTAATTTTGAGACTCAACCAAACGATTGAGAACGTCATTTCGTAATTTGAAGTGACCATTCTTTCGTTTGAGACCGTTGGAAGTTGTTTTGACAGAACTCGTCTCAAATCTTTGAAATAATTTGAAAGCCTAAAATGACATTCGTAAAATTGATTGATTAGAAGCTTAAGTTACTGGTTAAATGAAAATCAAGGTATAAATAGATAGGTACTCTTTATTGCACAAAGTTTACAAGTCTTCTTGAAGTAGGTAATAATTATGCTCTTAATATGTAATAGATAATATAGATCTTTTTATTGCAAAATTAAACTTAACTAGTGTTGCGGCAACACCAGGATCATAGCGGCAACACCAGGATCATAGAACCAATCATTCCAATCAACGAATTTTATCGCATGATATGCGTCCGCTCTCATTGGTGCTTCATAACGTGATATCGCACAAGCGGACCAATGGGAGGCGCCGATGACGTCGCGGAAATCGACTCAACGGACATCCGGATCGCCACTGCATACAAGGAACACCTAACGCGCACATCTAACTCGTAATTTTAATTATTTTAATAGTTTGGTCTGTGACCGCTAAATAAGTATTTCTTTACTCTCTAATACCGAGTTTTCTTTCCTTCACCTCGTCCACTACAACTAGGTATACAGATATGTATTCAATTTACAATTATGGTGGTAGTAGGTAGTAGAGCTTGTAGTGATATTATCTTCCTGAGTTCAGTTCGTCGCAGTTTGTAGAAAGAGATCTGTAAGTAAGAAAATTATGGTATTATTGATAAGATTATAATGATATTATCTACTCTTAATAATAGAGGTAGGGCAATGGTAGCTCAGTGAATAAAAACGGGAGGTCGTAGCAGTAGGTATGTAATACCGGTATCATTAATAACAATCTCAAATTGACGAGTTTACGATATGTGATCAAAATCAAATTATTACAATACTCCCCAAAGTGAAATTCATCGCTTAGCATAAAAGGTTTATCTTCATCGTAAAATATTATCGATGTTTTTACTACAACCCTAGTATAAAACTCACGAATTTTTATAACATAAAAATATTCAAAATGAAGCATAATTATGGACTGAAAACACACGGATAGAATCACACGGGGAAACAAAAGTGTAAAACATTCAAAGTTTCTATAAATATAATGAAAATTTTATAATAATTAGAAAAAAATATAACATACCGGTGCAATGTTAATCTTTGCTGATTTTCGCTTTTCCTTGAGTCACATCCTATAACACTACACTTGGGCATAATGATTAAATGTTTCTTCAATATCCTGTGTAATGTGGACAACGAGTTCTCAAAAGAAAAGAAATTATTAGTTATTTTTGTCGGAAGAAACGGTGAGTTGACACTTCATGTACTTCAGAAAACTGTAACTAAACATGGCTTTTTGGCCGCATTAGGCATTAACGTGGTTGTCAAATGACAATTTTTCCGATTATAGAGCTGAATGAAATAGTGTCATCTCTTTCCACTTATGAAATCAAGGCTGAGTTAGATAGAGAGAACAATAGTTTTGAGAACTCCACGTCGACACGCATGGTATTTGTATAACTGATTTCTGTATAGGACAATAGGCCCGGTCCATATATTTAAGTCAATGTCATGACCCAACTCCGCAACGAACGTCAGCCATTTTTTTTTATTTTGATTGATGGTAGAATAATGGCAGTGGATTGAGTACATATTTTTAATGCGACGTAAAAATACACGATTATAGACCACTGTTGCTATCGAGCTGCCTCGATTGTCTATACATTCATTTATTCTCTGTGGAGTGTTCTTTTCGGAAAAAAAGTTGGATTGTGCATGTCTCAAAAAAATGGCGATTGTTAAATTTCTGTTCAGGTTTTGAAAGCACAATCTTCAGGCACATATTTATAACATTAAATATTTGTTGTTGTGTAACTGTGAATAAAACCTAGGATGGCTGATGCTATGGTAGAGCGGAGGCCGACCGCACGATTCTTCTGCCACAGGTGTAACATTGAATTTGAAGATGTTTTGCAGGTAAAAATCAATATATACGGTTATTTAACAGCTTTAAACTATTTAAATCATGTGTAAAGAGCGTAGTGATTGTATTTATCACTACATAATCGCCCTTAACAGGATTTAATAATGTTTTTTAATGTAGCTGATTGTCGTGTGATTGCTTCTATTGCGACTAATTTTCATTGGTGCAGCCGGTTTACTGGATCCTTTTTCTATAAATTAGTAATCGTTCATCGATTGCATCAGCTTTGAGGGAAATATTTGATACCTGGGATTATCGAATATCGTGTAGGCGGCTCGGGGGCTCATGTAAACATTGAGCCCTGCGAATAGCTTGAAAGGTCTCAACCTTTCATCTGTAACCTTTAATTTTAGTCCATAAAACAATGTTATCCTGAAACTTTAGTCTTCCTTATATGATAACATTGTTGAACAAATATTTTCTTTACATGTGGCCTACATACCAACCCATTTTGAGCTTTAATGTCTTATTTCCTATAGTGATTGGATGTACTCCAACAAATCCTCCAAAGTAATTATCTCAACAATGTTACTAATGTTTATGTACGATCTCTTCATCAAATTATAATGTTTTTATTTCATATTAATACATTTTATAAAGAAAATTGTAAAAAATTTGGTATCAAGAAAGAAAAGGCAAAATAAAAACATTAATATCCAACCAATCTTCTTAACAAATTATCAAAACATTAAAATTACTTTTATTCCAGGATTACACATGCCCATACTGTGCTAGTGGATTCATTGAGCAACTGGAGAATGAAGCTGACGGCATGGCATTGTCTGGAGATGACTTCAGTGACGCGGACATGAGCAACATCGATGACATGAGCAACCTGGACGACATGAGCAACCTAGACGACTCGGATGATATGCACCAAGTATGAACTATACTTCTTTAAAAATGTATATTTATAACCGAAAGTACTTATTGGATTTTGGAAATAATATAGATTTGTGACTTCATTCTAAAAATTGACCTTGGTTAGCCAGTAGTTCTCTTGACTTTTTGAACAAATTTTACATGAACATTTTTATTGGTTCTTAAAAATGTATTTATTTTTTAAAAAGTGGTGTTTATAGTAATTTCTAGTAAGATGCTCTTCTCAATTGCACTATGGAATTTCATAATTGCTATAATGTTGCCATCTTGTATGACTCATTAACCTATACATTCAACAAAGTCACACATGCATACTTTGTTACCATGACCATATGTATAGGATATATGGTACAGGGTATTTGGAAAATATACTAAGATATAAAATACATGGTTCTAAAATACCTAATATGTGGTTGTGTCCCACTGACCTTGAGAGCAAACAAATTATCCAATTACTGATATTTATGTATAGCCACACATCAAAGTATACAAAACTAAAATTTCTTTATTGGATTGTCATCTCACTGTCAAATACATTAAGTTGAATATCAATTGAGGAAATTTAACAGATGGTGGTAATCTGATGTGTAGCTGTCTGTACTTGGGTCTGATTTCATTTTGGATTGCATTTGATTGCAACATATGCTGGGATCCCTCTGGCATGCAGCTAATCTGTCACAAATACCAATGTCATTGTTAGATTTGTTTGTTTTGGTTGCCTCCAAGTTTGATTTATACTTTGATTGAAGTCAATTTGATTTGATTGTATTCATAACATGGAGAGTGTTTTTCTTAAGTATTATTAACCAATTTTAATGTTGCTAATGTAGTTGGAATTTGCTGTTTTATTGGAATTCAGATAAAAAATAAAATAAATAGGCAAAAAATAAAAAGAAACCAACCACCTGAAAGATCTAATATGCTGGGTCTCTGCTCATAGTATTCCTTTCATGCGTTAAGTGATGATTTCCTTAAGAATGACATTTGTTTAATGGAATGTCAATGTTAAAGAGCCTTATCTAAATATATGTTACTTGGGGATACTTTGTCTTCCTATATTTTGTGAAAGGATTATTAAAATCAATCCTGTAGGTTTCCGATTATTATATCTATTTTAAACACACAAAATTACAAACTTTCCTCTTTAAAATATTTGAGTATAAAGGAATTGTATGACACACATACCATCATAAATAAAATATAGTTCTGAAAACTTGTGGTTTATATGTAATAGGTATATGTACATAATTTCATACAGATTATTAGGTACATTATATTTAATGCATTAGGTATTTGTGCACATTGAAATGTAAATTAAATGGTCATATACTCTGTGGTCATAGTCCACACACTGATGAATGACTTGTTGAATTCACTTTCTAGAACAAGGAAAATACATAAAATAAGTTTAACACGTCACCTTGATAGAGATGACGCGTTTATCTTTCCGCAATTTTGTTATCTTTTATTATGGTCACATGGTTTTCTTTCGTACATGTTTTATCTATGTCAGAAAGTGTACCTAATGAAAATGTTATTGTAAATAATCTACTAGGTCATTATTATGATTAGAATAATTATATAAATATTTGAAAGGTCAATACTTCCCGTTAATGTTTATTCATGCACTCCAATGTTTGGCCATTGTTGGTCTCCGTTACGCCTGCGCTTGAGCGTAAATAATAGAATTTGTACTTCCTATGAAAGTCGAACTAGGACAGATGAAAGAGATTGTTGCGTAACATGTTTGTTTGCTAGTAGGTACATTTTATATAGAAAATCGCTTTTGGCGCTGTGTTAAATGAAAAACTGACACCATTTATATTAGAAAGGAAGAAATCCTACTGTAAATACTCCATTTCAGTAGTTTAGCTACAGCAAAATAATAGCAAGTAAATTTTAATAGCTAGGGTGATTTATTTACTATTGCTTGAATTACATTTTAGAGATGCTTCTTGAGTTTTTGAACTATTGTATGAAATAGTACTATCAGGTTTCCACACGTCATATCAGCTAACATCCACCCACGTATAGGCCACTTTTCTATCACGCCACTGTTTACGGTTCCCAGCCAGCCTCATACATGGTTTCCCCTCTACCATTACAATATTGTCAGACCAACGGGCAGGTGGTCTACCCTCTGGACGTCGTCCCACCGAAGTGGCGAGCTCTTATTTCCGAAACCAAGTCTGTTCAGATCGAACGAAGTATCCTGCAGGACCGAAGTAGACAAGGATATTTTAGGTTGCTGCTCCAACTAAGATGTGTCCTGTAGTAAGTGGTTGCACTATGGCAGTTACCATGGTTGCCATACGAGGTCACATGCATACGACTGCGATTGTTGACGTGTTATCGTTATCGCCGCGTGGCGAACAATAACAACACGCCACTTATCGGAGACACGCGCGCCAGCGATCATATATTTTTTATTAGTTTTTATATTGAGCCGACTGCTAATAAGGCAGGACTAATTTAGACTCGGGCTAAGATTGCGACCAATTTGATGCATTGTCATCACTGCAATGTTGCACTTCAGTTTTAGACCCTGAAGTAGTCAGATGGTGTATTTGTTAGGTGAGGGACTGAAATCCCTACTTTTATTGGCGCCTCAGTCAGAGTAAAAATTAGCAGCCAGATGGATGCTATGGCATCATGGGTTCACATTCGGTATCCCTTTATAGGACGGCGGACTGACTTCTAGATAACCAGTAAATTTAGGTGTGCGCCATAGGGTTAAATCTGTACATTTAGGGAATCTATAAAAGCTAGTTGGTTGCTGGGTTTCACCAGAAGTCCCAGAGTCACCGACATAGCCCACCGAATTAGCAAACTGAAGTGGCAGTGGGCTGGTCACATTAGCCGCAGAACTGAAAACCGTTGGAGCCATAAAGTCTGTTCGGGACGATCAATGTAAATAGTAGGTTAAGTTAGTTTAGGTCTTATTGTATCGCTTATAGTTTAGTCTCTTTTCAATCTTTATGTGTATATTTATGTTTTTATGAAAGCTCGTAGCATTAGCCTAATTAATAAAGATAAGTTCATAGTGTAAGATGTACAGTTAGGGCTCTAGGCACGATCTAGACTTCTAGGTAGGGTGAAATGCCTAAGTTAATAAATGCTGAAAGTAAGGTGTTTTATTTCACACGACTAGGTAGGTACACACCAGATGATAATAGGCAGGCATACAACACCACACTTAGCACAAAATAGGGAACTAGAAGTCTAGATCTAAGGTTTTGTCTGTAAAACCTAGACGGTTGTAAGAGCGAGAGGCAATGTGAGAGCGAGACCGCGATACGGTCCTATAGGCAGTCCGTAAAAAGGGACGGAAATATTGTAAGAAAGAGACGGCGATATTAGAAATAAGATCTAATTGGAAAATATACATCCGGTAGTGGGTGGTAGTTTGAGGCGGAGCAAATCGTATAAAAGTAGGCCAGACAGAACCCAAAGCATGCACTTCGGCAAGAGAAGCCCTCCCGACAACTCTGCTGGCACATCAAGACCGAAGCTCCCTGCGACCCTCAAGCTATCACCGCTCTCCAATATCAAGAAGATTCTGCGTTTCATTTTGAGTCCGCTCCTCCTGCTACGTTTCCGACTGGGCCTTTCTATCCTGTTTCGAGGGGTGCGTTCTTGTCAGAACGTACTCCGAACCGCGTCGCATAAATAGGTACGGGACTGTCGAAGGGGTCTCGTACATTTTGGTCCTTCTACATCGGATATTGAAAAATCAGGAAGAAAGAAGCGCACTGTCGTCGCATCAACAGAAGAATAACGACGTCTGCTGGAAGAGATCGCCACATTGAAGATCATCATGCCTCAGACAAGATCGACGAGCAGCCGCGCTCCGGAAGCTACAGAAGCTGCGAACTCTGACGAGTCGCAAACCACGTCGAACTCCTACGACACCGCCGGCACCACGACCACGCAAACCACCGCCGGCACAGGGGTCACGCAAGAAACGACAGAATCATCGCAGACATGGGACTCCGGCACCACTACAGCGAAAGAAACCAGCAGAGTGGCCGATGCGAAACGAGCCGCTCGACCTAGAGGCAAAAATGATAATGAAGAAGAAAAGGATCCCGAAGCTGCATCACAGAGGTCAACCAGCGCAAGAAAGAAGAAAACTGTACGGCTGGCGATCGCACGGGAGCGATTAGCGAGCCTACAGATAGAGTTGATCGCCGCACAGATAGCCCGCATAGAAGCGGAATCCGACGATGAAAATGAAGAAAATGAAGCGAACTCCGTCTCCACCGAAATAGAGACATCGAGAAGGGTGGACACCTGGTTAAACAAAAGCCAGCAACACCTACAGACGGCGGCGGAGCAACCTTATCGAGAAAATGAAGATAAAAACATCGTCGCAGAAAAGAATCCACACGTAGCGCCACCTACCGAAGAAATGAAGAAACCTCAGCAAGAAGAGGAAAAGAGACAACGCTACGTGAAAGAAAAGGAGAAACAAAGCATCGACCTCACCGAGTTAGCATCCGCGATCGCCCAGGCAGCCAGAGCCGGGTCATCATCAGCCGGTCGCTACGCCACAGATCTGCCCAACTTTAGCGGATCACATCACGAATGGTTGGCGTATAAGGCGGCATACAACGAAGCGGAATCGAACTTCACCGAGAGCGAGAACCTAGCAAGACTCCGACGCAGCCTACGGGGAAGGGCAAGAGAAGCCGTCGAGAGCCTGCTTATCTACAACGCGAAGACAGCAGACATTATGAAGAATCTGGAGTCACGCTTCGGACGTCCAGACACCATCGCGCTCGCAGAACTGGAGAGAATACGCACACTGCCACGTCTCACCGACAATCCTAAAGACGTGTGCATCTTCGCCAGCAAGATAAACAACGCAGTCGCCACTCTACGTGCACTTAACCGCGTGCACTACCTCTACAATCCGGAAGCAGTCAAGACTACGATCGAGAAGCTGACGCCGACGCTGCGCTACAGATGGTTCGACTACAACACCGAGTCAGCGAAGCTAGAAGAGCCCGATCTAATCAAACTGGGTCGCTTCTTCGAGAGGGAAGCGGAACGCTGCGGTCCATATGCGCCACCGGAGTACATACCTACGGAAAACTTCAACTCGGGTGCGCCGCGAAGAAATCAGAAGACTTTCACCGCAGTAGAGAAAACAGCGACGCGATACAGATGCTCGGCGTGCGAACAGGAAGGCCACAGTATAACGCAATGCAGTAACTTCAAGAACGCAAGCGAGGACGAGCGATGGGAAACAACGAAGTCGAAACGCTTATGTTTCGGATGTCTACGCTATCGGGGAAGAAACCACACATGCAAGAAGAGGCGATGCGGCGTACAAGACTGTCGCTATTGGCATCATCCACTACTCCATAAGGCATACGGCGCGACAGAGAGAGAAGATAATCAAGAGAGAAAACATATGAGGGAAGAAACACGCAAGAGCGAGAGGGAAGATCAACGCAAGAACGAGACAGTTGCGTCGACTTGGACGACTAAGGGGGCACAGTCATTTTTGAAGATCGTTCCGGTACACATTTCGGGACCGGCGGGAGCAGTCGACACTCACGCCCTACTGGACGACGGATCGACTGTGACGCTCATCGATGCAGCACTATGTGAAGAAATTGGAGCCCGCGGACGTCAAGACCCGCTACACATAGAAGCGATCGGCGAGCATCAAGTCCAAGCGAGAGAATCGAGAAGAGTCACCCTCACCTTACGTGGCGCGTACAAGAAGCCATACAAGATAGCAGCGCGCACCATGGACGACATGAAACTGTCACCACAGACAGTCGACCGCCGTGTAGTGGAAGATTGCCAGCACCTACAAGACATCAAGAGCGACCTCACATATACGAAGATCAAGCCGCGAATGCTGATCGGCCAAGATAATTGGCACCTGCTCATCACTACGGAGACACGAAGAGGAGGGAGACATCAGCCGGTAGCGTCGCGCACCCCTCTCGGGTGGGTACTCCACGGCGCCCATACCCGCGTGCTGGGGCGCACGCAGCGTGTCAACTTCATCGTGCAAAACGAAGACGCGAACATGGATGAGCAGCTGCGCGAATACTTCGCCGTAGAGTCACTAATCATCGCGCCCAAGATGCCAGAGAACGACCCCGAACGTCGAGCGATGGAAAAATTGAAGAAAGAAGTGACTAGAAATGAAGATGGAAGATATCAAGCTCCATTATTATGGGAAAATGAAGACGTCACGATGCCAGATAACTACGAGAACACAGTGAAGAGGCTTCACAGCATAGAAAAGAAAATCGATCGCGACCCCGAGATGAAGAAGAGATACACCGAGCAAATGGAAGCACTGATAGAAAAGGGATACGCAGAACCCGCACCGGCAGACAAGACACCTGGTAGGACCTGGTACCTACCCCACTTCGCCGTGACGAACCCGATGAAGCCTGGGAAGATGAGGATCGTCCACGACGCAGCGGCCAAGACGAAGGGGGTATCGCTCAACGACAAACTGCATAAGGGGCCCGACCTGCTACAATCGATGCCGGGCGTACTTATGCGGTTTAGACAGCATGCGGTGGCGGTAGCGGCGGACATCAAGGAGATGTTCATGCAAGTCAAGGTGCAACCGGGGGATCGCGACGCGCTGAGGTACCTGTGGAGAGGAGACAGAAGAGACGACCAGCCGCCGGACGAGTACAGAATGACGTCACTCATCTTCGGCGCCACCTGCTCGCCCTCCACCGCCATATATGTGAAGGATCTCAACGCGCGCCGCTACGAAAGCGACAACAAAGAAGCCTACGAAGCCATCGTGAAGAACCACTACGTCGACGATATGATATTGAGCGTCGAAAATGAAGAGAAAGCGATCGACGTAGCCAGCCAAGTGAAGAAAATCCACAGCGAAGCGCACTACGAGCTACGACAATGGACGTCGAACTCGCCAATAGTGATGGAAGCGCTCGACCCGGGCGCAGAGCAGCGGAACGCAGTCAATCTCAACGAAGAAAAGGACGAACGCGTACTGGGACTCATCTGGAAGCCGAAGACCGACGAGCTCACCTTCAACCTGAACCTCGCCCGTCTGCCGGCCGGAATACTCGAAAAGGAGAGCCCTACGAAGAGAGAAACGCTCAAGATACTGATGTCGCTGTTCGATCCACTAGGACTAGCGTCGCCCGTCACTATCAGAGGGAAACAGATCCTGCAAGAGCTGTGGAGGCGAGGTACCGGATGGGACGAAAACTTAGAGGACGACCTAGCGGCCCAATGGAGAGATTGGACGCGAGATCTGAAGAAACTACGCAACGTGAGAATACCAAGATGCTACCTGCACTACAGTGAAGCCGAGTCAAGACAGCTGCACATCTTCGTAGACGCCAGCGAGCTCGCCTACGCCGCCGCCCTGTACTGGAGGGTGGTCACGCACGACGGCCACGTACACACATCTCTCGTGGCGGCGAAGGCGAAGGTGGCGCCGCTCAAGCTCACGTCAATACCCCGACTGGAGCTACAAGCGGCGGTACTGGGGAGTCGCATGGCAACCGCGGTGATCGAAGAGCACGACAAGAAGCCAGAGTCGAAAACCTTCTGGACGGACAGCCGGACGGTACTAACCTGGATCAAGACGGGAGCGCGCACATACCGCCCTTTCGTCGCGCACAGGATCGCCGAGATAGAAGAGAACACGTCGACGAACGAATGGAGGTGGCTGCCGACGAAAGAAAACGTCGCCGACGACGCCACTCGCGACGTGCCTCGCGACCTCGACGCGCAGCACAGATGGTTCCAGGGTCCAGCTTTCCTACGAAGACACCCAGAAGACTGGCCGACGACCGCGGTGCAGAAGAGCGAAGAATCGACCGGCGAAGAGAGAACTCACGTAATCAGCGTCAAGAGACCGCAGGAGCGCGCCGCCGTACCAGAACCAACACGTTTCTCTAAGTGGGAGAGACTAGTACGAGCGACGGCCCGAGTCCTACAATTCGTCCACCTCTGCCGAACGAAGAAACAACAAGTTCACTACAAGAGAACAAAGAAAAATGAAGAACGCGATCCGGGATGGCAACCCGTGAAGAAAGCGACAGAGAAAACGAAAACGAAGAACGAAAAATCCACACCGACGAGAGAATTCGCGCCGTTATCAGCCGAATTCATCAAGCGCGCCGAAGAAATGTTAGTAAGAAAGTGCCAACAAGACTCATTCGGCGAAGAAATCGCGAGTCTACAGAGCGCTTCGCCGGTGAACCAGAACACACGTCTTCGTTATTTGGCCATCGAGATGGACGACGGAATACTTCGCGTGAAAACCAGAATAGACGCCGCCACCGACATAAATGAAGAAAAGAAGAGGCCGGCTATTCTGGACGGGGATCATCACATAGCAGCGCTGTACATCGACTACGTACACCGCTCGCTACATCACGCCGGAGTCGAGAGCACCATCAACGAGTGTCGGGCGCGGTACTGGATACTACGACTACGAACTACCGCCCGCAAGATGATACATCGGTGCCGTCCATGTCGCATCAGGAAGAATTCGCCGCCCGAACCACCAACGGGAGACCTGCCAGCGTGTCGCCTAGCGCATCACAAGCGCCCGTTCACCTACACGGGCCTAGACTACTTCGGGCCGCTCACCGTCACCGTCGGGAGATCGCACCAGAAGAGATATGTGGCTCTCTTCACATGTCTCACTACGCGCGCGGTCCACCTAGAGATCGCCGCGTCCCTCACGACGGACTCCGCGGTGATGGCGCTGCGCCGCATGATCGCGCGGCGCGGCTGCCCCGCCGAACTGTGGTCCGATAATGGGACCAATCTACACGGCGCGGAACGAGAGCTACGAGAGGCGGCGACGCGGGCAACACAAGAAGAGGCGGCGAAAAGGAAAATCAACTGGCGCTTCATCCCCCCTGGCGCTCCATTCATGGGAGGCGCATGGGAAAGACTCGTCCGCTCGGTCAAGACCGCCCTAGCAGCCGTCCTGACAGAGAGAAGCCCCAACGAAGAAGTCCTAGCCACGCTGCTCGCGGAAGTGGAGTATACGGTCAACAGCAGGCCGTTAACGCACGTCTCGGTCGATCCCCATGATCCCGAGGCGCTCACGCCGAATCATTTCCTGCTCCACGGGTCCGCAACAGAACCTCCAGGCGGCCACTTTCACGATCAAGATCTCATCGGGCCCACGCACTGGAGAGCCTCGCAGCGGCTAGCGGATATCTTCTGGCAGCGGTGGGTACAGGAGTACCTACCAAACCTCCAACATCGTCGAGAACCCCGAGGAAGAGGACCCCCCATCGGCGTCGGCGACGTAGTGATCATCGTCGACAACACGCTACCACGCAACACATGGCCGAGGGGAGTCGTCGCAGCGGTGTACCCGGGCCCCGACGGCGTCGTGAGGACAGCAGACGTGCGGACGAAGGGAGGAATCCTGCGCAGACCAGCCAAGAAGCTCATCCAGCTACCTACGAAGCCAGACGTCCCTCCAGCAGAAGAATGAGTCGACTCTGCGGCCAACTCACGGCGGGAGAATGTTCGGGACGATCAATGTAAATAGTAGGTTAAGTTAGTTTAGGTCTTATTGTATCGCTTATAGTTTAGTCTCTTTTCAATCTTTATGTGTATATTTATGTTTTTATGAAAGCTCGTAGCATTAGCCTAATTAATAAAGATAAGTTCATAGTGTAAGATGTACAGTTAGGGCTCTAGGCACGATCTAGACTTCTAGGTAGGGTGAAATGCCTAAGTTAATAAAAAGTTGAAAGTAAGGTGTTTTATTTCACACAACTAGGTAGGTACACACCAGATGAAAATAGGCAGGCATACAACACCACACTTAGCACAAAATAGGGAACTAGAAGTCTAGATCTAAGGTTTTGTCTGTAAAACCTAGACGGTTGTAAGAGCGAGAGGCAATGTGAGAGCGAGACCGCGATACGGTCCTATAGGCAGTCCGTAAAAAGGGACGGAAATATTGTAAGAAAGAGACGGCGATATTAGAAATAAGATCTAATTGGAAAATATACATCCGGTAGTGGGTGGTAGTTTGAGGCGGAGCAAATCGTATAAAAGTAGGCCAGACAGAACCCAAAGCATGCACTTCGGCAAGAGAAGCCCTCCCGACAACTCTGCTGGCACATCAAGACCGAAGCTCCCTGCGACCCTCAAGCTATCACCGCTCTCCAATATCAAGAAGATTCTGCGTTTCATTTGAGTTCGCTCCTCCTGCTACGTTTCCGACTGGGCCTTTCTATCCTGTTTCGAGGGGTGCGTTCTTGTCAGAACGTACTCCGAACCGCGTCGCATAAATAAGTACGGGACTGTCGAAGGGGTCTCGTACAAAGTCCTTGAGTGGAGACCGCGACTTGGCAAACGTAATGTTGGACGCCCTGCTACAAGATGGGGTGACGACATTCGAAGGCTGGCTGGAGTAAGCTGGATGAGAGTGGCCGAAAATCGGGAGCGGTGGCGTGCATTAGGGGAGACCTATGTCCAGCAGTGGACGAGCGTGCGTTGCTGATGATGATGATGATGCTGGGTTTAATTCTCGGTGCCCTAGTGTCGCTCAGTCTCATAGCGGCTGTTTAAGGCAACAATATCCTTTTTAGTGTTCTTTCTGGGTTGAACATGTAATTTATATTCTAGGAAACAATATTTAGTAATACTAAAACATTTATTTCACTTTCTAGGGCTAAAGTGTTCCCTGGAACGCAGCCTTATATTCTGTCCCTAGCTTGAGTCCTGATGGCTGAATGAGATTTTAACATATGCCAATGGATTGTGGGATATCCAAATTGTAGTGGTAATATTGATCTATGCAAGGTAAGGTAAGGTTACTTTTGTAACTCTACATTATCTGGCTAGATGTTGTAGTTAGTATTGCATGTGATACAAGTCATTACTTTTAAAGAGCATAAACAATATATAAATTATGTAACGTAATTTGTACCTATTCTACATGTCTCATGAATTTTTCTTTTTAGTGCTAAAGTATGAGTGGGTAACCTTACCCATGATAATAACCTTATTATGAAATTTATTTTGTATATTTTATTTTCAGAGCGCACCGCCTATGCTAAATGACTTAGCGTTTCTGATGTCAGGCGGACGAATGAGGTAAGATCATTCTAGATATTTTCTAGGCTTATAAACAACTAAAGCAATTATATATTTTACTTATTTATTTTTTACTTTTCGCCCGTGGGAAATGCTTCGCTTGGGAATAGTAAGCATAGGCTTAATTGATGAAACATGTCTGTGAAGACTCCTGAATGTGAGAATTTGACGCCGTCCAGCCGGGCTAACAAGCGCGCCGCGAGACAAGTTGTCGACACTTGTATTGCGTCGGCGCAAGTGAAGAACACTTGTGTTTGTTCAGTGTCTGGGTGTTTTATATTTGTGACCCTCTGTTGTCTGATGTCTGTAACACAAGTGCTTGAGCTACTTGGTACGAAGTCACGTCAATGTATGAGATGTTGTGTGAATTTATCAATTATTATTATTAATTATAAATAAAATAAAAGACTAAAGAATAAAAATTATGATTGTTTGCAGAGGGGCATCGACAGGTCGGCGGGAGACGTTCATGGAGCAGCTGGTGTGGATGATCGGCGGCGGGCGGCCCGCCACCGGCGCCGTCACGGCCGGCGCGCCCTTCGTGCTGGTCGGCGCGCCCGGGGACTACGTCTTCGGGGAAGGTACGCGCTCTCATCATCAGACTATGTTCGTTCACTATTGGACTTCGGCGTTTCGCATGGCACGCAACTTATTATCGTGATAATGATGGTGTTTCCGAGCAGATACGACCTATTGATCTTCAAGAAAAGGGCGTATTCCTTCCTCAAGAGCCGGCAACGCATTTGTGATGCCTCAGGTGTTGCAGATGTCCTTGGGTGGCGGTGATCACTTACCATCAGTGAGCCGTCTGCTCGTTTGTCTTCTACAGGGTGTATCTGTGAACATTTACATACCTTTAACCACGTTTTCTATAAACCATTCTGAACAACATTTGTTCATCAACTTTTCCAAATTTTTCGAAAAAATTTTCGACTCCTCATACAAAATGACGAAGTCACATGACCGACTTTGCATGGAAAGGTGAAAATTTATTATGCATTTTCAAAAGTCATAGATCAAATGTTGTTCAGAATGGTTGTTAAAACACGTAGTTAAAGGGATGTAAATGTTCACAGATACACCCTGTATAATCTCTATGGCAGACTTTGAATATAATGAATTGGAAAAAGTTTGTTCCCTAAGAAAGATTCCACAACACTAACCCACTTTGTTCTAACGTAGACGTCATTGACCGTTGCAGGTCTAGACGCGGTGGTGACGCAGCTGCTCGGGCAGCTGGAGAACTCGGGCCCGCCGCCGCTGCCGCGCGAGCAGATCGCCGCGCTGCCCAGCGTGCCCGTCACCGAGGACCAGGCGGCAGCCAACACCTCCTGCTCCGTGTGCTGGGAGAACTTCCAGCTGGGTGAGTCGCTGGCCCATTACACATAAATACGGCCATTTAGCATATAGGGACATTAGTTCCACTGTCTACCAATAGATGGCGCTGGACGTTGAATGTATCGCGCAAGTTAGTAAATACCCGTTTCAAGTGTGGGAGAGCCATGCTTCGGCATGAATGGGCCGGCTCGACCGGAGTGATACCACTGCCTCACAGAAAACCGGCGTGAAGTAGCTCCTGTGCTGTGTTTCGCCGAGTGAGTGAGGGTACCGGAGGCCCATCGGGGGGAAGGGGATAAAAGGTTAGTAGCGCACTTGTTGCATGTGTTCATGGGCGGCGGCAATTGCTTACCATCAGGTGATCCGCCTGCTCGTCTGCTACCTATCACATAAAAAAAAAAAATGTGCGATAATTAACTGGGGCTGTCAACCTAGGACACCCAGACCCAAGAAAACTTTAAAAAATTACTTTCCTAAATTGACTTGGCCGGGAATCAAACTCGGGACCTTTCGCGCATCGGGCGAATGACGCAGTGGTCACACTGCGTCATCGAGGCCTTCAGTTATTATTTTCCTTCATTTTGTATGAAGGACTGTAGGAGGTGGAATGTTTGTCCAGGGACTCCAGGTTGGTGATCGAACTCACGACCTTTGGCGTATGAGGCAGGATCACTACCAAATACGCCATCCTGTCAGTAATTTATTGACGGGACCTCGTTGAAAATCTCATAATGATGTATCTTCACATTGTCGTATGTATGTATCGCTATTAGCGATAAGGCCGCCGATATTATATTTGTGAATTACTATTAGCATTAAGTTCTGTAATGTGTTGTGCAATAAAGAGTATCTATCTATCTATCTGTGTCGGTGTTGCAGGCGAGACGGTGTCGCGGCTAGAGTGCGAGCACATATTCCACTCGTCGTGCATCACGCCGTGGCTGCAGCTGCACGCCACGTGCCCCATCTGCCGGCGCTCGCTGCTCAGCGACACAGCGCCCGCGCCGCCGCCGCCGCCGCCCGACCAGCCGCCCGCGCCGCCCGCCAGCGCGCCCGCCAACCAGCCCGCCAGCCAGCCCGCCAGCCTGCCCGCCAGTCTGCCCGCCAGTCTGCCCGCCAGTCTAGCCTCAGGTACTGCATAGCGAAGTATAAGCCTACTAGCTTTTACCCGCGAGCGAAGTGCCCCCACTTTCCTAAAGTGGGGAGTTAGAAAGGGACAAAAAGTAGCCTATGTCACTCTCCATCCCTTCAAGTATCTCCACTTAAAAAATCACCTCAATTCCTCCGTTTTGCCGTGAATGAAAGACAAACATACAGACTGACAGACAGACAGATAGACACACTTTCCCATTTATAAAATTTGTATCATATTAGTCCCACTAAAGGGCGAAGGCCTCCATCACACAAATCAAGGCATCGCTTGATGGGATAACGCTTAATCACCAAGCTTACCTAATGCGGATCAGTGATCATTGATCACAAACCCGAGCTATGTTCGAAAAATTCGAAGGGACAGGCCGCCATACCAGCCTGCCGCGCAGCGCACCAGTCTAGCCTCAGGTACTGCATTAACTATATCCATCCATGTAGATTTGGATATGCACCCTAGGTAACCGAGAACTTTTCATAGTCTGGGTGTGTACACGCCTACTTACCTTATTGAGTTAATGGAAAATACCATTTTCTTTGAATCAAAAAGCTCATCTTGGAGGAAGTGATGATGACACGAACAGCAAATATTACTTTGTAACCTCTTACAAATGTATAGGATTACCAAGTTATTTATGCAGTTGGTATAAGCTAAAAAAGTTAAAATACTGGACTAAATTCTATAATCTTACAGTTATTCCAATTTTCAATCACTTGGAACTAATAGTTCAAGAACTGTAACTAGTCAAAGTTTTCAGGCTTTTAAAACCTTAAAGCACGGCGAAGCTTTACTCAAGGAAAACCGATTTTTTGTTAAAAGTATCTATCTATCTACCTAAAACTATACTCTGATTTATAATCATGTAATATCAACTGACAGTTGGCGGGTTGTCGCGTTATCGTAATACAAAAATAGTGTCGGTCGTGAGTAATCGAAAAGTTCAATTGCGATTCAATTATTTTTCATTTTCTTTTCATGACATGAGAAAATCTTGAAAATTACATTTGGAGGCTGATTGATGTCCAAACTTCTAACTAAATGTACGAAGTGTGTTAAAATGTAGTCATTCAATAAAATAAATTTTAAGTATTTACAAGTAAAATAATCGAATCCAAAAACTTGGTTACATAAACTCATTTTCAAAGGAGCTTAAAATTATTCAAACAACCGGCCAAGAGCGTGTCGGACACGCACATGAAAGGGTTCCGTAGCCAGAAGACCTATTTACGACGACGACGTTAACACTTGTATTTTTTATTAAACTAGTATTCTGCTTAGTCTAATAAAACACAAATATCAACATAGTTTTTCTGATTGTAATAAGTGTTGATACCCCAAGGTTTTTTGAATTTGCCGCCATTCTATAAAGAAGTCACGTTTTGTTGGTCAGACTTTTATGGTGAGGGAATATCTATGATTTAAGTGAAGATGTCATGAAAATAATCAAAGGATTATTTTCATGACTTAATTGTCAGAGTATTTATGTCGAACATAACAGCTATGAGTTGTCAGATTAATTCATTTAAATAAAAAACAATTTATCGATTTTTACTCTTTATTGTTGTCTTCATGTTCATTCAAACCAGCTCTATGCAATACGTATAAAATATCGCTGTACTTTATGTAATGTTTTTCTTATTAACTATCGTACAAATCAATGAAATTAATTATTTAAGGTTATGAGTAAAATCTTAACATCTAAAATGTTCAATAATAAATTCAATTGTTCGCTCACCATTCAATTATAACAGCACTAGTGCACTTAGGAGGCAACATTAAAAAAAATAAAGGTCGATTGTAGCTGTCAGTTTATATTACATTATTATAAATCAGAGTATAGATCCACACACACACACAGATCTAGAGCAGCGCACTTGTGACACCACTGGTGTTGCAGGTGACCATGGGCGGCAGTAATCGCTTACCATCAGGTGGTCCATCGCCTCGTCTGCCACTTATCCATACTAATATTATAAATGCGAAAGTAACTCTGTCTGTCTGTCTGTCTGCTACTCTTTCACGCCAAAACTACTCAACGGATTTAAATTAATTTTGGTATACAGATAATCTAGACCCTGAGAAAGGACATAGGCTACTTTTTATTGCGAAAAGGGGGTTGAAAGGGGGGTAAAAAGTTACTTTTCCACGCGGACGGAGTCGCGGGCGGCCGCTATTATCATAAAAAAAAAGATCCGATGCGATGATGGGTAATTTGTCTGTGTGCAGCGTCGGTGTCGCACGTGGTGGTGCGGCGGCTGGTGGGCGCGGAGCCGTCGTCCAGCTCGACGTCGTCGTCCAGCGCCGGCTCCAGCGCGTCGTCCGTCACGCACGCCGGCGTGTGGGCGCCCTCCACGCCCTCCTCCTCCTCCATGCGCTCCGACACCGACCGGTACAACATGGACATCGACTACGACTAGTGCGCCCGCGCCGCGCCTGCCGCCCCGTCGCGTGAGACACTCGTGACGTCACACTACCGCGGTCGATTCGCTAAGATTCCGTAGTAATCATCGGAGACATCATCCTCCGTAGTGAGTTCTTTTACATCGGAGACTGTGATCAATATCGTGTCAGTGATAGTGAAAATAGTGATCCAAATGTACAGAAGTCGTTCGAGTGTGTTCGTCCGACTCGCTCTCGGGCTCCGGGCGCCCCGAGCGCCGGCGGCCCCGCCCTCGTGCCTTCGTTCGTCCCGGACCGCGGCCCGCGTGGCCGGTCCGCTTGCGCGTCGATTCCTGTAAATTGTGTAAATATGAGTCGTTTCGGCCCGGGCCGGGGAGCGGCCCCCGCCCTCCCCGCGGGCCCATCCGTGCTAGTGTAGCCTAAAAAGTAATAAAATAGATCGCTGTAAATATAGGGTTTGGATGTTAAAGATTTATTTATTGATTAATTACGATCGATGTTGAGCTAGTAGGAAAATTTGTCATCATACAAGAAATATTTAATGTAGCCGAGAGTGAACGTGGGAACGGATTGTATCCTTTTAGGGATAGAGAAACTATAACGCTGAGAAATATAAAAATATTTTGTAAACTATTATTATAAATTATAATTTTATCATCTAAAGTGTCTTTTAATTTGACGAAATTCATTAAACACGAGTAGGCTAAAATTGTAAAGTTCTATAAGACCATCTGATCACTATCTGATTTTGTTTGTAAATGTCTTAAGAATAATGTAAAAAGCTATTATAATGTTCACACATAAAATCTTAAACAGTGTTAATAGAAAATATTAAAAAAAAATTGGAAAACAATACTCAAGATTAATGTTGTTGTCTCTTCTTTAGGGAATATAAAAGCTTCAATATTCGAGTCTTGTGAGGGCTCATGTTTCCTGATTCAGAATAGATTCACGTAGCAGATACCATAGGTGGAAATACCAGTGACTTCATAATATTCAACTGCTGGTGGGTTCAAAACATTAGAAGAACACATGAAAACATACTGCAATAGGAATATAATTTAAAACTATAATTTAAAAGTTATTTTTTTACGTATAACTTGGTATGTGTAGTGCAAAACTTGAAGTTGAAAATATGCTTGTGATGGACGTAAGTGATGATAAAAAGCGTTGTTCCGCTTCGTGGAGCAATATGCATATAACTAAAACTAAGATAATAACTCCAAGTGCAAAGGATCCAAATTTATTATAATAATATTCTTTGTCTTATTACTAAAATACTTTTTCGATTGGGAATTGAATGTCAAAATTCATTTCTCAGTTTCTAAAACGATTGACTATGAAATAGTTACGTACAGGTGTGTTAAAACCATTCAATTCAAAGTTCCTCTCCTATAGCTATCACGTTGATTGACCTCTTTGTTTCTACTTGATAGGTCATAAAGTTGGGTTTGCGAGTCATTAGACATTTGCCAAAGGAAAATGAATGCTAACATTGACTGTATCGTAACATACTATCCTATAATGAAGATGTCATCCAATCTATTGTAAATAATAGATCCATTTGTTGTCTGTATGTCTCACTGATAGGACTGACATAGTACAGGGGTGGCTGCATTATGATATATTTATTACCAGACTTGTTATTAGCTAAAAAAAGCATTATGATTGTAGATTATATCCATTTGTAACCCAATCTCCTGGCTTATAACATTTTATGGAGTGATGTTTCAGTTTATAATTTCTATACATAAATTTGTATGCAGCAAACACACAATATGCCCCTGGATTTATGCAATAATATTGATTACTTTAACATTAGTTCTTGCTGTTCTAGAAGTACCAATATTATAATGCTATTGAATACTTAAACTGTATCTGATATTGTATGTTGCATTGCAATTATGTATAATACATTAAAAACTGGTGCCATTAATTACAAATAAAATAATTACGTGTACTTCTATCTTTGTTCGCTTGTTATTAGATACATTTTTCTTTGGCAGAGTTTACTTCACAATTATCAATGTATGCGTGTTGTCAAATGCTATGGTTACTTTACTAGTGAATGATCGTGAGTTTATGGAAGATGTATGGAATGTATGTTAAACATTTTCTTTGTGAGACTTCATTTGCTCAATCTATCTAAACTTAATAATTCTATTGGGATTGAATGTTTCCACTAATTCGCTGTTGTATTTCTTTTATATTTGCAATGGTTTTATTTTTACCTACCAATTATTTTGTCTTGTTTTGTTACTGCATATGTTCAAATGTATGTAAGTGCAATTTTTTTTCTTGTACAACTGTGTGAAAGATTGTGATGTAACCTTTCCTTAGCTACATTATTTAAAAAACAGAGTGATTTTGAAAACATTAATATAATGGTAGATTTGAGAATTTTATGTGATTTAGTATGGATTGAAAATGATTTCTTAGTAAGTATAGTATGTTTTTGTGATAGTTGAAAATAATTTTGTTTAATCAATTAGTATGTTCTTGAAAGAAATGTAATTCAAAGATGTTTTGTTAGATGTTGTGTCTTAAAAATATTATTCCCAGATCTGCCATATACAATGAAATGTTTTGAAAATTTCTCCGTATACATAATAACTCTATGACAGGGACATTCCTGTGTTAAGCTTGTGAGATGTTATATACTTTTTACTATAGATAAATATGTACTATCATTCATTATATCGATAGGGACTTTTTCACTTCTGTTGGACTTATTAAAAAAATATTTTTGATATTCTTTTTCATTTTGATCTGTAAGAAATATAGAATGCTTATATACCCTGTATAACAGTTACACTATAGGATAGGATTAATAAATTAAATAATGTGGTTGGCAATAGGTAGTCTGAAAGCAATATGGTACCAAATAGGATTATAAAACGGTGTCCTTTAATAAAAACAAATAACTTGAAGCTGTACTGTAGGTATAGGTAGACAAAATGATAACGTTCTTGTAAATAAAGCTGTTTAATATTGCGATTTTGGAAGTCCTAGAATCGTTCTGGGTGGAATTTATTCTAGATTTGACCATTTCTTATTACTAAGTTATCAATAGGTTTTGCGTTTGTTTTTATGGTGTTCTTTTACCTAATATGAATTTAATGAACTTTATGTCTTGTCTTATTTGAGTGTTCTGAAATATAGAAGGAAATTGTACGCAGACCTAAAAGACTTAGTACTTAAGAGAAAAAGGCTGAGTATGAAATTTATAGCAAACATTTTCTTGTAATTAGAAATGGTCACAGTTCAGAAGTCAGGTAACATAGGTTTAATAAATACTATCCAGGACTTGAACACCTACCTCGCTGAAATGTGATGTTGGATCTTTTGCTATTGTCATTATCAGTGTAGATAGATAATAAAAGTTAATTGAAATGACTAAATATGATTTTTAAATGAAACCTGTCTCGCAAGCGTCAAGTTACGACCGTGGACACATAATATTACTTTACTGTGCTGTCGAAGGACGAAGGAGCAAGTTTTTATCGCTTTTTTGATGAGTGTAGTCTACTAGTATAAAGGCGTCATAATGTCTTTCTGATACGAGTTTCTGATTCGCCACGCAGCGTGGCGCGAGTTGACTTAAAACTATCTTAGTATCCAATCTGCCTGAGTGGGTGCAATTTGTTCGATTGTTATGGGCTAGTATGAGAAATAAATTGAAATATATAAATACCTATGTATGGTGAGAGGAGCTCGCAGTTATTTGAAAGGTAGGTTTACCGCACTCCAGGTCCGTGGTGGGAGATGGATGGATAGGATTCCCTGGAGTGGCATATTACGGCCTCAATATGTTGGGCAGTATTAATGATTTCTTATTTTGAAACAAAACTCAAATCCTACATAACGTTATTATTTTTGACCAACTGGATGGCGCAAGCACAGAAAGTACCACGTTCGATACCCGGTTGGCCGGGTCGGAATTGACCATTGTAACGAACTTTCCTTTATTAATTTGGGTTTGGGTGTGGGACTAGTTTAATTTTGAGACGGATATTAATGGTTTAGCGTAGAAATAAATTATTAGAATATACTGTCTTTAGTTCCAAAATACATTGCTTTTGCTATCCACAGCTTTTTCAATAATATCGATAATGACCTGCGGGCGTCCATCAGCAGGTCCCTCGGCCCGTGCGGCGCAGGCGCAGGTAGGCGGCCAAAGCGTGCGGCCATTAGGCACTGCGCAGATGCGCCGGGCACGTGCGCGCTGGTGCCAACTGCCAACAAGCCTCCGATCTTGATTGACCGCGGTAATATTGCGGGGGTATGTGAAAGTATTTCTGCTGAACAGTGCAAGTTTATGATACGGCGTACAATCAAGTCAAATGCCTTCGGGCCATTCCTTCATCATGTATTTCGTTATTTGGTTGGTAGTAACCATGCGCTGAACAAACATTCGCAGTGGGGGATTTAGATATTAACCGCTAGGCCATTTACATGCCGCGGCCCTTTGCAAATTAAGTTATACGGCAGAGAACGAGCCAGGACAGACGGACAGACATGACGAAACTATAAGGGTTCCTACTCGACTACGGAACCCTAAAAACAGTCAATATTATACTTTAACAGTTTTATCTTTTTTCCATTCTTTAACAATATTTTTTTTTACATTCCAGTAAGTCATGAGCAAGGATCGTATTACATAGATAGCATATTATACCTACTTTCAAGTAATACCTACTCGGGTATTTACTCACATCAAAGGCGAGAAAACATCTCGTAAGAAAGTCCCCTCCGGATCTGAACAAGAAGGGAAAATGGTTAATCCTCTGTAGCCTATGGGACTGTGCCCGTTTCAACGGGAAGCCATGGACTAAATCCGTTGAATTTACGCCCTGATTTATGAGGTTCTTTTGTTTTGAGTTATAAAGAAAATTTGACTGGATGGATTTGAAAATTTCACTGAGCAAGTTAATAAAATTTGACTTCCATATATGTAAGACAACGCAGTCGTCACATAAGACGTCCATGGGCACTATGGGTAGTGGCTTGCCATCGGGTAGTCGGTCTGTTCATCTGCCCCCTGTATCATAAAAAAATACGGAGCCCTAAAAACGGTTTTTGGATTCTACTTCATTAACTAATAGTTAAATAAGACCGCCAAAGTTAGCTACCTAGTACCCTATTGGGAATTCTAAACACATCCGACCATCTAAAAACATAAGAATGTTACAAAGTACCTAGGTAGGTACAGTTTATTGCTCCTTCCCCGATGTCATCGCACCAATAAACTAGTCACCTTTAAAACCGCGTTTCTCTTTCCACAAAGGCAGTGCATTCGAGTTGCAAGTTGTCATTAGTGGTAATTGCGACAGGTGCAAGCGCCCCGACAATGTCATGCAACTAGTGTCCTTGACGAACCCACGGCCGGGATAGGTCAGGTATATAGATAAAAGTATCAGCCTATATACTGTCCCACTGCAGGGCAAAGGCCTCCATCGCAGTAGTCGAGCTATGTACAGATAGGACTGAGTAAATTGAAAGTTTGTGGCCTGCTCTCACTTCGTTTCGTTACTAACTCAGACCAGCACCAATAGATGGCGCTAGGAGTCGATTACACCGCGCAAGTGTTAAGCGATTGCTGCCGCCAGCCCATAGACACCTACAAACACCAGTATGTAGAGTCATAAGAGAGCCAACCTTTCACCCACTTTATCCTCAATTGGGCCTCCGTACCCTCACTTTACTCGATGAAACACAGCGCAGGCACTTCACGCCGGTCTTCTGTGATGTCGTGGTATACAGTCGGCCCATTCGTGCCGAAGCGTGGCTCTCCCACTTAAAATGCACGGATGATGCACCTCCTGATTTTTCATTGAAATCGACCCCGCACGCTCTTTTATCCACAAGCTACCATCCCATCGGCCTTAACCATCTTTGCAGTCAATAACGGTATATGAATATCAGACCAAAGGATTTCGGCCAGCTCAAAGAGAACCAATATAGGTTATTTAGTGCGAAATCCGCGGCAGGTGCGGAGCGGGACAATGCGGCGAAACCAGTTCGGGCTGCCCTTGAGACGCCCTGTGGGGTCAAATGGGTAAGAAATTGCATTGTTATAAAGTAAGTTATGGTTACGAGTGATAGCTAGTGATCGGAAATTCGGGCCGCTTATTTATCATTGTAGGTATCAGAATACTCATACTCAATGCTTTATTTGCGTTTCCAGTGTGGTATAGACAGTTCTTAAATAGTAGGTAAGTATAATCATAGGCCTTTGCATCTTTAATAGTGATAACAGATATAGGGTATAGGTAGGGTAATTTTACATACATATATCACTGTGAAGCCTGTCGGGCATAACAAATAAGTAGGGTATAGAGACGAGGAGCACCATTTTTCAGAACACTATCATTTTAAAATATCAATGTTATATTTCTATTTACTTATTTTTAATAGGTCCGCCTCACTTGCTTCTACCTTAATTCAGAAATCCAATATGGTGTGGTTAATATGGTAATTATTATTGTACGTTTTGTAATACCTACCTATATTTCATTAATCTACTTATTCTTGAATAGAAAGTTTATTATGGACATGCCTTACTGAATCTTTGAGGATTCTGTGAATTAATAAAAACTGGAAACTAGAAGACCTGGTGGGCGAGCCTAATATCATCGGCGAAACTGAAGAGCATCGACTTCGCTGTCTCGGCCACCTCGAGAGAATGGGAAAAGATCGTGCGGCAAAAAAGCCTTCGTGGGACGGCCAAATGGTCGAAGGACCGTTGGCCGTCCAAGGTACTACGCTGGTGGGATGAAGTTGATAAAGATTTGCGTGGACTCCTGCAGGCTGATGATTGGCAGGACCGTTCTAGATGGAGGATCTTAATATAGGAAACAAAACAATGTTTGACAAAAGGCGAGATTCGATTGAAGAAAAAAAGACGTCCTCACAGAAAACCGGTGTGAAACAGTGCAGCGCATGCACTGTTTGTGTTTCGCTGCGTGAGTGAGGGTACCGGAGGCCCAATCCAGGGGAAGTGGGGTTAAAAGGTTAGCAGCGAACTTGTGACACCACTGGTGTTGCAGGTGTCCATGGGCGACGGTAATCGCTTTAGGTGTTCCATCGGTTCGTCTGCCACCTCATAAAAAAAAGAAAGATTTGCATTACACTTGACATGTGGCTGTCCGTACCCATTTCCCCAAGATTAATGCAGTAGGTAGTTGCAACAAATCCACATGCCGTGCCAATAAATGAACCTTTATGTCTTTGACCTCGCGCGTAAACAAAATAAAAGTGTGCGGGCGCACGCAATTACACAAAGGTGCGCGGCAGCTGACGGCGCACCTGCCGCCATCTTTAACATTTCTTTGGGTTTTTTTCGCAGCAATGTTATTGGCCTATTTTTTATGGCGCAAGCTGTTGGTACAGCTGACGCTGCCCGTATCGTTTTATAAAGCCTTTGTTGGCGTCTTGGTGGTGGAATGGCCACATATTGGAATTATGCAGGACATTTTTTTGATGTTGCCACACTACACTTACCCTCTAGATAACTTATACAGGGTGTGTCTGTGAACATTTACATCCTTTTATTACGTCTTCTAGCAATTATTTTGAACAAATTATGTTCTATGACTTTCGGAAATAGCCCGCCCTCTCCTCGTTTAGGAGACGTACGTAATTTAGCCATTAGTTCTAAACTTAACCAATAGATGCCCATGGGCGTCAATAGCATCGCAGAAATATTTCGTTTAATATCATTGTTGTCTATGCCAAAAGAATTTATCTCTTTATAATATGTTCTGTGTAGGTATATAGATAGTCAAATTATGAACCTGACTGAGTTAACATGCTAGGAAATAGAGTCATTATTTTACCGATGTTTCTACTATCGACCTTGTACCAATTATAAATAAAGCTTGTGTTGTTTTTGTTAAATACTTAGTCCTCTTTTGATTCAATTACTTACCTATCATATAATAAACTTATTCTTATAAAAAACACTTTCAAAATCGGGACTATCCCTAAACTTCTCAATCCCTGGTGTCCCTACTCGCGTGCGTCGGCGCAGCGAGGATGTCTCGGGGCGACTCTAGGATAATAAGGAGAAGGCAGATGTCCCGGGATTGAAAGGTTTGGGCCAGGTGTGGGCGCCACGTGTCTTCTTCTACCTGGAGGTTTTTTGGACTTCTTGTAGATACCAAGGGATTTAGAAAGGTCAGTAGCTAAAAAATCATAAGTAATTTAATTAGAATTTGTAATGGGTATTTTTTAATTTTGAATTAAACCACCCGACCCTTTAATATAATAAGTGCTAAAGGTTGGTAGCGCACGTGACTCCAGTCTGCTACATAGCACATTAAAAAAAATCCTTCCACTATTTTTCTTCCATTCCCTTCCACTTTTGCTATCAAAATGGGGGTTTTTGGAAGAATGGGCCGGCTCGAACAGAGTGATACTACGTTACGGCCTTACAGAAGCCCATCGTGAAGCAGCGGCCTGCGTTGTGTTTCGTAGTTAGTGAGGCTACCGGAGGCCACATAGGGGATAGGGGGTTAAAGGTTGACAGCGCACTTGTGACTCTACAGGTGTTGGTGTCTATGGGCGGCGGCAATCGCTTACCATCAGGTGATCCGTCTGCTCGTCTGCCACTTATCACAAAAAGAAAGAAGATATTGCCGATATTGTATTTGTAAATTACTATTAGCATTAAGTTCTGTAATGTGTTGTGCAATAAAGAGTATCTATCTATATTTTTTGATTTTTTTCATTACCTATTAATATCGATCGCTGACCGAAGCCCTAGCTTCAACCGATTTAGCATAACAAAACGAGTCCAGCCACATTGTCCCGCAGGTGTCGCGTGCAATTACGCCTAATGACGGCATATGCAACAACTGCATCGATGCAGTCAGACAAAGAAGGCGAAGGATGTGCGTCTGGTTTGGCGATCGGTTTGCTCTATTTGTCTCTTTCCGGCGGAGGCTTTGTGGATATTCAGCTGTCATGTGAGCAGGTTTGGGAGGAAACTGCTTTTATTTCGGTATTAATTAAGTACCTAGGCCATTAAGGATATCAGACTATCTGATGTCCATAACGAAAGCATATGGTATCAATTACACATAGGTACCTACTTACTTACTAGGTAGGATGTATTTAGAATTAGCTAGTATAAACTACCATTCTACCTACTCTAATTGGTTCTAAAACGTGTAATCACGATTCAGTTGGTCTGGTCTGGTGTTGTGGCTGTTAAAGGGTTAGGTACAAGGTTAGACGGCAGTACGAGGTAGTAGTCCCCAAAATGTACCTTTTTCCATTTTTGTATTCAAAATATTAATGCGGTTCACTAAATACGTGATCCACATAAATTACCAAGTTTTAACAATATAACTTAGTTCTCATAAAAAAGTTAAAATTTAAGTTAACTAAGTCCTTGAGTGGAGACCGCGGCTCGGTAAGCGTAGTGTTGGACGCCCTGCGACAAGATGGGATGATGACATTCGAAGGCTGTCTGGTGTGAGCTGGATGAGAGTGGCCGACAATCGAGAGCAGTAGTAGTGGCGTGCATTAGGGGAGACGACCTATGTCCAGCAGTGACGAGTGTGGGTTGCTGATGATGAACTAAGTTCTATTGTGTCGAATAAAACTGGCTGTGACATACGGACGGACAGACAGACATGACGATAACCTAAGGGTTCCGTTTCCTGCCATTTGGCTGCGGAATCCTAAAAAAAATCGTGATCGAAACTTTGTAGCAAAGATAGTAAAAATAACCTATTGTAGGTTATTTTTACGAGGTCTCCAGGCAGAGGGCGGCACATTATAGCCGACTTGATAGAAATCGTTACAGCGAACGGGTGCATGCATATAAACTCACACTTAGCTGCCAGGGAATTAGGGGCAGGCTCTGGAAGCGACTAAAATAAATATGGACACTCTCTATTGCTCAGAACTTAGTGGCAAATTGTATTTAATTTTTGATGCTGATAACAAAATGTAAAACTTTACTTACTTTCCCGCTTCCTAAAAACTTGTAGTCACTGCAATTATTGAATTTACGTAGGTAGCTTAAACTGAAACACTGTGTTATTGACGAATCATTGAATATACGACATTGTCTGGGATTTAAACGTAAGATTATGTAATATAAGGTTTTAACCTTACCTACTTAGAGTAGTTTTTAGAAAGTCATTTGATTTGATCTTAACAAAGGTATTTAGGAACGGCTGAAGGTAAAGAAACTAAAAAATACTGATTGACTGTAAATGTATTCCTTAATAACATAAGCTCAATTACACTTATTTATTATAGGATCTCTTACATAGATTACACTTCCTTAATGTTAACTCAGTGACGAATTTACATATTGGTCGCCCCTACGCAATTAAAATTTTGCCGCTCTTGTACCTAATTTACTAAAATAGTAATTAAGATACGAAACACCAAAGACGCTGCGGCGTTAGGCGACCTTTTGCCAAATCTGTGTTAACTGGAATTTTCATGTTCAAGATATCTTTTATGTTTCTTTTCTTATCGGAAATGAAGAGAAAAGTGTAGCTAACACTTCTTCAACTAACCGAAAAACCGCCCAGGCTTACTCTAACACACCTTATTATGTGTCCATAAGTAGGTGGCTCATCCAGCCGCTGTACGGAGGCACCTCGAGGCTTGTATCCTGGAGGGTGCGAGCCATGGGGGCACATGACCCAGTTTCGGGCCACGGTCTGCACCATCGATCCACGGTGCCACAACCGACCCCACCACTTGTACAATTTTACATTGTGTTCCTTTAAATTCATACTGCGGGTATTTGGTTTGTTTTATTTGGACTGGGGACATAAATAAAAAAATACTACATATTATTCCAGTTGCTAATAAATAGAACATCTATGAATGTTAAAATAGGTAGATTTTACATTAAATTGCATATAGGTACAATCAAAGAAATCGAAAATGAATAAATAAATAAAGGTATTAACTACATTTTATTGCTAGTAGTTATATTTTATTAGGACTAGGTGTACCTAAAGCCTATAGGAATACCTACTTCCTAGCAATAAAATATAAGTACGTAATATACTTGCATTTGAATAATGATTATAGTGGCTAATTATACAAGTATCTACCTGCTTATAACTTTACATGTGTGAAAAAAAAAAATATAACATCACAGAAAGTGTTCCATCATAATATGTATATCCTATAAATATACATACATACGTATTTACTTATTTGCATACCTGCAAAGCCCTATTCTTTCCTCAAGAGGGTCAACAACCTGCCGCCTGATTTCACGAAAATCGAAAGCCTCAAGCTTTACAATGGGACCTAAGTACCTACACTCGTTTTACGTAAGTACACGGAACAGTAAATTTGAGTAGGTGGATTTGTATAGATTTATGTTCGAGTTAATGTATCACAAGTACCGACCTACCTTTAAGCTAATATTTCGGCCGACTTGTGTAGTTAACGTGAATACGAAATGTGTGGGAAGTGACGAATTGAGAGTTTTTTTCCACCATGTTTAGTCAGACGGGTGTGTGATAAAAATCATCATCGAATTTTTCACAATTTAGGTGGGGCCGTGGGGTCCCGATGCTTTCTCTTTCTTCCGCGACTTAGCTAAGCGCTTAGTTGAAGGCGCAGTGAAACGTTAGGGAGTTGTTGGCGAAAGAAAACAACTCTTTTACCAACAAACTACTTATATTCCACAATTTCTAGAGTAGGTTCTACCAAACACACACAATAGGTCCAACTCAGAACTAGCACTCCCCTGGAGACCCAAGGGCTGGCAGCTACTTCGCCCAGCGAATTTCCATCGCTATCCAAAGAGGTAATGCTGCCAGCATTTTGGGATATTGCCACAGGGGCTTAAGTTTTAATTTTTATTTTTGGTAGTTTTATAGCAATAGTTTTCTGTTATTTTTTTTCTTTTCATTCGTTTTTCTTATTCTGTCCAATAAATTCATTCATTGTCATTTAGGTAAGTACTTATTTGTCGGCAAGATTTATTATAATCGAAGTTCACAGAGCAGCAAAGTGTCGAAGCACGAACTTCTGAATAGTAAACTAGTTCTTGCAAACTTACTTTTAGAGCGATTAAACATTACTAATCCAGCTCGTTTTCAGATTAAAACTTTTAAGCACCTGTTAGTGAAATTATGCATGGGACTATAATTGATTCAGTCATTTTATGGAAGTTTAATTTTGAGGAATTCTCTTTCGGCTCATCGGCTTTCGTTAACGTTTCACATTTACTTTTAACTAGCTGTGCTCCACGGAGTTACTTAGCTATTTGTTAAGGAAAATAGTTAAAGAAAATCGAAGATTAATGACTGACTTGAAGTGAGGATTTCATGATTTAAGTAGGTATTCAGTTCATCAAATACTCGTATGTTGAGGATCGCCTGGACCAGCTTTCTTTTGTTTATGTTTTAAATATGTTTTTACTGTTTTTGATAGATAATTGTGTTGTTTATTGGTACTTTGCTTGTTTATCGCTCTGGTTTGATTATGAACGTTTCCAAATATAAGTAGTCTGATTTGCTGATCACCCTTTTTATTGGCACCAGCACACAGTTTAGGCTTAACAAAATGACTAGCTTCTTCACGCTTATCTAACATAAAAACTGTATCTATATCTATACCTAGGTGTTAGTGCTCTCGCCATGGGTGCTTGGGCAGGAGTGTCCTAGTGGCTAATCGTATTAGCCGCGTGCCATGGCCCCATGGGTCAGGGGCCGCTATGCACCAGGGTTGCCAGTCACTGACCCTGTCAACTAGGATGTACTGAATAGATTGGAAAGGAATGGAACTTTTTGCTGTGGCCTTTTTTTTGTCAGCCACTATCGGTGCATGTTTAAGGCAAGAGTCAACAGGCATCTTCTAAGCATCCTAGACCTCATCGTCACTTTCCATGCCTTTGTGGTGCCTTTGTGGTAGTGTTGGATTTACCATATAGCCTAAGTAGGCTGAAGCCTAGGGTGGGAGGTTGTAGTGGCTGGCAAATTTTGTACATATTTGGCGGTCACATACTCGTAGATAGGAAAGCTTCCTAGAAACTCAAACGTATGTTGGAAGTATGACTGAAAATATTGTACATAACAATATAGTAGAAGATCCGAACTTACATCGACCTTCACCGGGCTGATATCGAATGAAATATCCTTTATGACAAATTTTATATACTAGAAAATATATTAAAAATAGGTTTGCTAAAAAAATCCTGGACAGACTATTTTTAATTAATTTTTTAAAAATAATATTCTAAGATCTTAGACTAATAGGTATTGTTTCTGTCCTTTCTCTGACTTAGTGGAAAGTAAAAAAGATATATTGCAAGCTTGTAGGTATGTATATTTATTTAGGTCCACCTACAGCAGTGTAGCAAGGGTGTAGAATTTGCAAAGACTGGTAGAGGTGTCAAAATATTTAAAACAGCCTACTGGCGGCAAATGTGTTTCCGGCACTGGTCAAGCGTTGTTCTATAGTTTTTCTTTTGAAAAATCCACATAAAGCGCAATATCTAAAAAGGGCTAAGGGCTGCTAGTGGTCAGCCCTGGCCTACATTCGTACACGCGGACGCACAATCTCCCGCTATGGCGAGTGTTATGCAGGTAGGGGGTAGGACCAGCGTATGACCTAATTGTGGATGGAAGTTGAAAGGGCTTTGGACGAGGGCGCGTATGCGCAATAAAATATGCCAGGTTTGATTTCCGGGGTCAGAATTTTAGAGGCTTAAAATACACATACATAACTAAAGCGTTCGCCTTTTAGGAGTTAAGTATAAAAATAATATCCTCCGGTCTGGACGATATTTTTATGTGATTTTTTATATGGGCATTTAACCGTGGGAGTGCCACGCTTCGGTATGGATGGGCTGGCTCGATCGGAGTAATACCATGACCTCACAGAAGACTGGCGTGAAGCAGCGCCAGCGTTCTGTTTTGTCGAGTGAGTGAGGGTACCAGAGGCCCAGAAGGCCGGAGGTCCGGAAATACAGAAGGCGTGGACTGTCGCCTCCATAGTTTTGTAGTACAATGAAGCAGAAAGTCATAAGGTAGAAATGCTGGTGAGTAGAACGATGACGAAATGAATTGGCAGGAATCAAGCCGAACAATTTCTCAGAGCATTCCAAATACCTAGTTTAAGCAATAGAATATTATACGAAGCGAAGCTAATTCTCTACGTAGCGCTACGTATTAGTAGACAGTTCAATCTTCAAAGTGAAATGAAAAGAGCGTTAGTGCAAATTCCTGTTGCCTCTTCTATACAACCCTCGCAGATTCATCTGGCGGTCTCGTGTGGGAACGGAGGCGGGGACAGACAAACAGATCGCCGGTGCGCCAGCAGACGGGCCGCCAATATTTGCTCTGCACACAGAAAGCCTGCGTCTAGTGCTGGACACGCGATATACTTAGCTAAAGTCTACACTGTTTGTAAAGACATCGCCAAAGTTATATACGAACCGAAAAGGCGAAACCCTAGCGCGATGCCATCAACGCCCAGCGCCATCTATTGATAGACAGTAGAACATAGTGAGTAGATTGCATTCTGTCTCCGTAGCTCCTTTACTTAGCAATCCATCGCAAATGCTCGATCCTTCGGTCCCCTCGCTCGAGAGCACGCTGAACTCCGGATGCTTATGAACTCCTGGTACACAACTTATTACGTGTGGAGGTTTTAAAAAGTTTTGCCACAGATTAATAAATAAAAGGTTTTGCTTTATTTTTGTTGTGTGGTCTCTTTTACCCATTCAAGTGCGTATTTCCAAACGACTGAAGTGACCCAGTAGATTAGTGACGAACTCTTTCTAACTTACTTACCTCCGTCTCTATTTTGTGAAATATAGCGTGACTGTAGCACGACCTGGATCGCCAGCCCGAGTAAGTAAAATCGCAATCTATCTGTTTTCGAAGGGCCGATAACTGCTCGTTTGCTTAGCGAACCTTTTCGCAAGCGTTCGGTTCCCTCGAGAACACGCTGCACTCCCCACTGCTTATGAACTCCTGGTACACAAGGCTTATTACGTGTGGAGGTTTTCAAGTTTTTGTTTTGTTTCTGTTGCGTAGTAGGTAGTTTTACTTTTTTTGTGTAAGTAGTATTCAAAAGTTCAGTCAGCTATGCATTAGATACTCTGTAATTTTTTTCACACAATTCTCATTTTTACGGACTTAACAAATAACTATACTTACGTAAAAGCGAGATTTGGATGAAGAACGATTGAGCAATATACCTCTACTCTGTAGTACATATCGTATTATTATATCACAGCTTAGCTTCTGATATAACTCATCATTTTGAATCCGTACCTCAATCAGAAAAACTAACGGTTTTTAAATTACATGTTCAAGAAAGTAATCTCAAACATTATAATTATTTCCCTTTCTAAAGTTATCGACGATGCCAGTTAACGCAGGTAAAAAAAGTCCATGGTTTAACAAGCCACGTGCGTAAGTACTATAGTACTATGAGTACTCATAGCCACTTCAGCAGACTTCCCCAGCCCGGAGCATCGATTGATTATTCCGCTTCCAGCAGTTTCCCGCCCGGATTCTATCACGTACGAGCCGCCCTCGCTTGGTCGATACGGCTCCCATCGCGGCGCCTACAGCACGCACGACTGTTAGTGAGGAGACACGCGAGTCGAAGCTAAAGTCACTCAGGCAATTTCCTTCTTCTTACAATCCTGGGTTTTTTTAGGCGATGCTTGAAACGGCATCTCAGCTAACCTTCAGGTTGAGGGTGACAAACTCAATAGGTTTTTTGTTTGTTTTTTTGTGTCTGTCAACCTCATATTTGGATCTCACGGCCGTTTACCATATGGCGGAGTGAGTTCATCTTGAATGTCCTCAATAAAAAAAAACTAATATATATAAAGTCTTTATTTATTGAGAAAGATATGAAAATGATACGAGATACAGTTTCTAGATTTTTTGCGGGCATAATGCAACTAGACTTCGGGAGACTTCTACAGTATTCTTGGTCTATCTCGAACCTTCGATAAGATTCCCTTATCAACGAATATGTTCCGTCGACTGTGCGTTACATAAGACGTAATGCACAACGGAATAATAGACCTTAGCCATAAAAGATATGCTCCTATTTTTGCATGCAGGGGCACATAGTAAGTATGTACAGTGTACTCAGTCGGTTACGGTGGAGTAATCGTTTTAATTTTTAAACACATCCAACACAGTGGAACAAGAATCAATTTGTTAATTGATGATTAAATAAACAGACCTTCAACAAGAGATTATTATTTATTTCAAGTAGGCTCATTCGAGTCGACATTTTTCTGATGTAAATCGAGTGACTCGAGTGAAAATTTTATTAGTGTACACCACTACATCCGATTGATAGCTAATTGGGAGTCGACGAACTTTGTTTGGGTTTGGTTTCGATTAAACAGTATTTATTGTACTTCCTGTCTCTGAGCTTATAAAGGTAACAGTAACAAACAGAACATTACTCATACAGTGAATTTGCGAGTATATGCTTATTTGTTACTTATTTGAGAATCTATTGTTAGTAAATCACTTCTGAACAGGAGGTCATAGGTTTTAGGGTCATAAAGTCACTGGATTAGTCAAATCTAAGCTAGGTATAATCAATATAATTATTATTAGTAAACAGCTCATACATTGACCTGACTCGTACTAAGTAGCTTTTTAAGCACTTGTGTTACAGATATCAGACAACAGAGGAAACACAAATATAGTACTTAAATACACTGTCTTGGTCGCGCAGTGGGTAGAGAGTGGGTCGTATTTAAAAGTGAGGGTTGCGTTCGAGGTCCCGGGTTCAATCCCCGGGTCGGGCCAAAAGTTTGTATATGAGTTTTACTGTTCAGAAATTCGCAGTGTCAGCACGAAGTCTAGAAGTTTGTGGTCTTGTACCCCCGTGCATTGACGTATATAAGGGGGGGGGGGGGGGTCCAGGGTTGACATAAGGTTGAATTGGCTAAACAAATCATCCTCACGTTCTTCAAGAATGCGTAACTGTAATAACGCACGCTGGTAACTGTTTTGCAATGTGGGACACCCCGCTTGTTAAAGCTATATATACGTCCGTGCCCCCGTGCCTTGGAAAGCACGTTGAGATGTTGGTCCTGACCTCTCTTCGGTCGTGTCACACTAGTGTAAATAAGCAATGCTTATGTAAATATAAATCAGCAATTGTTACCATCAGGGTATCCGTCTGCTCTTCCTCCTCATATCATCATCACATAAAAAAAAATATATCGACTGCCACAGACGTTATTCTAACTCAAAACAACCCCAAAAGGCCAACCCATCCCGTTAACACTCACAAACACCATTAGGTACATTTATAGACGCACAGACAGACAGATCAATCGCGGCAGACGAAAGAGCCGGATTAAATATTTAATATCGGAGGGCGAGAGGCGAGGCCAGGCTTTTTAATCTGTTTTCTTTCTCTATGGCTCTTAATGAAGAGACAGGGGGGCGGAAGTGGTGGTCTTTTGTGTCTTATTTGGCGGTCGTCTATGTAATGGCTGGTAGTTACTGCTGCCGTAGTGTCATGGAGTAAATTGATTTCATGTGATCCGAGCAGACGGATCTCTTTATGTTGAATGGTAGGCGATTTCCGCTGCCCAAAACCAATGTAGTCCCAAAAATGCTGCAGCGACATCTACCATCGCCCGAAAAAAAAGTTCGCTACCACCAACCGACAACAGATGGCGCTAATTTGGCCCTAAAGAGTATCAGCCTATTTAGGTATTGTCTCACTGCATCTCCATCATAGTAATCAAGTAAAAAATCAAAAACTGTATTGTAATTTTTGTTATAATTGTCACTGAATAAACTTATTTTTTTTGGTTTTCTATTCGACTTAGAATATTACGAGTATATTACTAGTGGTCTGCTCTCGATCTGTTTCGGGACTTAATTTAGACAAGCACAAACTTGTGGAGAACCTTGGCAGAGGCCGATGTCCAGTGTCGCCCACACTGGACATCGGCCTTTATTATTATTCGTTTTTTTATAGTGATAGGTAGCAGACGAGCAGGCGGATCACCTGATGGTAAGTAATTGCCGCCGCTCATGGAGACTTGCAACACCAGTGGAGTTACAAGTGCGCTGCCAACCTTTTATCCCCTTCCCCCCTGGGTGGGCCCCTGGTACCCTCACTCACTCGGCGAAACACAGCACAGGGGCTGCTTCACGTCGGTTTTCTGCGAGGCAGTGGTATCACTCTGGTCGAGCCTGCCCATTTATGCCGAAGCGTGGCTGTCCCACAGTTAAAGTTAAGTTAGTTTATTGGTTGAAATTGAGAAAGAGCGCGTACCGACATACTTTGTGTAGTAATCGTGCTCGTAAAATCAATAATTCCAGCTCTTTCTAAATCCTTCCCGCATTAACAAAGCTCAACTTTCAAGCACAATGAGCTGACGAACAAATGGAAGCCGCAGAAAAACGCAACGCGACGAAGTTCGAACAACAAGCGGTGGCGTAACGTACACTACGTCGATAGAGATGGGTCACAATATCGATTGTTTATATATTCATAAAATAAGTATGGCGTTAAAAGCATTTGAAATTTTAAAACATATAGAAAAATAACATAAAAACGCCATTGCCAACACGCTGTGTTCTTTCCTCTACCTAAAGGTTGTCTGGAGGAAATCGGTACAAGCGAGTAAGACCGCCTTATTGTACTGTTTATCGCTGTTGTTTCACTCATGTATTCTATTTCTGTGCAATAAAGAAGATCTATCTTTTTATCCATCTAAGCAGATAACTATAGATTAGCAATCATTGATGACTAGATATGCATTGATGATTATCATGTATGTCGTAAATTTTCTCAATCACTAACTTAATAAAGAATAACACAATCCAAAATTCGATCAGGACGCTTAATCGTTTGCAGGTAAAGGGGAGATTTTTTCATTAACTTACTGGAAAAAAACATAAAACATTTTTTTTTGTTTTTTCTTCTTCTTTTTTTACTTTTTCGAATGAAATCAGAATATAAGTATTCGAATATGTTCGAATTTTTCGAACATAGCTCAGGTTTGTGATCACTAATCCGCACTAGGCAAGGGTGGTAAGCCTAATCCTATCATTGTAGTGATAACATAATTTCTATCATGGAGGCCTTTGCCTTGCAATGGAATATAGGCTGATATTTTTTTTTACTTTTTCTTTATTTTATGGAGATTGTCACATCTCTAACTGGTCACGCAACACAGTGTGTGGCGCAACGGAGCAAGTTGGCAACTATGACCGCGCGTGTTGCGTCACGACTCCTGAAAACATTACGGGGACGTGACGCACACCTTACATCCAGGAATTGCATTCGTTTGGTATTTACTATGAAAGTGGGGATGTGCATTAACTTGGACTGTTGCATGTTCCATTGGCTTATATGTTGTACCTATGTATAATGCATACTTTTGAAAGCCGAACATTTCTTCCAGGATATCGAAAGATCAACCTCCACAGAACATGCATCTGGCAATAAATGTTTTTAATTTTTTTTTATTAATCCATGAAAATGATTTGCGAGAACTTCAGATTAATGATAACCAACAAGTAGGAGAGCAGGATCGACCAAAATGGCTTTCTCTTGTTTAGGAGGCCAAGACCCGGTTTGGGTTGCTGATCAAAAGTCAAAGGTGTTTATTGCACTTATGAACGTCACAAAAGGTGGTTTATTCGTATTCCAGTACATCATGTTACCTAGTGTTGAACGCCCTGCGACAAGATGGGATGATGATATTCGAAGGTTGGCTGATGTGGGCTGAATGAGAGTGGCCGAAAATCGGGAGCGATGGCGTGCATTAGGGGAGACCTATGTCCAGCAGTGGACGAGTGTGGGTTGCTGATGATAATGTTACCCTAAGCTCTTGGGCCTGGCTTACAAATTTTTACATTGCTAAGGTGCAATAGCGAGTGGATCCAGCGCAATAAGATGTTTTATTAATTATTCAGATAATTTCCGGATAATGTTTCGCACCACTGTGATGCACTGACTAACATCGACCCCTGATTGACCCTGACATTGGGATGACCATCAGCATTGTACTAGTAACAGGGGTGCCTCCGACGCATTAATATTTCAAAGCAACTCCACTCGTCATTCCAGCCCCTACACGCAAATGGAAAACAAAGAATTCTAGCCTAACTTGTTAAGTACTTTTCTGGTAGGGTTAAAAGGGTTAGCCAAAATAGATACGGCATAAAGACGGCGTGATTGACTGCCTAGGTAACGTAAAGGCTACGTAGTGAGTCGTAGGTTAAACGGCTGCCCAAGGTCTCCGGTTGGGCTTGGGATTTTATGCCTAGAATTATTCTTCTGTTAATTTTTCAGTAACAACACATTAGGACGTTGTTGCTGTTGTTTTTTTAGTAAGTAATCAATAGGTGGCAGACGAGCGGGCAGATCACTTGATGGTAACTAGATATTCGCAACAAAATAATAAAATATAACTTATTCATCGCGGATCTTCCAATTCAAGTAGAACGGTATCTACTATAATCGTAGTCCAGTTTCACTAGTCAGGCGGCAGTAGTTTCATTGTGATTACCAGATTCGTGAATCCTTATCGTACCCCAGGCTCAGAAGCAACATGGACTATTTGACAATGATACGCTAAGATGAATGATGGTGTAACTTATACATATTTTCTGTTTAGAAGTCATCTCCTGCCTACTATCTTTAGTTAGAGTAAGTACTACCACATCTTTGTAGCGGGTTCCAAAACTAAGCGTGCTCATGCATCCAAACTAACAGCCATTCGGAAAACTCTTTACGATCCGCAGGGAACTAGTTATTAAGCTCAGCGTATGTCGATGCCTTCCGCGTAAACTACTGCAAGACATAAACTGCCGATATTCATATTTTATACAAGTACCCCAAAAAAGGTGTATGTATAGGTAATGTACTTAGTTTATTGCTGTATTACCTCGCGTATATTTTTTCAATTCAATTCAATTCAGTTCAATTCAATTCTTTATTGCATGCTCCATTGCTTGGTACAAAGTACGTATCTTAATTCCATAGTAAGTAGTTTTTTCGTCTTTTATAGAAATTTTATTATTAGAGTTTCTTTTAGATTAATATTTTTTTATGAGATTCGTAAGTATTAGATTCTGAATAAAGGAAATATCTTATTATTTCGACAACAATAAAATGAAAAAAATTTTTCGTCGCATAAATACCTGCTTAGTAATTTATTTCAATACTGCGCCGTAAACAACCCTATTTGTTATTGTTACGAAGGGAGTACCAATATTATTTTAAATCAATAGATTGTTAAAATGCATGTGTTTTGTCAAGTGAGTTAAGGTACTGGAGGTCCAATTGGGAGGAAAAGGGGTTTAAGATTGGCATTTGCGACTCTACTGGTGGTGCAGGAGGCGACAATCGCTTACCACGAGGCGATCCATCTGCTCGTCTGCCACCTATCACATAAAAAATGACGTGAATAGTTACGATTTCATCAGAACACTTTTCTTCTGTGAAATTAACTTTTTCAACTTACGACTGTTTACTTCGGAGGCAGCGGCAAGTCTGGAAGCGAACACAAACACATTATGCAAATGTGGTGGGCAAAAATTTACTTTCCGGGTACAGTCGCCTGCAGTAAAATGTAAACACCCCAGCTCTTATGGCTAGGAGTATAAGGTTCACATTTGAATGAGTTTGTATACTTATTAGTGCACGTGCCTGTACACCCGGTCTGGACTAGTGTTACTAGTTCTAGCTCCACCAAGTTACTACTTTTACATGCCGCTATATGTGGGGTTACCTACTAACGATCTGTTTAATTTCCTTAATCAAAAAAAAAAGAGCTGAGGTACCTACCTAAGATTCTTGGATAGGAGAGAGACAATATTTCTCGACACGGTTGAGTTTCGATTTAATACGGTTTCATAAGTCTTTAAATGTCTTACAGATCACTGAGTATTTTAAGTTAATACAAGTTACAAGACTTCACTACCGCATTTAGAGAAGTCATTTAACCTTAATATTCACTATCTTAATTATGAATAACTTTTTTGCGCATTAAAACAAGGGTCAATATTCTTAAATGACAATTGTCTAAAGTTAATTGACGTCTCAAAGTGTGGCAGTTAGGGCTTTTTTAAAGGACGCTGTTGGCACAGGGCGGTCAGTGCAACAAAACAAGGAGCTTTTTAGTTGCGAAGAGCTCCTCATAACTAATTAAATAATAAATAAATTGAGACAACATCACATACATTGTCCTGGTCCCAAACTAAGGTTTTCCCGTGTGCTAAGTGGCAATGGGCAGGGCACATTGCGAGGAAAACCGACGGCCGTTGGGGTGGAAAGGCCCTTGAGTGGAGGCCAGCGCAGGAGGCCGCAGCCGTGGCAGGCCTCCCACCAGTGGACCGACGATCTGTGAAGGTCGCGGGAGTCCATTGGATGCGGGTGGCACAGGACCGATCTGTGTGGAGAACTTTGGGGGAGGCCTATGTCCAGCAGTGGACGTCTATTGGCTGAAATGATGATGATGATGATGATGATATAACGCTTGACATTAGAACCCTGTAGGATTTTCTAGGTACATTTTGGCAGCACTAACCGGAAGTCGGATGCAATAACTTGAGATGACGAGATCCGCACACAATGTTGCCAGCGTATTCAATCTCAGAATTAAATTTTTACTGCGGCAAACGCTTAGCGAACGAAATATATAGCATGTATGTTTCTTCGCATAAGGAAGGACTTATTTACATATGCATTTGTGGTTATTTTAAACTAGCGGCCGCCCGCGACTTCGTCCGCGTGGAAAAGTAACTTTTTACCCCCCTTTCAACCCCTTACAACCCCCTTTTCGCAATAAAAAGTAGCCTATGTCCTTTCTCAGGGTCTAGATCATCTGTATACCAAATTTCATTTAAATCCGTTGAGTAGTTTTGGCGTGAAAGAGTAACAGACAGACAGACAGACAGAGTTACTTTCGCATTTATAATATTATTATAGTATGGATGTATGTTTCTTCGCATAAGGAAGGACTTATTTACATATGCATTTGTGGTTATTTTAAATAAAACTTGTAAGTCTTACATAAGTTACGTCACTCACGGGTGGTGGGGGGTAGAGGGTCGGTGAAGTGTGACGTGTGGGACCAGGGGAGGTGTCCTATATATTTTGTGACGTCACATTTCATTTTTTTTTATTCTAACTTACTATATTGGTATCTCTATGAGAAACAATTTTAATTGTTTTGTTGATAAGTTTGCTCTAACCCTTTTATTTAGAGCGAAGTCAATTTTGTCTAAAATACCCCCGTATATGTTATACTAGTGGCTCGCCCTCACTTCGTTTCGGAACTAAATTTTGCTAAAACTTCCAATATTGGCCAATAGATGGCGCTGGGTGGTAATTGCATCGCGCTAGTGTTTCCTGTTTTCGAGTTTCCTATAAGTTTTGTCGTTTTCTGCAGATTTAAGGTCTTTATAAACCTCCGATCACAAAAACCCGAAAAGTGTCAACGATTTTGAAGGCTCCATTGGCCAAAGAGCTCTACTTGGCATTTTGGTTTTCCTCCTCGATGGCATATTCAAAACTCAAAATATCTATAGCTGTAAAACTACTAAAGACATCCTGTTGAGATCACGTTTTCAAACGCTTTCAGCTTTCAGTGTAGAATTCTGTATTATTATTATTATATGATAGTTAGCAGACGAGCAGGCGGATCACCTGATAGTAAGCAATTGCCGCCGCCCATGGACACCTGCAACACCAGTGGAGTCACAAGTGCGCTGCCAACCTTTTATCCCCTTACCCCCCTGTGGGCCTCCGGTACCCTCTCTCACTCGGCGAAACACAGCACAGGAGCTGCTTCACGCCGGTTTTCTGTGAGGCAGTGGTATCACTCCGGTCGAGCCGGCCCATTCATGCCGAAGCATGGCTCCCCCACAGTTATTATTTAGAGATTATATAGTTGTTCGTATCTCATAAATGCATATTTGAAATATAATATTTTCCTTAACTACTTATATATAAGTGAACAGAGAGTCATACAACAGTTTAATGAGCCTGTAATTTCCCAGGCACTACCCCCGGACACAAAACCCAGCACTGCAGCGACATTTAATTACCATTACAGCCAAGCTCCGCTACCGGGTTTTTATGTCACTAACGAGCGATCGAAACCCAAATACAGTTTTAATTTAATACTCACGATCAATCAAGATAACGCACGTAAATAAAATGGTTCCTCAAATGAGGGCGGGCCGTCACAATAGCACGCAAACCTTCGAACTAGCGGACATAAATCAGAGAGGCCGTTTACCCGGGGCTAGGAAGAGTCGATGCACCCGCACAGGGGAGGCCGCACACAGACGTGTCCCCTGTGTGCGTGACACGGATAAACGCGGAAGCGAGATATTAACATACATTTCTCACGCACACTGCCTCCGCTCCATCTGCAGCACACAGACACAGTTTTCTTTACCCCTGTGTGGGTGCCGCCCTGTAGCTACTGGGCGGCGGGGGTGTGGCGCGACGTCAAAGCCTAGGCAGTGTGTGTGTGTGCTCGCTGGTGTGCGTGACTGAGCGGAACAGCCCTGATACAGTGTGTTTTTCCTTTTTTTTGGTATAGGGTGATAGAAGGAACGGTGAATTGGTAATTTTAAATGTAAATTTGCGCCTGAATTATCGAGAACATCGGAATTAGACTGTTAGGTCAGCATGAATGAGGTTTGTGTATTTGTGTGTGTTGTTACCTATACTATATTATACATTTATATACATATATATAGGATAGACGTGCCTGATTACCTGATATAATAAAAGCTTAAATTAGTGTATCCGAGAGTCGAAAACATTTTCAACGAATTTGCAAAATCTTGGAGCAAATGTAATTCAAATGATCGGTAGATCACGTGCATAAACAGATGTAAATAATAATAATAATAATAATAATACAATTTGGATTCACGCACACAGACACAATACCTATTAAAAGGAACGGCTAATCTATGTACACTTTTTATGACAAAAAGCTGTTAAAAGAAGGTGAATTCCATAGGAAGTCACTTCCCTTCACCAAGCTTTGTTTAATCTAGCCTTTGATAGTAGATTTCAATCATAAGGTTATAAAATACATAATTCACTTTTAGTCCACTTCACTTTCATAATATGCTACGCACAAAAGAGTGACATGATGTAAACCGGGAAATTGTTTATTTTACATTCATGAAAGCAAAAAATACTTTGAGTTTGAGTTATTCTAAAAAGTAAAAAAAGAAAGAAACGCACCGGAAAACTCACTCGGAAAAAGAAAAGGCCGATCAAAAAATGCATCCTCCGATCAGAATCGCCCTGTAGACGGCTGGGCGCGGCACGTGGGAGGGGGAGGGGGAGGGGCGCGCCCCCGTTCACGGCCAGGGGTCGCCGACCGCGCCCGGCTACGCGACCCCGCTACGGCGCTACGGAGCTACGCCGTAGCACTCTTTTGTTCCGTAGCAGTGATTACTGCTTATTGGGTCACCCGATATCTAGCGTTTGATCTTTCAAGTTTGACTTAATGCGGGGACAGTTTTAATATAACTTTACTCTATTAGTCAGCTACCTGTATTTTTTTTTATTTGAATATAATTTTTTCGACCGGATGGCGCATTTGGTAGTGACCCTGCCTCATACACCGGTAGCTGCTAGGTAGCTGCTAGGTAGCCGCTGCTAGGTCGTGGGTTTGATCCCCACCCTATATCATATCATATCATAATATTTATTGCTTTATTTAAGTACCATATATTTTGTGATCATCCGTTGTCTGATACCCTCACTAGATCAACGGTCCATCTGGTGGGGAGCCGGCCACGGCTGCGACTTCCTGTTCGGAGATCTGAGACGATCCTGTGCCATCCGCATCCAAGGAGAGTTTTGTCCATGTGGAGAACATTGGGGGAGACCGATCTATGTGGGTGGAGAACATTAGAAGAGGCCTATGTCCAGCAGTGGACGTCTATGGGCTTAAATGATGATGGTTGTCTGATATCTGTAACATTAGTTCTTAGTACGGAGTCAGGTTAATGTATGAAATGTTGTGTGTTTTTTTTTTAACTGCGATCAATACCGAACAATGCAATAAAAGCAGGCGCTTTCAAACAATACCTGCGAATATTTAAATTATTTATTCATCTGTAAACGGATTCCGGTGCACTCAAATATCAGAAGTCATGATATTTTACTGGAAAACTGAACTATTGCAAATGGGATGAATAAATAATTTTAAATTGAATCTGATATGGAACTCTGTAATATCATGCAATTTCATATGATTAAGAGGTCAAGTAAGATTGGTTATATCAGGTGGTTTTTGACTAGCTTACCTAGAGGTAGAATTCCAATCAAACACATGCGTATTAAATTCCACGCATGCATGCACGTAAGTTAATTATTTTCTTAGCGGAAAACGAAATTCATGCATTACATTCCATATAAGGAAAACCACTAGTTACTATTCCAATACGAATATACAGGATTATATTCAATTATTAAATAATATATAAATTCATACTTAAGGTTTGACTGCAGCAGTAATTTCCGATGGCTACGATTAAGGCATATTCAATAGAAGGGCGTATTCCTTTCCAAAGGGCACGAAACGCAGCGGCCTCTCTGATCTCGCAGATAGTAATGGTTGGCGATGATACTTACCATCAGGTGACACGCTTGCTCGTCTGTCACCTCAAGCATAAAAATACTGGGCGGTGGCAATCGTTCTTCATCAGGGGATCCGTCTGCTCGTCTGCCACTTATCACATAAAAAAATACCTTCATAATTTCATAATTAAGTAGAAAAATCACTTGTCTTACAGATATCACAGACAACACAAGGAATCGGAACTACTTATATAATACTTAACTAATATCTACATTCTTCATAATTTAATGTAGTCGACGTAGTCAAAATGCGTCGCTTTGGCTAAAAGTCCTTCATCATGGAAGTCACCAAAAGTTCCGACTAGACTTAGAATGGGTTGTGGGATACTTACTATTTTTGTAAGCTGCATACTAAATTAATAATACAGTATTAACTAACAATGAAAATCGGCCTAAAAATGCCTAGGGAGGCCTGTCAACCGATTTTCAGTTGTTCGCCAAGGGTGGAGGGGCACATAACTTATTTATAGTCGGGTTTTACTATCTTACGCTGCAAAAATATATCAATGCTAGAGTCACGATGTTTTCACGGCCCCAAATGAATATCGGCTATTCCTATTTTCGTTTCAACCGCAATGGACCCGGGCCGAGGATAGTGTTGTCCAAAATAGATACGAAAATTACATTTTGCTTGATTTCTATTCGTTTAAAAAAAAAACTCTCTCTCTTCGGTCGCAGCCATGGACATAACACATAAACAGGACTGATATTATTGAATATTTTCTATTTCAACTGTCAGAAAGGGACACGCGGCATGGGTGTGACTATCTCGCTTGGCTAGTTTTTTGCTGTTCCTGTTTAATGTATTAAGTTCATGCTACCTCATGACTGAGGATCGTGGTCATCATTAAATGTGGATGGGTTGCACCTCGCTTGTGTTTGTATTTGTATCTGTATCCACCGGTGCCTATTCATAGCATCTCTGACGAACGAGCAAAACTTATTTGCAGATGCTCCTCTCACTTGATCGGTCCATCTGGTTGGGGATCGTCCTCGGGTTCGTTTACCAAATCCTGTCCAAAAACAAAAAAACAAAATAAATAACAGTCCTGTTGAAAGCTGTACACTAGAAGTTGTGGAAATATATTAACACAGGGAAACCATTTTGGCCATCACCTTGTCATTTATGTAGAAAATCATGTGGTGAATTGGACTTAAACCCCTGGGGCAGTAGCGTAGCGTAGTGTACTTGAACGACACTTTTTAAGGGGTGGCTTAAAGCTCTGCAAAGGGGGGAGGGTGTTGAGGAAGAAAGAGCCTGGTATGTATGGTAGTAGGATAGCAATCTAGCTCTAGACTCAACTGATTATGTGTATCAATAAGTTACTGATTGTTATCTGTTTTGTTTCCCGAATAAATAAATATCAATACCACAACGCCATTGCACTGTTGTAGGGGGGTGGCTCTTTAAGGCTTCATCCAGGGGGAGTCAAGGTTGAGGTCACCCCGGGCGGCCGATACTCACGCTTTACCAATGCCCGGGGTGTCCACCCCACAGCTTCTACAACAAGACCAACTTTGGACATCACTATTGGAGACATTACGTCCGTCCAAGTTTTTCAAACTGATAATTTCGGTCGTCCCTAAAAAGGGTCGCAGCGAATGCTTCGGAACCGATGCCTCATTCAGACCTGTTTACGGTCGTTCAACTGTTCACCCCCCCCTCCGCCCCCTCCCTGCGGAAACTTTTCATGTATTAGGTGCCCAAATTTTATCGTGCCCTAATTAGGAACTACCGTATGTGTAGGTACGGTTTTGGAGGATTTTGAAACGTATGTCCTTAGAAATAAGAATACAGATGTTATTTTAGTTTACCGACATTACTGACTATATAATATCTAATAATGGGGTTGGTTGAACAGCCGTTCAATAGTGTAATTAGTTTCCTTTAGTTTATTTTACGAGGGATGACCTAAAATTGAGGTGGCTATATTTAACACTGATATTGATAAAACGGTGTGGTGGTAGCAACTTAAACGAACGCATTCGGTAAGAACGAAGCGCTTTCAAACAGGTCATAGGTTCGAATCCAAGAAAATGTTTGAAAACGTGGGAAAGCTTCTGCATGAATGCGGCTCGATCCTGAGTGATACCACTGGCTTCACAGAAGACCGGCTTGAAGTAGAGCCTGCGCTGTGTTTCGTCGAGTAAGGTTAGGCAGGGAGTTTGGCAACGCACTTGTGACTCTACTGGTGTTGCAGGTGTCTATAGGCGGCGGCAAAGGTTTATCTGGAATATAGTGGCTCGCCCGCAATTTGTCTGGGGACATTAGTTCCACACTGTACAAATAGATGGCGCTGGACGTCTATTGCATCGCGCAAGTGTTTCCCTTTTCGTCTTGTATATAAGATTTTTTCGATACATCTGCGCCGACTTCAGTTAACCTGGGAATAGGGCGGGAAGATGATAAGATTTGTCGATGTTTATAGAATTTAACTAATTATAACTATACTACATAGAACACATAAGATACATACATAGATAGATATAAGGTTGATGTGATGCGATACGTCACGCGGCTCACGGCGCCGTCCGTGCATCCGCCCTATATTTAGAGAGGGCAAGGCAGAGCTCTTAAACCGGAGGCCACACTTAGGGCTGACAATTTTTTTCTGAAATATGCTCTCTGAAAGGGTTCACGAAGCATTTTTTGTTTTGAACTCATCCCGACTAATTTAGATAGCCGGGACCTGGACAGGGAGATTATAATGATGATGAAACATGGCCCAACTTAATCCAATTGAATTTTCTGAGCCAGTTTCCGTAAAAAAGAAACTTAGTTATTAACTGTTAATTGTCAACTTACTTTATTCAAAATTAAAGTGCTAAGACAGACATTTACATACGATAAAAGTATGACGCATGGCCTTTGAAACGAGAGCGTCACGTCTTCTGGAGATCCATGCCTTCTAGGCAATCCATTGAAGAAGTTACTAGCACCTACATACTTTACTGCAGATTTAGAGCATAACGGCTACAATTTTTTCCTATTTTGTATGATCGTTCTTTTTTTTGTTCTAAGTAAATATTATTATTTGTACCTTTAAAAAATTGTTGGAAGTAATTTCGTGTTTTAACTTGGACTTTTTACTTAAAATCGGACGGTACTTAATCCGATGTTGGCAACCCTACTTTTCCGGCTAGGCTCGCCCTGAATTGTAATAATTAATGGCACGGATATTTTACGACGTGCCATACGTGACGGGAGGGGGGGCGCCTAAGGGGGGGAGGGGCTGCGCTTGACATGAATCTTTGGAATGCGAGCACATCACTTGTTGTGATTTGCTGACAACTTGCGTGATAAATTTGGACAGCGTTTTACGTGTTGTTCACGTACTACGGCAGTGTTGCCAACTTTATATCACGTGAATGTGATAAGGTGTTACATTGTTAAGAATTTCAAGATAAGAATAGAAAATAAGAAAGAACAAAAACGTCTTGTTTGGGAAGGAAATCTGCCCTTCTGCTACCTATCACATAAAAAAAAAAAATCGAAGTATGGTTTTCATCATCATCATCGTTCTAAGCTAGAGCTTCTTAGCTCGAGGGCTGCTTTCGTGCTCTCTTCTCTACTTTGTACTGACGTTCTCTAAGTTTAATTTTTCATCTTTGATTTTCAAAATACCTATCTTCTGAAGTGTAGTTTTGGCATTTTAGCTCAGGTTTTAAGATATGTAACTAAGTGCGTAACAACCGAATTCGATTCTAGTTTTCTGGATCGGTTTTTCAGGTCGTAATGGTAATGCTTAACCGTGTTTTCGGGCGAGGTTTTCCATAAATTGTAGGGTCAGCAGTTTTGAACAGGTAAACAGACGCACGTGCTCGGGATTTGGTCGTAAAAGTGATCAGGTGCCAGTGGCCGACATATTAGGGAAAATTAAAAGCTTATCCAGATGACACGTTTTACTCGCGCGTTTTACACGTTATTTGTTGTTCATTGCTCTTTAATAAGAAGATTTTTAATAAGGAAAAGGACGCGAACAGCAATGAAAGTAACTACAAGATGTAAAACACACGTGACTTACACGCGTTATCTGGACAAGCTCTAATTGTGTGAATAAACGTTGGGCGTTTTCATAAACGCACACATTGTTGGTTTCTATTGAATTTTCGGTGCGTACAAAAACGCCTTAAGTACACTTAAGTCTGTCTATTTTTTTTCTTAAGAAAACAAGTTAGTAATGTAATGAAGTCTTGACAATATACCCCAAGTCAACAGATTGAGTCCTCGTTATTGCGTAGTTATGAATAATTCAGACTTGACCTATTTATTTGTTGAGACAATGAGATGGTCAACATGCGATGAATACTAAGTTGTGTTGATTGAAGCCATTAGAATATGTTCGCTCTAGCAATAAGGATATTTATTTATAATAATGCCACTGATGAAGATTCTTTTCCAAGACTCGAATTTTGCTAAGAGTGTAACAATGTTACTCTATCAAACGAAGTTCTTTTCCTCTTTGTTTCCTCCATAGATCGTTTTAACACAACATATTTTTATTACATTCTTCTCTGAACTGGTACAGCCAAAGAAGAGAAATTAATTTCGAAGAATTTTACATTTCCAAGCACAGTATCCGTACTTAATTTTTCCGCTCTGTAAATATAGGTTTCCCCGAACTCATTCCTTTGGAAAGTAAATATTTAGGTATTTATTCTGTTTATGATTTAGTTCGCTTATCAACAACTTTGGTTACAGCTTTGCTTTCCGCAAAACCGAATACTACTCTCTCATAAAATAATTTTCTTTTCCAAAAAATAAGCCACATAACCACATTTTAATTACAAATCCGCATTGCATCGGGCTGGGGCATTTTCCCGGGTCCAGCGGGCGGCGGGTACCAGGACTCCATAAACAGCGGCGGGTGTGCAGTCTCGGCGCATTGCAGGCGGGTGAACGGCCGCGCATCGATCCGCCGCGCCCCCCGCGCCCCCGCCTTGCGTAACCCCCGCCGGTTATGTAACACAGCGGTATTCATTGTTTCCTGGTTGTCTGTTTTTTTGTTTCGGGCTTTTAATGTTGGTTTATAATCATAAAAACTATGGAACTTATGAACTATTAATGCAAAATCCAATATTATTCAATACCTAAACCTATATATTTTAAAACTTTAGATTTTTAAAAAGGATAGGTAAAGGGAGTTCCTTGTTAATATAACTAAGACTACCGGTTCCTCCCCGGTTTCACATGGATGGACAATGGACATTGATTTTTTAAACATTACTTCGGTTTAGTTACATTCACAGACTATGCCATTCCGGGATGATGTATTAGCACACTACGGGTAAATAATATAAGGGAGTTGTTACTTTTATAATTATACATACGAGTACATATACAAAATTTTCTTCTTTATAATATTCAGTGTCGAGTTAATAGCAATCTTATTTGCGGCAAAATTTTAAATTAATTTGATTTGTTTGTTGAAAGGGCAATGTCCGGAATCTGTGTTTTTGCGGTATCATAATTAGGCCTGTTGTTTTGTCATAAAGTTAAATATTATTTTACTATCCGTTTGAGATACAGTCGTGTTCCTCTATGTATTGAACAAGCGCGGGAGAGCGACTCGGGGTTGTAGACGGCGTGTCGCGGAAACACACAATCGACCTCCATTGAGAGGCGTCTTCTCTGCTATTGGGTGCTATTGGACTCTGGCATTGGTTGTTTTACTTCTTGTATATAACAAAACATTCAAGATGTTTTGTTAGGAGCGCGGGAAACCCGGGCTTAGGCCGCCACCCGGGCCGCAGACATAACAGCCCACACATAATCCGATGTTTGTTTCTATTGATAAGCGTTCTCTATTTCTTGTAATATCGGCCTATTGTTTACACTTGAGGTACAAAATGTGTCGCTCGCGTAGTAAAATAACTCTGGGTTTTCCTGGTTTGGGGAAGCAGACGGCGTGTCGTCACGGAAGCAAGAGCGATCGATGAAAATCTGCTCCTTAGAGACTTTTTCCTTCCCTCTGTATGTCAGGTTTTGGTACTCGTATTTAGGGTAAATATTGAATTCTATATCAATGTATTTATTGTGAGTTGTAATAACAATTGTGGTTTAATAACGAACCAATGAAATTTGATGCCCTAAAATGCGATAATGCGTGACTAAAATTCATATTAGCATTCATAATTATGCATTCATAGTAAGTTTTTTTACTGTCTAACCACTCCTAGTAAAAACATCTATAATTTAATGGTTATAGAAGGAAAAGGACTTGTGTTGCTCTAAGAATCTGAAATTACCTTAAATGTATAAAAACATATTTTTATATCACAGTTGCCATCAAATTACTCATTTTCTCCGTACTTTTTAATTTAATTCTAACTTAGTTTTTCCCAGTAAATTAGGTCATACTTATTACCAGGAAATCATGACAGCGTGGAGGTGCTTTAGTTCCATTAATCATTTCCCCCCTCAAAGCAGAACTGGCAGACCCAAGCGATCGTAGCGGCTACGTGACTACGCGCTACGGCGCTACGGCGCTACGAGGCGGCGCCTAGTACGTAGACAGTGTTATGCGCAATGTTGCAATGCAGTGAGATTATAAATGATTCATAAATTAACGCTTATCTTTGTATACATAATTAAATTCTATTCACAAGTTACCATAAAGGATACTATAAGTAAAATCCAAATAACGTCGTAAGACCCAAAAACCTTTTAAAAGGCATAAAACTATTGATTTTCCATTGCGTCTGCTATCTGGGCCTTACGACGTCAATATTGATCTTCTGTATATAAGTACATCTAAAAGGTCGTAAGTCCCGAAAAACCTTCTTAAAAGCAAAGCCCACTGATTTTCGACGATGTCTGCTGTCTGGGCTTTAGGATATTAACTCAAAACGGATTAACTGATTCAAATTTCTCCGTTTCGTTTCTATACTAATCATATTTTACAATTTTTTTTTATCTAATAATTCTCAAACAGTCATATTTTGAGATATAATATTTAACAGTGAAGTCCTTTTATCATGGACCGAAATTACTTTTGTTATACATATCACTTTGACAGGTGATAATAAAAACTTCACCATCAGAATGTTGTAGTCTATTGCTGGATTTAAGTTTTAAATTTAAAATTTTAAAATTCTACATTTAAAAACTTATATCCATCTAGTAAAAAGTAAATACCGGTTAAACCTAGAGGCTGACACTACATTTTTTCGTTTCCAGAGTGGAGCTGTGGGGCCGTAGCCGGGTCTACGTGACTACGCGCTACGGGCTACGGGCGCGTCGTAGCGGCGTGCTACGAAGCTATAGCTACGCTTACACACCCCACGTACAGTCCAATGAGAGACCGTGAGGTATCTTCACGCTTGACTTATTTACGCTTCAATTCTGCATTTATTTCTTTAACTAGTGGCCCGCCCTCACTTCGCTTCGGGACCGTAATTCAGAAATGAACTAATAGATGGCGCTGTGCTAAATTACATCGCGCAAGCGTTTCGTGTTTTCGGTTTATCTATAAGCCTTGTTCGTTGTCTATAGAAGTTATCTCTTTATAAATAGTATAGATTATTTATTTATTGTACAAGCATCATGTACAATGTCAACAGTTCTTATCATACAAGGTAAGTAGGAACATGCATTTGATGAGTCTGTTAATTATCATGTAGCACAACCCTGACACAGGGAAATAAGACCAATACTTTACATGATTATGAATCAGAGTATATGTACCTACATGCATATCTTGTTTAATACTTAACTTTTTAATTTTTTAGGTTTTCCATTCATTAACGTGATGGTTAATTAACAATATATTTTTAAAAGTTAGTAGTGTATTGAAGAATGAAGCAAAATCTGCAAACGAAGCATGTACCTACCTAAAGTTGCCGTAAATAGTCCCTTACTTCACTGTTTTTTCTTTAATTGATTGGCAAATATACAAAAACAATAAGTGAATTGACATTTGAAGCCGTCTCAAAATCAAGCATATACATAATGACCTAAATTGTCAATTACTTCACTGCTATATCCGTTTTCACTGTAAATAGGGTGTGTTGTGTTGTGATGGAAATATCATAGGGGAATTCTCCAAGTTTTCCTGATAATGTAACTATCGTATAGTTTGTCAATAAGAAATGAATATCGCAACTGATACAAATATAGGAAACAGATTGTTGGCTGAGTTTTATCCGAGTGTAATAAGTAATTTATTAATAGTCTTTCGTCTTATATTTGTACCTGATAATAATAAATAATTTCACATACATTTTCCTGCCACTACACTAAAATGTCCCCTATGCTATGAAAACCAGGAACAACGGAAGTACCACAAACACTCAAGCTCAATTATTATAATATACTAGTGACCCGCCCTCACTTCGCTTCGGAAACGTTATTCAGAAATGAACCAATAGATGGCGCTGTGCTCAATTACATCGCGCAAGCGTTTCGTGTTTTCGGTTTACCTATAAGCCTTTTCGTTGTCTATAGATGTTATCTCTTTATAAATAGTATAGAAGATCTGTTTCATCAACATACATTAAATGTTTGCAAGCACACATTTTGTGCTTGCTTTGAGCACCAACGGCGCGGGAATCGAGCCCGTGACCCTTACGTCATAACTGGCGCTCAAACAAGTGACCTAAACGGGTCGTCAAAAATATTTTAGTCGTGGCCAAAATCTCAATGGTATTAACCAAGTATTAGGTCATAATTGAGCACAAAAGTTTGCCTAGAGGTACTCAATTCATTTGGCAGACAAGCAGGCAGGTCACCTAATGGTAAGCGATAGTCGCTGCACATAGATATCCACAACAGGCGGAGTCAAAAGTGCACTGCTAACCGTTTAAGACCCTTTCCCTCGATTGGCCCTCCTGTACCCTCACTAACTCGTTGACACACAGGCACTGCTTCACGCCGGTCTTCTTCGAGCCAACCCATTCATACCGAAGCGTGGGTCTCACACGGTCGATACGGGTCCTTACGGGAAAGACACGATGAAGATGATATAGAATCTCTTTATAAGTTCAAGATTTCTTTGGTTGTTATCAGAGAAACCTTTTTTTTAACAACAAATTAAGTAAAAACCGACTACCGCGGATTGATGGATTACGCATCAATGTCAATGTAAGGGAGACGCCGGTTTGCCACTCCGTAAAACTCTCGATAAAAAACTCAGTAGATCCTTATAAAAACTTTAGAAGCACAGTGCGATCCATTCCAGTAGCTTAATATATACCTACGGGACAAGGGAGTTAGTAGTAGGACTATTTACTACAGAAGGTCGTTCAGTGACTTTGACAGGGAAAAGTTGTACAATTATTTTTTTGGGAAATGTCAAAAACACTGACACTTGCTAAATACTCGTAGTTCCAACTTTTACCTCTAGCCAAATTCGATTTTACAATTTATTTACACGACGACATCTCATACCTCAACCTGACGCACTTGTTTTGTGTTGTTCCGGAGGTTTTATGAAATATATATTTCAGAAAACCTATAATTATGATTGATTTGTCTGTTTTCCCTGTTTAACGGTTGCGAAGGTCACATACAGTCGTATCGATACAGTCTGTATAACTCTACTAACTACTCGTAGTAGAGCCTATAAAGAATTTTAGTTGTTTTGTCGGATTGCTATGGAGAATCGCAGGGGACTCTAAATCTAAGAAAAGACAAGGTAGTGTCCAAAAAAGGTAATCCCTAGAGGAAGAGAAATCTTGCCCATGTCTACTAGAAAATAGTTTTTACGCGCGAGACCCTTTAGCGAAGGGGCTTAAAAGTCAACTCATTACATCTAGGTCTGTCTAGTAGCTCGCCTTCACTTCGCTTCGAATATAATTTTGCTGTTAGTTTTCAAATGTTACCAATAGATGGCGCTGGGTATCGATACTTCGTGCAAGTGTTTCGTCTTTATGGATTACTTGTAAGCGTTATCGTTGTTTGTAGAGTTCAAAATGGTTGGTAGAACACGTGGTAGATGTAAATGTTCAGAGATACGGTATACTATGATTGGCTAAAAAACGTTTCCCAAAATATCACACCCCAAACTTACATATTTATTATACTTACGCAAATTTTCATTTGGCAAAAATACATAATTGTCAAAACAACTTAACGCTAATTTTAGAAAAAGAAAAATAGTTTGGCCAAAGGGAGGGATCCCCACAGATACATATTTTCAGACATATAGAGGTAAATTATTTCATACAACATCTAAACACCTACATGAAATAAAAGTTTTGTAAAAAGGCCTTTCTGTTTAGTAAACAACACCTTTAGCAGGTAGCTATCGCGTTGAGTATCAAAATCTGGTAATTTCGTACTAGCTCAGACAGATTCTACGATACTTGAGACTCGTGAAGTAGCTTGTTTTCTTCACTAACGCGGCTTGATAACACTTGGCCAATTCTGAGGGTCGACCTTGAGGAGATGGCGCGTGGCGTGCTGGTAAGTATTAAGAAAAATACAAATTGTGAAAGGAGGTTAAGTGAGAATAGGTTGAATGTAAGGTTACCACATTTGCCCACGATAGTTAAAAAAAAACATATAATTTCTTTTTCAAAATTAAATGTTATTTAAACATTTTTAACACTTTAACCACGTGTTCTGCCAACCATTCCCACTCCTACAGCTCTTCCTCCTGCCTCCAAGTGATTCCCAGTTGTAACAAAAACCATATTATTATGTGATACGTGAAGAATATGTAGTAACATAATATTTCCTCATAATTAACTATCAATCTCTCATATTCATAACAAAAGGAATATCACTCATAGTTAAGACGCAATTAGCAGTTATGTAGCGGCGGCCATTTTGCATTTACCATGATACCGAATGAGTTGAATTGTATTGTCATCAGAACTAAATGCTTCCCCCCTCCCCCGTTTACCCCCGTTTATAAGTGAATAAATACAGGAATCGTTGGTGAATGGATGAACAAATGTAAGTACACTTAGATACCCCCGTACATCACGCCAGACCTCTAAATTCCATCCACATCATTTGGATGTTTTTTTTCCACCACAGTGCGTTTTGCATGTCCCTTTTTAACCTTGCATAGTAAAACTGTGGAACCAGCTGCCTACGATGGTGTTTTTTAGCCGATACGACCTAAGTAGTGACCTTCAAGAAAAAGGCTTATTCCCTGCTTAAGAGCCGGCAACGAATTTGTGATGCCTCAGGTATTGCAGATATCCATCGCTGGTCTCCTGTGAGGTAAAAAGAAAACTTAATATGGATGGCTCCGTGGCGGCATCAGTAGTATACTCACTTACCTATATGTATGGACAGCTAAGATTCGCTGTCCAGCTTTGTTTTCACCCGTCCACTCGCATCAACTGACAGCCAAAACATCCCCAGTTATTGTCCACTAGAACATTATCATCAGACTTCAAAGTTTCACTTCAAAAGAGAAAAATCAATTTGTAAAAAGCCAGGACTTTGAGAGGCGCCCTCGCCCTTGTTAATTACGCATTTCAATATTGCCGACAAATAGGTAAGTATCAAAGAATAATCTCACATACAACAACATAGTTCGGAGCAAACAAATTGGATCTTTAAGTGTAAAGTAATAAGTGTTATTAAAGTGGGTAGGTAGGGGTTGTAAAAATTAAATAACGCGCACGCATAAGCGATGGGGGTCTCGAAGAGGGGTCCAGACAGAAAAATGCACTCCGAACCCCTCGTCTAGACTGCAGACAGTCTGCGGGGCCACCACGGGCGCTGGCGACTTGCGCCGCGGCCCAAGGTCGTCGTTCACCCTTGAGACTTGGCCTATGCACACGGGGTGGTATCTTTTTTTTTTAATGATTATGTGGCAGACGAGCAGACGGATCACCTGATGGCAAGCGATTGCCGCCTCCTGTAAGTATAACTTTCGTGAAATAACGTTGAAATCGACAGTATGAAACTGGTTATCCTATTTATCGGACTTCAATAGTGTTGATGTTTCTGAAGAGGCATATTCTACGTATCATCCTAGCCTTTTTAACTCCCCATACAAAATGAACAAGTTACGTGACCGTCTTTGTATGAAATGAGTCAGGTCAAATGTATAAGATGTTGTATAGTTTTGTATTTTCTTGTGTTGTGGCAATTGTCTGTAGCATGTAATATGTGTTGGCTGTCCAAAGTAATAAATGTAGGTATTTTCTTTCTTTCTTCTTAACAATCCTATTATTATGGAGTATGGAGGCACAATCAGTCCCTAGTCCGGAGCTTAGGTGGTCGTCCGCAAACCTAGTGGTGTATAATTTAGTGCTCGCGTCAGGACTGGCGGGCGTACCGCACTGCGCCGATAGGGTAGGTCAGGACCGCTGCAGCCAGACCGGGGCGGGTGTTGGCTCCACGTGGACAGGAACAATGCTTGATCTGTCTGCTTTGAGTGTAATCCTTCTATACATATTTCATCAGCAACCCACACTCGTCCACGGCTGGACATAGGTTTCCCCTAACGCACGCCACCGCTCCCGATCTTCGGCCACTCTCATCCAGCCCACACCAGCCAGCCTTCGAATGTCATCATCCCATCTTGTCGCAGGGCGTCCAACACTACGCTTACCGAGTCGCGGTCTCCACTCAAGGACTATACTATTTGCTTATTGAGATGGGACAAAGACACAGACTTTGTAGGGAGTGAAGAAACGCACCGGGGAAAGAGCCCTAAGCACCTACCTGGTGAACGTCTCTCAAGATTCGGTCCGTATGCCGAGACGGTAGGAAGAACCATGAGCTGGTGGAGAGATCTGTGTCTATACATATTTGCATCATTGCTAGATGGGTGTATCTGTGAACATTTAGATCCCTTTAATCACGTGTTCTACCAAACATTCTGAACAAGTTTTTTCTATGACTTTTGGAAATACGCAACAATTTCAACTCTTCATACTAAAGTCGTAAGCAATAAGTATTCTTGAGTGGAGACCGCGACTCGGTAAACGTAGTGTTGGACGCCCTGCTACAAGATGGGATGACGACATTCGAAGGCTGGCTGGAGTGAGCTGGATGAGAGTGGCCGAAAATCGGGAGCGGTGGCGTGCATTGGGGGAGACCTATGTCCAGCAGTGGACGAGCGTGGGTTGCTGATGAATACTAAATCGATCACGTGACTTGGAGCCGGTGTACGGTTAGACCATGATTTAGGATTTAGGGTCTTGACTGGCACTTTTTGTATTACCTATTTATTTTCAATACCTGCAGCCCATGAGCCAGAGCGAGCCAAAGTTGTAACAATTAGTATAAATAACTTTGATTAATTGAGAAGTATTGTAAAAAACCTCAACTAATTAGAAGACCTTATTAATTAAATACATTTTATAAAAGAAAGTATTTTTTTTGTTAAGTAACTTTCCATTTCTTATGCCAACCCCGTACGGTACACACGGTTCATTAGAAATTTAACCACCCGAAGGACCCTCATTATTTCTTTATTATAAGACTTACTTCATTAATATCGGAAGAGTTAACATGCCTGCCGATCATTCTATAGGTTACTCTGTTGCATCGGTTAACTATTATAACAAACAAAGAACTATTTTGTTAGAAGAGGAAATACTTATTGTAAATAAATAAATGAGTTTAAACTGGCCAACGTTCTTTTTGTAAACTGTTTTATTTTAATTGTTTTGTGAAGAGATGAAGTGAATTCTTTTTTATTAGTTTTTTATTATTTTTTATTATTTATCTTTCAGTTTCTAATAGATTTTAGAAGGCGGTTATTTTATAAAAATACTTTTTGCGAATACAAATGAAAACTTGCATCGATGAATCTACCTCAAACGTAGACCGCTTTCATGCTGCGCTATAGTTTGATATCTTGGGCTTTCCTGCTCTCCTGGTAGAATCAGTTCGGCTGCATATGCCGCTAGAAAGATTTGAGGATCAGCTGAAGTCATGATTGTTTTCATATTAGAAGGGAGCCATCGACATTCCCGTAGAGATTTCTTCAAAGAAATCATTAGCCTTGTCGTTTTCTGTAGCATTTACCTCTTTGCGTTATGTTACACAGATAATACCAAATAATTAGTTTACACGAAGTTATAATACAGTGCCTCCTTGTTACCTTTAAATGCTATTAAGTATAGTAAGTTTATAACAATCTCCATCTGTTTTCGAAAAAGTCATATTACTTCAAAATGCCTTTGTCTTCGGTCGGTTTCTCGGTAAAAAGCCTTTATTAACTTTGAGCTCTATCGAGCTAACTAAATAGACTGATGAATTTGTTAAATCAGAAATCACTAGGAATCTATGAAGTGAAAGAGGTCATTCCAGAATCAACAAATGAAAGTCTGCGATTTTCACGCACTTCGCGCTTGATCGCTACATTTCGCCCTTGTTATTGTAATTAACAAACAACTCATTTACTTTGAGTATCCTACTAATACAGTGGGCGGTACAGTCAGCACGGTACAGTCGCGCTCAGGTTTATGTCACAGTCCGCTTGTCGTGGCCGCGGCTTAATTACTTGGGCCTGCAACTTTTAGCGGACTATATTTGAACGCCCTGGTGCTTTCCCTTATTAGGAATGTGGAATGTTAGCGTTACTTTATCACAAGCTGCCGCAGGTCGCGTAAAACAGTTCATGAAAATACGGTACAAAGCGTAGGGAGCTCTATCATAAAAGATACGGCAGATAGTCACCCGAACGCAGATCTTTTGTCGAATAAATGTATATTGGACAATGATAGTCACCACTAACCTTCAAGATCTTTTACAAGTCGCAAAATGTGCTGCTATCGTGTCATCATGGTATATGAACCGAATGGCGCATTTGCTAGTAAATTTTCGTAGTGATGAACTCTTGTGTGTTTAGTGTTGGGTGTAATATAGTCGAGTATAATTATTTGTGGTTCATCTGTGTCTCATATCCTGTAACACAGTGCTAAACCTAAAAAGTGTGTATAGATAGTGGCCGCCCCCCTACATCATTGCACTGATTAGTAGATTGTTGCCATTGTCTTTAATTCCACGGATCTCCCTCAGATTCCTGAAGGCATCCTTTTCTTCATCTGAAAGAATCTTCTTCATCAATAAGAAGGCAACTTCGTACTCTTCTTAAAAGCGAGGCAGTTCAATGTAAGTTCTGCTTTAAAATCTCATAGTTCCCTCCATAAATAGTCTGGTTCCCTCCCTGATTACGAACGGCGGAAACACTTGCTGAAACAGCAGAGGCGGGCTTAACGCCAACTGCAGACAGAAAAATTGCATCTACTTAGATAAATCAGCTTAGTCCTCTGTCGGCGGCAAGCCTTTGTTTGTCAGAAAGATCACAGTTTGAATCCAGTAGAAGTATTGTTTTAACGAGTATATGACTCGGCAATGTCAAGTGAAATAGTTGATAATGGGTAGTCAAAGATCCGTTTCTTTGTTCTTATTCCGGATAGCAAAAGCGTTAGCCAATCAACGGTAAAGAATATATTATATGTGATAGGTGGTAGACAAGCAAACGAATCGCCTGACGGTAAGCGATTACCACCTCGCATAGACGGGCGCTACATCATTGCCAATAACAATGCTTCACACCGGTCTTCTGTGAGGCTGTGGTAACATTCATGACGAAGAGTGTGGCTCTACCATAATAGCCACGACTTTTTTTAAAACTAACATAGGTACCTATTTAACCAACCTTTTTAGTTCGTATATTGAAGAGCTAACAGACACGTAATATCAAAGCAAACACAACGCGGGATGCGCTAGCTTTCTATAGGTACAACTAGGTAACAGGAGCCCAGAAATCAATGAAGCAAGCGGGCCGCCAATACAGGGGCTGCATCTCCCGTAATAAGCTCATTATTACGTTCATAATTACCAGGGCGTCAGAAATCCATAGAGCTAGCTCGCCGGGCCCGGTGAGCGCGTACGTAGGTGTTGCAGTACGCGGAAGCGGCAGGTCGTTGCACATCCCGACGTAACAGGGCAGGGGGCGAGCGCCCACCGCCCCCCGCCCGGGCAATTGCCCCTCGGTTCATTATCAAAGTTCACTAGTACGCTGCACACATATAGCATGCTGCAGCCACTATTGCGCTGCATACATACGTGAAAAATGACCAATTTTCCCAGACCCCCCCTTCGATCCTCGCTAGCTCCGCTCGTTTTCGAAGTTTGCAGGGATGCAAGCAAAGTTGATGGAGGTCTAGCTAGCGTGGTCTGAAAAGTCCAGGGTGTCGAACCGTGCCGGACGGCGGGCGGAAACAGCCGAGGCCCGGGAGTATTTGACAGCTACCCGGAAAATCTGCAAGGCGGAAATGCGCTAGCCGTGACCGCAAACTAAGTTAAAACGCTGCTACGCCAAGTTTGTACTCTACGTCGTCGCAATAGGGGCTAGAGCGTGCGTATTGAGTAAGTGCAGCGACGACGCTGATCTAATCAAATGATGTTGCTAATGTGTGGATCGATTTTAATACAATAGAAGTTCATTACAAGCTTTAAGGAAATGTTTCCTCTTTATTAAGGTGTTTCAAAAATTCATTAAGTTTGATAAATCTTACCTATCACAGAGTTCAGAAAGTAAATGTTAATGGGACTGATTCTTCAGGCGCTGCTTTATTATGGGAGTCCCCCAGGTTCAATTTTGGGACCTTACTCTTTTTAATATACATCAATGACCTTCCTTACTTTACACAAGATCTTTGTGAGATAGTTTATTTGCTGACGATACTTCGTTGATTTTTAATGTTGATCGACGAAAAGATACGTTCGACGACGTAAATGACTCCTCTCACAAGTGCTCCATTGGTTCACCACTAACAACTTGCTTCTCAATGCTAAAAGACCAAATGTGTAAAATTTACTATGCCCAATGTAAGGCAGGTCAACACTAACATCATCATGAATAATGAACGTATTGAGGTCATTAATTCAACTGTATTTTTGGGCATCACTATGGATGCCAAATTGCAATGGGGTCCTCACATAGCAGCCTTGGCGGGAAGACTTAGCTCCGCCGCATATGCGGTTAAGAAGATAAGACATTTGACTGATATTGAAACCGCGAGACTGGTTTATTTTAGTTATTTTCATAGTATAATGTCATATGGTCTCTTGTTGTGGGGGTCTGCTGCAGACATACAGACTATATTTGTATTGCAGAAGAGGGCCATCCGTTTTATATACAACCTTAGACCTCGCGATTCACTTAGAGAAATGTTTAAGAACATTGACATTTTAACCGTTGCATCTCAATATATTTTAGACTGCATTTTGTACGTGCGAAAGAATATTCATCTTTTTTCGAAAAAATCTGAATGTCATGGTTTTAATACAGAAATAAACATAGACTCGCGGTTCCAAATCTAAAACTCCAAAAGATTAGTAGTTCATTTGTAGGACTAAGTATTAAAATGTATAACAAGTTGCCACAAAATGTTATTGACTTGCCAATTCATAAATTTAAAACACATGTAAAAGCCTGCTTAATAAAGAAAGGATACTATAAAATTGTAGATTATCTCAACGATAAGGATTCATGGGTATAATGATCCCCATGCCTGTACATTTGTATTTTCTTGCAGTATTTTAATACTGAAATTATTATTATATAAATTTTAATCAATTAGGCATTGCAGCATTGAATTTAATTTTATATACAAATTGAGTACATTTACTATTAATGATTAATAATAATTGACAAGATACTATCAACCTGTTATTGTACACCACGTCCTACAGTTTATTAGTATTTAATTTATGTACATACTATTATTTTGTATCTTATGAGGAGAATTGGAATGGTCATGCACGCTCAAACGTTCCTGAGGTGGTGGCGCTATGTGGCGGGGTCATTACATTCCCTCTGATATGGTTGAGTGAAATGATGGCTGACACATACGTCATACTTGTGTACAGGTGCCGCCTCTGGGGACTGGTCTGCTCTGGTTTACCTCATTTTAGCTTTTAACATTTTCTTCATCTTGAGTATTGGACTGTAGGAGGTGGTATGAGGAAAACATTGTAATAAACATTTTGGCGATTAAAAAGAGTAACTGGCGAGTTTCTTGCCGGATCTTCTCGTCAGAATCAACTTTCCGATACCGGTGGTAGAATCGCATTATGTCTATTTATTTTTTAGTATATCTTATGTATCAAGATATATATTTAATTTCATTTAAATCATATACATTATCTTTAAATAGTTTTAAATATTTTCTTTATGTATGACGATTTGTAAGTGCTGTGTACAAGCCTATGCAAATAAAGAATATTTGACTTTGACTTTGACTTTGACTTTGTGTTTGTTTTGTGTAAGGGTGTTATATATGTATTTAAGTATTTTAATTGTGATCCTCTGTTCTCTGATATCTGTAACACAGGGCTTGAGCTACTTAGTACGGAGTCAGGTCAATGTATAAGATGTTGTATAAATTTATTTTATTAGTGTTTTGTATTTTCTTGTGTTGTGGCAATTGTCTGTAGCATGAAATATGTGTTGGCTGTCCAAAGTAATAAATGTAGGTATTTTCTTTCTTTCTTCTCAACAGAATACCAGCGCTGCTGCGGCACCGCAAATAATGCCGTAGCAGCAAATGCTGAGGTCGGGACCTGATTGACCTCACACAAACATTTATATACTACCTAATTACATACTTAAGTTCTTTCCCCTTGTATATTCATTCTCACTGTATGTGTTATGTTTTGTATTTTGTGATGGTCAATAAATGTGTTTTCTTTCTTTTTAAACGATCCTATTATTATGGAGTCACAATCAGTCCCTAGTCCGGAGCATAGGTGGTCGTCCGCAAACCTAGTGGTGTATAATTTAGTGCTCGCGTCGGACTGGCGGCGTACCGCACTGCGCCGATAGGGTAGGTCAGGACCGCTGCAGCCAGACCGGGGCGAGTGTTGGCTCCACGTGAACAGGAACAATGCTTGAGCTGTCTGCTTTGAGTGAAGTCCGTCTATACATATTTCATCAGCAACCCACACTCGTCCACGACTGGACATAGGTCTCCCCTAATTGTACGCCACCGGCTCCCCCGATCTTCGGGCCACTCTCATCCAGCCCACAACCAGCCAGCCTTCGAATTGTCATCACTCCATCTTGTCGCAGGGCGTCCAACACTACGCTTACCGAGTCGCGGTCTCCAAGGACTATACTATTTGCTTATTGAGATGGGACAAAGACACAGACTTTGTAGGGAGTGAAGAAACGCACCGGGGAATGAGCCCTTAGCAAGTACCTGGTGAGCGTCTCCCAAGATTCGGTCCGTATGCCGAGACGGTAGGAAGGACCGTGGGCTGGTGGAGGGACCTGTGTCTATACATATTTGCATCGTTGCTAGATGGGTGTATCTGTGAACATTTAGATCTCTTTAACCACGTGTTACTAAACATTTAAACTCTTCATACTAAGTTAAGATGACGTGACTTGGAGCCGGTGTACAGTTAGTTAGACCATGATGGATTTAGGGAGTCTTGACTGACACTTTTTGTATTACCTATTTATTTTCAATACTGCAGCCCATGAGCCAGAGCGAGCCAAAGTTGTAACAATTAGTATAAATAACTTTGATTAATTGAGAAGTATTGTAAAAAATCTCAACTAATTAGAAGACCTTATTAATTAAATACATTTTATAAAAGAAAGTAATTTTTTTGTTAAGTAACTTTCCATTTCTTATGCCAACCTCGTACGGTACACACGGTTTATTAGAAATTTAACCACCCGAAGGACCCTCATTATTTCTTTAATAAGACTTACGTCATTAATATCGGAAGAGTTAACATGCCTGCCGATCATTCTATAGGTTACTCTGTTGCATCGGTTAACTGATTATAACAAACAAAGAACAATTTTGTTAGAAGAGGAAATACTTATTGTAAATAAATAAATGAATTTAAACTGGCCAACGATCTTCTTGTAAACTGTTTTATTTTAAGTGTTTTGTGAAGAGATGAAGTGAATATTATTATTATAATATTATTTTAACTTTTCAGTTTCTAATAGATTTTAGAAGGCGGTTATTTTATAAAAAATACTTTTTGCGAATATAAATGAAAACTTGCATCGATTAATCTACCTCAAACGTAGGCCTCTTTCGTGCTGCGCTATAGTTTGATATCTTGGGCTTTCCTGCTCTCCTGGTAGAATCAGTTCGTCTGCATATGCCGCTAGAAAGATTTGAGGATCAGCTGAAGTCATGATTGTTTTCATATTAGAAGGGAGCCATCGACATTCCCGTAGAGATTTCTTCAAAGAAATCATTAGCCTTGTCGTTTCCTGTAGCATTTACCTCTTTACGTTATGTTACACAGATAATACCAAATAATTAGTTTACACGAAGTTATATTACAGTGCCTTCCTTATTACATCTTTAAATGCTTTAAAGTAAGTACATAACAATCTCCATCTGTTTTCGAAAAAGTCTTATGTACTACTTCATAGTGCCTTTGTCTCCGGTCGGTTTCTCGGTATAACAGCCTTTATTAACTTTGAGCTCTATCGAGCTAACTAAATAGACTGATGAATTTGTTAAATCAGAAATCACTAGGAATCTATGAAGTGAAAGAGGTCATTCCAGAATCAACAAATGAAAGTCTGCGATTTTCACGCACTTCGCGCTTGATCGCTACATTTCGCCCTTGTTATTGTAATTAACAAACAACTCATATTTACTTTGAGTCTCCATACTAAGTACAGTCGGGCGGTACAGTCAGTCGGTACAGTCGCGCTCAGGTTTAATTTCACAGTCCGCTTTGATCGTGGCGCGGCGTAATTACTCTGGGGCTCTAGCAACTTTTAGCGGGACCTATATTGAACTGCCCTGGTGCTTTCCTTTATTCATAGGGGAATGGGAATGTTAGCGTTACTTTTATCACAAGCTGCCGCAGGTCGTGTAAAACAGTTCATAGAAAACACGGTACAGAGCGGTAGGGAGCTCTATCAATAAAAGTATAGGCAGATAGTCACCCTAACTCAAGATCTTTTGTCGAATATGTGCTGCTATCGTGTCAATCATGGCATATGAACCGGATGGCGCATTTGCTAGTAAATTTTCGTGTGATGAACTCCTGTGTTTGTTTAGTGTCTGGGTGTAATATTACTCGTAGTATAATATTTGTGTTTCATCTGTTGTCTGATACCAGTAACACAGTGCTAAACCTAAAAAGTGTGTATAGATAGTGCCGCCCCCTACATCATTGCACTGATAGTAGTATTGTTGCCATTGTCTTTAATTCGACGATCTCAGATTCCTGAGGCATCCTTTTCTTCATCTGAAAGAATCTTCTTCATCAATAAGAAGGCAACTTTGTACTCTTCTTAAAGCGAGGCAGTTCAATGTAAGTTCTGCTTTAAAATCTCATAGTTCCCTCCATAAATAGTCTGGTTCCCTCCCTGATTACGAACGGCGGAAACACTTGCTGAAACAGCAGAGGCGGGCTTAACGCCAACTGCAGACAGAAAAATTGCATCTACTTAGATAAATCAGCTTAGTCCTCTGTCGGCGGCAAGCCTTTGTTTGTCAGAAAGATCACAGTTTGAACCCAGTGAAGTATTGTTTTAACGAGTATATGACTCGGCAATGTCAAGTAAAATAGTTGATAATGGGTAGTCAAAGATCCGTTTCTTTGTTCTTATTCCGGGATAGCAAAAGCGTTAGCCAAATCAACGGTAAAGAATATATTATATGTGATAGGTGGTAGACAAGCAAACGAATCGCCTGACGGTTAAGCGATTACCACCTCGCATTAGACGGGCGCTACATCATTGCCAATAACAATGCTTCACACCGGGTCTTCTGTGAGGCTGTGGTAACATCATGACGAAGAGTGTGGCTCTACCATGAATAGCCACGACTTTTTTTAAAACTAACATAGGTACCTATTTAACCAACCTTTTTAGTTCGTATATTGAAGAGCTAACAGACACTTAATATAAGAGCAAACACAACGCGGGATGCGCTAGCTTTCTATAGGTACAACTAGGTAACAGGAGCCCAGAAATCAATGAAGCAAGCGGGCCGCCAATACAGGGGCTGCATCTCCCGTAATAAGCTCATTATTACGTTCATAATTACCAGGGCGTCAGAAATCCATAGAGCTAGCTCGCCGGGCCCGGTGAGCGCGTACGTAGGTGTTGCAGTACGCGGAAGCGGCAGGTCGTTGCACATCCCGACGTAACAGGGCAGGGGGCGAGCGCCCACCGCCCCCCGCCCGGGCAATTGCCCCTCGGTTCATTATCAAAGTTCACTAGTACGCTGCACACATATAGCATGCTGCAGCCACTATTGCGCTGCATACATACGTGAAAAATGACCAATTTTCCCAGACCCCCTTCGATCCTCGCTAGCTCCGCTCGTTCGAAGTTTGCAGGGATGCAAGCAAAGTTGATGGAGGTCTAGCTAGCGTGGTCTGAAAAGTCCAGGGTGTCGAACCGTGCCGACGGCGGGCGGAAACAGCCGAGGCCCGGGAGTTTTGACAGCTACCCGGAAAATCTGCAAGGCGGAAATGCGCTAGCCGTGACCGCAAACTAAGTTAAACGCTGCTACGCCAAATGTGGACTCTACGTCGTCGCAATAGGGGCTAGAGCGTGCGTATTGAAGTAAGTGCAGCGACGACGCTGATCTAATCAAATGATGTTGCTAATGTGTGGATCGATTTTAATACAATAGAAGTTCATTACAAGCTTTAAGGAAATGTTTCCTCTTTATTAAGGTGTTTTATACGGTTATTTTGTGCTTTCATTCTGTTAAATTGGTTTAAAAAATAAGATTTCTCTCTAAGCTCATAGTTGAGTGACATTCTATGTACTTTTTGTATAATTTCATGAGGTATGATAACCATAAAAAAACATTTTCTTTTTATTATCCATTATCTGAAGATCCAGTAAGGTGCAAAAATAAGTTAGAGACCCGCTCCGTTGCCATGACGCCCGCCGAACAGCGGGGCCGAAGATACTAGGAGATTATAACTTGCAAGAGGTTACAGTGGTCCTAATTTGGGAGAAGGCTTTGACAGCGGCAAATGAATCGCGACATGGATTTGAATACTGAGCGAACTAATACTTGGAACCTGAGCTATTGTAAATAGTTTGGTTAATATTTTTCAATAGCATTTTTCATGGAAACGTCTGGCGATGAGTTTTTCCAACGAAGTGGTCGGTACGTGGAAGTCCGATTCTATGAATTGTGAGGGCCAATTCGGTAGCTACTATCTATCGATTATATCTTGATACTTCGATTTATGTGGATGGAAATGAATTATTATTATATAACTTGGATGTTTTAAAAAAATTATATGCACGATAAGATTTTTAATCGAGCAACCAAATATTTATAGTGTAGTGGGTTGTTCAAGATTAACTTTCAATAAATTTACATGAAATAAAATAATGTAGTTAATCTTGATCCTATTGTAATATAGTTAAGTTTTTGTTATCTTGTAGTAACATTCGTAGTACTATTTTAAAATTCTTATGTCAATTTCCAGGGAATATTGGATTTTAGGACTGTTACAAAAGTTAGATATCGAAGAAAGACCCATGTAGTACCATAGCCTTATATTTTGTTCCCATCAGCTGACGCATTGTCCTGATTAAAATTTGTCACTGAAAACGCAAGGGGGACAGACTCAGCGGCGCTCACCATTTGTCCCAGGATAAATCTACAAAGATCACAGTTGTAACATACGTGAGACGATATTCATAACTCCAAACCATTCTCTAATTATCGGCACAACGCAATATGATCTGGTTCGGAGCTGGCAATTAACAATTAGCTGGCGAGACGGGAAGGGTGCGCGCAGACTGCCAGCGGCGCTCAACATTCACTCAGACTACGCAGCTCTACGTGGTAGCACAGAATAATATAGGTGGTAGTGGGTGCGGTAGAATCAAGAATAACTAGAAAAAATGTTCGATGAATTGAAAAAAAACTTGAACAAATGTTGTTCAGAATGGTTGATAGAACACGTGGTTAAAGGGAAGTAAATGTTTTTATATAAACCGTTTCGATTTCATTTCTGAAACATTACTCAGTTGTATGACCCCTTAGCAAAGTAACACTTTAACATAAGAAGGTCAGACTAGTCGATCCATTATAATTACCTTAGTCTGAAGTAAGCTATGGATGCAACCGGGAATCGAATCGAACGCTGAGATGAGATGCATCCAGCAGTTTGAGGGCCCCCGGCGTTGCCTGTTTGATATACGTTGAGTGTGGGCCGGACAGACGTCTGGTGTCCCGGTAGGGTTGCGTCGGTGTAGTGTTCGGGATATATCTGCTTTGGTCCGTCTTTTTGTATGATAACTAGTTAAAGTGTTTTAAGTAAATAATAATTAACGGACGCCCTGTTGGTCTAGTGGTTTAAGTATCGGGATGTGTTCGATTCTCGGACCAGGCAAAAAGTGTGTTTCGAAATTTCGAATTTTTGATCATAGCTCAGGTTTGTGATCACCAATCCGCCTTAGGAAAGCGTGGTGATTAAGCCTAATCCCATCTATGATGATACTATTAGCAATGACTCGATTTCTATGATCTTTGCCCTCGGAGGGACAGTAGGTATATAGGCTGATACCTTACTTCTTTTTACTTTAAGTAAATAAATTCACATATCAAGTTAACAAGGGTTCGATTATTCTAAAAGTTATCAAACGTTTAAAGTTCCAACTTTCGTGTTTTTCATCGATATACGTCGTAGATAAAAAACCACAGTTTAATTTTTCTCTGTTAGTTTATATTCTGACTAACTTTTGCCTGCGGTTTCGCTCGCGCCCCTCACTTCCCTAAAATGGGGGGGTTAGAAAGGAGCAAAAAGTTGCCTATGTTACTCTCCATTCCTTCAACTATCTCCACTTAAAAATTACGTCAATTCGTCGCTCCATTTTGTCGTGAAAGAAAGACAAACATACAGACAGACAGACATACTTTCCAATTTATAATATAAAGTATGGATTTGTCAACCCTACCTCCCGGGGACCTGGCGTTTCATAACGAAGGGGCGATTAATACGAGGAAACAAAGATCGCGCGAAATTTCAGCTCGATGAGTTCTATGAAGAAATGGCCAGAGCTCAGATTCGTTTGAAGCCTCTCACCTGGTGGCTTATAACGAAGACGTCCCGTAACGAATGAGAATATATCTGTCACATTCAAACAAAAGCGCGCACAGCGCGTGTGAAAGAGAGGGGAGCTCCGATTCGGTCGTAACGTCCACTTCAAATTAGGCCCTATGGTCCCAGCAGGGCTTAAATTACGTTTATGGGGAGCACTCATGGGTATTGGAACAAATAGAGACAGACAGCGATGAGAGTATTAACACTTATTAAGCAAAAGGGACATATTTTGTTTAAAAAGGTTCTTACCTGGGAAAATGTCCCTTTGTTGGACTGACATTCTTTCACGTCTGGCCTTTACTGATGAAGGTCTTTTATGGTCTTCCAGGGTGGGGATCGAACCCACGACCTATGGCGTATGAGGCAGGGTCACTACCAAATGCGCTATCCGACCAGTCAAAAAAGTTAATACTAAATTACAATACAGGCAGGCATACAGTGGGAGAGCCACGTTTCGGCGTGAATGGGCCGGCTTCACCGGAGTAATTACCATACCCACAGAAACCCCCCCGGCGTGAAGGCAGTGCATGCGTTGTGTTTCGCTGCGTGAGTGGGGGTACCGGAGGCCCAGGGGAAGGGGGGTTAAAACGTAAGCAGCTCGTGACAGCACTGGTATTGCACGTGAACTTGGGCGGCGGTAATTGCTTACCATCAGGTGATCCGTCAGCTTCGTCTGCCATCTATATCATAAAAAAGGCCAAAAAAATACAAAAAAGGTCGTAACCTCATTTGAAAACACGGTAACGGGAACAAAGTCGTAAGCACTCTTGTTCTCGGGTAACAAACACATTTTACAAATAGAGTTAACTACTTGACAGCGAGTGCCCTAACTCAGGAAACAGAAGGTTAGCAGCCAGAGTGGTTTTAAAAGCTGAAACTGTCTGAAGGCTATCGTCGATGGAGATAGCCATCTCCGTCACGTGATGCTCAGCGCCAAGGCCGCAGCTCAGCTTCTCTGGTGAAGCTATGCCACAGCGGGGGACGAACAGCGACGAAGCAACGATATTATGTAGAATACGTGCCTTAGGTCTTAGGGACGTGATCATCATCGTCAGCAACCCACGCTCGTCCACTGCTGGACATAGGTCTCCCCCAATGCACGCCACCGCTCCCGATTTTCGGCCACTCTCATCCAGCTCACTCCAGCCAGCCTTCGAATGTCGTTATCCCATCTTGTAGCAGGGCGTCCAACACTACGTTTGCCGAGTCGCGGTCTCCACTCAAGGACTTTATGGCTCCAACGGTTGTCAGTTCTGCGGCTAATGTGACCAGCCCACTGCCACTTCAGTTTGCTAATTCGGTGGGCTATGTCGGTGACTCTGGTAGGGACGCGATAAGACCGTCTTATTGTACTGTGTGTATATCTTCTATACTATTTATATTCTGAAAACATCGACCAGCCTTATATACAAACGGAAAAGGCGAAACCCTAGCGCGATGCAATAGTCGCCCAGCGCCATCTATTTGTAAAGAGTGGATCTAATGTGCCGAAATGAGGGCGGACCGCGTAGTTATCCTACTACTATTTTATAAAGGCGAAAGTTTGTAAGGATGTATGGATGTTTGTTACTCTTTCACGTAAAAACTACTGAATGGATTTGAATGAAACTTTACCACAATATAGCTTATACATCAGAATAACACATAGGCTACAATTTATAAAAATATATTGTGTGGATTGTCCAAAATATGACGGGTAAGTGTCAATAATTAACTCCACGCGTAAGAAGTCGCGGGCGGCCGCTAGTAGGTACATATTTTTATGATATAGGGAGAAAGACGGATCACCTTTTCACCACCTCACGCAGGCTATTGCTTGTATTATTGTTGTTGTTTCACTCATGTATTCTATATCTGTGCAATAAAGAATATCGATGTATGTAGAAAGGTGTTTTCAAGGATCACTTGATGGTAAAATCGGGAGCGGTGGCGTGCATTAGGTGAGACCCATGTCCAGCTGTGGACGAGTGTGGGCTGCTGATGAATCCTAACTAATATTATAAATGCGAAAGTAACTCTGTCTGTCTGTCTGTTACTCTTTCATGCCAAAACTACTGAACGGATTTAAATAAAATTTGGTATACAGATGATCTAGACCCTGAGAAAGAACATAGGCTACTTTTTATTGCGAAAAGGGGGTTGCAAGGGGTTAAAAGGGGGGTCAAAAGTTACTTTTCCACGCGGACGAAGTCGCGGGCGGCCGCTAGTTGTTAATATATGGTGATTGACTAGCTTTGTTGTGTACTTTTCTCACTGACGTTTCGTGTGTTGGCGGCGTGTTGTTCGGCTCAACATTGGAGACATAAACCCAGTGGGTGAAGGTTGCCGCGAATGTCGCCGTAAATGTTGATGAGATGCATAGGTTAGGCTATGAATTCACGACAATTTGGCCCAAATTCCAACCCAAGACGGTGTCCCGAATTTAGGTTTCATTTTTAATACGCTAACATTATTTTGCGTATTAAGAGGGTACAGTCTGCCCAGTAGTAACGCCAATTAATTTTCATTAATTGTGGTGAGTTTAAGAAAGCATAAAACTCCCAGGACTGCACGTTTCAGAGTCAGTGACGAATTATTATGTTTTGGGCCGAATGCTTAATGCACTGCTACATACTGGCTAATGCTGCTTGTCATGTTAGTAAAACCATTATTTTCCTTGCTACAAAAAGAACAAACATTAGGTCGACTATAGTCTGTTTCCCCGCCTTTCCACTCCAACTAAAATCAATTTCTGTTATTATATTTTTAGTTCAAAGCGAAAATAGCTCCGCTACTCTTTCCATTAGATCCGCGACATTTAGATAGATAGCTGTAGCAATAGGTGCTACGAGAGCCTACAAACACCTACTGCAATTCTGTAAATGGGTGTGTTTCGCGGTGCAGTCGGCGCGGATGCGGCGGGCGCGCGCCGCGGTACTGTGACCACGCATTCCATCGCAGCAACTATTCTAAATTCACACACAACATCTCATACATTGACCTTACTCCGTACTAAGTAGCTTAAGCACTTATGTCACAGATATAGACAACAGAGGAAACACAAATATAATACTTAAATACGTATTACACTCAGACATTGAACAAACATTCGTATTCATCCCACGAATATTTGTCCAGAGTGGGAATCAAACCCACGCAACACCTTTGGCGTACGAGGCGGTGTCCCCACCAAATGCGGCAAGCCAATTTTTCTATACTAAACTACTCTTGGGCCGGCGACTTATGTTGCCAACACGACGAAAGATGAAGCAAGTGCGTTTTAGCTTGGAGGCCTCGTTTGGCCAGGAGTAGCGTAGTTAGACCACCAGCCAGATGGTCAGATGATCTACGAACTCACGCAGGCAACTTATGGACCAGGAAAACTCATGACCGCGCCGAATGGACGGTGTTTTGTAGAGGCATATGCCCAACGGTGCGCGAAAAAGGGGGGGAGGGGGGAAGACCTGCTGCATCGAGTAACTATTTCAAGAAGATCAAGTCGCGGGTAACGCCTAATATGAGTCATAAAACAAAACAGCTGCTGTGCCCTCGAAATCCTGCAAGCAGGACAAAAATCTAGTACCTAGTTTATTTATTTGAAATCTTTGGATAACAAGTTTTCTATGAGTAACTTCCATAACATTTCTTCACCTACCTACTACTTAACTAAATTGTTCAAATCCCCTGATAAATGCCACCAGAGATTACGTAACTACCCCCAGATATTGCTTTAAGATAAATGCTCCCCAAATATAGGTCAGCCTAAGAAAACACGCAAGGAAGAATACGAAAAAGCAAAATGGCGGACATCTGTATGCGGAAACTGTCGACGCCTAGTCACCCCAATACCCGGGCTCGAGCATGGCGGCGCATCCGGCGGTTGTCATGGCGACCGCCGGCGCACACACCCGCGCGCTTATGCTCGCCTGGTACACCTATAGCCGTTGATAGCTTGCACCGGGAATATCCGATGTCTCGTAATGTGATGAATAGACAAAGGACGAGTTTTGAGAGGGGCGTTTTAACTAGCTTTTATTTATGTTGGGGTGTTGGTACTTCTGTTCCGAACTTCCGTTAAAAATATCACTGTATTCAGAAACATTATGCTGTCTCTGAAGCGACACTGTTTTCCTTCCCGTCAAACAGGAAGTCAACCACTGTCCTAGGATGCCATCTATGAAGACAACCTTAAACTTGACTGGTTCAAAAAACAGGTAAAGATGGTGGAGCGGAAGAAGTGACCAAATGCGTGGGTCCAAGTTTACAATCAAAATAGGTAATTAAATAGATTTCACTAAACTACCAATGCTCAACATAAGTACTTATACTAGGATAACATAGACTTATAGAGTGACCATTGCCCACTATAAAATTGTCTTGCAAGATTGTCAGACCTCACTTAAGTGCAGCATTCTGCAGGTAGCGCAGAACAGTTGTAGAAGTTCTACTTAAGTGTTTTATAGTGCGTCGACCACCTGAGCCAAACGAAGTAAAGGTACATTGTAGCTACAGTCTGTACGAAATGTACAAAAATCTACGTGGTTTTTGTATAGGTACGTTTCTACAACACGTGAGCTAAGCTACCCTAGTGGATAAGATTGCGTTCTTTCTGGACGGCAGATCGTAGGTTCGACTTCGAGTCTGGATTTCTTAATGTATGTGCACTTTTAACGAAATGAGCCAAAAAATGCATTTTACTAGTTACTCGTAGTAAGTACCAAATTGAGGGTATAAGCCTTATGATGTGAGATGAGCAAAACTAATCTATTAGAATTCATATGCATCCATAAGAGCGTCATGGGGGAGACAGATCATCTGCGGCGAAATTGTGAAAATTGTCACGTTATAACTGCTTCCCCTTGCGAGAAGATGGAATGGGGAATGGAGGGGAAATATTAAAGCGAATTCTTGATATGCATGATGTTTAGTAACATTATATGTTCGAGAGGAAAGGACGGCGGGTACAAAGGCTCAACGGAGCGTACGACTTTAATATGAGAGTAGCTACAAAGGCTGTAGCGGACAACACGTAGATTTTTCCTGTCGAATACCGGAATACTAAGATATTTTCTTTGAGTCATGTATGGAAGTAGTTCTCCGTTAGCAGTCAAGAGACACATGCCAGCACGCAGTTCACTCCAATACACGTCTGCTCTGTTCAAAGCACATTTAACAACTGGCCACGTGCGTGTCAAAAATTCTATAATTGTTACAATTTGTATGATCCAGTAGCGTAGCGTAAGCTATTTATTTTTCCGCTGATGATAAATGATGAATGTTCTTTCTACGGCAATGTCGTTATAATGCTGATCTAAACGAAAATACCTAGTTGCAACTCGGTTTTATTTAAAATGTATATGTACTGACAACCCGATATCATAGTTTACTAATGCCATTATGCAACTTTGCAAACTCTATTAGATTACCGAGGATATCCTTGGGTATGTGTTATGCCAAAACTTCCGATAACACTTCCCCTCTCAAAACGCAAACAATCTGATAACTGCGAGATCACAGACGGAGATGCACAAACTGAATTAGTCTGTGTGCATCGGGTGGTCTGTCGGTTCTTTGTGCAAGCGATGCAGGGGGGCACAGCGTACTCGCTTGGGGTAGGTCTGGCGAGGCAGACATCGACCCCGTACTAACGCCTATATTACAAGCCTATGTCGCTGCCAGCACTTTCCATCGCGTGTTTTGTTCAGCGGATACACAAAAGGGTTAGTTTCAAGTGGGTAATGGATGCGTGGGTGATTGTCTTTTGTTGGTTGAGTCTGGTGGGTTGGCGGAACTGGTTAGCGGCAATGCAGCCAAATTATCGGAGTTCCCGAAGAAAACAAACCCTTGCTTAGTTACTCACGCGTGGGTCGATAGTGGGAACACCTACGAGGACTTTTAGGTTTTCCGTCGGCGTTCTTTTATTTACGAGTTATTTGTCCGCTCCACTTACGTGCGCTAAGTTAATTTTTATACGAGTCATTTTTCTTTATACACAGGACAGTTAACTATGCGTAGGTATTATGTTGTACCTACTTAGTAGATAGATAAATCTTTCTAGAATAATTTAATATTTGAAATTGAATGTTTGTATGTGATGTTGCAGTCAACATCAGTATATCAATTATATAGTTTAGAACATTTGACCTCTAACTGATAATAAATGACCGGTATAACAGGGTGTACCGCTGAGTTTGGCCGTCGTCGTAGGAAAGCTAGTGTCGATTACCCAGTGATCGGATTAGATAGTGCAATTTAGGGCCAACGTCCATACAATAGTAAATTATTTTTGAATATTCAGAATAGCTACGTATAAAATACACAAAAAAGTGCCTATAACATAGGTACGGACGGACAAACAGACATGAGGATTCCGATCTTTGCCATTTGGCTACAGAACCCTAATAAGTTAGGGGAAAACCAGACCAGAGGCGGGCCTCCCGGGCTGTCAGAGGCAAAGGGAGCGACGCTATAGCTATGTGGCCCGTCTGCGTCTGCCCGTCGACCTGCACGCTGCATACTGCACGTACGCTGCACATTACTGCATGTAGTGGTGCAGTTGTGCACACACAGGCGTGTATTTAGTGACTTGTGTCCTTTGCGAGTGACTTGTGTCCTTTGCGATGTTTTGGTAGCACAGTAGATTGAGTGCGCCTTGAATTCAATGACATGTAAACTCACATAACATCGCATCCCATTTCTCTTTCTCAGCTTGCCTATAAGCCTTGCATACATACAAGACTTGTAGGCAAACCAAGACCCCCTGACCGACCGACCGAGACCGCCCTGTATACATACAGGGCGTACCAGTGAACATTTATATCAATTCTATTCAATTCCTTTATTGCACATGTCGGTTTGCATAGATCTTATCCGGTTTAACACGTCTTATGCCAATAATTCTGAACAACATTATTTTGTTCCATGAGTTTTTGAAATTCGCATTATACTTCTTCCTAGTGATGTCTGGCGCAGTTTCGATCCAGTGCATACGCTGCATATTGTGCATAGCATACCTATATGTGTAGCTGGGTGTTCTGCAGCGTTCCCCTCACACAGGCGGCGTGAATTATGTCCAGACGAGGTTTTATGCTTTCTTTTAACTTTTGGAAGCCAACAATTTTACTCATGAGCGGAAAATTTTAACGTGCGAGTTCTGTGATTCAATAAAACATTAGATACACACTTCTACATTGTCTGAGGATTATTCAACCATTATCATGCGAACCGTCTGTCACTTAGTTGCAGATGATGCGATATTTAAATTCGGCTTCGTCTTATATAGTAGGTACGTAGGTAATCTAAACGGAAAATCTCAAAGAAAAAAATACCGACTTAGAAAAGCCACTAAGTTAAAAAGCAAAAAATAGTAATTAAGTCGAATTTTTATAATACTTCATGCATGTCATCCAGTGTATTACTTACTCTATGATATCATGTGAGAAGAAAGAGATGTTGACAATCGGATAGGATTCCAGCTCAGAGAATTGAACTAAAAAGCTGTAGTTTGACATGAACGAATACGGAACCCTACATTACGCGCACTTGGCCAATTTTTATGTTTTTCCTTTTGCGTATGGCTCTGTACCTGATATGTTACTTATTATTCTCAAATGTATGTTCTTTATTTTAACTAACTAACTAGGCAAAGTAAGCCTTAGCCTCCAGTACTAAGAACCTCCACCTAGGTCGGTCCAGCGCCACCTCCTGCCAGTCATCAGCCTGGAGTCCACGCAAGTCTTAACTTCATCCCTGGAGCGGTAAGTGGACGGCTAACTGACCGTGGGATTTAATTTTATCTTAAAAATATTAAGTATTAATTCTTAAAAATCCAGGGAAAAGGGGGTAAGCAGCGCACGTGTGACACCACTGGTGTTGCAGGTGTCCATGGGCGGCGGTAATCGCTTACCATCAGGTGATCCGTCGGCTTGTCTGCCACCTGGTCTTTAACATAAAACCAAATTGTTACCTACGTATACCTACTGGATATCTGGAATAGTACGAGTATTTATACGAGGTGCGGCGCGGCCGCGACTGGTTCGATCTGTCTGGGGCGCTACGGCGTATCTGCAGTTATGCACTACACTACACTATAAGTTGCTTTTACTGCTTCCGTGGAGTGTTGGCTGAAAGCGCTGTTATATAAATAAATAATGAAATAAATGCGCCAGACAATCACACCAATCAACGTGAAGCAGCCCCTGTGCTGTGTTACGCCGAGTGAGTGAGGGTACGGAGGCCCCACCCGGGGGGAAGGGGATTAAAAGGTTGGCAGCGCACTTGTAACTCCACTGTGTTGCAAGTGTCCATGGGCGGCGGTAATCGCTTACCATCAGGTGATCCGCCTGCTCGTCTGCTACCTATCACATAAAAAAAAAAAAAAAAAAACCTGGTCTCAAACTAGGGCAACCCCTGTACTATGAGTACCAGTTGACGATTTAACTGGGGGCGTCAACCCAGCACACCCAGACCCAAGACAACTTAGAAAATGCAGTTTCCTAAGTTGACTTGACCAGGAATCGAACCCGGGACCTTTCACGCTTCGGGCGAACACCTTAGCCACTGCGCCATCGAGGTCGTCGTGTTATAGAGCTATAACTGTTTCTTTGTTTTATTTTTAAATATGATTTGGATACTTAGGCTTGTAACGCAGTGGTATAATAATGTGGTGGCATGTCGTTTGAGAAAAACATCGTGAAATATACACGTTTTGTATAGTTTCTCTTTGCTCTACCTACTCAATTGTTGAGATGACCTCCTAAAAAACCTAGAGACGGAGATAATCTTTTCTTGTTATCTTTTTTTTACACTTTATCTGATCTAAAAACCAGGGCTACGTTGCATATTCATAATGAAATTACCATCCAAGACAATAATGTAACAAACAAAAAAATCCTCGGAGAAGATTTTAACACCACTTTTTTTATGCAGGTGGAAACCAGTGCAGCGCGAGATAGGGATAAATTATGCAAGCGACGCCGCGGCGCGAGTGTTGGCTAGGAAACCGCTCGCTCGCGGCTTTGGAAACTCGAGCCTGACTTTACATGTACAGTCGGGGAAACTCAATGTTTGACGAAATACGGACGATTACGCGTGAAAATTACCCTAAATGGCGTACTGTTAAACTAAGGTCCAACTTGTTAAAGTTGTATGCTGTTAAGCATTGGTTGTTTTGTTTGTCAAAGTGATTTTTACATATCACCTTCAAAATTCACCAAACGATTTATTGATACAGAATAAAAATGGATGGACTCCCAGAGCCATCTATTAGTACTGGTCTAAGTCCCAAAACAAAGTAAGGGCGAGTAAATTAGTTCTACATAAATTGTAGATTTTTTTTTTAAATAAATAAATTCTCACAACATCTCATACATTCCCCTGGCCCTGTAGTAAGTAGCTTATGCACTTGTGTTACAGATATCAGACAACAGAGGAGAGTATAATACTTAAATACATATATTACACCCAGACACTGAACAAACACAAGTGTTCATCACACGAATGTTTGTCCAGGGTGAGTCGAACCCACGACCTTTGGCGGATGAGGCAGGGTCACTACCAAATGCGCCATCCTGCCAGTCAATAGTAGATACGGAAAGTCAGCCTAGACTTAGCGCGAAGGTCAACGAACAGTTCAAAATCAATGGCAGCCTGACCTTCTTTGTCTATTTGTGATGGTTAAACCAGCCGCATATGCAGCATATGCAGTCAGAAAAATAAGACAACTGACCGATATTGAAGCAGCAAGACTTGTATATTTCAGTTATTTCCATAGCGTCATGTCTTATGGTCTACTCTTGTGGGGAAACATTCAAGCATATGTTGTGCTACAGAAGCGAGCCGTCAGGGCCATATACGGACTTAGACCACGAGACTCGCTTAGAAATTTGTTCAAAGAATCAACATCTTAACATTAGCATAACAGTATATTTTGACTGTATAATGTATGTTTATAAAAATCTCAATTTATTACCGAAGAAATCTGATAAGCCTAGCCTAACACCAGAAATAAACACAAACTTGCTGTTCCAAATCTCAGACTCATAAAATTGGTAATTCATTTGTCGGAATGAGCATTAAAATTTTTAACAAATTACCACAAACCCTTGGTGATTTACCCATATATAAATTTAAATCTAAAGTTAAATCTTATTTGATGGCAAATGCCTATTATACAATTGAAGAATACCAAATGACAAGAATTTTGCTGGAAATGATAAAACTGTTCACCTACACAGTGTTATGTATTATGAAATTTAAATTTTATTAATTCTTTAAAAATTTATGATAACAAATTTGAAAAGATTAAGTTTCTACTGAGTTTCTTGCTGATTCTTCTCGGTAGAAATTGACCTTCCGAATCAGCAGTAGATTATAAAATTTGACATTCATAAATGTTCTGTAAAGGACTTAAATTGAATAAAGTGATTTTGATTTGATTTGATTTGATTTAGCCCTTTGTAACTATTTACAAATGTAAAAGTAAATAAACGCAGACACAGACACTTCAAAAGCTAAACGGATGCATTTGCAAATCAGTGCATTGCACCTGCAATAAATTATGCAAGCGGCTCCGCGGCAAGGTGCTAGTCTCCAACGGCAGGCTGGGGCACAGTATATCCACAAGTTAAAGTAGGATGTGCCGCTGGGCGGTTTGAATGTGTACTTGACACCATGTGCGTACACGCTGGTACTGGTTACTTACTCGTACACATAGCAAAACATATGGGTACCTACGCATGGGAGGATCCGCTTGCGTGCTGTTTGGTACCGTGAATGAATGAATGAATGAATATGCTTTTTATTGCACACAAAACAGAGGTATAAAACTTAAAACTAGTTATAACAGGATTATGAAGATGCGGATTATGTAAAGGTTCACTACCAAATGCTTCATCCGGCCAGTCATTCTTTTGTATGTACGAGTATCTACGCTGTCCGCTCGGTCAAAAATTTCAATCGTTTTTTGGCAACCCTACGGAAATAAGTAACGCATACCCTCCCCCGGCAGACGGGTTATGTCAGACTCCTCCACATCAGCTCACACTAAAAGAAGAGTAGCTCCCGTATATGTCAGATTGGGGAGGAAGGGGGAGGGACAAGAAAATCTGACTAGAAAGTGAGGTGTCACATTCCTCCCCAGGCGTTGGCATACTTACAGCGCGTGCACCACACTACCCCCTGGGGTAGTTTTAGGGACAGCCAAGAGCACCGAGCCGTCCCTACTGGACTGCAGAGAAGACTTTAATGTCGACGTCGATGCCCCCTCGCCGATCGCTGACTCCCGATTTCATTTCATACTTGGTCGGTCTCTCTTCTCTCAAAATCATAAATCAAAATATCTTCATTCAGTTGCTCTTCTTGCTCTGCGCACTTGTCCTGCGACATCACGTCTTCACAGAAGGCACAGATCGTGAAGAAAAATGACAATCCTAACCCATCCCCTTAACAAGAGTAAGCTCAAACTCACTGAACAGACTTAGTCAAACTATTGAATATTTTATGCTGTGGCTGCGGGGTCTGCAGGCAGGTGGCTGCCTTCTTCCTATTTCATTTGAGCTCCATTTCCTGAAGGGCGGTCGCGAGCGTCGCGTCGCTTCGATTTAAAAATAATAAATATTTATAGTTATGGCAAGGACGGTTGAACATTTGATTAGGTGTTAATCAAATCTTTGACATCAGGGTTACTAGGTACCTACAACGAAACGGAATTCAAGAACACATCGTTACCCCCGAATCATTTACCTTATGGTAAACTTTTTTTTAAATGCGCCAGACAATAACACCAATCAACCTGGTCTTAAACTAGGGCAACCCCTGTACTATGAGTACCAGGTGACGATAATTAACTGTGGGCGTCAACCCAGAACACCCAGACCCAAGACAACTTAGAAAATGTAGTTTCCTAAACTGACTTGACCGGGAATCGAACCCGGGATCTTTCGCGCTTAGGGCGAACACCTTAGCCACTGCGCCATCGAGGCCGCCTGGGCGATTACCGTTACCAATCCATATGTCACCCAAAACACCACCAATGGAGTCATAAGTGAGATGTCAACCTTTCTCTTTCCCCTAGGATGGATTGGGCCTCCGGTACCCCAACTCAGCAAAACACAGCGCAAGCTCTGTTTTTTGCCGGTTTTTGTGTTAGTAATTAAGTAAAGCAGACGCCCGCAGCTTTGCCCGCCATATGTAAGCCCAATGTCCATTAGTTGCCAGGAGGAAGACTTGTAGGGAGTCAAGAATTGTGGCGCGGTGGAGTGCAAGAGTGCTAAGCACACGCAATATTCGCGCACATCTCCCCAGATTCGGCCAGTATAACCGTAGTGTTGGTATTGATGGGAAGGTGGTGGGTTGTCCATTAGTTGCCAGTGAAGAAAAATCAACAAACGTCTTGTCACACGTTCACTTTGTACACAGTTTCTTAGTTCCACAACTCCATTAATAAGTGTAAAGTTTTCCAATGCAACTTGGCAACCCTTGCAGGGTTGGCGCGGGTGTCCGAAAGCCGGCTCCATTAGCAGACAGACGGACAAAAAGAATAAGTGTTGCACGTCTGCTTTAGCCCTACGGCTAGCCGCCGTCGAGCAACGGCTACAGGCCATCAATGGTACGTATAGAGGGCATACAAAGTAACAGAATGAGGGTTTTTGCAAATGAAAATTACGTAGTAGACGTCTGTACCAGCTTTGTCGATATTAGCTGCTATGTACGTAATTTGGTAATTTTGATATGATACGTCAAAATATAACCAATCCATTCGTTGTTGGACCAGTCGCCAAGCAACTCAACGCCATTTCTAATTTGCAAAAGCACTCATTAGCTTTGGCGATAAGCGAAACATACAGAGAAACGTTTGAGATAGTTGAAACAACTAACCATGATATAGTGGTCGGGTTCCACTGTTAAAGGGTGCCGTCGGTCAGACTTCAGTTAATTACCAGTCCCCTAAATCATGAATCATGGTCTTACCTTACCCCGGGCTTCGGAGCAACAGTTTGGACGCAACTGGGAAAATTACACGATAAGATGAGAGAGAGCTTTAACTTAACTAATGAAAAACAAATTATAATTCCGCAGATTTGTCGTATCCATTCCACTTGATATAAATGCGGCTTCCCCAATACTTCAAGCTAAATAGCCATAAACTACAGACAGGGGTGCATGTCTCCCCACCATTTAATGTTATGGTCATTGACTCATTTATGAGTTTACAGCCATAAAGATTAGAATAATTGTCTAATTTTTCAATAACATCCATTCTTCTCGTGAAGAGTGGGTACTTTAATGGAATAAACATGGGGTAGTTAGGGATGCCCGAAGGCAAGGCTAAGCCGAGACTTTGTCAGTAAAGACGCTCGCGTAAAAAGAATAGCATTTTACGCGTTCACGTTGTATCTAGTGTTTCTATGATCGAAGGTGTTAATGTATGTTAAATAAACAAATATTAAAGCCCCAGTACTCCGCTACATGAGTACGAGTACTGGGGCTGTCACCGTCGGTAACCCACAAAGGGCACCGTACGCGTAGCAAAGGTTAGTAGCATAAGTACTTATGATATCTGTAGATATCAAACACAGACAGATAACAGAGGAAACATACTTAAATATAATACAAATCCTAACTAATATTATAAATGCGAAAGTAACTCTGTCTGTCTGTTACTCTTTCACGCCAAAACTACTGAACGGATTTAAATAAAATTTGGTATACAGATGATCTAGACCCTGAGAAAGAACATAGGCTACTTTTTATTGCGAAAAGGGGTTATAAGGGTTAAAAGGGGGGTAAAAAGTTACTTTTCCACGCGGACGAAATCGCGGGCGGCCGCTAGTATAATATAATAAAAACTTATATTACAGCACTGAATAAACACAAGTGTTCATCACACGAATGTTTGTCCAGGGGATCCAACCCACGACCATTGGAGTATAAGGCAGGGTCACTACCAATGCCAAAACTGCAAGATCATGCCTAATTTGGACAGCACTAGGAGGTAGTACTGGGGCGTGTACTTCCTGGCTGGGTGTAGTGTGGCTCAATTAGCCAACAGGCGAGCCGCGGGCAGGGCCCTCGCCCGCTGCGCCGCCGCAGGGAGCCACTCGGCTGCTAACATTCACAGATTTTACAAGTGATTTGCTGAAGGAAACATGAGCGATTGTTAACATATTTGTTTACTATATACCAGACTAGGACTTGGCAATAGGCCGTATAGGCCACGGCTTAGGGGCGGCCGCGTCTTTATGTTTTTTTTATGCGACTGGTGCCAAACGGGCAGGCGGATCACCTGCAAGCGATGGCCGCCGCCCATAGACACCTGCAACACCAGTAGAGTCGCAAGTGCGCTGCCAACCTTTAACCCCCTTTCTCCCCAATTGGGCCTCCGGTGCCCTCACTCACTCGACGAAACACAGCGCAGGCGCTGCTTCACGCCGGTCTCCTGTGAGGCCGTGGTATTACTCTGGTCGTGCCGGCCCAATCATGCCGAAGCGTGGCTCTCCCACGGTAAACGGTGGTATCTAAATTACTATTTTAGTAAGATACAAAGGGCGGCAAAAATTCAATGTTTAGGGGTGGAAAAATGTGAAAATTTGTCGAATATAACATCAACGAACATTTGTGTTGGTGTGCAAATTGAACCCCATGCCCTTGCGTCTCAAACCGCTACTAACCGCGTTATTGTTAAGGAGCTTTGCTTCAAAATTCCAAACACAATATTAATATGTACCACCAGGTTTTGCTCTAGAAACCCACACTGCACACGGCATATTCCACTTTAAGCCTTAAGCTCCAGTGTGCAACATCGGTCGAGAATACTTCATAATGCGGTATTCACAAATTCTTCGAATAAGACAATGAGAACTACTAAAGCTGGTTATGCAATGATATTTCGTGTAGCACTTGAGTAAACCTATGGACTAACAAGTCGCAACGACGGAAATATCAGAGGTAAACTACCATATCTTAATAAGTATTCAAAATTCACTTCGGTATGAATAGAAACTGAACTGTATAAAAGTTATGAAATTCCTGAAAACGTCCTACACAATCCTTGCGTGTGTTGATCTTCTTGGAGTCTGTGCTAATTTTGATTGGTAGCGCTAAATACCGAATTTTTATTTAGAGTAAACCGTTTATTTGCAGATTATGTATACTTACTTAGTTAATTTAATAAACAGAGATAAGTAGACAATTATCATTTTACTAGTCATACGAATGACTTTTTCCCTAGATACTACCTGAATTTTTAGCTTTAAAATCTGTTCCTAATTAGCTGTTAAAGTACTAAGTCTGAACAAACTAAAGAGATGAAGTAAATTACGTTCACAAATTGAATATTTTCTCAAAGCTATGAAGCTTGCGTCAAAGCGTATTGCATAAGGCAGAAAAAAATTCCAATAATGCCTTGTAATAGAAAAGTTTCTAAATACGACGGCAAGGCGGGGTGCAGAAGGTGGGCGGTCGCCATGGCAACCAGCGGTTGCAGGAAACTGCACAATCGATGTTGCCAGACGCCTCGCTGCCTGTGGATCAATGTGTCTCTAGTACTACGCCCGGACCCGGGAAACCTACCTTGGTTCGTGCCTGTGTGCGTGCGTCGGTACAGCAGGCTATCCTTCTCTGTCTCGCGACGCCCACTGTACATTGACCTGTGCGGCTACCTGACGGATACCACCCTCGCCCGTGCCGTAGCTACGAGCGGGGAGGGCGGGGGATCAGGTTACGCTAGGTTTACCCCTGTGTGGGTGAGTTTCCCCGGGCGGCGCGCGCGTGTGCGTGCGTTGAGTCAGTGTTACGTGAGCGCGTTCCATTTTCTCGTCGGGAAACTTGTGAATCGGTTGTATGTGTGCCGCGCTGTTGTGTTGCTTTGTTATCGTCGCCCGGGCGCTGCACGCCGCGCCCGCGCCGCGCCGCCGCCGCGCCGCGCCACAATGCGGAGCGGAAAACTTTTGCAATTCATTGTTCTTTGATTTTTTTATCACATCATCATCTCAGCTGTGAATGCGACCCATCCCTCCACAGCATGGGCTATCTCCTGATATGTCATGCATACCCTAATAGCTGCACGTAGGCCAGGTTGGTAGTAGTATTGTTCAAGAGGCGGAACACAGTTTATTGGCATGAAAACATGATTTATCATTGACACGAAAAAAGCTGTCTTCCTAGTGTAACATCTGTATCATGTGCAATGCAAATAAATAAATAAATAAAAGAATATCATCTCTCTAATCTCGCAGATGTTCATGGATAATGGGCTTACTTACCATCAGGTGACCTGCTTGCTTGTTTGCCGGCGTTTAGCATAATGAAAGCTCAACTCCACGTAACCATCTGTGTTTCGCCGAGTAAGTTAGGATACCGGAGGCCCATTTGGGGGAAAGGGAGTTAAAGGGTTGGCAGCGCACTTGTGACTCTACTGGTGTTACAGGTGTTTTTGGGCGGCAGCGATCGCTTACCATCAGGTGGTCCGAAAAATCGTTTATCCAGGGTGTGGGAATCGAACGAAATATCGAGGAAGAAAAGTCACCTATTCGAGGAAGAAAAGAGTCCGGAAAAATGGTCTTAAGGGTTCACACCACGCTATAGTACTGCAACAAGAAGACGGATTTCTTCACTTTTTTACCCCTTATAACTTTCGATTAAAAAACCATCAACAATGGGGATTTGTGTCAGAAGAAGGAGAACAGAAAAGGGCTTCAAAGTTTTGGTAGCCCTATTTTTAAGGGTTAAAAATGTACTTACAAGATTGCCTTGGAAAGTTATCCCCTATTGATTACACGAATCAATGCTCTTGAGTTTTTCGAGAATAAGATATATTTTTATGAGGTAGGTGGCAGACGAGCAGACGGATCACCTGATGGTAACGATTGCTGCCGCCCATAGACACCAGCAACATCAGTAGTCACAACCACCCTTTAACCCGCTTCCCTCCAATTGGACCTGTACCTGTACCTTCACTCACATGACGAAACACAGCGCAGGCGCTGCTCCACGCTGTTCTTCTGTGAGGCTGTGGTATCACTCCGGTCGAGCCGGCCCATTCATGCCGAAGCGTGGCTCTCTTATGGTTAAAATTGAATTTGATGCTCTCATTTTTATTTTTCACTCCTCCTCATCCTTTTATAACCATGACTAACTTTCGTATGCATTTCGTAATAAGGGGCTATGAGTTCTTTCACAGGTGGGTACTAAATGGCCAGCCCATTGGCAATTTATGTCGGTTTGGACTTTTGTCGGATAACTGCATAACGGATAATATCTTCAAAGAAATGATTTCATAGGACCATTATGTACTGGATAGACTCAACCATAAAATTCATAAAACTCCAATAGAATTAAACACAGCATGCAGAAATTACGTGACTGCCAAGGATCCCTCCGAGGATTACGGGTTCTGTACACAGAGGGCAAAAATTTACCGTAAACTCTTCCCAATAACAGCAAAAACCATCTTTAGCACATACAGAATAGAGTTGTTTTTAGAAATGTACGAAGAGCAGAGGGGAAATGCTATTGACAACATTTTGATGACTGGCGAAATGTTAAATATTTAGAGAACGTTTTATAATAAATGGGTATCATATTTTTTGTGGGCGTAGAGAGTCGGCGGTTGAATGTGCTAGCCAATGGCTTTTGTCGTGTTTTGTGGTGCTGTTTGAATAATTCCGTAATAATTTGGACTGCTGTATTTGTACAGCGCTTACATTTCACTAGGTATCTGTTGTGATTCGGAGAAGGCATTTGGGCATTTGGTATTGGGACCGATTTTGCTAAAATTTTATGTGATAGGTAACAGACGACCATCACCTTCTCTGCGTGCTCGAATCCGAAACGAGGTGATCCGGCAGAGAACCAAAGTTATCGACATAGCTCACCGGATTAGCAAGCTGAAGTGGCAGTGGGCTGGCCATATCTGCCGCAGAACTGACAACCGTTGGGGTAAACGAGTTCTGGAGTGGAGACCGCGTCTCGGTAAAACGTAGTGTAGGGACGACCTCAGGCCAGATGGAGTGATGATCTGCCAAGAGGGCTGGCTGGAGCTGGATGCGAGTAGCCGAAGATCGATCAATGTGGCGAGCATTTGGAGAGGCCTATGTCCAGCAGTGGACTGCAACAGGCTGATTATGACCATCACCTGATGATAAGCGATTGCCGCCGCCCATAGACAGCCGGAACACCAGTAGAGTCACAAGTGCGCCACCAACCTTTAACCCCCCAATTGGGCCTCCAGAACACTCACTCACTCAACGAAATACAGTGCAGGCGCTCCTCACATAACATTAACTTCGTTTGAGTGTAACACGTAGGTACAGAAGCTCGCCTATACTTAATTGACATTGATACAAACACCTACGCGCTAAGCAGTAGGTATCCCTAGTGCAATATATAATTATAAATTATGTTGTGGGTTGTTATATATATGTTGAGGTTGTCCGCCATAACCAAAATATCGGTAGGAGAATATTTTTAATTCATAAAATATGTTCAGGCTGCATTTTATAAATTCGTAAATATTTTCAAGAAATTAAATGAAGGCATACACGCGGCGTATGAGAACTACACGTGATACACGGATACACTGTATTATTTCGTGGTGTAGGGGTGCCATAATAACAAGCGTGAGGGTGCCCTACATACAGCTTTATTCCGAAGAACCGGGCGTAAATGAGAAACAGAGCTCGCGGCCAGCACAGCGCACAGTTAGACCGATTCCAGTAAGTTAACTTTCACCCGACATATGCTAACGGTGACCTATAAGGCTGCGTCTCTACCAGAGATGAGCGAAGATGTGTTGCGAGGGATGTGTTAGTTAAGAACCAATAGTATCGCATGGTGGAAATTGGTGGGTCACGTCTGTAGAATGGAGCCCAATAGATGGACCAGCATCTTCACCCAATGGTTATCTGATAGAGATTCGAATAAAATTACCTAAGTTCGTTTTACTGCTGAGTACCTCTACAAGCCTATTTTTCTTGTATGATTTAATCTTCTAATTAGATGACCCTGAGGACTTACAACGAAACAGAATATAGATAGATGGATAAATAACGATCGAATCTTCAGCCCTGTCCCTTTCACATGACCTATGCATTGTGCATCTCTATTGTTTCATTTGTTTAGGATGCGACAAGTAGATATATGGTTTCCTCCAATTTAGTTAAATTCAATTAGGAATTCATAACATCATCTGTTCCCAATTTTTAACTTATCATCGTAAGGCCCATAAGCCTTTTAAAAAGCATAAAACAATTGATTTGTCTGGGCGTTACGACGTTAAATCGTCAGGGTAAAAGTTATCTTTTTTAACTAACTATACGAGTACTGAACTTTTAAATTATTGCTGTACTGTCCCTGTGTGCACTGTGTGGGTGACCTAAGTACACGACTACACTTGTAATTAGTATCTCGGTTAAAATAGGATATTAAATGTTGGTGTTCGCCAAATTATTAGGTGTTTGTGGTTAAAAGTAAAATTTTAGCAACAGTTAATAGGAATTTGGTTGCCCGTTAGTACAAAGCTTTAAGAAACTTTTTGAATAAAAATTGTATTCACAAACACACACACATGCATGAACATAATGCTCAAAATAAAAAGAAAAATGTTTGAGTAAAGACATTTAGAAATTCACAAAAAAAGAAACAAGTTTTTATAGACCTTATGCCAGTGATTGAAGGAGGAAAGTTTGTGACTGAAAGCTTATCCTAAAGCTCTACGTTCAGCACAAGAGGTAAGTACTTAGTTGGACTATTAAATAATATAATTATTCTGAAACGTGTAACCATGATGCAGTTAGTCTTTTTCTTCTGTTAAAGGGTTGCGAAGGTTAGACAGCAATCGCTTCATTGTAATTACCAGACTCCCTAAATCCTGAATCATGGTCTAAGCGTACCCCGGGCTTTAAAGCAAAAGCATTGTAAGCTAGAGAATCAAATCATTTATTTGTAAGACACAGGTGACAAGAGTATAGAGTCCTATAAATCTGAGTTTCATACAAGTTATTTGTTTTTAAGTTGGGGTGGAAAGGTCCTTGAGTGGAGGCCACGTGCAGGAGGCCGCAGCCGTGGCAGGCCTCCTACCAGGTGGACCGACGATCTGGTGAAGGTCGCGGGAGCCCATTGGATGCGCGTGGCACAGGACCGATCTGTGTGGAGAACTTTGGGGGAGGCCTATGTCCAGTAGTGGACGTCTATTGGCTGAAATGATGATGATGATATAAGTTATTTTGCATGCAGAGTGCATCATTGTGTAATTCTAATCTTTAAAAAAAATAACATGTAGAAACGTGGTTAAAGGCATACACTCCGTAAACATACGTGCTTAAATGGCAATAGTGAACTAACCTACACTACTAATTAGTAATTAGTTTATTCTAGTAGAAAATGTTTATTAGTGCCCGCCGGGACTACGTGGACATAGAGCGAAGTATGTGCCACGCAACTAAAGAGATTGATGATGAGCTATGACGAAAAATAATACCTACCTATGACGAAAAAGTAGGTACCTAAGTATATCATCATCATCAGCCTGTTGCAGTCCACTGCTGGACATAGGCCTCTCCAAATTCTCGCCACTTGAAACATGTAAACAAACATGAGCGAGAAACATGTCAAACCACGTTCGACTGACAAAATGCGCTTAAAAAAGCGAATTTATACACGTATATAACAGTAGTATGAAACTGCTGGGTTGCTCTTCGTGATCTAATTTTCCTTTATACACGCTTCTAATTTCCGTGTGTGTGTTCTTCGTCTAATTTTCGTGGCACTCCCTAAATCCATCGTAACTTCAAAGTTGACATCAAATCTTAAAATATATTATGAAAGGCAAGTTCCTGATGGTATTGGATTGGGGCGGAGCCTAATAGAGACACGTTATAAATGGTTGATTTATCTTAATGCGGCTTCACCAATTTCAAAAGCAAAAATACAAATTTGGTATATTTTTTTAAGTTCATTAAGTTTGTTTATATCTGTAACCGAAATTCTCGGAAACGAAAAGATAATCTGAAATAATTTCACATCTGTATCCGTGATCGTATCCGGTATAATAATTAAGTAATTATTCCTATATCCGTATCCAATCCGTAACTTAAATTTCATAGGTACTGTTATATCGGGTATTGCATTAGTAAGTATATAAAATAAAACTGCTGACTTTCCCATTGCATCGATTGACGCAATGCAATAGGAAACGCATAATCATCATTCTTTTCCATAATTCTAAAATCACGTCTTTACAGTTAGATTGGATTCTTCGACCTTCGTCGCGTATATACATCTTTCTAAATTGTTAATCTTCTTGTTTTTTAGTCATCTTTAACTCATTAAATCTTTCTAGCAGTAATAAAATTGTTTTTTAAAAAGCTTCTCCTGACCCGCTCCGTAACAGTAATGTTAAGGGTAACATTTTAACATAATTTTCTTGTGTCTGGGTGTTGTGGGTTGACACCCCCAGTTAATTATCGTCACCTGGTACATTGTACAAGGGTTGCCCTCGTTTGAGACCAGGTTGATTGGTGTGATTGTCTGGCGCATTTATTATTATTTATTTAGTATTATCCCTTGTAGATACCCAACTCGGGACTGCGTGCGGAAGACCGGCACTCCTGGCGACCACAGAGCGCATCCAGGGCTCAGGATCCGTGGCAGGGAGCGGCAGGGGATGCGTCACCAACCGTTCACACCGACAATAAACGCCACGAACCGCCGCTGCTAAGCTTTTACCACTAAATGACCAGGCAGTTTTCATGCCCAAATATTTTTCTAACAAATATCATGAGGAAGGATTTGTTTTTTTCAGGTTGTAAGATTTTTAAATATGTATTGATCTAGACGCCTGTTGCCAGTGGTTTAAGTACCCGTGATCTCAGGAATCGTTATTGTGGCGGTTACATACGCACACAGAATTCCTATCTCTACAGGCTATCGTTATGACTATCAAGTACGCTGTGTCAGCAGATCTGACCATGTATGTGATAGACGATATGATGTCAATAGTGTCAGTATATAAGCCTGTAGAGATGGTCCTACGTTACTCATTGATGATTGTTATAATATACGTAGTAGTCACACAATACGTGGTGCATCATTTCTCCCAGTTCACCAGTACCTGTCCTTCGGCGTACTGGTGACCTACCAATAAGCCATACACCAGTTGATTGCTGAAATTAATTTTATTTTTAAACCTGTATTTTTATTTAACAACCTTTTTGTTGCCGGATGTCAGTCAGTATCACTTTTAAACGTTGCTCAACAACTAACTAACCTAACTTAGGCTACATTTATTATATCAATAAGAAATTATTAAACTGCGTTGCAGATGCTCGGTAAAGATTTTAAGACCAAAGCAGTCTAGCGCTAGACGCATTTCTCTCCGCGCAGAGTGCAAAGGCAGGAGACGGGGACTGTCGCCCCGTGACTCACGCGCATTGACTCATCGTAACTCAGGACGCAATTTACGCAGTCTGCTAAAAACCCCATTAAACCTGCGTACAGTGGCGGGTTGAAACGATTTCTCAATATTAATGCGTCAGACCATTCATCGACCAGCTAGAGTCCAAGAGGACCGATACCTGGGGGTCTATTTTGAAGTAATTTTGAGACTCAACCAATGACATTTCGTAATTTGAAGTGACCATTCTTTCGTTTGAGAACCATGGAAGTGTAAGTACTCGTCTTAAGCCCTAATTCGAAAGCCTCTGGTGTCGTTATATAACATAATTGCCCGTGGTTAAAGACAAATAACATACATAATAATAACAATAAGCATTTATTTCAGACTAAGACCATTACATTGTTAGTAGAAAACTTAAAGTAAGTAAGTAAATGTTTATGCATTGCCTAGGCATTGCATGATATGCCTGAATTTACACATTGTCGATAACAGATAGGTCTGCTAACATCAAAATAGTTTTTGTAATGTGATAGGTGGCAGACGAGCAGACCAATTACCTAATGGTAAACGATTTCCGTCGCCTATAGATAACTGCAACACCAGTAGAGTCACAGTTGCGCTGCAAACCTTTAACCCCAATTAAAAAAATATATCCCATTTAAAAATATTTATTTTTACTTTTAAACTAAAGATAAACTTTACGCGAGTGTACGGCACAGGGGTTCCATATGATGTACGATTGTATTAACAACTTTTATTTGCAATCTTAGAGCACTTACGGGGGCTTGACATTCTATTGTGTGAAATCAAGGATTTATTTCAGTCTTTCTGGTACCTACCTCCCGACATTGTAGGGCCCCACGCTATTCATAAGGGCTTTACTATACGAAGTAATTTTAGTAGTTTGTTGTACTTCAGATTACTATGGCCAACTACATTGTAAACCATTTTATTCATAGGAAATTTGAGTGAGAAATTAACAGCAATCACTTAATCAGCTTATTATTCAAGGAAGTCGTTTTCTTTTAGTTTTCTCCTGGATTTTTCTAGTTCGGGCACCCAGCTAAACTAGCTGTCTTAATAGATTTTAAGTCCGTAGGTAAATATGTAAATAACAGATTGAGACAACATCACATACCTAATAGGTATTGTCCTGGTCCCAAACTAAGGTTTTCCCTTTGGCTATGGAAACCAAACAGAACGAAGGTTTAGTAAGTATCAAAATTTCGCATGTTATAAACTAGACTAAACAGACATAAGTACTGTATAATCCGTAACATCTACATGTATTTGTAATCACCCTCTTATAAAGATTTATGATTTGTCTTCTGTAGGTACAATCGATCATTACGTCAACGTCACCTTCTACTTGTACGTGGCTGAAGTTATTTTACGTAATTTCGACCGCAAACATTCATCGCGTCTGTCTGCCATTTCGCCCTCTAGGGCGTCGACACGGCGCGACGACCCACTCGGGCGGCGTGGCCGCCACGTGGCGCCCACGTGGTCGCTCCTTAACATCCAGTCACAGTTCGTGCAGATAAACTGAAGTTTTGAAGCTGTAGTTTTGACTGAACAGGCTGGTCAAAAGTCGTTTTTTTTATATTGAGGACAATCAAGATGACCCCACTCCGCCTGATGGTAAGCGGCCGTGAGATCCAAATATGAGATTGACAGACACAAAAGAACAGACAAAGTGTCGATTGAGTCTGTCACTCTCACCCTGAAGGCCTGCTGAGATGCCGTTTCGCGCTCCGCCTAAAAACCCAGGATTGTAAGAAGTTTTGTACTGAAAGTCATTGGTTATTTATTAATAACTTTTGATTGCAAATTTGCGGATAAAAGTACTTTTGACTAGGCGCTATTGGTCAAAAGTAGTTTTAACTGCAATAAAACATTAGTCAAAAGCACTATAACTCGTTAGACGTCTCCCACATCCATTGCAAAATGTTTGAATTTTCTTTTTAATTGCTGAAGTAGCAGGGGAATCTCCGACCACGTGGTCGATCCTTTAACACCCAGTCCCCAGTTCGTGCAGTTAAACTGGCATTACTTAAAGTGTTATCAGTGCAGTTTAACTGAAATTATGCAACCCTATGGTATTTTTTTAAGTCCACTTTGCAAGAAATTGCAAATCTTATAACTAAATATAGGAAAATAGTTATTTGAAGACCTAATCAGGATAGGCGCCAGAGTGTCTGCCATAGTCTGAAACAACACCTGGGCAGATCCGTAATGGATCCCTGCGTATCCTTCTTAACCCATCCTTTAAGACTTGAATATATTTCCAAGTAGGTATACTCGCAAATAGCTTTCTATTAAAAACCTTCGTCATTCTTCATTTAACGCGTCGAAGATTGTATGGACGCCCTTCAGACACACCTATGTCCTAGCTCGACTGACTCCGAGCGTCTCGCCGAGCCTTTAATAATAATAGACGATCGGGGAGCACGGATCGCCAACAGATACTATAAACAGATAGGTATTATGACTACTATACTATAGGTTGTATCAGTTAACAGTTTCATCTCTTTAACTACCCCTACTAATAAACAATTTATAGAACACTAGTGGCCCGCCCTCACTTCGCTTCGGGACCTTAATTCAGAAATGAACTAATAGATGGCGCTGTGCTCAATTACATCGCGCAAGCGTTTCGTGTTTTCGGTTTACCTATGAGCCTTGCCGTTGTCTAGAGAAGTTATTTCTTTATAAATAGTATAGAAGATTTATTCTGGAAATTCCTTTCTTAATATATGTTGCAGTCAAAACAGTCAAAAGAACTATTGACTAGCAAAAACAGTCAAACGTAGTTTTGACTAAACAAGTTGGTCAAAAGTAGTTTTGACTGAAAGTTTTGGTTATTATTAGTACTTTTGCTTGGCGCTCTTGGTCAAAAGTAGTTTTAACTGCATTAAAACATCAATCAAAAGCACTATTAACTTGTTAGACGTTTCCCACATCCATTGCAAACTTTTAAAAATGTTTTTTGTCATTTACATGGAATTGGCTAGATCTTTCATTTATCTTCGCCTCCCCCCTGTCAAAGACAATATGATGAGCTACAAGGCCAGCCCAGATCCCATTTTAATGGCCAGATTACCTATAAGCTTTGTTGTTGTGTTCTAGAATCTACCTCTTAACAAATAAGTAGTATAAAAAAACAATGCTCAATTCTTTGCACGTGTTTCTTACTAAAAAAATCCTCTAGAAATATTGTTTATGATTATTTGATAATTACCTGCCTAATTGGTAATTGGAAATAACTGATCTTTTCCTGTTTATCAAAGGATAGTGTTACGAACAAAAAATACCGAGCTTTTGTGAAAAACAATGTGTTAGAAACAGTTTCACCTAAGTTTTGGAGCAGCGGCTTGCGCTGTGTTTCGTCGAGTGAGTGAGTGTACCGGAGGCCCAATTGGAGGGAAAGGGGGTCAAAGGTTGTCAGCATACTTGTGGTTGCAGGTGTCTATGGGCGACGGCAATCACTTACCATCAGGTGATCCGTCTGCTCGTCTGCGGTGGCGGTGGTGGTGGTGGTACCGTTTTTATGTGATAGGTGTATCACATAAAAAAGAACGGAAAGAACAGTTTCAGAGAATGGATCAGTACACGACGAAATGTTGTTTTTTATACTTTAGGTAGTAGGTAGTAATTTAATTTAATTTTGTTACCCTATTTGACAGGGTTATGTACAGTCAGCCACACAATACTTTACTACAACCTGTCAAATTTCGTCAATAGATATTCAACCTAATGTGTGTGACAGTAAGATGAGAGTCAATGGAGAAATTTGACAGTTTTGCATACTTTGATGTGTGGCTGTACGTACATTAACGTTAGAATCTAGCTTTGTTAGTGTCATTGTGTACTTTACGATATGTTAAATGAATAAATAAGTCTTATTGTGAGATCTATTTTAAAGTTCAGCTTTCCTCGCGATGTTTTCCTCACTCAGCTGATGGTATGATTATTTCCACTGAGCTACCGTAGCTCCCTCATCATCAGCAACCCACACTCGTCCACTGCTGGACATAGGTCTCCCCTAATCCACGCCAGCGCTCCCGATTTTCGGCCACTCTCATCCAGCCCACACCAGCCAGCCTTCGAATGTCATCATCCCATCTTGTCGCAGGGCGTCCAACTACGCTTACCGAGTCGGTCTCCACTCAAGGACTTTACGGCTCCAACAGAGAACCAGAGTCACCGACATAGCCCACCGAATTAGCAAACTGAAGTGGCAGTGGGCTGGTCACATAAGCCGCAGAACTGAAAACCGTTCGGTTGGTAGCTCCCTACTTATTTTTTTTTTATGTGATTGGTAGCAGACGAGCAGGCGGATCACCTGATGGTAAGCAATTGCCGCCGCCCATGGACACCTGCAACACCAGTGGAGTCACAAGTGCGCTGCTAACCTTTTATCCCCTTCCCCCCGATGGGCCTCCGGTACCCTCACTCACTCGGCGAAACCCAGCACAGGGGCTGCTTCGCGCCGGTTTTCTGTGAGGCAGTGGTATCACTCCGGTCGAGCCGGCCCATTCATGCCGAAGCGTGGCTCTCCCACAATTAAACTTATGTGGAAATAATAAATTCTGACATTAACATTTTAGATACTGTTATACATTTACTTTTCCACAATATTGTGTACCTACTCATAACTTCAATATAGCCGTCCATGCCTCACCGATAGGCAAGTCAGCGGTTTTCCCAGTGAATCATAAATAAACAAAGCCTTAAAATAGAAAATCGACTTCGTATTTATTATTACTGCACTGCCCCTCGGGATGGACTCGTTGGGCGATTGGGACCATTGACTCTGCCTGCTGCTTTAGAATTTGGGAGCACGCTTACTTTTGAATTTGAGACTAACTAAATAACAATAACTTATTCTCCTTTCGCCGCAATCGTTGTCCTTTCTGTATGACCCAAAGGTTGACTGGACATTACCTAGGTATAGTCCGAGGCAAGAAAGTGTAGTTATGACCTTGAGTGCGCAGAAACCAATTTTGATAGAAAGTCTTCTTTCTTATAAGTGCGCAAAATAACGGTCATCGCTATACTTTCGTGCCTCCAGCTATACATAAGTTACTAGCGGCCGCCCGCGACTTCGTACGCGTGGAGTTAATTATTGACACTTACCGTCATATTTTGGACAATCCACACAATATATTTTTATTAATTGTAGCCTATGTGTTATTCTGATGTATAAGCTATATTGTGGTAAAGTTTCATTCAAATCCATTCAGTAGTTTTTACGTGAAAGAGTAACAAACATCCATACATCCAAACAAACTTTCGCCTTTATAATAGTAGTAGGATATACATTTTTAAAGTTTTCTTGGGTCTGGGTGTTTTGGGTTGACTCCCTCAGGTAAGTATCGTCATCTGGTACTTATAGTACAGGAGTTGCCCTATTGTGAGACCAGGTTGATTGGTGTGATTGTGTCGCGCATTCATTTATTTGTTTTCTACCGAGGTACGAGCATGCATACTGTAGGCAGCGGCATGACTGTGCCTCGGCATTGTTGTTGTCTATGAGCGGCGGTTACCATTTACCATCAGATGGGCCGCATGCTCGTCTGCCTACTTCAGCAATAAAAAAAAAATGCACTGCTGCGCTATCGCTTCTCCACTGAACCAAGATAAGCGATCTCTCACTGTCCGATGGCTTGTTGTCTACGCGTTTCCATTGTATCTGTAATGGAAATATCTACACCTTCTATATCTTCTTCTATACTATTTATAAAGAGGTTAAGCTCATATTCCACGCCAGGTTTTATAGGTAAACTGAAAACACGAAACACTTTCGCGATACAATCAACGCCCATCGCCATCTATTGTAAGACAGTGGAACTACTGTCCCGAAAAGAAGTGAAGGCGGGCCACTAGTAAATAAATAAAATATCACTTAATTTTTCTTCTTTTTTTAGTCTCACACTACATAATATACTTGACTGGCCAGATTGCGCAACTGGTAGTGACCCTGCCTCATAACGCCAATGGTCGTGGGTTAGATCCCCACCCTGGACAAATTTTCGTGTGATGAACACTTGCGTTTGTTAAGTCTCTGGGGGTAAATGTATTTAAGAATTTTATATTTGTGATTCCTCTGTTGTCTGATAATTGTAATACAACTTAAGGTACTTGGAGGACCTCCTCCAAGTACCTCAAGTTGTTTACTAACCTTAGTACGGAGTCAGGTGTTGTGTAATTTTATTATTATTTTGTTATCATAGATGTTATAAACCAGAATACCAGCGCTGCTGCGGTATTGTAGATGCCGGGGCAGCAAATGCTGAAGTCAGAACCTAATTGGCCACACACCTATTGGTAGATTTGTGAGGCCGTGATGTCACCTATTGGTAGATTTCATTCCGGTCGAGCCGGAATGAAATCTACCAATAGGTGACACCACGGCCTCACAGTAGACCGGAGTGAAGCAACGCCTGCGCTGTGTTTCGCCGAGAGAGTGACGGTACCGGAGGCACAATTGGGGGGAAAGGGGGTTAAAGGTGGGCAGCGCACTTGTGACTCTACTGGTGTTGAAGGTGTTTATGGGCGGCGGTAACTTACCATCAGGTGATCTGTCTGCTCGTTTGCCACCTATCACGTAAAAAAACTCCTATTCACAATGTAAACGACATTGTAATCTAATACGTAGTGTAATGGAACTGCGCGTCTATGACGTCACAGTGACGACTTCGGTCTGCCCGGCAGACGCGGCGTCTCGACATTTGACCCGCGAACCCTGACTCAATCTCAGCGTATCCTTTCCAATACTCGCTTTGTTCCCATCTCAATCCACTAAGCTTAGTAAGAGTAGTAGTGTATGTTGAGCTCATGGTGAGATGCGAGGAGTTTCCGGATAGTTACATTACGTGTCCGGATATGTCGCCTCGGGCAGTTGACACTCCATTTGGTATCGCTCCAGGGTATCTATTTCTGATTCACTCGTCTCTAGTCGACCACCCGATTTCTGTTTCTGTTTCGATTGTGTTTTCGTTTGACATCGATATTCAGCATTTTTGAATCACTCTACCGCTATGAGCGACCTCACCCACACGTTGCTAGGCGTGTGATTCCTAGCGAGCGATAGATTAAACGTCAAAATAGGCTGAAATATCATTACATGATTTTCAGAAACAGCCCGATACTCTATGGTTTTTACCACAGAGAACATTGAATTTACATTCCGTTTGCATTGCGGAAGTTACCGGTTTTTGTGAAATTCTGCATGGAACGGTTAAAATGTAAATTTTCTCTGATTGTCTTATTGGCATCATCAAAGACAAATGATTCAAAAATAAGGAAAGTAAGCTTCATGCGAACTTATTTTTTTATACTAGAGGCGGCAATAAACGAGCAAGCGGGTCACCTGCTGGTAAGTAATCACCGCTGCCCTTGAACATTTGCGAGATCAGAGAGGTTGCTGATACGTTACTCTTGAAGGTCCCTTAGTGATAGCCGTCAGGAAATACTGCCGCAGCTAAACTATTCCACAAGACTGAAGACGAATATGACATACGTCGCATGCGACGACGCTATGTCACACGAGTGATTCAGAAATATGTCCCCAGAAGCTGGGCCACTTGAGTGCGATCGCTTGAGCGGGTTTGTGGTAGGTCAGGTGATTCCGTAGCTGCATGAGCTGCTACTATTTGTGTAGATTTGACAGCTAAGTATTGTTTGTCTTGATATTTTAAGAGCACTTTTAATTATAAAAAATACCTATTATTCGATGGAATAATTCGATTAAAGATTAGGGATCATGCTACTGGAAGTGCATTTTTTTTAGGATTTTGCAAGCACATAGACAGCTATGTGCGGCGGTAATCGTTTACCATCAGGTGATACGTCTGGTCGTCTGCCACCTATCACAAAAAATATCTGAGTAGTAACAGAATGAAAAAAATTCATATAGGTAGTTTATTGTTAATTAAGTGTACTCTTATTATAGAACTAGTGGCCCGACCTCACTTCGCTTCGGGAACGTAATTCAGATATGAACCAATAGATGGCGCTGTGTCCAATTACATCGCGCAAGCGTTTCGTGTTTTCGGTTTACCTATAAGCCTTGTCGTTGTCTATAGAAGTTATCTCTTTATAAATAGTATAGAAAATAGATAGAAAATATTTCCAAATTCGTACTAAGCGTTTCGCTTCTTCTTTCTTGGTACGAACTGCTAAGGAATGGAACAACTTGCCGGCTTCTGTATTTCCAGAGAGCTACAATTTGGGTCTCTTTAAGTCGAGAGTGAATAGGCTTCTTCTGGGAAAGCACGCTACATCTTAGACCTCATTGTCACTCTCCATCAGGTGAGATGAGGTCAAGTGCAAACCCATCTTATATATATATATATATATAAAATTACTTACCGATCTTTTTTTTTATCTACCTACCTCAAAATAGACCTCACGTGGCTTAGTTACACGAGGGCAGTACCAGCCTAATATTAGTTAATCGAGTAATTCCATCATGTTAGTCATTTCCAGGGTCCTAAATCTCCAGAAGTGGCGGTAATATAGTTGGGGCCGCACGCGATCCGGTTATTATTGAGGGGCGGGCATCGGCCGATCCGACATAGTTCACTTCGTTAGTTCCTACTGTGATGTGCAGGAGTGTTTTTTCAGGAAAAAACTACATTAGGATAGGAAGAGGAGCACCTGTCAGGAAGTATTTATGAACATTTACATACATTCACCCAGCGAATTTCCATCATAATCCAACGAGATAATGCTTTTTTTTTTATGTGATAGGTAGCAGACGAGCAGGCGGATCACCTGATGGTAAGCAATTGCCGCCGCCCATGGACACTTGCAACACCAGTGGAGTTACAAGTGCGCTGCCAACCTTTTATCCCCTTCCCCCCCGAATGGGCCTCCGGTACCCTCACTCACTCAGCGAAACACAGCACAGGGGCTGCTTCACGCCGGTTTTCTATGACTTATTTATTTTAGTTTATTGTGTCTACTCTGTTTTGATTTTTCATTTAGGTAGTTTTTTTGGCTTTAGTTCCCGTTATTGTTTTCTCGTGTATCTATATTATTTTTCTTATAAATACGTTATACTTTTTGGGAGACGTTAAACTTATTTATTTGTGGGAGATCCGCGCTTCGGCATGAATTAGCCGGCCGGTGAGTGATACCACGGAAGACCGGCGTAAACCAACGCCGCACCTGAGCTGACGACTGAGCTTGACGACCCGTTTAGCGCAATGGTTTGAGCGCCGGTTGAGACGTAAGGGTCACGGGTTCGATTCCCGTACCAACACAAATGTTTGTTGATGAAACAGATATTTGTGTTGGGTCTGGGTGTTTGTAGTTCCTTCGTTGTTTCTGGTTTCCATAGTACAAGGGAGAACCTTAGTTTGGGACCAGGACAATGTATGTGATGTTGTCTCAATTTATTTATAGCTGTCTTTCATCGAGTGAGTAAGGGTAGGCTCACATCGATTACATCTCGCAAGCGTTTTGCATTTACAATCCGCCTAAAATGCTTGTCAATGCTTATAAATTTTACCACTTTTAAATAGTAAAGTCAAGTGTTTTAGCCCCTAAACTTAGTTTGAAATTAAAATGTAGTAATAATAATGTATTTGTCTTTATCTATCTCTTTGAATGCGATCTATCGCATTACCTACTGGGCCTAAACCAACACGTCATGCAATCATCGAAATTATTTTCTCACCCACCAGCTTTTCATTCCCATGACCCTATTACACTATTCATTAAATAAATTACATCGCTATTTGCTACAAGAGAAACAAAAGGGTTGCCTCCCCCGCTTGTAACTCATTACACCTCGTTACGCAGTCGGTGAAATACGACCAGGGAGTAATAGGTCTACTAGTGGAAATACCGGTGACTCAGTGGACGAAGTTCCCTAGTGGAAGGGAGCTGGCTGACGAAAGTAGGAAAAGGGTCTGTAGTTAGAGCATAACGCATAAATTAAAGCGGAATTTTGATATTTCACCTCAATAGAAATTGACGATGTATTCTCCGTGTCCCACTGAGTTGTCACTGGGTGTACTACGGAGAATTCCATAGTACCTCCTATAAACTTATGTTTTCCTGGTACATTTAAATTTTAAGTCTGGAAAAAATCAGGAGATGAGTTTAATTTTATAAAAAAACTAACTCAGACTCGCATGCTAGTGACTCAAATCACAACATATAAGCATTTCCGGTAAAGCGCGAGTCAGTGTGGCTACCAGTATAAGAAAATTATATAAATTTAATCGTACCTATCCCCACCAGTGTGACAACCAGTGTGGACACGGAGAATACACGAAAATTGACATGGGCAAGAAAATTGAGCTTGTCCGAATCATTTTTTTATTTAGCCTAAGCTGTCCCACTGCTAGGCAAAGGACTCCCCCAAACCACTCCATCGGTCTCTGTTAGTAGCCAGCGCTTGCCAATCCTACTTGTGGTGGTAGTGGTCATGTGTAGGATGCACCGGAGAGGTGGACTAAAATCTTCACACAATACAAGCCAACAGATGGGTGACGGTTGAGGGGCAGACCCAGAAAGAGATGGCATGACGATTTAGACCACCACAAGCAGGTCCGGATCATTAAAACAAGAAAAATCGTATTTCTTGATCAGACCTTAAGGAAACCCACAATACCATCTTCTCCAGACAATCATAATTGGAAAGATTGCTCGTTTTATTTTAAATCGATCTTATGCGATTATTTTAAATCGATCTTATGCGATTATTTTAAATCGATCTTATGCGATTATTTTAAATCGATCTTATGCGATTATTTTAAATCGATCTTATGCGATTATTTTAAATCGATCTTATGCGATTATTTTAAATCGATCTTATGCGATTATTTTAAATCGATCTTATGCGATTATTTTAAATCGATCTTATGCGATTATTTTAAATCGATCTTATGCGATTATTTTAAATCGATCTTATGCGATTATTTTAAATCGATCTTATGCGATTATTTTAAATCGATCTTATGCGATTATTTTAAATCGATCTTATGCGATTATTTTAAATCGATCTTATGCGATTATTTTAAATCGATCTTATGCGATTATTTTAAATCGATCTTATGCGATTATTTTAAATCGATCTTATGCGATTATTTTAAATCGATCTTATGCGATTATTTTAAATCGATCTTATGCGATTATTTTAAATCGATCTTATGCGATTATTTTAAATCGATCTTATGCGATTATTTTAAATCGATCTTATGCGATTATTTTAAATCGATCTTATGCGATTATTTTAAATCGATCTTATGCGATTATTTTAAATCGATCTTATGCGATTATTTTAAATCGATCTTATGCGATTATTTTAAATCGATCTTATGCGATTATTTTAAATCGATCTTATGCGATTATTTTAAATCGATCTTATGCGATTATTTTAAATCGATCATATTATTTTTCATTAACGTCGTAAGGCCCAGAGAGCAGAGTCAGCAGACACAATAGATAATCAATTGTTCTTGCTATTTAAAAGGCTTTTGGGTCTTGCGACGTTAATATAACATCCCTAGTTTATCAATCAAGATGGCTATCATTGGTGCAACGGTCCCTGGCTCCAACACTCAAAGGTTGCGTTTCATCTAACGACCAGCACGCAAACAAACGTCTAGGAATAATCCGGGCTCGTTACGGCTGCGTTCAGCCCCAGTCTAGATTCGCACCCAGCCGATGTTGCCAGACGAAAGTAGGAAAGGGTCTGTAGTTAGAGCATAACGCATAAATTAAAGCGGAATTTTGATATTTCACCTCAATAGAAATTGACGATGTATTCTCCGTGTCCACACTGAGTTTGTCACACTGGTGTGACTACGGAGAATTCCATAGTACCTCCTATAAACTTATGTTTTCCTGGTACATTTAAATTTTAAGTCTGGAAAAAATCAGGAAGAATGAGTTTAATTTTATAAGAAAACTAACTCAGACTCGCATGCTAGGTGACGACTCAAATCACAACACTAAGCATTTCGGTAAAGCGCGAGTCAGTGTGGCTACCAGTAATAGAAAATTATATAAATTTAATCGTATCCACACCAGTGTGACAACCAGTGTGGACACGTAGAATACACGAAATTGACATGGGCAAGAAAATTGAGCTTGTCCGAATCATTTTTTTATTTAGCCTAAGCTGTCCCACTGCTAGGCAAAGGACTCCCCCAAACCACTCCATCGGTCTCTGTTAGTAGCCAGCGCTTGCCAATCCTACTTGTGGTGGTGGTGGTCATGTGTAGGATGCACCCGGAGAGGTGGACTAAAATCTTCACACAATACAAGCCAACAGATGGGTGACGGTTGAGGGGACAGACCCAAAAAGAGATGGCGTGACGATTTAGACGACCACAAGCAGGTCCGGATCATTAAAACAAGAAAAAAGAACTTTTAAGGAAACCCACAATACCATCTTCTCCAGACCATCATAATTAGAAAGATTGCTCGTTTTATTTTAAATCGATCTTATGCGATTATTTTAAATCGATCATATTATTTTTCATTAACGTCGTAAGGCCCAGTGAGCAGAGTCTGCAGACACAAAAGAAAATCAATTGTTCTTGCCATTGAAAAGGCTTTTGGGTCTTGCGATGTTAATCTAACATTCCTAGTTTATCAATCAAGATGGCTATCATTGGTGCAACGGTCCCTGGCTCCAACACTCAAAGGTTGCGTTTCATCTAACGACCAGCACGCAAACAAACGTCTAGGAATAATCCGGGCTCGTTACGGCTGCGTTCAGCCCCAGTCTAGATTCGCACCCAGCCGATGTTGCCAGACGAGTCTCATCAAAATAAATGGCAGTCGTTTAAAATTTAGAGCCAACCCAGCTAAAATCTTTAAACTAATATGTTGTTGAATACCGACGCCACAAAATAATTTGTGCCGACGCTCCCACAGTCACAAAACAAAAGATGATCTTCAGCACACACACACACATACATACTTACATATTTAGTATGAAGCTCTTGTTACTTTTTTAACCGACTTCAAAAAAAGGAGGAGGTTCTCAATTCGTCTGTATGTATAATTTTTTTTTTATGTATGTTCACCGATATTTTCGTCAATTATAGACGGATTTCAAAAATTTTTGTAAAATGAGCAGCCTGGCGCTTTGGGAATCTGTAAGCCTGTATGTTACAAATTAAATAATTAAATAAATAGCAATTCATTAAAAACTAGTGGCCCGCCTTCACTTTATTTCGGGACATAGGTACTTTTGCTTTTTTCGTACTTCAAATCTTGCCAATAGATTGCGCTGGGTGGCGATTACATCGCACCAGTATCTCGTCTTTTCGGGTTACATATAAGCCTTGTTACATTAAGGTGGTCTACAGAAGTTATCTCGTTATGAAATAGTATAAATTAATATTTGGTATCCAAGTTTTGTGGTGCTATCGCTAAGGAAGATTTTTCCAGAAAACATCGTGAGGAAACCTTCACGTGTCGTATGTAATCTGAAACGAATAAACAAACTTGATCCATTTGCCCTGGTTCTTCTATTTTTAGGGTTTGCGAAGGTCAGACGGCAGTCGCTTCATTGTAATTATCACACTCCCGAAATCCTGTATCATGTAGTTCTGAGGACTCTAAAGCGATACCTCAATGAAACGCTAAAATACCAGTCATCGTTCTGAAATCGTCTGCCCAAAGTCAGTCATGACTAAACTGACCATACATTCGCTGTAAGCAAGACTGTCTCGATTTTCGGTTACCTATCTCGTTGTCCCGAAAGCGTCCCCAAATTGTCCCTTTTGTAAAAAAAATCAAATTAAAATAGTCCCCTTTTAGGAAAAAAATACCCGATTTTCGATATGACGCTGGAGGACTTCCATCCCGTATTGAGTCAAAAAATAGTCAGTTTAATCATGACTGACTTTTGCATGTGAACGCGTGCTACCTGCGTGACTTTTCCCATACTCCTTAAGGGCAAAAAACCTAAGTACAGCACAAAAGCAAGAGTAATAATTACGTACAAAACTTATCCTTATGATGGCAACCCTGGCCCCAGCTCGGTCTGTACGGAGATATCAATTAATAGTCCTAAGGGCATTTCATAGTTAACGTCTTATTCCAAGTCTCGTCTCTGTCGAGTTTCTTGCATTTCTTTATTTACTTGCGCTAATATTTAATTTAGGGGATTTAGTTTTGCACTTCAGGTGATTTCAGAGAAATACTGCCGTACTCAGAGACGTCAATGAACTATATTTGTTCATCATCATCATCAGCAACCCACCCTCTTCCACTGCTGACATGTCTCTCCTAATGCACGCTACTGCTCCCGATTTTTGGCCACTCTCATCCAGCCCACACCAGCCAGCCTTCGAATGTCATCATCCCATCTTGTCGCAGGGCGTCCAACACTACGCTTACCGAGTCGCGGTCTCCACTCAAGGACTTTACGGACTTTACTAATATTTGTTACTTAAGACTATCTATGAGACTATTCCTGTATTTCTCTGAATATGTGAGGGTAAAGGAGACCCATTTTGGGGAGAAAAGAGATTATATTGTTCGTACCAGATAAACTTGCAATAAAGATCATTCACCCCACTTGTACCAAGAAGTCGTCAAAATTCGCGATACAGATCGCTTCCCATAATTTTATCGACAGTTTAGTATGGAAAGCGATCTGTATCGCGAATTTTGACGACTTCTTGGTACAAGTGGCAAGTGGGGTGAATGACCTTTATTGCAAGTTTATCTGGAACGAACTATAGTGCAACGCATTTTCACAAGTGCGCTGCTTGCCTTTTAACTTTCTTTTTCCTCTAAAGTGGCGAGTGTACATCGGCGGTGTCCGTTTCTTACCATCTGGTGATCCATATCCTCGTCTGTCATAAAAAGGTCAGCTGATAATACCTTATTTCCCAACCACAAGTGACTAAAAAACAAATTGTTTATCATTTAAGCTAACCCACGACAAAAACCACCATCCACCGATATGTCGATTAATAACCTCAATATAACATCCGGGCAGGTCAGGGATCCATGGGAACGAGAGTCGAGAAGTGCTAAAAAAGGACAGTATGTGTTAGTGTTGCGACTTCTGTCGCGTCCGGATTAACTCGAGTGACGAGGTGATGTAAGAAAATAATATTGACTTTAATTTTCACTTTTGTAGTGCCTGCCTGAGTCGTTAGTAAAATATGTAATTCATCACATAATTTATTTTTTTAAAACAAGCGATACAAGATTTTCCTAGTTCAGGCGCCCAACTACCTATTAGCTTCCTTTGAACCCATAAGTAGGTTCCTTACGTGTGTATGAAACATATTTTTTTAAATTTTATTGAGAAATCGACAACATTAGACCGAAGCTTTCATAGTGTGATAGTTTTTATGCTCAGTTGAGCATCGAATGTCTTATTTCTGTACCTTGTTTCTTGTTGTAAGGTTACCTACCTCGAAACAATATAATCTTGCATTGACACATTGGGGAACCCTGTAATGTTAGTTTTATTATGAAGACGAAAAATAGATACAATTATTTAATAATTCTCACTCGAGTGCCTGCGAGAGTTCCGGCGCATCACTAGTGGGCGTAACGCGAGCCGGCCGGAAGTGTCGGCGGACGCAGGGTCGCAGGTTCCTGCTCTCGTTCGGGTAAGATCTTGTGGTTTAGTTATCTCTGGTAACAGCCCTACGCGGGTAAGTACAGGCGCTTCACACAGTACGAGCAGCTGCCTAGCCAGTAGATATTTACTCCACTTGTCATGCTAGCAATTTTTTAGCTTGTTCATGCGAGTTACTTGGAAGTGCCGTCCAAACGAGTTGCTGTAGTGCAGTTACTCGATAGGCTGCTGACTCGTACGTTGGCATAGGTGGCAACTCACCCAAGTAAAACTCACCCAAAAATTGCAAGATTTTTTGCTGGTCACTGTTCTAACCTAACCTAACCAATATTTTTACGCTAGCTCGCACCAAACTTACTTACGCCACTGGCCCAGCGACCCGAAACAAGTCTTGGCCTCCGAAACAAAAGAACGCCACTTTGGTCGATCCTGCACTACTTGAGGATACGGGAGGTCCAAATGGGGGGAAAAGGGTGTTTAAGGTGGGCAGTACACTTTTGACTCTACTGGTGTTGCAGGTGTCTATGGGCGGCGACTATCAGGTAATCCGTCTGTTCGTCTGCCACCTATCACGTAAAATATCTATGTTAAGATTTCGTCAATAATTGCACACCTAAATCGGAATACTGGTCTTAAACTTAAAAAATCTCATTATTTAGCGATTAGTGATCTGAAGTGGTCGCAGGTGTCCATGTGCGGCGGTAATCGCTTACCATCAGGTGATCCGTCGGCTCGTCTGCCACCTATATCATAAAAAAAAATGTCATAAGAACCAAGTCGTATCTACGTAGTCATATAATGCAATACGAAGCTATAAAGTTTCAAACACGCGTAAATTTCAATTCCGTAACATAAATGTGAAATTTGTAGACAATATTAATGAAAATAACGTATTTACTCGGTTCTTACTGCGGCTTTTCCTTAATACCCACATTGTACTAATAATAATAATAAATTCGTACAACATCTCAACATATTCCGTACGTAATGTATCAGGCAACAGAGGAATTACAAATACAATACTTGGTTAACGAGCTGTGCCCCGCGGTTATGCCCGCGATTTATTAGGGAAAATAGATGACTATTTATGAATGACTATTACGGCAAGAAGAAGAATCATTTAATTGCATTCTGCAATGTTCCTAAATAATTTAGCCTGTATGCCTGCCTGCATATGCTTGTGTAAATGCTCAAGATAGTTAAAAACATTTTTGGTTTTCCCATGGGAACTAGATATTTTTCCACAGAAAAATGTAGCCTATAAGTTAGTCCAGAGTATCATCTATCTATCTATTGTATTATAAGTATGTATTTACAAAAGAAAAGTATTATACGTATATATTTGTAATTCCACTGTTGGTTCTGATATCTGTAACACAGGTGCTTGACCTATCTCAGAGGCAGACCGATGTGTGTGATATAGTTAATAGTTGGCTTTTACCGATTTTCCCATGGGCATTAGATATTTTCCCTCAGTAAAATCTAGCTTCAATCCAGAGTGTCAGCTATCTCCATACCAAAATATTTAAAATTAATATTTTATTCCAAACCGCTGTAGCCGTTTAGTCGCGAAAAATTAACAAACGTACACACTCAAAACTTTCGCTATTATAACATTAATGTGATTACACTTTGAACCTGAACAATTGGGTTTTTGTATTTATTTATTCTTAAACAATTTACATTGTGTTAGAAATCGTAGGTACATATTGTCGTGTTCTATCTAAATGGGCGTTACCTGCAGTTGGTTGATTTTGAGTATACAACCTCGTAATTAATATCTTCTATCTTCTATCTATACTATTTATAGAGAGATAACTTCTATACAAGGCTTATAGGTAAACCGAAAACACGAAACGCTTGCGCGATGTAATTGGACACAGCGCCATCTATAGGTTCATTTCTTACGGTCCCGAAGTGAAGTGAGGGCGGGCTACTAGTTACTTATAAAGAAAAATGAATTGCTGTTCGTTAGTCTGCTTAAAACTCGAGAACGGCTGCACCGATTTGGCTAATTTTGGTCTTGAAATATTCGTGGAAGCCAGGGAAGGTTTGACAGATGAGAAAAAGTGCAATATGGAGTTCTCTGGGTCGCTAGTTTACCTATAAGATTGAAAATACAAAATCAACAAAATGCGGCTTTACGTCATCAGCACAGTAGGCCTTCAGGGTGAGGATGATCGACTCAATAAGTAATTAGTTAGTTCTTTTATGCCTGTCAACCTCATATTTGGATCTCACGGCCGCATACCATCAGGCGGAGTGAGGTCCTCACTATAAAAAAAACATGGCTTTTTAGATAATACTGCAGCATAACTACATTGTAGAGGATTTATAAGGACTGCTATCAAACTTAATTCTTTGAGTCTTCGTACGGCTTCATATCTTGGACCAGGAGCCTTCTGGCTCAGGGTCCGAAGAGCTACACATTCCGACTAGGGCTCCCATAAGTACGCAACGCCCTTGAATCTTGACAACTTCAATATTTGTACGCTTAGATATTTATTAGATAGATGTAGCACAAAATAATTAAACACAGAAGGATGGCTCGAGCTGTCTTTGAAATAGAAGAGTTTGTTATAAATAAATAAATTGGTGGCAAACTTTAATCCCTTTTCCCCGATTGGGCCTCCGGTATCCTCACTCATTTGACGAAACGCAGCGAAGTCGCTGCTTCACGCCGGTCCTCTGTGAGGCAGTGGTACCTAATATCACTCCGATCGAGCCATTCATGGCTCTCCCACGTTTAAAAGTGTGTGCGTAGCCCGTTTTTATCGCTATGTAGGCAGCCATACTTCTGAGTGTAAGTATTTTGTGGATATAGCCTGGATCCCCGAGCGTGGCCTTGGCCAATAAATATTCTTACTTGTAATTTTGGTAACAATTCACAGTTTAGTCATTAACAGTAAGGAACTATGAGGAGGTTAATGAAATAATAGCATTTAGGCACCAAGCTACACCACTAAGTTAGGAAATAGGTTACCTATTGCTAGAGCGAGTTTGATGAACAAGAGACCATGACCGGCAGGAATTTGACGCCTATCTAAAAGATCAGGCTACCGTGGCTCTTGATCGGAAATGGCAGAATGCGGGATAGGGATGAAGGCCTTTGCCTTGCAGTTTTCTTCCTCTCCCCCCAGGATGAACTTTAGATTTTGTCGCCCCTTAAACTGCAAAAGGGCCACTCCACAATTGCAGTGGTCTGGTGGTATTGTGGTTTTGTTGCCACCCTACCTTCACTATCACCCTCTACTATCCTGTAGAAGCAGAGATTTTGCCACCCCTCTAAAATGTACCGCCCGGGGCGCAGCCCATCCGCGCACACCCACTACATTTGGTGCTCACCCATGTTTGTGCGTGAAGAAAGAGATCTTAAATTACTATATAGATTTTAATACCTATCCTCCCACAAGGTGGACCGATGCGGGTGGCACAGGACCGGTCTGTGTAGAAAACATTAGGGGAGGCCTACGTCCAGCAGTGTACGTCTATTGTCTGAAATGATGATGATGACCTAAATCATGTAATCATAGCGTTTTTACTCTTACAGGGATAAACAATTGTTTTTTTATTGACGACAATCAAGATAAGCCGCCGCGTGAGATCCAAAATTGAGATTGACAGGCACAAAAGAACAGACAAAGTATCCATTGAGTCTGTCACTCTCACCCTGAAGGCCTGCTGAGATGCCGTTTCACGCCCCGCTGTTTCAACCCAGGATTGTAGGAGAGAGAAAACACTTGAATAAGTTACTGTTTCCTCCAGTTAACTGTGGCGTACCGGCCTTGAACGCGGGCGCACGTGTGAGCGTTGCTAGGCAACGGGACAGGGTCACGGGCGCTTCTAGGCCTCTGTCCTGAGAACCTCACTGGCCTATATACGTACATACACTCATTTTGTATGACCCCAAGTAAGTAGCTTAAGTGCTTGTCTTATGGGTAACAGTCAACGAAGGTAACACGATTATACAGGGTGAAAAAGGTGGCCCGGATAGAAATAACCTTAAATCTTCAGATTAGCTCGTTTTACTTAGGGCCTCGTTCACCACATCCGAGTAAGGTGTCAAGTAATTTACTTGTCAATTATAGTGGGTTCGGAGATAACTGGCCCCTGGTATTTGTATTGAAACAAAATATTTAAATTAAACTGGACCGCGGACCAGGGGCCAATTTTTTCGAACCCACTATAATTGACAAGTAAATTACTTGACACCTTACTCGGAGGTGGTGAACGAGGCCCTTAACGTCGTAAGGCGCATTGCAGACAGCAGACACGATGGAAACTCAATTGTTTTATGCCTTTTAAAACGCTTACGACGTTAAAGGAAGAATTCCTGATTTTTTAAATTAATAAGACTGCATCCAAAGTTTTTTTGAATATATTATTGATGATGAAACATTTGATTGCCACCCTGATAGGTGATCCTATATTTGTTAGTGCAGGGTCACTATTTTATTATTACAAACATTAGTGCTACATGAAAATATTTTTTCTGATATTTTAAGCTGTTATACCGGCTATCCAATTTAAAATGTATAATTGTATATAATAGCGTATCATTGGAAACAACAAGTTATGTAGTGAATTTTATCGGAACTTTTCCGATATCCTGATATTTGTGTGTTGTGTATTTTAATTTCTGTGAATCCACTGCGCTTTTAAATATGCAGTAGAGTCAGATCAGAGAATACCACGAAAAACTCAGTATATTTCGGATAGTTGTTCCTACATCTATCTAAACTATTATATTTATAAAAAGGTAAATTTTATACCTAATCTCATCATAGTAGCGATGACTTAATTTCTATGACTGAGGCCTTTGCAGTGGCGCAGTATGAAGGCTGATACTTCAATATTTACTTTTATTCTATCGCGTCCATTGTAACTGCATCGTTGGCCTCCTTTTGCTTATCATCAGGGTGGGTTGAGTATTACTGAGCCACTATAAAAAAAACCCGATCTAGCTAGCCTATTCTACGAGTATTATACACAACATGGCTCTATTACTACAAAATTCATTGACATTTAGTAGTAGTATCAGCTTATATACTGTCCCACTGCAGGGCAAATGCCTCCATCATAGAAATCAAGTCATCGCTACTATAATGGGATTAGGCTTAATCACCCACCACGCTTGCCTAATGCGCATTGGTGATCACAAATATTATACATTGACATTTATAAGTATACATTAAATATTCTCACAAAACTGATACAAAATCAATACTCTGTTTTATTTACGTGCATTTACTGAGATTCGTCTTAGTGCAGGATGTATGCAACGCGACACCCCCAACCACCACGATATCCTTACTGCTGTTCGCTTTACGATGACATATTCGACATCTTATTCTAACCACATAAGGTTTGAATTCCTAGGGTACAATGTTGGGAGGTGCATGGGCATTTCTAATAGGCACTCGAGAGCGGGCCCGGGTTCGGATCACACGTTTTTGTCAGGACGCGGCAGGTGGCGCGGCGTAAACAATGCAATGACGTCCTTCCGGAACTCTTCGTATGTACTTAGTCACGTTATGGGTTGAGGACTTGAGGCAGATGCTATCCCGACTAATAGATTGGACTTTTCTAGAGGGTAAACTGATACATTATACGGCCACTTTTTAAAACCCTTTGTTAGATTTTTGTTTTTGTAACCCATCTGTGGGACTTTTACTCGATAATTACTCCATAACTTTTTTTAAAGAAATCATCTCATACATTGACCTGACTCCATACTAAGTCCGTGCTTGTGTTAGGTACAGATATCAAACAACAGGAATAGGACAAATACTACTTTTTTTTTATTGCACCCAGACACTGAACAAACACAAGTATTCACCACACGAATGTTTGTCCAGGGTGATCGAACCCACCACCTTTGGCGTATGAGGCAGGGTCGCTACCAAATGAACCATCAGGCCAGTCGAAATCAGGATGTAGGTACAAGAAAAACAATGCCATTCGGAATCTACTAAAAACGGAACGCACATGTGTGCGAAAAGTAATGTAATTACCTAGGATAATTTCGTCCTCTCTGTATATAACTAAAGATTGCATGTAAACTGTGTGATAGGTAGCAGACGAGCAGACAGATTACCTGATGGTAAGCGATTGCCGTCGCCCATAGACACCTGCAACACCAGTAAAGTCACAAGTGCTAACCTTTAACCCCCTTTCCCTCCAATTGGGCCTCCGGTACCCTCAATCACTCGACGAAACACTGCGCAAGCGCTGCTTTACGCCGCTCTTCTGTATTTAGTTCTAAACCGGCACTTCAAGAAGCTAAGATTCACGAGTCGCTAAGCCAGCGTAGTAAATTACGATACTCAGTCATGTTTGGGACGAATTAGGGAAATAGATTAGATTTAGCATTTTTTTCTTATTTAGATGGTAATTTATTATGGGTAATATTGTGTATTACGATCACGGTGGTAAGGAGACTACGAGGCTACGTGCTACGAGTTTCGTAGCGTCACTTAGCGTTAGAATGTGTTAGTCGCCGTAGCCTACGCCTCGTAGTCCGTAGTCGGTAGAAGATATGCTACGAACGAATGAAAATAAATTGTCATTTCGTTTTTAGTACAGCTAATGTTTTACCATGGGATTCGCATGAATGGGCCGACTTGACTCAACATCATTATCATCGTACCTTTTTATCTTCCCACTGCTCAAAATGATAGTTTTAGAACAAGGCTTGGGCTTCTGTTATCTGCTAACCTCAGTCACTATTAGGTCGCCATTCTAAGTCGTGACAAAATAATTATGCAGACAAGAATGGATCAAGCTGACCGAAGAGGCCGTGGTATGACTCCGATCGGTCGGATCATTCGTGCCGAAACGTGGCTCTCCCTTGGATATATACGAAAATACTAATAAATTTAATAAGCTACTTTTCATTTGTGATCTTTGTAATTAGTATCCTAGTTTAGTCATAAGTAAACTGCATCCAAGCTATCGAAATAAAATAAAATAAATGCACCAGATAATTACACCAATCAACCTGGCCTCAAACTAGGGCAACCCCTGTACTATGAGTACCAGGTGACGATAATCAACTGGGGGCGTCAACACAGAACACACAGACCCAAGAAAACTTAGAAAAAGTAGTTTCCTGGGAATCGAACCCGGGACCTTTCGCGCTTAACACACACTTTAGCCACTGCGCCATCGACGCTGATAATCTTTACCTCAGTGTTTCCACAGATACCCCCCTGACCTTTACTCAGTTGGCTGCAGAGTGATTCTTGGCTTTCCTCGTTGTGTAATGGAAACCTCAGTGTGCTGTCTCCATTCGGCTTTCTTGATGGATGGGTGTGCGCTTGCTCTCCTCCACCGGTGATGGATTGGTCACCATTAGGGGAGATGTGACTGAGTTGTTACACGGCCGAGAGGGGGTGTGTATAGGTGTATATGTACAGGTAACGTTGGTCACCCAACGTGAGGTTATAGCTATACGCTACACGCCCCGCTGGGCGTATAGCGGGTGTTATAGCACTACGGGTGTGTCTGTGAACATACATCCCTTGTAACTACGTGCTCTATCAACCATTCTGAACAACATTTAATCGACAACTTTTCGAAATTCATCCCAAAATTGTTCGACTCCCCATACAAAAGGACTAAGTCACGTGACTGATTTTGTATGGGAAGATGACATTTTTAATACGATTTTTCAAAAGTCATAGAACAAATGTGTTATTTATTTATTTGTTCAGAATGGTTGGTAGAACACGTGGTTAAAGGGATGTAAATGTTCACAGATACACCCCGTTTGTATAGGTTACCTCACTTTGGTTGGGTGATAATTATCTGCATTTTCTCAATTGATATTGTGCAAAGTCCCTGTTTATTTATATTATAGTGGGCAAACGAGTAGACGGCTCACCTGATGGTAAGTGATCATCGCCGACACGGACATCCGCAACACCTAAGGCAACACAAATGCGTTGCCGGCTCTTATTACAAAAACCGACTCTAGTAAATATCACTGTTGTTGCAGGTGTCTATGGGCGGCGGCAATTTGTATTTTTGGTATAGCAATTCTTTGCAATTTATTCTTAGGTAAATATTGCACTTAAAAAATTAAATTTATTTATTTTATTTGTGTTTCATCTGTGGTCTGATATCTGCACGTGCTTGAGCTACGTAATACCTACGGAGTCAGCTCAACGTATGCGATGTTATATGAATTTATTTATTACTAGTGGCCTGCCCTGACTTCATTCTGGGTTTCTCAATTTTTGTAAAGATGGCGCGAAGTGTCAATTATATCGCGCAAGGGTTTTGTCTTTTCAGGTTACATAAAAGGCTGGCCTGTCTATAGAATTTACTTGTTTATAAATAGTAAAGATCATTGACTGGAGTAGCTGATGTAGTGCGCGTGCGGCTCACGATGCCCCGCCTGACTCAGGTTGCTGACATTCTGGAGCACTCGTTCATAGGGCCAGAAAGTGATGTTAAAAATACTTACCTTCCATGGGGCCAATTCTCGTGCATTCGACATTTAAGTTGAGATTAGTCGAATCTAGAAAGTCGAATCGTATGATTCGTTTTCTAGATTCGACTTCAATGTCGAGTGTCTCATGGTGCGTAAGTCATTTTTACATCTGCTAGGCAATTCTCGTGCACTCGACATTGAAGTCGAATTTAGAGATTTCATATATTCGTCCATACAAATGTCTAATTTGTCTTCAATGCAGAGAACACGAGAATTGACCCCCTGTATTTCTTTTAATAAGGAGCTGTTTAATTGTACAACTTTGTAGTGTGTTTGAGATATTTCTTCATAATGTGTATTTGTGTGTGTGTCCTGAAGATGATTCACTATCAACCAAGTGAAAGGCCAATTAATAGAACCAGAAATCATTTATAACACTTAAAATAAACTGACATGATATAAAAAGTTCATATAATATTAAAAAAACTTTTAAGCTGTTCAGGTGTTATTAATGGCCGATCGCTCGCTTGATTCGCAAAAGATTAGATTTCTTCGTATTGAAGGTGATTTGTTCGTGTGATGGGTCCAAAGAAGAAATAAAAGATATAAGTCCAAAGTTATAGTTTATATTAGATTTATAATAAGATATGTAGTCTACAAAATTTCACAAATTTTCACAACGTTATTTGAACCTAAAGCGTCTACCCATTTTATTATGAAAATAAAATCATCGAAATCACTGGAACTACGAACGACGGGGGCTGATTTTACGTAACCATTATTTTTTAAAATATAATCTAATAGGCAGTTATTTTATTCACGCATTATCTTTACATGAGTAAGTCAAAAACTAATAACGGTAAAAAAATAAAAAAATATCAATTCATAAAACCAGCCCCCCGTTAAATGAACATAACAACGTCGTCCCTATACATATACAATAATATTTATTATCGTTATATTTAACTAGAGTTATACAGAATAATGATTCCTATGAAATATAATTATGCATTCTTTAAATTTATTCAATATAATAATAATAATAATACTTAATAAGTATATCAATTAGGTAATGGTTAGTCAAGTCGTGCTACAGACTACTATAGTTTATAATCATGAATGAGTCATATTATTTCTTTATCATTTAATCAGTTATTTATTATTTAAATTTATTATTATTCGATATCATAACCGTAAACGAACATACTGCAGCCTCGGCCCGACGGGCGCACATAATCACAAAAAAACATCGTCAACACATAAAATAATAATCAATAATAATAATCATACAGATAAAAATCATCCATAAAAACATTACAATAAAAATCTAAACATTAAAACACACTTAAAACAAACATTATATTAATATTATCATAATCATAGTGTGTACGTACGTATTAATATCATTTAAGCGAATAATCGTATAGTCAAAATAATGTGAGCATGGCGCGCGGGGGAGCGGGGCGGGCGGGCACACTTCATTACCTAACCGCGGCCGGCGGCGGCGGCTGTCGGCGGCTGTCGGCGACTGGCGGCGACTGGCCGCGACTGGCCGGCGCTGTCCGCGCCCGGGCCGCCGGCCGCGCACACAACCGACTCATTACCTATCAACAACACATTAGCTAGCGCGGCGGCGCGCGCGCAACCCTACTACACTACACTAGACTCTGAACTGACAACAGCCGCGCGGCCCGCTCCCCGCGCCGCCCGTCCCTCGCCTATTATATTATTATAATATCTTAATACTTTACGCTATTACGTTAGGTAAGCTTTATAAATTTTTCGATTTCTCATTTACGCTATCAATAATAATTATACAACTTTTTTTAAATTTTATGTTTTTTTTTCGAAATTCTATCGTAACGTACGTTCGAGTCTCTCTGCGGCGGCGAGCGCGGCGGCTCGACGACCTAATAAAAAACGTTCATAATAAGAAAATATATCGTGAACAACTCTGCCGACTTACGATAGGTACGGCGCGGCGGACGGGCCGTGCCGGCGAGGCGCCGACTTTTGGCACCAGGATTTCGATTACGCGATTTTTATTCTTTTAATATTTTTATAACGATTCGAGTAAAAAAGACCGATCCCTACTAGGAGAGCGTTGCAGCTCGAGGCGGTCCGCGGGCGCGGCGGCGGCGCGGCGACGGCGCGGCGGGGCGGGCTTACGAGATGATGCGGATCGCCTGGTGCGCCGGCGCCGAGCAGGCGGGGCACGGCGCGCCGCCGGCCGCCAGCCGCTGCGCGCACTCGTAGCAGAACAGGTTGTGGCCGCACGGCACCAGCGCCGCGGCCACGCCGCGCTCGCCGCACACGGCGCACGCCCGCGCCGGCGACGCGGCGGGCGACGGCCGCGTGGGGCCCCAGCCCCACACGCCCTGCGCGCCGCCCGGCGACTCGAACGACGGCGACTCGCCCAGCCCCTCGTCGCGCTCCGTCGACGACCAGATGCCGAGGAGGTCGCCCAGCCGCGCCGACGACCCGCCCGACGAGCACGAGCCCGCCGAGGAGAAGGTCGCCTCCTGCTCGGGCCGCAGCAGCGACGCGATGCCGGCGCGGTACAGCTGCGCGAGCGGCTCGCTGTCGGCGGGCGCGGCCGTCGCGCCGCCCGCGGCCCCCGTGCGCAGCGCGATGTGCGCCTCGATCTCCTTGCGCGCCGCCTCCACGCTCTCGGGCAGCCCCGTCACCTCGAACACGGGCTCGCGCTCGCGCGACGGCGTCACGATGTACGTGTGCGTCGTGTGCTGGATGCGCTTGATGGTGGCGCCCTTGGGGCCGACGACGAGCCCGACCACGCGGTAGGGCACGCGCACCTGCGCCGTCACGTGGCCGGGCGCGCCGGCGGGCGGCGGCGGCGCGGCGCCGCACTTGCGCGACGCGCGGATCTGGGAGAAGTGCTCGGCCGCCGAGAGGATCTCGCGCTTGGCGCGCGCCACGTCCTCCTTGCGCCCGGTCACCACGAACACCGGCTCCTCGCCGCGCACCGGCGTCTTGATGTATGTGTTGGTCTTGGCCCGGAGGGCTTTGATCTTGCAGCCTGGAACAAACGAAACGAACCCGTTAATATTTTACATCAGGGGGATAGAACTTCGAAGTTAGTAACTAACAAATTCTAAATAGATCGAGGCGCTTTGTATTTGGCGCCCAACGTGGGAGCGGTTAAAGTCAAGGCTGTTTACGTAAGTACCGCGCGCAGTTGTGGCATTGTACGAAATTGAAGGACGTTAGGCGATGTATACTTTAAATGATGAAGTTGGTGCGGGCCTGTTTCCTGGCGTCAATGTGGCCCGCGAGGCGCCCCCCGCGGCGGCAGACTCGAGCCAGTCAATCGCCGGGCGCGCGCCGCGCGGGGCGCCCGTCCCGGCAACGACCGAGGCCTATCTACAGCGCGAATGCGGAAATGATCACCGAAACTAGCAACAAATTTAATCTGAACATTGAATATAGGTACTTGACTGAGTATCAAAAAAGAAACTTAACATATTGCTGTTGAAACAATACATAGTTCACGTTATGTAGCAACAAAGTGGCTGCTCTGCGGCGTCCGCCCCCCCACACGTGGCCCGGCCGGCCCACTGCGGCAAACGGGCCCGCTCCGTAATGACGCGAAACTTGTGTGGAATACTTCGGAACAATGATACATTAGACGGTATCTGGTACGCATATCACAGTGTAGGCGTGCTTGATAATCTGTTCCGACATCTGTTCGATAGTTTGAAGACAGAATGTTAGCGAAAACTTTATTGCCTACTGGTGACATATGCCATTATAATAGTGGGAGCTCGTTCCTGTCATTTATGCTTTGTTACGACAACATTCTACTCGTTTACTCGTATGTATCGAAATATTACGTGAATGTTCCCAAAGATAAAATCCTGCATTAACTATAATGAATTCTGCAATAACAGTATAATCATTATACAATTGTTGTGCTTCAGTAAAACAATTGTTTATTTAAATTCCAGTCCATAAAAGCGGCGACAAATGGACCAGGAGTCTTAAGCATTGTTTGCGCATAAAACCTAAAATAAAATCCGCTCTCAAGAATTCATTATAGTAATAGGCTCAATTCTTTTGCGCGAAACCAGGTGTAATCCCTAGCGTTACGAATGGGGGGGCCTAACCGAATGGGGGTAGTTCGTGAATCACGGGGCATCGAACCCGACGTCCGCCTCCGCAATTCAAACTTTACTACCCTACATTTACGGATTTCTTTTGATTGACGCCTCTACGCCCTAGACCGGCGGGGTCGTCGTGCCAATTCAGGCCCAAAATAAAAGGTGGTAAGGTATAAAATGCCGAATCATTAATCATGATTTGAAAATGAGTGACGGTAAAATATTGGGTGCGGGAAGGATCATTTTTCGGTTTGATTTGGATTCGGTTTGTTAGCGATTAATTCGCAGGATGGGCTAATTAATTCGCTCCAAGATTGATTTCTGCTTAATTTCGCTCGGGAGATAAATATTTGGAGCCGTTTGTTGGTTGAAGCTAGTTAGCTTATTGGGTCCATCTGAAGGCGGTGTTTAATGTAATAAGTTTCAAAGTCTTATTTGTTTGTACGTACAGGAAGTAGGACTGTTTCATTAATATAATATAACTTGAACTGTTTCGGTAGCGGGGAGAAATATTCCTTTAAAATTTCGTATTTAAAGAACTTTTATCATATACGTTACGCAAGGACCATTAATTAAAAATCACTTATCGAAAAGTGGCTGTATGGGAAAGTAACAATAATTTCGTGATAGTAGATACCAAATGAAGAAGAAGAATAGACACGTAAAGTACATAAATTTCCAATAATACCTTAAATAGTAAAAACTTCAGTGATATATCTTTTGAGAGGCGACTGTACATAGTTCTTATTAGGAGATAAAATTAGTTCTGATGTTGACGACCTGCCTCCAAATATAACATATCCATCTACTTGATACAAAATCTACTACATAAACCCCCAGCCCCGCTCAGTTTGCCCCAGTTCTTGCCGCTTAGTGCCACGTCACGGTTAGTGCCATTAGTGCTAAAGTGCCGAGAATTGAGCACTAAAGCGGCAGGTAACGTTTTATCATACGTCACGAGTAGACGGGTCATTGACTCTGAGCAAACTGCCGTGTCTATATAGGTACTATATACTACATAACGGAGAACACAGCTCCATCGGTTTTTGTGTGTAGTCTCGTATGTTATACCCCTTCTCCCTCCCACAGGCGGGTGGTTTAGGCTTTTCATAAGCAATGAAGGAAACGAATATTAATAACCTAAATCTGACATGATACTAAATACTAAAGCGGTGAGAGCTTTCATTTATACCATCGGGCCTCTTTATATTGTAGGTAGTAGTATCAGCCTATGTCCCATTGCAAAGCAAGGGCCTCTATCATAGAAATCAAGTCGTACAACTAATGTAACTATGATGGGATTATTCTTATGGGGCTACACGAATGAAACTAACGCCGCCAACCTATTTACACTGATTTTGGCGAAAATACGATATTTTTTAAGAAAGCAAAACATTACAGACTTAGATCCAAGTAAATTGGATTTTTCAAGATGCAATACTATATTTCTAACATGCGACAAGTAACTATAATGTCAAATATTGCTAAAAGTGGCCGTTTTCGCAATAATTAACATTATTGTTACTTCTCGCGTGTTTTATTTTTTGTATTGCATCTTGAAAAATTCAATTTACTTTTATCTAAGTCTGTAATATTTTGCTTTCTTAAAAAATATCGTATTTTCGCCACAATCAGTGTAAATGGGTTGGCGGCGCTAGTTTCATTCGTATAGCCCTTTAATCACCACGCTTTAACTTCAACCAATTATATTAATGAAAGATGACTTAATTAAATTAATTCGATTGAAAAGCACCAAGGCGTGCACTATTAATCAGGTTGTTTCAATCACCAATTGAAATGAATAGTGCTTTTATCATTAAAAAAAGGTTGTAATTGAAAACAGATTATTATGTATCTGTGTGTGTATATGATAAACTAGTGGCCCGCCCTCACTTCGCTTCGGGACCGTAATTCAGAAATGAACTAATATAATAGATGGCGCTGTGCTAAATTACATCGCGCAAGCGTTTCGTGTTTTCGGTTTACCTATAAGCCTTGTCGTTAAATAAATAGTACAGATACAGATATAGATAGAAGATAGATTTTATGTCACTCACTCGATATTTTTTTTTGGTATAGATAGCAGACGAGCAGGAGGATCACCTGATGGTAAGCAATTGCCGCCGCTCATGGACACTTGCAACACCAGTTACAAGTGCGCTGCCACCTTTTATCCCCTTCCCCCCCGGGTGGGCCTCCGGTACCCTTACTCACTCGGCGAAACACAGCACAGGGGCTGCTTCACGCCGGTATTCTGTGAGGCAGTGGTATCACTCCGGCCGAGCCGGCCCATTCATGCCGAAGCGTGGCTCTCCCACAGTTGTCTCCCACAATACTACGTCTTTAAAGTTAGTTTGCATATTTACTTGCAACAGTCACTCACAGGGTCCATTTCTTCAATCTGACAAGTCAGCAAAAAAGCGAACAACTTGCAAAAAGCATCTCCAAAACGAAAGTAAATGAGTGCAATTTAAATTCAGACTAAACCTAGGATCCAGTCAGTATAATAGCTGGGGCTGGCGAGCCGCCAAGCACGGGTAGCGCGCCAAGAATTAGGTTATCTCCTTATGCAAGTCGGGTCTGCGTGTCCGAGTGTATATTACAAGAAAACGTATCTTCGATCACAAATTATACCGGGATTGTTTGCCGTTTTCATGCCGAAGTGTTACAAATCTACCAGATCTCAATAGTTTACGATTAATAAGGAACTCGTGAATAGAGCATCATACACATCAAATTGTACAATAATATGCTGTCTGGAAGAGGTCACTATTGGCGATAAGACCCCCAAGATTGTACTTAACTATTACCATAGCATTTAGTACTACAAACTTTTGTGTAATAAGTATAAAGATAAAGAGTATCTATCTAATAGATGAAAAACGGCCAAAGTCACCCGTTAGATGTAAAAGTGCATCTTTAGACGTTGATCTAATTTAATGGCGAGACAGATTCAATCTGAGTCAATCTGGTTATTGTAACGAGGGGGTTTCGTAGTCCCCCTAGAAGTGGTTGCATATGAGACACGTCTGCTATATAAGACTAAGTACATACCTATGTTTTAAGCTTCCATGTTTATTTACTTTTTTACTTCATATAATTACTCGGGATATAACTCAACCATTTTTATTTTCAGAAAATAAGTAAGTTTCAAAATGTTTATTGAGAGTATTTTTAACAGTTACGACCTAATAAATAGTAAATAGAATATTTTTTAAGAGATATCTATTCTACAAAGAAATAAAAATGTACTTAAAACCATTCTATTGTGACGTCAATCATCATAAAAAACATGTACAAAAATAATCAAAAAGAAAATCCACCTTTAAAACTAAAACAAAAACTGCATTTCCACAAGCGAGGCCGCGGCGCGCGCTAGTGCCGCGGCTACGGAGCGTCTACGAGCTACGAGCTACGGGCAGTGCACTCTACGGCGTAGCGGGTCACTGCCCGCTCTCGGCCGCTTCAGCCGCCTTCATAGATTCTACGATACTTCATTTAAATACGATGCGTATTTTATATGAAGGATTATGTAAATGTGTTTGTATATTGGATTGATCTAATGACTTTAATATGTTGCGCTCGTGATATTTGCTTATTTTGCAAATTCTTTTGAATGTAAAACAAAGAACAAACACTATGCAAATTATTAAACATTCAATCATTTTAAATGTGATTGTCATGTCAAAAATGAAAAAAGACCAAATGAATGCGCGTACAGTATATTTTCTTAATGAATATTCATTGCACGTGGTTGATCTAACTTCAAATAATACATTTTATACCTATGATGTTAAGTAGAAAATACATACCTACGAATACAATATAATAAAATGTTAAACTAACCTGTAGAGGTTTTTTATTTTATAAACTGCACATTTTTCAAGGCGGCCAGTTTCTATACTATTTGGTTAGTTATCCCAAATCCAACTAGATGGCGCTACGGTACTACGAATGCGTTACGAGCCTAACAAAACAAAATTTATCCGAAGCAATTTCTAACAAACTCAGTTCTCCTCTAATGACCTAAATAACATACAGAATATAATTTCACCCAATTTCGATAAATCACAACTTGTACAACTAAACTATATATCGATTTATTTAGCACCGCGCTAACATTAAAAGCTCGCCTGTCAATAAGACTCTAACACTATAACTGTAAGGGCTAGAATTGAATGATCCGTCATCGCTGACATTGACAAGGGTTGGGTGAGCCTATAATTTGGTTTGTCTCAAAGAAACTGTCATAATTAAGTTTGTCTGTACATAAACGTACGTACAAGCGTTATCTTACGGTTCTGTTTGTGAATCCACAATTTACAGCGACTAATTCATCTTGACCCTTGAGTTATGTGAGGGTGCTTTTGTTATGGGGTCAAGACGATTTGGCCCCCTTCCACCGTCATTCGATCGTTCCGCCATCTAGCAGGGGGTGCGAAAGACGTGCGTTTGTCTTAAGCGTGCTTTATGTGAAGATAACAGGTAAATTCACATACTTTGTAAAAAGTAAGAGCGTTTTAATTTTTTTGTCTATGGGAAAATGTCAATCATCATAGACATTTGTAAGGGAAACAGCATTCAACATATTTTTTTAATGTTTGATGATGATTATAATAAATAATCATCATCATTATCGATCAGCCAACAGAGCATAAACCTCCACCAATGTTTACTATTATCTGGCCCTGTCTTGCATTTGACGAATTGAACAAATGTTTACGATTTTGTTCATACATAACTCATGTTTATTAAATTGCTATGAATACCTTATTTATTCAAAAGGCAACTATCACTGGGAACATCGGAACATCTGTTTCAGTTGTCATAATTTGCACAGTATCCTAATTAAACTAAGTGGCTGCATTAAGCCGAAAACATCAGGCGTTTGCCGAAAATTCGGCTTATCTTTCCGGCTGCTGATCTAGGCCAAGAGCTGTATTATGCGACTATGGAAACCAGCGAAAGGCGAGTCATCCTGAATAATGAACAAGACAAAGCCACCGCCGTCTCCCTCGCACTTACCGCCGTCTCGCTCCACGATATTTGCTTTGATTAATCGAATCTCGAGCCGTAGATTAATAAATCATTCTTATTAAACAATCGGAGTCTTTCAGTAAAATTAGTGTTATTATAACACTATTATAATTTTGATGTATCAGGAACTCATAAACGGACGACAGATCGATAACTTTCTTCGTCTTCAGATCTTGAAGATTACCAGCCCAGAGGCACACCCCGAGGTGTAATGGAAGCATTATTTTCAGCGTAAACATGTTTAATTGGAATATGCAAATTTTGTTTTGTTTCAATTTAACTGTTCGAGGATAAAATGCCTCTGGAGTGTACGAAAAGGACACTTGTTCGAACCTAATGCTAGCAAGTCGATCAGTTTTAGTTTACGAGCCACGCCGAAGCGTAGATAACGGAATTTACGGCGAAAATTATGATCCGAAAGTCGTATAGATGTTTTATAGAGGTTCAGTCGCCAATGTGCGGGAAAAAGAGGGATCAAGGAATCTTGCAGATGTGAAAACGTCAGAGCGACGAGTCACCAGGCTTACATAAATCACGAGACGTCTCCATAACAACTGCGGTAGGCCCCGGCCGTCCCCCCCAAGGCAACTTGTTTTCGCGCGCGCCCTAAACTACAGCTGTTTCCTATACAACGCTATAGGCGAGTTTCCTGTCCATAATGGATGCCCGGGAACGCGTTTTCATCTATTCTGCTTTCCCGATTCTTTGTCAGACTGAAGTATTTTTCCCTTGTTGTGAGAATGTTTCCCGTCTTGAGTTTTGTGAGCATCGTTGGGGCATGATAGATCACCTTTTTTCGGCTTAGCCAATGCGTTCGCGTCGTTTCGTCATAGACTCTTGGAGGTAAGCCAGTGACGCAGCCAGAGCGTTTGAACCGCAATGAACCCGAAGCGAAAAGTGTCAACACTTACGCGAATCGGACAAACAGCTCGCAATCGATATGTGTGCTCGATACAAATAATAATGTTTGAATACCCCGAGGATGTTTGATTTGGTTAAACAGCTTGTGTTTCGTGACAAATCGCTTTGTGGCCGACTTTTTGTTTTCCACTTTTGCAAATACAAAATTGCAGTCTTTAATGCTTGAATTTATTGAATAGACATCGTTCCGACATTTTTTTAAACTGGAACCTAGTCTATGATCAATTTACATGATTGAAGTTACTAATCGGTCCTATCATACAATATAAATAGTTCACATTGGGATACAGTGTACGCGCACCTTTCGTCACTCTCCTGGTCTCCACGTCCCAGCGTTGCGTAATCAAATAGTGTGGGAATTAATCAATCACAGTTGCCAGCGTGTATGTAGGTTGACGCGCCTAAGACGCGGGCGAAGTGTCGCATGCGGAAAGAGTATCTCCGCCGCACCGCGTGCGGGGCGGGGGGCGCCGCAGGGGCGCGTGCTGTCGCACCCCCGATCGATACCGGTCAACGACCCCGGGCCGCGACCGCGGTGCATTGCCGGCTACGCGAATTTAACCCACATTCGCAGACCCTGCTAATTACTACGCGCGGATTACAACTCAATATGCATTTTATGTAGGTTACCGTTCACACTTCACGTCTCACGCTAGCCGCTAATTCAGAAAAAAAAACTTTTTTTACGTTAACCTTACGCAGGCTCTCTTTGAAAGTAAACGTAAAACCTAAGCATGTGCAGAGCGTTGGAAATGAGATAAAAGTTTAAATAAAAGACTCTTTACGGAAGAAAACTAATAAAACAAAAAGCAAACATCCCCGTCCTACTTACAGCCATGTTTATTAAAAAATTATACCAACCAACAATATCGTAACATCTAACGAAATGCGAATCATCATCATATTTTACAGAAAACGCCTAAAATTAAGGTTGCCCAAGGAAATTTAGCACGGAGGGGGAAATAGCTTTTCTGGTGTTTTCGAGCGGCCATTGCACTCTCTTACATAACACCAGGGGTACAGAGGTAACGGGAGGTAGGCCGGCGCGCGCCCGTCTGCGTTCAAACAGTCGTAATACGCAGCCGCACGCCGATCTAAAATCAGTCTTAATACGATATAAATAAATTCTATATTTAAACACGGGATGGTTAGGAGATGTACGTTCCGGAATGATTAATGGTGCTTCTTAGCGGGTGCGGGTGACACAGGGGGTGCGCGCAGGGCGAGGCAGGGGTTGATCGAACTGAAATTGGCAGCGTTCAACGCTCGCCCGACATTTGTTTTACGGAGTAATTTGTCATAGGCCATTATAATAAACTTTGAATTAATCGAGATTTTTTCAACTCGTTTCATTGCGTGGAAAATATTAAGGATTAAAAAATATTAAATTAAGAGCGCACGTTTACGATCGAATATTTTTTTGAATATGGAACATTGAGGTTTCGAAAGACAAACAGATGTGAATGCGTCGTTAAACAGGTTTTGTTGCAAGGTGTTAAAGTTGAGTTTATGATGGCATCGATTAGGCATTTACGGCGTCTCGGTTTTGACGCAGGAGTTGTATCGTGTGGTTACTTAAACAATTAAGGACCTTGTCCTGTAAGCGATAAATGTTACTTTTGTTTACGGCGCGTTAATGAGTTGATGCATTATGGGAGTGAGGATTGACACGTGGCGTCTAGGGAGCGTCGCGCAGGTGCGAGCGGGAAGGAGGTAGGCGTTCCCGCTCTGATTGCCAGAGATAGACATCTTCGTCGAAAGGGAAATGGTAAGACGAGTTTGTAGTTATTTTGGTGTCGGTTGTCCCTTTTTTGTAATCTTTGGACATTATCGTCGCCGTGGTGAATTAAAAATGGATTATAAAGCCACCGTGGGTATTCGGGGCTCGCGAAAATCGTTTCCGATGACGTCATTGATAACGAAAAGGCAAAGAGATTACAGAAGAACTAAGAAGCGTATCTCCAAGGAGGATGGAATGAGCAAAGGGATTTTGGTGATAAAAGTACCTACTCTACATTGTATTAATTTTACTCTGTTCAATTATAACTATTGAAACATAAAATACGCTAATGACTAATAGTTGTCACGCAATGTTTAATAGGTGTTATCACACTAAAGTGCTAATCTGTCCACAAAACATTTTAAGTATCATTAACAAAATAAATAAATATACCAAAAAGTTGGACATAGTACACAAAAAATAAAGTAGTTCAAACTCTATATGAGCGGCTCTAGCTAGACTATTTCTACACATTACATTTTAGTTACTTGCACAACAAACCTAAACTATGTAATAAGATCGCCTCAGAGAACTCTCAAGTTTGACATAAAACACGTTAAGTACCCAGTTGATACCCATGGAGGAATGATCTACACTAGAAGTGATGATCTCCACTTAGAAGATTGTTCCGTTTGGACCAAACCAAATGCCTATTGGAATGGGGACAGAGGCTGTTATTCTGGACTGGAACATTTCTTTTAATGTAACTATCTACTTGACTCTAGCTACAAGAAGAAAACGCATAAATGTTGTAGTACGTGTACTTTGGTGGAATGCCACATCAACGTTGATGGTTTTTAAAGTCTTTTGATCTTTTCATTGTAACATTAAATTCTTACTTATGTATCTGTGTGAAGTGGACTACTATCGCACTTATACTACGGTTTCAATATCGTTGAAATCAATGCCACAACCTCGACCTTAGCTATATTTTTACGAGCTAAGTATGCTTTTAAAAAGATAACCTATTTCTATTTTCTTTCCTTCACTTGGCAGCCGAAGCTTAATCGATTTTGGTGAATAAATAAACAAATTCTTTAAGGCTGAGATCTCACTCTACTACTAGTTCAAAATTTATAGCTTGAAACTTCTTGAATATTCAATAACGTAGTTATTTGAAAATGTTGTTCGCTCGAAATATTTAAGTAGATTATGAAGTTTAAATCGTGGTAGTACTGTGCCAGTTATTCAACCGCCTTAGTAATTTTGACAGGAGTACCAACATTTAGTAAAGAGTTTTAAAAATAATCCTGTATAGCCTAAGATAATCGCTTTCCATCCAGGGAGCCATTAGCTCGTTTTTCAGTGATAAAAAACATGCCGACTCATCTTTCTATAACTACCATTATACTAGGTACTGAGTGAAAGAGTTGACGTGGTAGAGAGAGAGGGTAGAGTTCCAGAGAACGGTTTGCGGGAAGACTAAGTGATTTTATTTTTGTGCCCGTGTTTCTGTTTACATTATATTGATTTATTATGCAACTCATTTTGAGGGCTGGAAGTGTTAAGTAAAAATATTTTGAGGTAAGATTTATTGCCTGTGAAACTAGAGCGAAAGTATCTTTGAGGAACTTTAGATTGAAAAAAAAAGTGTATGTTATAAGGATGTACGTGGATAATTAGGTATGGTATGGGATTATATCAATGAGGAATGAATTTTTCGAGCAATTTCGAACATTCGTTGAACAAATGTTTTTTATAATGGTTGGTAGAACTCGTGGTTAAAGAGATGTAAATGTTCACAGATACGCCCTGTATAGATGGTAGCAGATTATAATGCAAAATTTAACAACTCAACTAATTTGAAACATATCATAATTGATGATCGAATTGACCCACCAATTATATTTTTTACCGGTCACTCACAGCCGGCAAACTTATTTAGAATCAAGTTACGGACAAAGTTCACATCTCAAGTCTCAATTATCAATAAAGTCATCAGACCACCTATTAATTTTCATCAGTTGCTTTGACACCTCATTTGGAAGTATTTATTTCAATCATAGACAAGATCCTGGCATCAATAAAAAAGAAAATAAAAAATTGTATCGCTGAACCTTGAATTATAGATTAGTGATAGATAACACGGCGATTCAAATACAAACAAACCGGTATTTTTAATGTTTATCGGTTACTATGGCAAAGGTGTATTCAATAAGTTTGTATTCAATCTTCTAGGGCAGTGTTTCCCAAAATGTGTTTAGCTATAGTAATAAATTAACCATTTATCTATAGACTTGGTTATTTTCACATACCTTTTTATGGCCCACCCTAGAAACCTATTTGTTATACATTATTATATTTCTATTCCACCTAGGAGCTAAAATTGACGGACATTTTGAGAAAATTAAATCCCCAAATCTGTTTCCAAAGTGGGAATGCTGGTTACCCAGTAATCTGTTTTGAATCAAAGTTCGAAAAAAGACATTGACAAACTCCGTATTTAGCGCTTTCCGTATTGTCATTAAAAAAAGTGAAAGCAATTTGTAAAATAATATACGTTCAAATTACCACATTTTTTATTTAAAAATGTAACAACAGAATTATTGTTTACATGTAAACTTTAATCTCCGAAATGTGTGGTTCACCATGACCATGTGGCCTTACCATGACTTTGAAATACTATCCTCGCTATCGAAAACTATCGCTTTGTCTCTTTCATTGTGATGCATTTGAAAGAGACAGAGCAATAGTTTACGTTATGTCAGTTTTAGATGTCAACTCATGGTAGCGCTACTGAAGACAGATAAAAACAATTGTTATCTGTCATGGTATTTATCGCAAAAGAAAGGGTTATGATTTTAGATGTCGCCTGTAATAGTACCCTATGGTTTGGGAAACACTGCCCCAGTACAGCGAAGCCCCTAGTATAAAGCACGTCTCCCCTCCTAGATACGCTATAGATCAAATACGAATCGCTAACGTGCGAGGGCAACATTGAACCTGGATACAAATGAGGCTTGAATAAGTTAATTAGATTATTGGTCTATTGGCAGTCACTCTCCTAGCAACACCCTAAGTATGACAAACACCGAACCCTTGACAAGGCCACCCTTTCCTTTCTTTAAATGATTAGTATTAATGAATTAGCTACAATAGATAACTAGATTACCGCTAACAAAACTTGGCACTTATACTTAATAGCTCTTTAGAAATTTTCCGTTGCTCTTTATACTCTTTATAAAGAGCAACGGAAAATATTTTAACGAAACCAAAAAAGAAGAAACACTTAAGAAGTTTTAAGTTTTATACCTCTGTTTTTGTGTGCAATTAATTGACGCCCGTCCACCTATTGTTTTAAACATATAACTTTAGAATGGTTAAAGTGATTTTATATTAAAGATGTTCTTCGGTACGAGAGGCTAAAGTCAACAGTTATGGTATAAAATCACTAACGAACGTGGTTATACTTATCGTGAACATTTCGTGATTGAGTTTCGATGATGGAAGTTGCATAATTACCTGGAAAAATAAAGAAATATTATGTTAATTATGGACAGTTATTGTTTTAAATATACAAATATGTATTTATGAAAATTTGGAATTCGGGTATGTATTATCATATTGATTGGCTAGAGCATATACTTTCGCTATTACATGACTGTATTTTTTCATTAGAATAATAGTATTCTACAAAATGTTACATCTATTAGGAGAGTGCACTCGTGTATAACTGCTTCACTTCTGCTAATTTGAAAGAATAAGAATTTGATTGTTTAATAAACCTTATTTAGTTTTTCTAATCCCTACAATACCGTCTGCAACTTTCCAAATCATAAAACTCTTCTAATTAGGAAAAGAGATTGACCAATTCTAGTTCAAGTAACTACAATTGGAAATTTAAATAACGTTCTTATTTTTACATTCGCAGAGATAATCTCCGAAAACGAAACGTAAATAAAAAGGCACATATGTAGCTAGTTAGTAGGTATAGCACACAAATAGTTATCGGTGCCTTCGTGGCCTTGGAGCAGCTCAAGGCTATCACATTACAAGACACTACCAGAGAAGATACCTTAACACACTGCAATAAGGTCAAAAGTTGTCTGCCAAGAACTTTGCTGATAGTAGATGGCTTAACTAAGCACCCGAACCTAACGGTCTGTCCGAAACCAGACTTCGTTCGAGATATGAATGGCACCACGTGGTATGACGTCACAGGACCCGAGAACATTATTTTGCGAATTAAGAAGTAACGAGCACGTAAAGGAGGAGTGGGAATGTGAGTTTCATAATAGTGATAAGTATTAAAATATTTTTACTATACTATAATTCTAAAAGTCCACTTTGGTGATGTCAGACACATTTTTAGAACTTTAGATTTTGTGCGTGTACGCAAATGAGAGTCGACTTTTGAATTATACTAATTTGAAATAATACCTAAAATCTTAAGGTCATAAGAAGCATTAGTATTCAAAGTGCATCGGCCTAATGCCGGTGACAACTTTGAGCTGGGAGATCATTGCAGATCTTATCGCGGCCATTAAGAATACGAGCGAACTGGTTATTTTGCCCACATTCGGCACATACCTACCAAACATGGAAGTATTTTGAAGGCAATCTATACACGCGCTGTATGAGGATGACGAATTTTGGCGAACCGGTCCCCAAGTTCAGTGGTCGTATTCACTGTAACTTCTAACAAGGTTATTGGTTCAACCATGCAGATCCTGTTTCTATTGGTTGTTTTTAGAAACCCCATCAATTTATGTTTGCAAACTGTTTGTGTGTAGTTTTTATTATTACGAAACACACAAACAAACCACGCTGACTACCAGGCATTCATAAACTCATAAAAGGTCAGTTCAACTTTTTGACCAAGATCAACAGTCGCGGCTTTCCTAGCACGAACGATAAATGTAAATTACCAGCCCATCATTAATTTGCACGAAGCATTATGCAGAACAGACAACTACCAGGCGTTCATAACCAATGAAAGTTCGTTACGTGGGAAGCGCGTTTATTCTAAACATAACTAGAAAGAGGTTCATGATATTTTCTCAATTAATTTTCTTCATGAAAGTCCTAAGCAATGTATCTAGTGTTCTATTAGATGCATTAACCATTCGCAGTAAGTCACATGCGTGTAAGTCGTGTAACGTCTAACTGTTCTAAACAGAGTTCAAAAACGCTAGATGAAAATATTAGCGATTAGCAGCTCATTAATTTCCCTCATGCAGTCCTAAGCAGAACAGTGTCGCCTACCAGGCGTTTATAACCCATCGGAGGTTGGTTACGTGCGAGTGAAGTGATTAGAAGCGGCGTGCGCTGGCGCGGCGCCAACCGGGCCACTGCGGTGCGTTCACCCAACTCCGACACGACCGGAGTAATTACTGCCGATTGTTTTTATTTTAGCCCCTACATGCTTGGGATTGTCAAAACAGATCGCACCTGAGTTTATACAAGGTAGAATGAACTAGAAATTGGACCTATCTTCAAAAAGGTTTAGTGGAGATTTTTAGTCCAAGAACGGATGAGCGTGCTTGAGTGTTCATTGTAAAAGGACATTCAATAGTCTTCTATAAGTATGAAAGTTGTTTTATTTGCTCAGTAATCTTATTTATGTTACCCTAGTGGGTGTTTTCGTTTTAAAAATATCAATAGTTTATTGTCTTTCATCCCCTATCCAACACGCGCCAAGCCTAAACAAAAGGATATTAAATCCCTTTGTAAAAGGCTAAACACTGTGATACCACCTGAGCTTGTAACCCCCGTTGCAGCATCATCATAGAAGAATAGTTGAGTATTTTTAGCCCACACCTAGGGGAGGTGAGCAAAATAAAAGGTTTTCACTACGTCATCGCATATCGTTTAGTGCCATTCTATAGTATGATATTATAATAAACAGAGAATAATGAAATCTTTCTTTGTGCAATAGTGGTTGTGGTGAAAATGTAATTCATCAGATATCGGTATAATTAAACCTTTTAATTTAATTAAAGTGCGGCGTTTTCTATACATTAAGTGGATGTATAAAAACTGGCTATTCTTTATAAGTACTCTACTAATATTGCATTCTGTCGATGCAGAGAGCGTACAACGAAATGAATTCCTAGATGGAATTTTTGTTCCCGCCCTTTCAAACGAGCGGTGCAACTCGTTTGTTTGGATGCGACAGATATATTTTCGTTCGTTACGAGACGGTTTCATTGTAGGCTAGGATGTCAAATGAAATCATACCTAGGCAATTCATCCTCGATGATTGATCACCTACGTAAGAACCCGCATATATCCTAGCAAGTATTTAATATGCCGATAAACGTAAGAAAATGTTTCCGCTAGAAAATGTAGTTTTTAGTTTTTTCTTTCCCATCTCTACCAATAACTATCAGACTATGATAAATGGTCATGGATCAGTGTATTTCTTACGAGACATTGCGCAATTCAATTCACGGATTTGCAATCCAAATTAGATTTTTGTTTGTCGGTAGGTAACATTTACCATTTATGTTATTTACCATTTGTGTTACATTTATGTTATTTATTTATAAGAATGCTTGACATACAAACATTTACATAGGTAGCACTTTACTATTAGTGATATGTAAGCCTTTACAAGCTTCACACCATTCTTATAAAAAAAGTAAGCAACATCGAATTACCTAGGTACTAATATTTAACCCCGAACATTTAGTTCCTGGTATAAAACTAGAATATTCCGCGTCTTATTGTCCCGACCAGATTAGAAGACAGTTCAACCGCCGATTTAGTGATGGGAATCATCTGACTCGTCTCGAATTTTACTCGAGTGACTTTGAAAAAGCATAAGGCAACATCTCATCTCAGCGTGTATTTCCAGTTGCTTCCAAAGTCTACGAGTCCGGGGTATGATTAGACTTCGATCCAGGATTTGGGGGGTGGTAATTTCAATGAAGCGACTACCAAGTGACCTTCGCAAGCTGTTGTTTTCTAATAGCAGAAATACGCACTTTTACTCAAATGAAAATTTAAAAAAATTTAAAACGTTACGAAATCAAATCTTAGGAACTTTTTTGACTGTGGTCTTTATTCAACCACATCAAAGATCCTTTGAGTGGTTTGAAACTGTGACACCAGAGCCGCAGAAGTAAGAATAGGAGACTCAATTGACAGTTTGACTCGTGTCGCATCACTGTAAGCGAAATTATTTCGGGTCTCGCGCTTACCTTGTAAGTCTTGAAACAATTAGGCTTAAGCAATTAGCCTCGACTAAGCCTATTGGGGACAGCTTTGAGCCCTTACTTAATATCTGCGACTATTAGGAAAGGAAATTTGAGATTGATAGTCATTTTATCGATTATGTTGGATTATAAAATACTAATACCTATTTCAGGCAGATCTTCTGTAATGTTTAGTTCATCACGTTTTTTCTATACAGTGCTGTGCGGAAAATGAAGGTGGAACGCTGTTGCTTAGAAACGCCCCTGATTATTGTGATTGTGAGTGATAACTTTGAGTTACTAATAAGGACTATAAAAGAAAAATATTTTTGCAATCATTTGGTGTATTTTATTTTTAAAAAATGTCGAGTACATCACTAATAATGACAAGAGTCAAATGGTGTTCTTTAGTTTTTGAAGCAATTAGTTATAAAATTTAGTATTAAAACAACTGACGATATCATTTCGCAATAAGAGAATGCTCACATACAAATGTTAAGAGATTCGCTTTTGGTGAACCTTTATAAGCATTTATATGATCAAAATCTTCTAACTTGAACACAAAGATGTAGCTTATGATTATGGCCGCTTGCTCAGAGCCTATTCACTCAGCCTTGAAGAGGCCTAAGTCGTAACATACACGTTCAAGGAAATATACTAAGCGATCCGCATAGCAGTTTCAAGTATAAAGGATTCGCAATACGAAGACAAATCCTTAGGTTTCTAGGTAATATTTTAAATGTATTAGTTAATGTTTACTAGAGACGGAAAAGTGGGTCAACAGTTGGTAAGTAATAACATCTGAGGATCAGAAAATCGATGATGCGTTGCCGGTTGCCGGCCTTTTTAGGAAGGATAGCACTCTTCGCTTTATGGTTCAAAATAATATAAGGAAAGGCCTTTTCGTTGATGAAGCCAAAGCTACTAAAGAGATTTTGCTAAGTAGTTTGTCAAGAACTTTTACTACAAAAGTCAACATGGCTAAAACTTGTATCTAACTTTGAAAACGACCAGAGGGATCGCAGGATCAACGGCTTACCAAGCTTTTCAGGCCCAAGGGTAAATGTGGGAATGTGTGGAAATGCACGTAATGTTGGTACACATCGTGATCGAGATTGGGCGCGGTTATCGGGCGATGAACCCGGACTATCGCAGTGCAGTGACATAGACCGCCTCACCTTGGTTTTTTGAATTGAGGAAAGACGTCACCGCGCGTCTATAGGGCTGTCAATTATAGATGTTGGCGTTTTAGAAACAGCTGTCGTGAAATCTTTAGGAATAGTAATTTATACCTTTAAAAATTAAAGGAAAGACTGGAAAAGGGCACTGAAAGTTGACTAACATAATACTTTGAAATGATAGCGCGAATAAAGAAAACTTACTTTAAACCAAACTATGCACGTAAAGTTTGTTGGAAGAAAATTGTGGAATCTTAGACATCAAAACGAATCATAGTTTTGCTTAGAAAGAAATAAGATTGTAATGCTCTGACCAGTATGACTGTAAGAAAATCTTTACTAAATAGATTTGGCAATTTATTGATCTTAGAGATCTAATTAATAAGGAGCTCAAATCAAAGCACAACAACAAAGTCAAAGGCAAAGTCGTAGCTGCATTTTGGGACTATCTTGGTAAATAAAGATTTTCAAAAAAAGTAAATAAATAAAAATAACTCTACAATTTTAGGCTTAAATCTAGCCAGCTGCAGCCCTGAGCTTTATAGGTCTGCCGGCGATCTCAAAGTTTAGGCTAACTCCGCGCGCTGTGGTACCAGGGCAGCATAGCTTAGATGGTGATAAGAGGTTCATTGGCAACGCTTCCGCCTGCGCGGAGGTCACGGCCCCCTTATGTAACGCTCGCCACCTAGATCCGAGGCGAATTCGTAACATTGATACTAAGAAACAAGTTACAAGTGAGCAGATCGGCCGGTATGTGTTTATTGCGCGCATTCTTGGGATTTCCTTTTCGAGTGGTCTTGTTTAATAAACTTGGAACTATACATGTTTGACAAACGTTAGATAGTTCTATAGATCTAACAGAAGATAAAGAAATCGCTTATTGATCGAAAGTGAAAGGAAAAAATATTTCGGGATGATTCTTACTATTTTGTTAATTATGCTAACAAGATAAAACAAATGTAGTTCGTTAAGATCATATTTGCTATTTTTAGACAGGAAATAATAAATTTAAAACTAGTTTAAAAGCAACTTGAGGTACGTATAATTAATTCTGTTACACCAATTCTAATATAATTTTAAAACGAAAATTAAAAGTTATAAACAAACGTATTGCTTGGATAATATTTGCTAGATTGTTTCAAAGCTACATCAATATTATGAATACTTTCAGTGTAAAGATATTTGAAGCTAAGTTAACTGACAGCAAGAATGGATATCTACACCAAAAATGAAAGGATTTTATGAAATATTAAAAGGCACGCAAACTGAGAAGACAAGTAAGGAACTCAATACTTAAATACTTTTTTGGGCCAGTAAGTACTTCTTTCTAAAAAAACAAATATCAAAATGTTGTTAGAAATGCGACATCAAATTCAAATATCATCGCGAACTATCGGTTAGGCCTTTCGATATTCAAATATGACTATATTTTAAGGTCAACCGTCAATAGTAGAATAAATATACAATTCTGAATTTATTAGCTTAGTCACCAAGTATTGGAATTCAACTCTTAAAAGTTCAATGTTGAATTCGTTACATACGAAAGAAAGTATGTGAACATACAATAGTAAACCAATAGATATGTTTAATACGAGCAAAATTTACAGGCACAATAATTATGGCGGATTTGGTAGTCATCCTGCCTTAAACGCCACTCAAATATTCGTATGATGAACACTTGTATTTGTTCAGTGTCTGGGTGTTAATGTTTTTAAATATTATATCGAGTTCTTGATGTCTACTGTCTACATAATACAAGTGTTTAAGAAGTAATTTATTTATTGCCTCTTTAAATGTAAAACAGCTACTAGGTACGTAGTACGGAAACGGTTGTATGAATTTATAAAAAAAAATACTAGGATACCATAACTTAAAACATGTAATAGAGAAATCCCATATAAGGGCTTCACCCAAAATCGTTATACCATTTAAGTAACGGAACCGAATACCACGTAACTTATCAAATGTCCCGAGTATGTTATACAACATCATTTATAAGTATGTCAGTCTGTCAGTGGAGTGTTGAGTCATGTTGGAGGTCTCGCGCCCCCTCCGCGGCCTTGGGCGGCGCGCGCGCAGGGCGACCGGCTTGCGACACCCGCCGACTTGTATCACTGGCCGGAATACTGAATAGGCCATTCATGGTTTGACTATGATCTTTGTCAACTTATAGGTATTTTTGGATGGTGATTCGTTTGATAAGGATAGTGACAATATGAAGTAATTCCGACGCGCTATTATTTTCTATCTCTTAAATCTAGAAGAGAGATAGGTAGAGAGATCTAGAGATAAAGAGTGAGCTATCTAAATGGAAGCTGTGATGGAAGGTCCTTTGGTTCGAACCTAAGGACATACCGTTGATCTTTTTTTCTACTTCAAATTTTACTACTATGCTACAGTGCATGGAAGCATCACGAGGCAACTTTACTCTTAGGCTCCGATACTTTTACAAAATGATGTAGGTATACCCGCAATGGGATGGGCTACACAAACTGTAGATATCCAAACTTGTTTAGTGATGAGAAAATTATTCTAAACGGGTAACCGTGATCGTCTTTGACTTATCACCTCTGCCTAAGAGTTGCGAAGGTCAGACCGGTAATCCAATTGTTTCAAATCTTGGATCATGCGATACGTAAGTTAATTTTTTTGTACTTATCGCAAGTTGTCAAATGATGAAGCCTCATATTTACCTGAAAAGACGAAATATTGTTATTAGTAAAGATTAAAAACAGTTTATTAACACAAAAAAGTTGCAGCTTGATTTTTATAAAACGTTTATCATTTTCATCGCTGTCAACATTGGATGAATATATTTTGGACTTTGTTAAGCATTCTTGTCAATGATTACAGTTTTATGGAGTTACAGAGCAGAAGTTCAGAAGATAATAAAATGAAGGGGCGGTATATTCATTTGACGCTCAAGTACATTTGAATGTATAAACTAAACCAGGGGAAATACACGAAAGAGTAAGTTGCTTCGGCTTAGGTTCCGTACATTGTTATACGGACGGAGACAAAGTGTATATTGTGCGAAGAAGTCTAAGAAATCAGGATTTCTATTTGGATGCCCCAGGGGCCATTTATCATTACCATTTCCGTGTGCCCGGTAAAGTTCATCCATAATCGGGGAAATATCCTATCTCAAATAAATTCGGGCATTAATTCATCATTTATTTACTTTCTTAAATTTTAATTATAGTCATTTTATCTTGCTATCCAAAATGATTTAGCTAAGTACTAAATACTGTTCAAAATAATTCACCTGTCGGTCTGTTAAAGTTTCACCCCTAACATAGGCTATGAATGGCATGAAAGGCATGATCAGTACGAAAGGAAAGAAGTGTAGTTATTAATCATTTTATTTTATTTAAATCAAGTTATTGAGGTGGGTGCCATTCTATGGAATTATTTCAGTTTTTAGTGTCAAACTAAAACTTGTCCACATAAATGTTTTTTTACGATTAATTACAATTTACAGTATCACATTTGATTCATTTAGCCTACATAACGCAATATTTAATGCAAACGTTTTTTCAATGTGTGTACGGATCTCCAAAAACAGTAATTCAGCAAAACACGTCTTCAATATTTAATTTCGTTCCCTTTGTACAGTCGGGTATATTTCATCGCCGTCGTTATAATTCACGCTCAACATGCGGAAGTTTATCAGACATTTTCGGAGGATTTTCAACTCTATTTCCATGTGTGCAGAGGTGGAAGGTTCGATTGCCGAAAAGTCTTAACAGGTAATTTGCAAATATTATGAAGCGGAAGTGGGCTGTGTCGCGATGCCCACGCGGGGACATACAGACGGATTACACGTGTATTTAGTATAGATAAGCATTGTTGAAAGTTTTAACCTCAAAACAATTAAATATCTTATTTAGAGAGGAATGGTCGGGTTGAGGAATATCTTATCGTGTAATTTTGAGCCAATTATTGTATCTATACCATTTATAAAGAGGTTAAGGCAACGTCAAATAAAATAAAATAATGTGATTAATTGATTGTTGATGATGTTAATTAATGTGATAATGTTGATGATGTTAATGTCTAAATTATTCACAAAAATGTCTAATATTCAACGAATAAGTTTAGTATCTACCTATTTGAAAACAAAAACCTTGAAAAACGCTTTTCATGTTTATAAGCCACCTACGCGTCGAATAGTCGTTAGAAAATTACACCGTCTGTCTCTCCCCCGGCTGTCTGTCTCCACCCTGGTCCCTGTAACCGACAGGGGACTGTACTTTATCATGTACTTGAGTCCGACTAGCTTGCTTCTCAGAATTCAGACTGTTTGTAAGAACTGTATAACGAGTTTGACAGGTTCCACAAAATAGTTTCTCAGTTGCTATTTACATGACTTCAATTAAAATTAATGAAATAAAAAAACAGACACAGAGCTGCAGACCACACACACAAAATACGATGTTCGCGACATTTACGACCAAATAAAAGCCTGTTCTTTTATTTTAATATCTTTAATATTATTTTAATCATTAAAACATTTGAAACGATAACAAATCAGACAAGAATTTTTATGCCTTTGAAAATATCTACCTACATAATTAAGATTCCCAATTATACCTTCCCAAAACGCATTAATCTTACGAGATAAAGCTACTGCCCGATACATTTTTAACACGGACTTATTGATCGCGAAAACAAATAAAAGATCTCAAGCCGATTCTTAATCATACGATTTATCCGATATAATTGCGGCCATTGTTATTTTTTGCGTCGCTCGCATCACAAAGCAAAGGTCAAGCAGCAGGATAAAGTTACCATCAGGAGCGCGAACACAACAAATAAAACACGGTGACCCAAAAAACTGCGCACTCGCCGCAAACGCACGGCCCGACGCCCGCGCCGGCCGACGTGCCGTGTAACCCGACCTTAAAATCTTCATTATCGCCACCATCAGCCATAAGTTACGCCGCCCATAAACAATTTCAATTTAATAAAAAACCCCATCGCCTCACTCTCGTACCTGCCGGAGGTCCCGATCGATTCTCGAAATGAGCAAATGACCCTTCTCGCCGCTAATCCGACCCTGGCTTCGACCACCTCCCCCAGGACCTGAATGGAGGATAACGTTATTAAGCTCCACAAATAACGCCTCTGAATGCAGATGAGCTCCAAATCTAATCTAAAGTTGGCGCCTTCGACGCTCTAGAAATAACATAGCTGGTAGAAATGTCGATGTCCAATGCACTCTGACGCACTGGCGGGCTATCCCGAACGATTATTCACTCCGAATTCGAATTTTAAAAAGACATCAAACTCGTTTGACAGTTGTAACGGCCCGAGAAGTGTCGCTTCCCGCATTCTTAATAGATGCCGTAATAAAAGCGAGATTGTGTAATAAAAAACAGCTGTAGGAGACGCGAATAAAAAGTGCGAATTATACGGGCGTTGTTTACAAACATTCAGTTGTAAGTTTCATGAGTGAGCTCGGCTTCTCTCGGCTTCAGCGACAATGGGACCGTTGACTTTGCTTAGTAGACGATTACTCGATCCTTGGCCGGGGTAATATAGCCGTTGAGCTTGCGCGAATTTATTTGCCGAGACCGATCCGATATGCGATTAAATAATCGATTGTTGTTATTTTTTGGAGGTGTCAGAGTTTTTGCTGCCGTCATTATGACGGAGGAAAATTGCAGTGGTATCGATGCGGTGGGGATTTCAACGATTAATTTGGTTATGGATTTGACAGCGTCGAATTACAGAGGTTCCGTTTCGTTTTTGTGCGTTGTAATTTGTAGCCTCGATGGGACGGAGTGAGATGGAGTCAAAATTCGCGTGCGCTTTGCGTTGGTATTACATAGGACGATTTGCATTGCTGCGTCTGTTAATGAGTTAAAACGTGTCTTGCAAGCCGAGTGGTAATGTAAGTCGGCGCGAGTGGTGGCCAGGCGCTGATGACGAATGTAAGGGGTTGTTGAACGCGAACGATCTATTTTGGAGCGACTAAATACGTCGACGGCTCACCGAGTGACATTTACTCGGGCTAGGTGCATCCGACACTACTATCAAATAGTATAGATATAGATCACTTGTACTATGAATACTGTGGTGAGAAAGGTCTCGGAAAATGCCAAGGAAATTGAAGTTCGCGGTTTGGTTCACGCTGTGACAAACTGGGTAGATTTTTAGTGAAACTTTTATCGAAAAAGTTTACCTTGAGTCAGTTAATATTTTCTATCTTATTAAAAAACCTTTTTGAAATTCGAATACGTCTTTAAAAAACGAATGCTGATGAATGCGGACTTTAGAATATTATCGATGGTAACTTGGAAAAGACAATAGCGACAAGTAAAGAAATTAGATCACCGATATAACTTTTAATTTCTCTTCTAAAAGTATACATAGGGCTGATGTGAATACTTTGGAAGAAAAAGCAATTACCTACGGCGGGATCGGCCGAGCATCGCGGGGTCACGCTTGCTGCAGTGTGCAGGAGAAAGGTCAGTTACACTGTGACGTCATCGCGGCAAAAACTATTGCCTAGTACGGCGGTTTTCGCGAGGCACATTTTGCGCCGTAAATTCAAGTTGTTTCTTTTTTGTTGCATCGACCTGTTTGGATGTTTGGCTTCGGAATTTGCTTGGAAGGGTTAGGTGGCCAGTTTCGCTACTAGTACTTAACTTAGCTCTTAAGGAACATAAACTAAATATTACGAGCATCGATGCTTAAGTCCGTGTGGTCTGACATTCGTATGAATTCTCAAGAGTCAACGCTGATCCGTGCTTTCAATGTAATCTTCTATTCATTTCTGACGCCCTGGTAGTGTCAAATTAAAACTATGATGGTAATTTTAAAGAATGGTTTGGTCATTAGTCAGCACCAGTATCTAGGGTTATCTGCTCTCCTGGTTCTTTGAAAATCGATATTAAAGATTATTAATATACTGACGAGGCAGTCGATTTTACTGAGTCAATAGAGTTATATACCATCAATCCGATGTCAGTTTTCAGTCGGCTATATTTCCAAACTTTTCTATTGAACTGAATTCACTAGATTAGAGGATGTTTAAAGCATTGCATTGTACATTCCTGAACGATTCAAACTCAGTGATTAATGAGACACCACGCGCGTTGTGACGTCACATCCTATTAGCGTTGGACGGAGTTTAGGTATCTCTTATTTGCTGGACAATGGCCTGATTATTTAGATGAATCCAGAACTATCTTAGAGGGGTTAGACTAACATTTTAGGCGGTGTAATGGTTGAAAGCGTTCTATTAGGGGTCGTGATTTCAAATCCCACGGAAGACATACCAATTTATTTATCAAAATAATTGTTGATTGGCATTAGGGCCCGATAAGCGTGTAGAGCCAAGATCAACAAAATTTTTGACACTCTCATAACTTAAAAAATGATATCAAATTCCGTACGAACTAATTGGAGGCTCTTCTAAAACCCCCTCCCATCCCTTCCCCCCTCATAGCTCAATAACTTTTTTTTATAGATACCTACATCAGTTTTACACCAGGGTTCTAGAAGTTGAAGGATGTATTTCGGAACGTTCGTCCATAACGTACATTCCGGCGACGGCGGGTGATTAGACACAGCACGCGTGCCCGATTAGATTAAGCTGTGGAAAATCGTCTGATCACAACACGTTTGTGTTTACGCGTTCACGACTGTATTTAGTTGGCGCCATAGATGACAAGTGCAGAAGGTTCAAGTTCATAAGGAATGTTATCAAGTTGGTTCGATTTTAGTGACGATTTGCGCAAGATGGGTGACAGGAGCTGTATGAGAGTAGACAAAAATGTGTCAAGTGGCCAACGTTTGGAAAGGCCTTTCCAATATTGGACAGTAGACTGTGACATAATCAACATTATCTGTATGAACACACATCCTTTTACACAAATCTGTCAAATGTCTCACCTTAATTCCAAACATGTTTGATTGATATTGAATCAAATGAGGTTTAACAGATTGTAGTAATCTGATGTGTGGATGTCTGTACAGGTCCGTCATACATAGATTTTATTGATATCTAGCTAAAACACTAATCTCCTTATTTTAAAAGGTGGTCTTAAGTTAGTTTAGATTAAGAACAAGCGACAGCATAATTTTTAAACTATGACTAACTTTATCCTTCGTTTTGTAATAACGGGGTAAGTCATATTCGCGGTTGTATCATATTTAATTTACGATCTAATAACATACAAAAGGCATAACACAAAAAGTGACCATTTAATTATAAGGTCCTTCTGTGTATTCGCGCGGTGTGGTTTAATTTTTTGTCTATGATTAAGATCGGTTACGTCACTCGCAAGATTCGGAGTGGATTATTATAGGCGTTTATGATCTGACACGTCTGGTGATTGTCGTTTATATCGGATGGGTTTTAGATCTTTCGAGAACAAAAGACTGGATAATTACCCGTGTTAATGTAGCCAATGGCTAGACTTAGGTGAAGTTAAGACCGCTCATCAATGTATTGAATGGGGGCGTGTGAAAAATCCGCTAGATGGCGTACTCTAGAACTGAGGTCCAACTACACAGTGATTGGTTATTTTTGATGTAAGATAATCAGAATGTCACTAAGCAACCGATGCCGTTGAGGTTGTTCAGACAGTCAACAACATGAGAGAATACGGTCTATCAAACACGTTAGATATTTTTCACGCTTAACGTCAAATTAATCAGAATCGGATGAAGTAATTAAACAGACTCGGAGAGTCTCTAAGGAGATTCCCATATTCACTTAACCAAGCGCGCGAACACAAAAGTTTCAGCAATTACTTTTATATTTATTCTTCTCCATAGTTACTTTCCAAGTTTGCGAATAGTTTACGACTGCGAATATGCCGAAAAGTTTCTTCCACACATAAGCAAGCAGTAGCAAAAATAAGGAAAAACGCCACATAAACACTCGTTTATTCAACCTACTTTCGTTACCCAAAAGGATAATTACAATGTTCATCGCCTTTTAGACTAAGAACAGACTAATGAGCTATACTGAGAATACCCTAACTGTTGTTCATATGTACAAGTATTTTTAGAGATCTAATCAAACTCCTCATTATAAGAGTTAAAGCGAAGAAACCGTATCATTATAGGATCGGTTAGCATAAGAAAAAGAAATAAAATTATGCGAATTCAAACTTGGAATGCAAGAAAGCTGGCTGGAGATAAACAGACAAAGGTAAGAATGGAGAACAAAAGACTGGATAATTACCCGTGTTAATGTAGCCAATGGCTAGACTTAGGTGAAGTTAAGACCGCTTCAATGTATTGAATGGGGCGTGTGAAAAATCCGCTAGATGGCGTACTCTAGAACTGAGGTCCAACTACACAGTGATTGGTTATTTTTGATGTAAGATATCAGAATGTCACTAAGCAACCGATGCCGTTGAGTTGTTCAGACAGTCAACAACATTAGAGAATACGGTCTGTCAAACACGTTAGATATTTTTTCACGCTTAACGTCAAATTAATCAGATCGGATGAAGTAATTTGACAGACTCGGAGAGTCTCTAAGGAGATTCCCATATTCACTTTACCAAGCGCGCGAACACAAAAGTTTCAGCAATTACTTTTATATTTATTCTTCTCCATAGTTACTTTCCAAGTTTGCGAATAGTTTACGACTGCGAATATGCCGAAAAGTTTCGTCCACACATAAGCAAGCAGAGTAGCAAAATAAGGAAAAACGCCACATAAACACTCGTTTATTCAACCTACGTAATCAAGTTCACATGACTTTCGTTACCCAAAAGGATAATTACAATGTTCATCGCTTTTAGACTAAGAACAGACTAATGAGCTATACTGAGAATACCCTAAACTGTTGTTCATATGTACAAGTATTTTAGAGATCTAATCAAACTCCTCATTATAAGAGTTAAAGCGAAGAAACCGTATCATTATAGGATCGGTTAGCATAAGAAAAAGAAATAAAATTATGCGAATTCAAACTTGGAATGCAAGAAAGCTGGCTGGAGATAAACAGACAAAGGTAAGAATGGAGAACAAAAGAATAACGAAATAACTGATTTTCAAATAACATTCGATGCGAATGTAGGTCAAGAAAAAGGAAGAATAGAATTTGCGGCCAAAAATATTGTAACGAGATATTTATTTATTTAAGTGGCAGCTAAAAATGCTGTCTTCTTTTTTTTAGTAAAAAGGAATAACCACCGCTTCATAGACAGCCGCTTCACGAGACGGAAATGATGCGTTCCCGAAAAAAGTCTTCTTAGAAAGCGACACTTGCGGTATATACTCGTACTATACGGTTATTGACTATTATCTTTAGAAAACGTCCCTTTTAGTCCCCCTGACAAAAACACCCATCTATATTTCCTCAACTGATATTGAACCAACGCATATGACAATAAGGTAAAAGTTGATTTTAGAAATTTAACAGACTTGGTACTTTAGCGAGTGGTTCCACACAAACCTTGACATTGCCCTGTATCGCACTGCATGGTCCAAGCGCAAGAATTGACTCATTAACAAAGTGATGTGTATCGGCTGGGCCAATCGCGACGGTTTAATTAGCGGCGGCATCGCACCGGCGCGCGCGCACCGACCGGTTCCAGCTTCGTGGAACACGGACGGTTTTAGGGATCCACGGAGAGATAGGGAGAGTGGGAACAATGAGACTCAATTAATAGATATATTTTTCAAACGCTTCTGCTCTCCTGGTGTAGCTGATGGTACAAGGTGACGGTGATCGTCAGGCAACCCTTTTTTTTTCTTTTTTTTTTGGTAGGGGGTAGACGAGCTGACTGATCACCTGATGTTAAGCCATTGTCACCTTCATTGACCCTTGTTTCTCATTTCTCATTCTTCTTATCATCAAAAGGTGATTGAGTTGTTTCTGGGTAAGGTCACTCCAATGTTGGCTTCTTCTTAAATCAAGGTTTTTGTGTGAAACCAAGAGCAAGCACATCAAGAGAAAACTGTTTTTTTTTATTTATTTGTGTATATTGCTACCACTAAACAGCGGTGAAGGAAACCATCGCGCCCCTTAGTCATGATAAATACAATCTGAACGTAGACAGGGATCAACCAAGTGTACCTACGTAAGCATCGATTTCCTAGCTCTTCTTACTTTTGATAAATTTAGAAGGCAGTAACAGTTATTGTGCAGTGTATTGAAGGTAGTTCCAAGCGTACCAAATTCATGATCATGCTTTATTTATTTATTATTTTAATTAATTTATTTATGTCACCATAATTAAAAGTATGTAGTGCCAATAAACTTGAATTTACAACAAACATTGTGAAATGGCGACGACGCCTTTGATTTCGTCGGGTGCGCGCGCGCTTGCATGCGATCTCGTTTCATTTTTATCTCCACTTTAATCACACCAATGAGATGACTGGAAGCTGCTCTGTCAAAATACTGCTCCTTTTGTAATGCCGATATGCGCGCCCATAAAACCACATAATAATATTTATTAATTACGATTCGTTCTTTTTACTAAAGAAATAAAATTTATTATTAATAATTTAAAGAACTAAATAAAATATGGCTCCATAATTTATTATAATTGAAACTGTTAAATGTGTCGCGATTGTGACATTGCGTTAAACATTTTATGGCGAGTATTTTGACTTAGATTTCTTTAATAATAAAATAATGAGGCGCTTCTTTATGACGAAGTTTTTGGTTATAGGTAATAATATTTAATTAATTTTATTTGGCAGTGCTTAATTTTAGCTCTCTTGTAAACGAAACTCCGAAGAGAAAGTGAGCAAATACATTTAATCACAGAAATTTGCTCCGTTCTCTTTTGTAGCATAACATTATTCTAAAATAAGAATCCCTATCCATGTAGAGGCACAGTAGTGCCCCCGCCAAGATGAGTTAAACAAAAGGAAAAGCGCAAGCGCAAATTTTTCTCCAAACGTTTCCCCGTCATCATTTTCCAGCCAAAACAACGTCGTATCACTTTAAGAAGACGTAATGACTCCAACTATGAAACTAAACATGTGAGACGTACGGATTTGGGCAGTGGCGAGCGCCGTCCCGCTTGGCCGGCCATCCAAATTGTTCCTCAAATGTGATCTGGCGGGCATCGGCCACAACAATTAGCATGGCGACGACCGCTTCACGATCAATTTGCCGCAGATTAACGAATTATTGACGATGTATCGGATTCCGGGCTTGGACCGAACTTGCGCAGTGTTGCGACCAAGAATCGACTATCGATGGTTAGGCAAAAAAAGTTATCTTTTTATACACACCGTCAAATTTTTGTCGTTTAATGTAATGCCTCTTTTGGTGTCATGAATTACAGTAAGTAGGATCAATGTGATTATAAGCTGCGATTTTGCATAGAGCAGTATTTTACTTTTATTTGATTGATTAAGCTTGCTAAGAGGGCTATTAAAATGATCTGGTTGCATAGTAGGTACCTACAGGAATGTTTGTATATAAGCAAATCTATCGATATCTAACGAGTTAATACTTTGAAGATTTTAGAAAGAACAATTGGTTCAATACCATTTATTATTTATAAAATTATATCGATTGTTTGTTACTTAGAACAACAATAAAATAGTACTGCAATTTTTCAATAAATGTCATTAAGTCCGAAAATATCAATACAAAATAACAATAGTATATAATATTGATCGATATCATGGATATAAAACATTCGATTTATTGGCAACACTAGCTTGGGCCGAACTCGTGAACACCTAACACTGAGGTTACAAAAACGAATCTATTATCTTATACCGTAGCAATAAAGTCTGTTTTCCCGAACACTTTCGTGCACGTGATTGTAAGTAACAAATTAGGTGTACGCACTTGAACTTTAAGTCAATGCAACAAGGCATAATTAACATGTACTTTGCAAGTAGTTAACAATACGAAATGTCCTGATTTAGGTGTTGAGTTTAGCAAGGGTGTACCGTACCTACTTACAGTACAGTTTGAATGATCACTTCAGTACTTGTTGATAGAGCCGAAAATATTGAATCTACATAACATCTTTATTAATACTAGAACACAATTTAAAAATAGGATCTAGGACATTCGAGCTCAGTAGTTTTTTGAGATGTGGGTTCAGTAGTTCTTGTGTTTGAGGAAGTGGTTTAGACTGGAAAGATATATTCTAGAATGTTTAAAGCAAAATGAAACAACTTGGAAGGCACCAGTTTCATATCACGTATACTTCACTATGAGCACTCAGGCTGACCTGACAGTTAACATCATCTGCCCTCTCATTTCTGCACATACATCAAAGCGAGAGGGCATAGGGACGCATTGCCCTAGTTTAACGTTGATTTTAAACTTGGCAATCAGCAACATTTCTACAGAAACATGTGCTGTATTTAAAATCACGCTAAGAAATGGCATCATTTTTATCAGAGGCTGTGTAATGGAATAAAATCATCATCTCTTAGTAGAGTAGTAAGTACAGCGATAGTTACTAGGACCAGGAAAGCATAAATTATCGATGTTCCAGCAATGATAAAATTGTTAGTCAATGCAATGCAAATATTTAAATAGTCAATGACGATGATTGGCCAAATAAAACACAATCTTCGAAAACAATCAGTACCTAATTGGGTATTTCGTATGACAAATTAGGGTTCAACGGCCGCATGGTGAACTGACTACCAGGATATCAGAATGACCGTGGAGATCTCCGCACGCACATTGGCGCATTCGAGCAACTCATTGCAGTGACTAACGATCGATTTGATGAAATTAGGGCAGTTGAGAGTCCTTTCTTCAAGAGAGTACAACACAGGATTTTCGCCCTTGCGTTGTAAGAAAACAGTGGACGTTTTGTTGGAATTTGAATGCTACGCGAACGTGGGAACATTCTGTTCGTAGTGTAGTAAAAAACAAGTGTGCTAGTCGGTAGACTGGTAGTGTTGGAGGTATGTCTCGTTAAAATCGGCACGTCTATGCGCCGGCGCGCAGCGTATACAATTTGCGGAAGGCGCGGACTCGGTGCGCGGTGCATCGCACGAGCGCAGGGTTGTCCACTGGACGCTTGTATAGCAATTGGTGACAGTTGACAGCTGTCAGTGTCACACGCTATTGTAAAAATAACACAGTTTTAACCAGGTGTGGAGCTGTGCTTTAGAAGTAATAATTTAGACGAGTTTTTGATATATTATCAATCCAACATTATCTAAGTACATAATTACCGTAGTAATAATGTGAAGGGAAAAAGCGATGGTTACGGATTTTTTTTATTCTACTAATTTGTGGTTAACTTTTCAACGAATTCTGCTGTACATGTTCAACTAATAATAGCTACTAAAGATTATCCATCTGTTGATTTAAAGCATCATATTAGTGACTTGTCACTGTACCAAAGAATCCCCAGCATTCGCCGTGAAAGCGATCCTGTATTTTCATACCTGTTTGTATGTTTCTCCTCCTTAACTTTAGAGCAACCCGAAGCCCTTTCGCCGATATCCTTCGAAACCTAGTCTTCTGTCCATGAGCACTGGCAGCCCTGGCGAGGGTCGTCGCTCGCAGCGACCGCGCGCGAGGTCAAGGCTGACGACGAAAGAAAAAGTGACGTCCAGAGGATGCAATGCCAAGGGTAAAAATGAAAGCTGCCACGGCAGGAGAGTGGCAACTGCTTGCCGTTTAATTACACAGGAGACAGTCAGGAGTATGGTCCTGTGGATAAGTGGCGCAGAGACCCGTGAATGCATTGCCTAGAAGATTAATTGGAATGCGCCGGCATGCTGTGCCATCACCACTATTACTTATGGCGTCTCTCAGCGACGATGACTTGAATTTAAAAAAAAAAATTGCGGCAGAGTTCGAAAATAGTGAGTTTAATGAAACCACAATAAATAGAACATGGTAAGGTTAAAAACAAAATCTACAGTATTGTTTTTTTTCACACACCTCTTTTATTGATTTGACTCCGTATTCCGTATTGATACATCTGTTAATATTCAATATTTTACAAACTTGGCTATTTTACAAAAACCAAGCCAAGCCAAGTAAATTATCTGCAAAAATCCTCTACTATTAAAATCAGAAGTTCAATGTAGAAAAAATACGATTACTTTATTGGCAGATTTTCCTTAAAAGATACGCTCCTATATACCTACCTACGACACAACAAAAAACAAAATAGATTTTTAATAAGCTCTAGAGCAAATTGTTTTTGTGGGCTTTCATTATCAAGATCAAAAAATAAAAGATGGTAAATGTGATCAACCTAATACGAATTAATTGAATCCTATTATGATTTTCCTTTTACCTAATTGAGTCTCTTATAAACAAACAAAGGTACATCGATACGCCTCTGTTGGCAATAAGGTCGAATATAGATCAAATAACAAGAAAAACATTATGTTATATTTCCCCGAGCCGAAGGAAAAGTTGCTCGTGTTTTGTTTTTTAACAAGTTGTTTGTAATATAACGTTATTTTTTTATGTGATAGGTGGCAGACGAGCAAACTGATCTGTTTGTAAGCGATTGCCGCCGCTCATAGACACCTGCAACACCAGTAGTTACAAGTGCACTGCCAACCTTTAACCCCCGAGTGGGCATCCGGTACCCTCACTCACTCGACGAAACACAGCGCAGGCCGCTGCTTCTAGCCGAGCTTCTGCCAGCAGTGGTAACACTCCGGTCGAGCCGGCCCATTCATGCCGAAGCGTGGATCCCCCACAGTTAATAGCGTTGTATACACGAGTCCGACAGTGACCCAAGTGTGGTTTGCGTTCGTAATGTTACCTGTTTATTAGCAAGACCTAATATTGACATCCTGGAAACCAATCCCGGGACAGTCGACAGCGCAGCCGTTAACATCTAAATCAACGTAGACAAGGATCAAAGTTCTGTGCGCGATTTGCGAAGGTTGTACTTGCATGTTTGAACAACCCCTATGAGCTAGCTACTTACGGTCTTTGCGGTCGGCAAACAAGAGGATATGGGCGCAAATGAGATGGAACCAAGGTGTGGATGACAGTACAGAGTAGGATAATGACTGAGTTTATGTGGGAGCTTTTTCTTGTAAGAATTAAAATACTGTAATAGATGTAAACAATAGACTAATGATATTTTTTTTTGTTCATACTTTGCATGTAGTTTAAGAATGTAATGAGGACCTCCCTTGTTAGCTAATGACATTGAAACATCTTAATAGTTTGACATTCTGAATTTAAATGAAAACGTTTTAATAATTTTTAAGGGAGATATCTTCCACGGCACCTTTAGACTTGAAAATTAGCAGATCTAACCAAAGACACTCCAGTAGCTTGACACTAGAATAAATCCTATAGGTATTTAAATCTTATTTTTATGATGTAGGTGGCAGACGAGCCGACGGATCAACTGTGGTAAGCGATTACCGCTGCCCATGGATACTTGCAACACCAGTGGTGTCACCAGTGCGCTGTCCGCTGCTATCCTCACTCACGCAGCGAAACACAGCGCATGCACTGCTTCACGCCGGTTTACTGTGAGGACGTGGTATTACTTCAGTCGAGCCGGCCCATTCATGCCGAAGCGTGGCTCTCCTACTGTTAAATTATTGTTCTTAGATCTTTTTATTTTTTAGCCTAAACCGTGTATCAGCCCATTCCCACATGACTACAGGCTGCGATCGAGCACGTCTCTGTCTTGGGGCGCCTTGCGAGCCGTGACGCGCCGCTTCCGCCGGGACACACGGCCGCGGAGACTGACGATCCTGGTGTCCAATCACTTCATAATTCCTTGAACTATTAACACAAGTAGTAGGTGACGATAGCTAGGGGCGTCTCCTTTGCTAATGACGTGTCTTTTGAGGATTTTATGTGTCTTTGATTCGCCATCGGGTTATGTTGTGTACTCACAAAATATTAAAATATTTTACTGAGATTGAAAGCAGACGGATAAATCTGATGGCTGTTGTAGCCGCCTATTGACGAGTAGGCGGTAGGCAGGAAAGATGGCCTCTTTCAATTGCAAATTACAGTAAATGTAACGGATATTCAAGCAGTTAAAAATTTAAGGGAAAACCTGAATAAACATATCAGTCGAAATCAATGTGCTCTTGAAACGATCAATTCCATGCGAATAGAGATACGTCGAATTTTGGCGATACAAATATTTGCACTGTGAAAGATAAGAGCGTGTAGTAGTAGTTACACGGCTGAGGAAGCGGCGTTACGCGAACCATTGACCGATGCGCGCCGTCGACGCGTCCCGTAATCTCGTTAGGCAAACACCGCTCGAATAATCGCCAACACATGAATGGTGCGTACGCGATTCATTCAATTCCACCCGGTCAAGGAAGCCGTACATTGCGCGCTGACCTCGCAAAAGCTGCGGACTGCGAGACGAATACCAGCGATGGAAGACACTCATTACGAAGTCTCAGGAGTTGTTTACGGACGCCGAATTGTCGTTGTAAACATGGCGAGACGTAGTGACGAGGGTCTTTTTAAATTGAACAACTCGGAATGACTCGAGCTGCTTTTGAAAGAACTGAGTCACATCTGACCTGAGTCACCCACCATAAGATATTCAAATAATGTTACATTCTCGGTTTTGAAGACCTTTGAGACTATGAATTACTTTCCCAAGAATACTTAAATGCATGAAGCATTATTCTACTACCCTACAGGTCAACTTTATAACAGAAAAAACATATTTGAACAGATTTTGATACTTTAAAATATTTTCCTAAATGACTCGCCTTTTAAATCGCCTGAGTTTCGCATCACTACTGAGACGCGTGTCAAATGCACTCGAATTTATGCACTTTTAGTTGTTTTGCGATGTTTTGGTATGCATACGGCGAGTTTGATGTCTGCTTCGCAGTAAGATGATTCATTGAGAACCGGCGAGACGACTGCGGTACAATAGTTTTTGCTATCGAGTATGACGGCAACAGGAAAGCTCGCTTTTATCAGGACGTAGATCATGTATGTTATTATAATGTATTCGTTAGTAATCTAAGCCATATCGAGAAGTTGAAAACAATCGATAGAGACGTACTCACAAAAAAGAAAAGTCGCTACACTAGAGTAACCTAAGGTAACATCTATCCTATTTTCGGGACATCATATTCATATCTATCATCTCTCGTCCCGTTTTAAATAAGACTGAGCTTGTTGGGTGTTGGTGAGGTTATTGGCAAAATGATACTCGTATATCAATTATCATGCCATCTACTCGGCCTGAGAGTCGTTTAATGGTTCGTTCCACACAATGACCAAGACTCTTGGGGGACACATAAGTAGGTGGCTCACTGCAGTTTCTTCTTCAGTGGATACATGGAAAACTATATCTTGTGGGCATGGGAATAAAATTCAAGCGTAACGCATGAAGGTAAGGATACCTTCGGTGTCTTTCACATATAAAAAAGCTCCGAACTCAAATTCAAAAACTGCGGTACTACATTGCGTAGCTATTTCAAAAGAGGCGCAATGTACTACTACTGGTACTACGTCGTATATAATACGAGTAGATAAGCTCGCTCACAGAGTGACTACAACTAAGTGTATTTCTACAATTACGTCCTTGAAACTTTTGGTGTTGGTCTCATTGAGTTGTTTACCACTATGAATGGCTATGAACAAGTGTTTTTGTAAAGGAAACTATTATGACATCTATTAATTGAATGATGATAGTTGATGAGGTGATGAGTGATGGGTTGTCACGTGACAGTGGTCGCTGTTATGCGCGCGCGGCGCCACGTGGCGCGAGACCTTCACGGCAGGTCGTTTACTCCCATTGCGCAACCCGTGTAACCGCCGGTATATAATCGCCGGAATTTTTATTGACTAATTATTCGCCATTTTTTATACGCGGTGAAGTCAGCGGATATAGCTAAATATTCAAACAGTGTATCATTCGAGGCTAACAATAAAGCACAAAAAACGATACGAATTATCTCGCGTCGATATCTGAGCTGCTGGTGATCTAGGGATGGATGCAGCGCAGGCGCAGCGCATCCCGCGAGGGACCACATTCCTGGCCGATGAGTCGCCGGACCACCATTGTGAGAAAGCCACAGAGCGGCAGAAGCGCCACTCCATGTTTACACTCGCCCGCCGCACGCGCACAAACATCACGCATGTGTGAACTTCATTCAAGTCCTACCGAACATATTAGGCGAGACAGACAACAAATTCCTTCAAAACTTTGCTTCAAACAATTCAAAGAACATAACAAAGTGTACGATAAAATTCATGTCCCGGCACCAAACGTCCCGATATTCCAAACACCGACAATTACAATGCTTAACAAGACAGGTTTAAGTCGGCCGTGATCGATTCTACTCGATCAGTACAAAAAAACATTTGATTTATAGCTTCGTTTCTGACCTTGCTCGAACCTAACATTATCGAAATAGACTATGTGTCTAATACACGCCTATCTTGCGCCCCATAGACCCTCTGCATCCTCGAGAGTAAAAGTGGCAAAGTACTTCTGAAGGCAAAACTTTGTAAAAATATCTATGTACTCATTCAGGAAAGAAGAATATTTTCGTAACCAAATAATATCGTTAGGACGTCTGAATAGCCAAACAGTTCTCAACATTGAGAGATACTTAGATGTTGTTTCTTTCATACATTTGATTAAGAAAGTGACAACTATCATCATGATGTAGCTCCTAGTCAGTATTAGAGAGAAATTGCTCTTTCAAAACTACCAGGAAAACAGAAAAGCACTGGAACTGAAAGTACATCGGCTCTTCGCACGTCAGGCGGCCGGACACAGAGTTTACTACTCAAAGTGTGGACAAAACGCGCCATTGATTCGTCAGCGATGAAGTCAACGGCCAGACGGATTAAGGGCCTATTAACAGCGGTTAATTTGAACCGGAATAATAAAGTCGGAGGTCTGGAGACCCAGTTTGTTGATGAGTGTCAGCGGAACGATTTAATGAGCGATTTGGTGGGCCCTTTTCGAGTTGGGTTTTGTTTGGCCGACGCGAATGAAAGATGTCGGACATGACATACTAGCTCCTACTATTAGTGTAGAATAAATTTCTCGACAGTTTCTCGATAGAAATTGGCGTGAGACTATAATATTGACAAGTCATCCATCAACATTAATCCAGTTTGTCTATTACGAGTCTATGTTTTATTGATGTTTTTACTACGGCATATCGTAGTTGAATAAATTGAGCTGATTTCTTGTAGATTAACAAAGATTAGTACATTTTTTTAGTATTCTATCGTCGCACACTTAAGTTTTTTATACATCTTTTGAAGAGAGACAATAAACTGCTTCTGACTGTTGTACTCAACGACTTCCGTATTGTTACGGTTTTAATTAGGCGTCGTACTTAGATTGTGATGGATGAAATGACTTTCGATTCCCTAAAGATGGGTCCAAAATGACTTACGATGTAAACGTAAACAGTGGCATTTGTCACCAACTTGTCAAAAGTCAGCTCGAAGCACGAACTCGCATCTTTAAAGTATTCCCAGACGTTTGAACTTGGTTCGGGCCGGACAACAAACATGGTGCGCCCCGAAACATATTCGATCCTATAGCGCACGGTCCTCCGGACATTGTTACTCTCCTGGTCTGGTTCGGAGCGCACCATGTCCGTGTACTAGTAGTTTAAGCCACTATACGACAAACGCACATCATTTGTCGCTATTTGTTGCGCAACACTGGCACATTGTGGCCCCACACGTGTCCCGAGTTCTCACGGCGAGTACGTTCACACCCATAAACATGGCCGGTAGGGTTGCTGTGAGGACCGGGACGCGTCCCAGTAGCCAGAGCACTATGTGTTTAGGACGGGATATGGGACTCGTATTTGCTTAACTTTTTCAACGTGCAAGTGGGAGATGGCCTAGACCTGCTCAAACTCATGTAGTTGACTAACAGATAGATTAATAATTTGGACTGATTGGACTAAGAACTAAGACCCATTTGGATCGCTTTACTATATTTGATAATCGTTTTATGATAACTACCTAGTTTAATTTTATGGTGATTCTTTTCGCTTTTTTTTTTAAAAGGTAAGTTTATTTTACTCTTCAAATAGACTGGGCGTGTCGTTGTTAGGGATGGCATGCGAACCAATAATTTCAACACTGAGTATGAATTTTACGAAGTGCAAAAGGCATAGTAGGAAAAGGGACATGGGCTCATGGTAATGACTATACAACTGGCAATAATGGTTATAGTAAATGAAAAAACGACCAATGTCCAACAGTGGATTAGAACAAAACTTGTTCTACTTCCTATCGTAATAGTCCCAGTACTGCCACATCACTAAGCCTCGGTGTATCGGGCTCCACTGCTTATTTATGCTCAGCAAACAGATAACACTGAACGGGCCCCTGTGCTTCCCACATCTGCGGCCTTGGCTCGCCAGCGTTATCAGTCACGTTCCCGTACCTTAGCGATCTCAAGTCTTCCGGCGCCGATAGTGCTTTATCGAGCGTAGGGCTGCCCGCCGTCCGGAAAGCCGGACATTGTCAGGCTTTGGTTCCGTGCACGGACAATCAAATAAATAAATTGAGACAACATCACATACATTGTCCTGGTCCCACACTAAGGTTTTCCCTTGTACTATGGAAACCAGAAACAACGAAGGAACCACAAAATATCCAGACCCAACACAAATATCTGTTTCATCAACAAACATTTGTGTTGGTGCGGGAATCGAACCCGCGACCCTTACGTCTCAACCAATCAGACCAAATACTAAACGTTTTGATTTATTTTTATTTTTAAATTTTAACATTTATGTCTATGACATTTGTTTGTTGGCTTCTGCTTGATTAGGCACTTGTAATAGAGCGAAATAGGATTGTCTAAATTATCTCCATTGAAAACCAATGTACATAGATGATCTATTAATAAAGGAGCCGAATTAAAGTCCTGTTTTATTATGTGCCTGTACTTTATTGTGTTCAATCCTTTCCTTTACATTTGATTCATTAAATTCTGTTACCTCAATTTAATTGTAAAAATTTACGTGAGTCACTAAAAGTAAAAATATAGGTTTTTCGCATTTTTTAAACAACTGTCCGGCTAAATTTGATGATTGTTCGGCTTATAGGTTTATAAGTTTGGCAACCCTACGCGAGCAGATGGGCGGGATTAGGACACGTGCGTCCCTAATGTTTAGTAGAATACCTACCATGTTGTGGTCATAGTGATATCGTTGTACGCGGTTTTAGTAAGGACTGATTTTTCAATTCGACTAGCTTCGTTATGGCTTTTGTACAGTGCCATTATCTGATCAACCAGTCCGAAACCACGTGTACTAATACAAATATTTATAAGTTTCGGCGGCCTTCAACAAAACGGCTCCGTCACGTCACGACAAGAGTCGGAATTCCCGCTACATCTCAGACTCAACGAAAGCATGAAAGCCTCTCACTATCGTTTATAGTTCGGCTCCACGTGGCCGGGCTTCGTTAACATAATTACAAAGTTTTCGGCGCGACCGGTTTCGGCGAGACGCGGGTTTTTATCGCCCGCCTCTAAATCAACTCGGCGAAACCGAAAGTCGACTCTAACCCGTCTACATCTCCTAACCAATGTCCCGTTTAATAGCAACGTTGACGTGTGGGACGTCCCGTAAACGCTAGTCAATGGGTGACACTAAATTTGTATTTTAAATTCTTATTTATATTTTTGAAATTAATTTAAATAAAATATCTGTCGATGCTAGTCTTAGCATATTATGAACACTTATAAACAGAACCAAATCCGGGTCATATCTACACTCAGTCTTTACGGCCGATGCTTTTAAAAGCCCACAATTTATGATTTGATTTGCTTTGATAGTGTTCCCGATGAGTGGCGACCGATAACGAGTTCACGCGATCTCCGCGGGAGGGCGCCATGACGCGGCTAACATTCCGAAACAGATATTATTTATTTTTAATAATGCCAATGAACGCTTAGCACGTTTACCTTCGATTTGCATCGAGTGTTTGTCTCGCTTCCTGGCCGCGGGTAGCCGGCCCATTGAGCGGCGCTGACGCAGCGAAACCCTTACTGGGTCACTGGTCTGGAGCGTCTCAGCTCGTCCCTACAGAAGGCCGCCATTCATAATAAAAATGACATCAACCGCGTGGGAACAGATAAATGCCAACCGAAACGACCGGTCCGACCGCCAGATTTAATTACGCCACTGATTAATATTGGCATAAACGACATTCATCGAAACTTTAACGCGACGAAACCGAAAGCCGCGGGGGTAGCGCACAAAAAGAACGAGATGCGTCTGCGCACCTCCGCGGGAACACTTGTCGCTCTATACCCGTCTCTCTCCCCCGCGCATACGCATAGAAATGCATTGTTGCTATCTCGGTCGCGTTGCACCAGTTTGTTTGAGGAAGTGCGCTGGTTGCGGGAATGCCGGCAGCTGGTTTGCATCGCATACCGATACGATTAGGACTAGGAGTCCAGAAGTATCGGAGAGGTCGCCGCGGCGCGTGTGGCCGCGACATTACCCCCATAACAATGAGTGACAGTGCGTCCGTCCCTTTCGCGGCGGACCTTGCCATGTTGTTGCTCCGGCCAGGTTCAATATCCCAGACCTTGGGCGATCGAGAGTGCCAGTTCAAACTAGTTACTCATACCTACCACCTGCAATAATTTATAATTTAGCCACTATTTTTAGCGCCTCGACGACTCGAGAAACCGATGAAACAATTTTATGTGATATTTTGAAAGGAAACGGATTTTTCCACGCTTTGTCGGCGATGCCTTTGCGAGGGGTCACGTCTCGACATAAACGACTGGACGTAAAAAATTGAGTGTTTTATGATTTCTCTACCAGGAAACCTAATGAACTGCGGTGGTCGGCGCCGCGACCTCGTACCTACATCAAAATGCGAGCGCCCAATTAGATGTCGGGCGTATTGCGAAAATATAAATATTAGTAGAACCGACAAAGGTTTTTAATCACCGATCTCGATGCATTTTGCTCCTTTTGCGGTCCGAAATTACAGGTTGCGAGTTCGCTCACCCCGACGCCGCGCTTAGGGCAACTATGCCTCGCGGATCGTGTGAAAAATTACCGGAGATTTTGCTCTTGTTTCGCATTATAAGTGGCATTCGATATGTGTAATTTTTGTATCCGGCTGGGTATTAAGCAGCACGCACACTTTCGGTTGGGTATTTTCGAGCGACATGGAAATTTGAATTTGAAAAAAGAACAATGAAAATGAAAGCGAGCGCGCGGCGAGCACGAGCCGCGGCGACGAGCGAGCGGCCATCTCCGCGCCAAGGTTACGTAGTAGGGGCGGCGACCGGCGAGACGGGCGTGACGTCACGGGCGCCGGAAACGATTGTCCGCCTCATAGTTACGGTTACATTTTGAGTTTAGAAGAAAGTGTTCGACGCCGCGTGGGCTAGGTCAGTGTTAATCTTTCATATCTTTGATTCCCTGTTAGTTATGAGATCCTGGTATCGTCGATACGTGATTGCTATTGATTTATAAAAAATGCAGTTTCATAAATCTAATAAAATTCGGTTCTCATATCAAAAACCTGTCCAGGTTTTTTATAAAAAGCTCAAGAAACTCCTATGAGATGGAATTCTCCTACAAATTTTTAAATGAATGTTAAGCGTCCCTCAGTAAGTATACTAACGAGCTCTTCTTAAAGAAAATGTGTCCCATACCCTTTAATAAGTAAAAAAGGCGCAACACAACCAAGCCAGTCGCACGGCAGATGTACAAGAAAGCCGGCGGCCTTCGTGTTGATAGCGTCTGATAAACAAATTAATTGTTCACGACCATTCACGACAAAGAGTGGGCGTTCAAAGAGACTTTTACTAAGTTATGAAGCGTTTTACAATTGTACGTGTAGGCACCAACAATTATAAGGATTGCCAGGATTCGCTGGTCACTCGCGAGAGAGCCTTAGATATTTTTATGAATCAGACTTATATTTGTATATTTTCATGAATAAGAAAATTCCCATTTTCGACTGCCAATACTTGTGACTTAAAAATAAAAAAACTATATTTAACATTTAAAAACAATAAAGTTGCCTAGTCACTCATCATTACATTCAGCTCTTAAACTTAATTACATAGCGAAAAGCAACATTATGAACGAATGGCGTTTTATTGACAAACCTGTATTTACAGAATGGTTTCCAACCTCAACTTTTTGCCCGCTAAAGTTGTTCCAAACAGTTACTTACTGACTTCATTCCGAGGATCAAAGACGGCATATTTACCTGCAAATAGAGATACAAACTTTAAAAATCGCCCATAAACTGCAAGTAACATTTGTGTATGCAGATGAGTTCAATATGCTCAATTATGATGGTAATGCGCAGTAAAGGAAGCGACTTCATTGCCCAGGCGCAACAAAGCAACAAAACTTCTGCGTTCCACGACAAGAACAAGTTAAAATCCGCTTTTGTCATATGAATGCCGCATTGAGCTTACAGGGTTTTATAAAAACAGACAAAAACAAATAGAAGCTAATACTATTAAAACTTAAAGCTAAATAAATATACTAACATAATAAATATATGTTCATTTCTTCTTCTTGGTTTATTCTATAGTAACTTGGCTCTATCAAAAAGAAATCCTACTCAATAGTTTAGTCAGAAGTAGAAAACAATTAAGTATGTTACTATGTAGTCTGGCGGGACATGTCCCGTTTTACCCGGAATATAGGCAGCCCTAAGCGAGATTCCTGACATATTAAAATTTATCCACGCACGATCTTTGTCTTCGGAAATATGGCAAAAATGCTAACACTGACAACAGCCGCTGACAAACCAAACAAAAAACACGGTTTGCGTAAATCATACGCAAGGATTCCACAGTGAAATTACGCTCGAAATACAACTGTGTGTAGCTAAGAGTACGCACGAGCGTGAAAAAATCTCCCACTTCAGTAAATCCCTGGAATTAGGAACGTAGGTTTACGACTGCAATCCAACTAGATCCACAGCTTTTTACTACCCTTATTTACTATATTATTATTGTCTACGCAACCTAATATATTCTGTCCTAGACCCCATATCCGCGTCCTATCCTAGATTCCAGTATCATAGACAATAAAAAACAAATCTAATCATGGGCGTCCTTTTAGCCAGAAAATAAGCCACTACGTATAAAAAGAAATTGTCATTGAGAAATTCAAATTTGAATTTTGGAACAATAGAACCGATGTCAAAAATTCTTAAACAGCATTTTACTTTGGCTCAAGGAGTAACCGGGCATTCATAGTGAGGCTAATATAACTAGAGCTCCTTTGTCACCTTAAATAGTTGGTAAGGGATTTACGATGGGCATTGAGTGAGGGGTCACGTGAGTGTGGTCGGGTATATTTAAATAAACGTCCTAGCCGTTAGCGTTTCCGATAGTCGCGTGACGCAGCGCGGCGTATGGCGAATACTAAGTGACTCAGGCGTTCTAGAGAAATAGTGGAACAAGCAAGTAATTGCAAGTATGATGGGAAATATTTTAAAGACTAGATGATTTGAAGAGATCCAGCCTTATGCTTGTTTTATTAATACACCTATCTATTTAAGAATACTTTGTCAATTCTGATCCCATAACTCGAGTGCTTTTTTCTACCTCTCACTTTGGAGTCAGGTCGATTTGTGTTGTTGTCTGACACCTTTTAAACAACGTTTTCCAAGTGATAAAAACTCGGACAATGGTAGGTATTAAGGATGACAGATGCAATGAATTTATCCCGGACTTTTTGTGCAATCCCGGGCTGACTGAGAAAAAATGGCTTCGTAATTAGAGTATAAGTACAAACACTTGAAAGAGTATTTTTTTTATTAAAAAATACATTAAGTACTTTATTTCAAACAATATTACGAATCAAATACTTATCATAATTTTATGTGGGAGATGCAAAAAGTCATAACTTGGGTTATGTTATCGATTTGTTTTAAGTGTTTATAATATTTAGATCTCAGAATAAATAATCTCTCATCAAGGACTTGAGAAATAAGTTATTTTTTATTATCCAAAGATTTCATTTCACGTGTAGTTATCATAAAAACAACTTCAAACAAACAAGTTACCTATACTATGTATGTATCGAAACGTTTTCAATTCTATGGAGCAGCATAATTGAAAATAATTGTTTATAATTAATACATACATAGACGAAATACAGTAATTTAATTCAATTATACGAGTTCGCGACTGTGACGTCATTACTTCGGGATACGGGATCATTTATTGATTGATTTTACTCAAGTCACTGTATGTTTGGCTTTTTACTTACGTCACTTTTGCACGTATCAGATTACTACATTATTTTTTGGAAACTTAGCGAACGTCACTTTTTAAATGTTTTGTATGAAGAGTCAAGGCAAAACTTTTCATAGTTAATGGATATAGGCAGTTGTAGGGACCCGACAAGATATTTTACTACTGGCTTGTTTCGCCAAATCTAGTAAAGAGAGACCTTTTAAATAATAAATACAGCGAAAACATTAAGTATATTTCTCGGAATCTCTACCTCCTCTTCGCCGTTTAACATTGCGTGCAACTAGTTTCGACTTGCCAGTTCCAACAATGACATATTTTTTTGACAAACATGCCATATACGGCGGTTAAGCAAAAGTGTCCGAGTGGCAATGATTAACAAATTATAGCTCATTTATGTCAATTATCCAGTTTAACATTCGATTTATCGGTAAATCGCCTGGCGTGAGTTTACAGCGAGAAAAATTGCAGTGAGACATGTCCATGATAATTCATAAGTGATTAAGCGCCTGCGCTGCCAGCAAATTCAATTAGGAGGTACAATTTTGGGTCAATGACTTTAAACATTACATTAGTTTACCTATACTAGAATGTTTACAAAATTTCTTAGGTTTAGATAAACCTAAGAAAAACCATTCTAGTAAATATTAGAGATGCTTGTTCTCTAATATTACTAGAATGGTTTTACTTAAGTAAATAATTTATAATAATAAGTATGAACGACTTTTATCATTATTGCAATCCATTTATAAGCGCTATCGGCATGCCCATGTTAATAGCACACCCAAATCCGATCACTCAACACGAGTTAGCGTTACTGTTTTCACTTTCACTGTACCACCGAGTTGACCAACCGCTCCTAGTCTCAAGGAAGGGAGGCAGCCTCCAAAACACGCAAAGAGAGCAACGAGACACACGAGCCGAAGCCTCTGAGATAAAGACTTAATCCACAGTATTAATGGCGGTTCTTATTAAAATAATCGCACAAAAAAACGTAGAAAGGAATCCTGCCGCGACGCGGGTAACATACGAAAGTAAGACTGCAGATTAAGTTAGTAAGTTAGTCAGAAGCAGACATATTTAGTTAACTCAAACTTAACAGCGCGTTGGATTTTTCACACAGGTTAACGCGTGCGGGCAGTTTCACGCATGCGGGCACAGTTTCACGCGTGCGGGCGTCTGCTCACAGTTAGATTGGATGTCAACTTTATATATTGCACACATTTGTAGAGCGCGCCCTACGATACGTTTATCGATGGCTCTTTCCTTACTAGCAAAGCGATAAGATTTCCGTATTGTAATATGCTTTGTTGGACCTGTACATCTTTGTTTTCTGCAGTATAAAATATTTATCTTATTACGACGAACGGGCAGATTGGCGCAGTATACCGATGTTTACCAAAATAAATCTAAGGACTTCGGTGCGTCTGACTCCGCATTAGCATTTAATTCACTTAGATTGCAATATGTTGTCAAGATGAGGATTATTATGGATGTATGGTCGTGCGCACTGGAGCGCGGCCTCCCGTACGAGTCGCCCGGCTCACGCCACACATTTAAACTTTTAATGTGTGATAAAAAGTAATGAACAAATTCTCGTTGTCGGTCATCATCGTTCGCAGGGACATAATTCAGAGTTCCCAGGCAGTAAAATTAAAAACGCGTAAATGGTGGGCTCGCGCCCTGCCGACTTCAATTAGATTTCGCGAAAGGCGAACAATAAGAAATAAAATCTGATCTTTTACGACCCCTGTCAGGCGGTGGTCAGTCGAAATACTCGTAAAGACGGGAATGCAACGGGCCTCGGCTAAAAAACCAAAACCGACGTCTCGTCCGAACGGCCGGGACGAAATTTGATGGCGCTCTTTATGGCGAGAGAAGTGGGTCACAGCCGGGCAGAGGTAACGAAGGTGAACCGCGCCGACACTCGCCCTCCCAAAGCAAAAACTCACGTTCTAAACATTACAGTTAAACCTGAACAGCCTTCCGGCAGCGCTTTTTGCAACCCGCTAAGGCTACGCTAGGGACCTTCCACAATGAGTACCTACCAAAACCTTTAGACACGATAACAAGATGTAACGATTGACTGTAGATACTTGTATAGTGGTGTTTTGGCGGATCGATCCGGCGACGATCTCAAAACGTCGAATTGCCGACCGTCGCACGCGAACTCCCGCGGAATGCAAAACGGAATCCCGCCTGTTCTTTGTTGCGGATTCCCAGACGTCGGCAGCGGAGGTAAAAAGCGGTCGCATGCACCGCCTTATAAATTATGAGCCCATCGGGGATTATTAGTCCTCGAAATGACGGTGGCGAATGTGACGCTGTACCGTTACAGAACCTAGCGAAGGGCACCTCGGACGGGCTGTCGTCTTTTTACCCCGCCCGAGGTTCCGATGCCTGATTGCATAAAAAGGGATCGAATTTAGAACGCTAAACCGATCGTATCGAATTAAGGATGAACCGCGAATAAATTATTCGCAACCGAAGCCGGACCGAGACGTTAAATTACAATAACATTGTTATCGACCGACATATTGAGCGCCCAGTGGGCAATAAGTCAACGACTCAGTGAAATGAAAGAAACCGTTGATATTGATTACGGCCTGTCATGCGGACATTACCGCGTTGTAAATTAAATTTATTCTTCACATTATCAGTTACGCAATTCCTGCTGTTTGTGTGCACATTATTTCGGAGTTTGCCACATTGTTTGAGTTAAGAAGACGTAGTGACATATCTATAAATACCTTGATTAATGTAAATGCCCAAGTATGATAAAGCTATTTATAAGTGCATAAATGAGATAGAAGGTCGCGTCCCACGCGATCGAACGTCGAGGTAGGTCGGGGATAAAACAAACTGACGAATTCGCAAGCGAATCGGACTGGCACCTAATGCCCAATTCGTGTTATTAAAACATCACTTGTGATGGATACGGGCGAAGAACGACCTTCGCGTGGACCATTGTTCCAGCTTACTCAACTGCTAAGCGCTCATGATATCCTGGTAACCCTGTTTCTAATAATTACCAATTATGCACTGTTACATTTAACCTTCCCGGTCAATCAAAATGTTAATAAACATGTAAGCAAGTCTGTCTGTCTGGCCAGTGTGCCATATCAGTGATTTATTCCAAACCTATAATTTATTCGCGCTGCCAAACATTGAATAACTAATTTGTAAAGACAGTCAATGGGTTTGTCAACATATTACTGAATATTGGTACGCGAGTTGTAATTTGCATTTTAAATTAATTACTAATAGCGTGCATACCTAAAACAGTAAATTGTATAGAAACGTAGCCTCATAATTCGTGTTAGAGTGATAGGAATTCCCAGAATAGAAATATAACTTCCACTATTTAACGTAGAACTTGACTTAATAACAACTTCAAGTTACAAAACATTTGGATTGAAAACATTGATCTAGAAACTAGGACATCAACACTTTTCAGTAATGTCATCGAATCCAAAGGCACGTAAAGATATTGTTTAATTATAATAAAAAAAAGAGTCTAAATCCTTACAAAAGTTCTAAAGATAAACGATCTTACAGTTTCTTAAGATTTCATTACCATAAGTCAGAGTAACAAAGTTCTGTGTTAAAGCCCTCCCGAGTTTCTGAATTCGATATTTAGAGTCAATAAGTATTCCTTTATCTTTAGAGTTAGTCGCGGCCAGAAATTGATGTGGAAACGTCAAAGTTATTCGGAACTTGTGGAATGTTCTCGACCCGTAGGAATACAATTCGTCTTCAGCAGATTTCTGCTCGCCTGGTCCTAATCCCGATGTTAACAGTATGCCAGAAATTCTCAACAAAAAAGTTAAGATAGCTGTGATAATAAGGAAGGATACCGATTTTTAAGTGCCTACCAAGTCTTATAAAAAGCTTTGGACAAAGACTTACATGTGTGCATAAGATCTAAATACTAATAATATATTTATTCACGAAATTTCTAAATGAGTCAAAGTTGGAATGTGATGGCTGTTCTGTGTTAAAGGCAGGCCAGTGTTTTTGCACGTCGAATATTTTCTTCAGCCTTTTGAATGAGAGAAATTTGCTATATTCAATTTTTGAGTCTCTTGAGACATGATCTGAAGTTTCCCAAATATCATGTCAGACCAAAAAGCCAATATTTTAAGTAGCGAATCCCTGGTTTGCGTAATCGACCGCTCAGACATCAAAAGGAGCACCACAACTCGCCACGACACAAACCGATGTGCATATAAACGCATACGCATCAATATCTGCATTACGTGCATCCGGCGCGCTTTCGTCCGGCCCGCGCCATTGCATTGTCCGCCGGATGTCTTGCGGTCGCACGCAATTTCACAACCTCTGCACTCCCTGCAAGCTCTGACGCCCTGGTACTTATTACAAGGAGAACTAGGGAGATTGTTGTTGGGAAAAGGGTCAAGAGCGATAGTATTAACTTAATACATCCTCGCTTTAACTTGGTTTATTGTAATCTTACTTAACTACCATTCATTTTGTACGTATTTCGTGTAGTTGTTGAAAATGGGTAATATAAAATTAAAGTCTCGCGAAGAGACATAAAACAGATTTAATTACAATTTAAAGTTAACTTTACTTATTATGAAAATCCAAATTTAAATCAACAAGGCAATAAACTCAGGTTTTATGAAATACTTTTAAAACACTTATTTTACTGTAAAAATAATGAACAATTCTATAAAAATATGACATCGATTTTTCAACTGACTTTCGCCATTAAACTATCGAACCGTGGTGCGGTAAAAAAACAAAAGAAAATGTAATATTGTGGTTAATCAGAAGTGGTCATAGAGGGTATCGGATGAAGCGATCTATCAGGTCGTTACCGCAACTCGAAGCCTCGCATGTGTGGGAGATGCACAGTGCGGAACTGGTTTGTCTATGCCTGTCCGGCGCGCCTTCTTTTGCTCTTGTTGCCCTGGTATCGAGACGCCAAAACGGACCGGTAAAACAGCAGCAAAAGGTGTCATCGACGAATACATACGAAAACTTTTCAGCATTTAATATAATAAAATTGAAATTTGTAACTTTAAAAAACTTGCCATAATATAAGTGTACCGCGTAATTAATATGTAAGTAATAATGCCTTTCACAATTCTGATGACGAAAAAAGTATTATGCAATTAGTGTTAAAACTTATACAAAAAGCCTTTTCATATGGCGCTATTTTCGCTGATAAAAAGATCACGAAAGGCCTATTAAAAGGTCTTTGTTGAGGTAATACCCGGTGCAATCTGCCACGCAAATTGCGGACCCAAAAGATGTCAAAACAGTTAGTTCGTTTCGCTGGTTTTACGAACTCCTTTGTTCGCTAATGATAGCAATGGAACCGATGCCTTCATTCCACATTCAAACTAAATTGCAAGTGCGTTCCCGTTGGACCACCGCGTAGTCAACTTATTTTTGTTGAAAAACAAAATATTATGTTCGTCTTTTGCCATGTTTAACGGAATAGATTTAATTAAGTTGTGTGAAACTCTAAGTTACATAACTCAATTTTAAATTTGCCCTTTGAGTGGAAATTAAGTTAAAACGGTCGTATGTGTTTTTGTTCCTATAAAATTAGGTACCTACTCGAAATAATAAAATTAACGACCAGCACATTAGTGCGTTATTATGTTTTTTGTTAAGTTAATAAGATATACTAGTTTGCCAATTATATAAAAAAACATATTTCACACTAATAAGAAATGTATCTGCACCTATTTATGTGCGACCTTCAGCACTAAATAATATGTGATAGGTTAATTGCAGGAGCTTAGACACAATGTACAAAACTCGACCGTAAGGTACACATCATCCGACATACTTGGTATTTCTGTGGACCAGACATTAACATACACTAGTACGGTCTCAAATCGGGGAGACGTAAAGCGCAAGGCATCCAAAACTATCCAGAAAGCTACGTTTCAGATTCGTTTTATGACCAGCTCGTAAAATTCTATACCACTTTCTTGTGTTAGCATGAATTGTCTACTTTAGACCAGACCTAGTTTAGGAAACGTCCAAAAGTGATATTAGCGGTATACATTTTCAAATTTAATAACAATAAAATAATATGTGATAGGTTCTAAATGACAATAAAATAACATTAAAAGTTAAAACCGTCATTACACTTTTTTGTTTCTGTAACCGATGCGAAACCCAGTTGCAGACACGTCTTGAAATCTTAAAGGTAAGTAGTTTTTGTTATAGCAACCCAGTGCGTGGAAGGTTTTGGGGTTCGAATCCCACATAAATTCGAGATTAATTTTTACGTGCGTTTTACTAAAAGATCGTTTCTGCAAGTGAGTGCTGATGTAGTAGTAAATTACAATAGAGTTACCTCACTGGTCGCCCGCACATTGTGGCTCAATTTGGCGGTTTTTTCCGCGGCCCAACCGCTTTGTTTACGATACGTAATTACAATACTATCGGACCAATCACCAAACCCATCATTAGGCTGTACAAATAACCACTCATCTATATACCCGACGAGATCCCGCCGTGTCGGCTAACTCGAGATCTCATTTCGGATATTTATTCATCGATCAGCAAATTATTCGACGAAAAAGGACCGTTCTAATGTCGATCTTTATAACCGATGAAATTTTATGTGTTAGGAATTTTCCGCACATTAAAATTTATAAGGTTACTCTCAACCTTTCCGTTTTCAATTTTAAAATGAGCCAATTTTCATTTCTAAACTTTTTTCTCTATAGGACAAATTTTGAAAAATACGTGATAATTTAAATTTATAATTTTGTTTAAATGAAATATTCAAAATCAAAAGGTTGGTCATCAAATTAATTTTGTTTGGAAACGGTAGTTATTTTCAGTAGAGATCATAAATGTTTTTATTACCTTATTGTATAATTAAAAATTCTAATATTTAGTCATAAAATATGATTATGACTTTTATGACAATATAATTACATTTGCAGCGAATAAATAAATAGGTAGGTATAGGTCATCTCAATTTTTGTAATGCAAATAAACTCATAAATTTTTTGGGTTAACTAAATCAAAATCCGCCTGTGAGAGATTTGGCTTCAATTTGCATAAAGGCTAACATATAATTATGAAAATTAATCTAATCCAAATATTATGCAAAAAAACTGAGATTGCATCTTTTTTCCCGTTCCCAGCTTCCTTCACCTATCATCGGTTAAAAAACGTCAAATAACACAATATAATTTATGGCGGCTGAAATTAAGATTAATACGGTTTTTTGTGGGTTTGAAGATTGTGATTTGCGGTCATTAGGAGCTTAGTGCGCAGACTGCAGCGCGTGTGCGCGGGCGCAGCGGTGAGGTCAGACGCCGGGACAGTTGTCTATAGTATGCGGAAAATCGGCCTCTTGTTTACCTAAACTGATAGAAATTGTATATTATTTTTAGAAGTTTTTATAAATGTAATACTTAAACTCAAACTATGTAGTGCGATTTATTATAAAAAATATAATGATTAAAAATGTTGCATGTTATTTTTTTAATTGAATGGAGGGCTTCTATCTATTTATTAAGACCTTATGTACTTCTTCGACAAGTAGTTGGACAGAGGACGTTTAAAACTAAGTACAAAAAATAGTGAACGCAAAACGCTGTAGTTTTGTTTTTAGAGTCCGTTACTTGTCATTTGAATAATTGAGAATTATTTCCCATTCCTTCACCGCTGAACTACAAAGGATTCTTATAGATTTTTTTTCTGAAGCCGTATCGGTAAATAAGTTTTAAATTGTATCAAAGAGTTGACTGAAACGACAAGGATCGCGCCCATTCAGTCTACCTTGGCGACTCGTTAAAAGCGCCACAATAAAAACCCGTCAAAATCACTGTGCCATTACCATCACAAGCAACACCGGCATTCAGAACTAGTTCGTATTATTAATAACGAGATAATAACACGTCTGGTGGAGCGGTACGCAGAACGGCTCGCTTTTTTTCCCGCCCGTTGCCATGTCTCGCTTCCCGCACGTCTAACTAGTTCAAGGTCTAATGCCGTGAATGGGTGGCTTTATTTTTTGTCCATAGGTCATCCTTAGGTCGCCCGAGTCACCCGGCAGCGGAACGACAAAGGCCACGTTGACGAACTATTCAACATTAACAACCATAAACATCTAAAAGAAAAAAACTACCGACTCGTAAAATACGAACGCACATAATTAAAAACTGTTACAGAACATCTAATAAGAAAAACAAAAAAACGGATCCGATTTTAAAATTAATTAACTACTTACGATAACAAGTTTGGGGTCGGACCGAAAATGCACGTTTAATTGTGCCAAAACACCGCAAAAAGTCGTCTCGAATGACGAAGACATTAAAATATTTTGTAACAGAGTGCAACGCACTGGGAATTGACCGCGTTAGGTTCGCTGAGGGCGCGACAGTATGCTCTCGGACCGTAAACAATTATTCGAATTTGGAACTGGCCACGTGACCGCAGCACCTCGGGGAATTCGAAAATCGAATTCAAATTTGGCCCGCGCCGATTAGGCAGTTAATTAGTAACCGTTTTCGGTTGCGCGGCGAAACCTTTAAACACGAAATAATTATTATTTTGTGCTTTAGTTTTGCACCGTAAAACTTTATTGGTGCAAAGAGTACGTATAAAATTGACATTTTACTTTCCGGGTTCGAACGCCAGGTGGGGCGGACCACCGCGCGCGACCGACTCAAAGTCACCCAAGTCACTTTATCGAAAAAACAGGCCACCAACCAACACAACAGTAAGTCATCCGTGCATATTATTAAGATTATATGCGTTGTATTTAAATATCTGTCAACTGGCGGCTAATCGCTTTGATCTATGGGGGGCGGTCGAAAATCGCAACGAAAAACGTGTCTAAAAAACGTAGGTCACGATCTTGTAAGAGTTAATGAATCAGATAATTTGATTTTGTGCTCAAGCGGGAAAACGTATTCTAATGAGATTCTAATTCGATATTTAATGTTCTAATTCGTGTGAGTTAATGACATAGACCGCAGTTAACAGCTATGGTTGTTAAATTTTATTGCTACTCTTAATTCTATTAATTTTAACAAGGTGCCTAAATAGAGCATTTTGCTACAAACTATACTGATTTTTTAAAGTTTAACAAAATAAATATAGAAAGTTACCTTTCCTGCTATGCCTCCTCCACTTCACACCGTCTTTGGCTTTTATAGTAATATCTCTTTAACAGTTTTATATATTTCAGTTAGCAATTAGTTTTGGTGGTAGAGTCTATTATTTTGGAAAAATAGGTTTAAAATATTTAAAAAATATCATACGCAACTTAATAACAGTAAACGAGTTGATCTAATTTCGACAAGTAACCCATTTACCTTAACAAGCAGCGCCATCTACCATGACGCTATTAGTTTTTCGTCTTAAAAGCGATAAACATCTAAATGAATTATGGATCGCTTTGTTACGACCGTTGTTTATTCGAATAATCGTCTATTGAAGCGGGCCACATCAAACGGCGCCCACCGACGAAGGTAGACCTCTCAAAAATTATTTCACCAACCAGTTTGAGAATGATCCGGCGGACAGCGGAGGTCGAGGTAGGGTGGCGATCTCCTTCGATTTGCCGAACACCGTGAGATACTCCACGGAATATAGAATTAGACGAATCCGACACAAGAAGGTTTTCGTTAAAAATGTCGTCGGCATCTTAATGGAGCCGCAGACATACCTGAAATATCCATATAGTTATTTATTGCCTTTGTGTACCAAACACGCAAACTTTAACAAAAATAAAATTCAAGATTTATTAATGTCGTCGGGTTAATTAAAATGGTTTTTTCTTTATCAATATGCAATTAATTTCAAATATAGCAATTATGTTACGGTGCAAAAAGATTAGATTCAAAAACCAAAACTGCTTCTAGTTATAGAATAACCTCTAGGACATCACTTGGTCTGCGAATTAAAAATAAGGTGAATAATTAATAAATCGAAAGTTTGTTTATCAATTTACCTCTTATCTAATGATGAGGATAAAACAAATGAATAATGATTCACTATTATGTATGCATAGTACGTCGTATAAGTAAGATTCGAAATTTAAATCTGATAAATCATCAAAAAACAAAGAAGAAGAACGTTCGAATTTTAAACCCAGTGCGATTTGTTTAATAGAAAGAACAAAGAGTGCACTGGAGGCGAGCATACTTTTAAAACGATTGTATCGATTACGGTGCATAAATTTTCTGTTCAAATAGTTCGCTCGCTCACGGTCGGATGCCCGTCAGCTGGTCGCTCCCTCGCTCCCGAACCCCTAATTACAGGGAGTGTGTTTCTGTGTCAACACTCGAATAAAATAAAAAATGGAGGTGAATACGCGGGAAATTGCGCGCGAACACGTGACAAATCGACTTTTTAAATTTCTAATCAGATTTGAATTGGAAAGGTTCTAATTTTTATAACAGGATGTGTATTCGGCCAGTTCGAAAATTATGTTGCCAGAATTTGAATGAGAAATACAAAAAATAGGTTCTTACGTTTGATTTTTTTAACGAAAAAGGGTGCATACGGCCAGTATGGTGATATAATGAGTTTTTGAACTATCAGAACGCCAGCCTTGTGAAAATAAATTCATCATGAACGGTTGAGGTTTGGGGACTCCCAAAAATAAAACGAAAATCAAGTCTTTTTCCCAAGGAAACCGATATTAGAGGATCTATGCTAAATCGATCAGCGCACAATTGTATAAAATAATTCCCATGACAATAGATAAAGGCGACTTTCACTCACTTTCGTGTTTCCTTCGCAATCAGTCGACATTAAAAACAATATGGCGGAGAACAAAGGTCCATTCGAGCGATTCGCCGCAAAAACAAGATCGGTTAAATGTTGGAAATAAAGGGAGAAAAAAACCAATTTCCATGAAGCGTTGACCGCACTGCCAATTATAATAAAATCGTTGTTCAATACCGCCAGCGGAAAGGTTAGCCATTTTGCATATATTGGCGCCGAAAATGGACATTATAAACACAGTTTCGGTATAGAAAAGCCTTTGATTGGCTTAAACCCTGAAACAAATTGGTAGGCATCAGATTTTTTGGACGTGATCGTCGTAATTTCCTTCCCTGCGGTGTCGTCGCAGGCTCGCGATGGCAGTAACAATCGGAAAAGTAGTCCATGTTAACTCAACACGAATGCATCATAAGAATGCGATGAGTCATATAGGAGACTCATATTATTAAGGCCTTAAAAAGGGAGATCTCATAAAATAATAAAGCCGTGGCAGGCCTCCCACCAGGTGGACCGACGATCTGGTGAAGGTCGCGGGAGTCCCTTGGATGCGGGTGGCACAGGACCGATCTGGGGGAGGCCTATGTCCAGCAGTGGACGTCTATTGGCTGAAATGATGATGATGATAAAATAATAACTTCTAGTGTTTATTCCAATCGTTAAAGACAAGAGGTGAAAATCAATTATGTAATTCAAATGAATGGAGAGTAAATTTACTCCAAAGCTCAATCAAAGCAGCCCTATAAGCATTAATTGATTTCAACTAATTCTAACACTAATTTTGTTTCAAACACACTATGTCTCGCGAACTATGGTTTATGATTAAGTTATTATATTTGGTTCAAAATGCGCTAGTATAGGAAGACTATAATACGATTAAACGTTAAAAGCCGTTGATCATGCGCTCGATCCCTCTTCGGTCGTGTCACACTGGTGTCCCATCGAAATATCTGGTACATAAAGTCGTAAATGTCAATAATAATACTTGTACTCATGACATTGTTGACTTAAGTACGCCTTTTAAGAACTAAATGTGCGATATGTGTGGTAAATGATAATGATAAATGATAGTGACACTGTATCTTTTTTCCCACATCATCTTGTATTGCTACCACCTATGTTTACAAATAAAACTATTTGTATTTGTAAAAAAAGAGTGCACCTCGTGTCTACGCTCACACTATACTCTGATTCATAATCATGTAAAGTAAACTGACAGATGAAAATGACAAGTTTCTATGCATTTTGACATTTTGCATGTGTCAAATTGAGTGATAATGTATGGGGATGACACATTGACATCTGTCAGTTTACTTTACATGATTATGAATCAGAGTATAAGTCACTATAATGTCCTGCGTCGATGGCTGATTGTTGGGATTGACCGCCATAGCCGAAATATTGGTTATGAGGACATCATTATTATTATTTGTGGTGAGAGTGCTATCGCGCCGATTGTCGCAGCCCCGGCGAGGAGTCGAACCGCTTCTAAGGACTATTACTGCGGAATGCCGCCGCGCCGCTCTTGCTTTCCGTTGCGTACAGACCGCGTCTGGTGGCTTATAACGAGCACGTCCCGTAACGAATGGGAATATACCTGTCACATTTCAACTAAGCCGCGCGCAGCGCGTGTGAAAGAGAGGAACTCCGATTCAGTCGTAACGTCCACTTCAAATTAGGCCCTCTGTTTTCAACTAAACCTGCCCCCGAATATTCCAAGGCTGTTTATCTTTGAAAACTGCTTTAGAATCATACTGTCTCTGTCTAAGTCAGCTGTAGGCTCCCAATTCTAAATATTCTTTGAGACTTATTTTGTGATTTGCTTTACAAACTCTTATTTTGTGATATTATGTGGATGAGCAGACGGATCACCTTATGTCACACTACATAAATTCTTGAAAATGTGATAAATAGATGTTTTGAAATTTGAATCTTTATAATAAAGAAATAATTCGCTTTACAAACTCCACTCTTTATACCTTAAGAGCTCTATTAAGTGTTCAAGAGGTAGCGAATATGTGGCCGACCATACCTATACGATACGTCGAGATAATCGTTTTATAGTTTTAATACGGCCATTATTCGGATTCGATTCCGAAGCAAAAAATATTAAAAGAATAAAGGATTTTTTTCCGAAATGTTTCATAAAACAGCACTTCCTCAAGTTATATGGCAATTAAATACTTAATCAATTAAGTTACTTTATTGAATGGAACCCTTTAATCAATCATTATTATTAAAGCCTGATCCTTCATTCATTTATGAATGAAATTTCCTCGAAATTTTACGACTTTTCACCGAATCTCGATTTAGGAGTGACGGCCTTAAAACTCATAGCCAATTAGAAAATTGTAAACTGTATTCTTATTGGTTCTTTTTCTAGTAGGATGTCGGTTGGTAAATAATATTTGAAATGAAATTGGAATCTAATAAGCAAACACTATTGGGGGGCAATTCTCGTGCACTCGACATCGAAGTCGAATTAGAGATTTGTATGGACGAAAACTTATACCTTATCCCTAAATTCCCCTCGTTCTCCTTAGGCTGTTATTGACGACTTAAACTTAACTACGGGTATGCCTACACATGCCATTTTTAACCTTAATAAGTACCCGTTAATGGATATAATATATGAACAATTCGCGTAATAGTCACCATTGTCGGTATGGAGGAATGTAATATACCAATCACAGCGGAGACATTTTTCAATTATCTGCAGAAGTTGAAATTACAAGCCGGCGAGAGTGCGTGCGCGATGCGTTTTTTTTTCTCGATCGAATAAAAGGCAAAGGCGAAATTCGTGCCGCGGGTGTCAATTGCTATGTAAATGTCCGTAAACAGCCACGGTCTGAGCAATGACGTTCCTTTTTTAAATTATTAAATTACGAACGAATGAATGAGCTTTTAAACAATTTGGTTGAAAAACTTGAAATTCGAATCGACCTCTGTTCTTTATTCAAAACAAAAGATTAAGTAAGATTTAAATTACGATTTTGAAATTGGAAATCGAATTGACATTGTATTGTCGGTTTCGTTGCATTCCCTTGCATGTGTAAAAAGTTTTAAAGTTGGCGGCAGGTGCGACGGCAGATGTGGAGTTGAAATCCTAAATAGATGTAACGATACATGATTATGTAGGGTAAGCTGCATTTTATGGGAGGTTAGTGATGTCTGCCATTAAAATAACAACATGTTTACGCCAAGACTTAACGTTTCTTATCATAGTTGCTGCAGTTTTAATAGTTTTATGCAAACCTTTTAAGCAAGTAAGTTAAGTAAGGGAAGATGTTAATTGTTGTTCTTTGGTTACTATTCCGTTATTATAGCGTGTGTCGACTTTGAATAAATTAACCATAAAATTAATTGTCAAAACATAAGCATAGATAATTTTAATTTTATGAAAAAAAAGTTAAGTACATTTTTAATTTTGGAACGTGAACCGTAACGGGCGCGTGACCGTAACCGCAAGCGTCAGACGCAACGTCGGTTACCGGGAATCGAAGGACCGATTCGAAATTCGAAAACAAAACAAATTGCGTTTCCGGGGCGCCGCCGCCCGGCAGATGGCGCTTTTCCGCCAGCTGCGCGGCCTCTAGCGGAACCGCCGCTCCAAGCTAAGGCCGCCTTTCGCACTGAAGCCCGCTGTTTCAGAACGCTTACGCTTTCCGCTTAGAATTTGTTTGATCGAATTTGCGAGTTAGAAAGAAATTTTAAATTTCGAACGTGCCGTTCTATTAGTTGTTAAATTTAGTAAGTAGGTTATCTGTATACGTTAGCCTTGTAGATCCGATAATTAAATTGTAGTCTTTCGATGTTTCATCTCTGTAATTTGATTGTGAACATAAATATGTCCTCACCTTGTGGATTCCGAATACCAGTTGAAAATCTTCGACAATGATCTCAACTCATTGTCTTGAATCAACTGCCTTGGACACGCCCATCGCAGAACGCGAAAACAATTTCTCTCTTAAACAAAGATTCCAGCGTCTCAAACTCGTCCTGCGAAGGTGAACCCGTCTTATACCGCGGGCCTGCGCGCAATCTTTAATTACCGACAGGTGGCCTATGGGCTCGCAAAAACGCACAATAATTAATGACGCGAATAATGTACCAGCATGCGAGACGAAAATCTATAGGCTCTCGATATTTGACACCGCGTTTTCACGCGGGAAATATCGGCTTACGCGACGACGCCACCCGCGTAGCCTTTCAAAACTAGAACTCCACGCGAGTCATGTGACCCTGGTAGTTGGGTCTTCGACAGCTCACTTCGAGACAATGAAGATGAGGGCCATCCCGCACGCAAAGCCTCTTGAATGTCACAAGTATCACAGGCCCAAAATAGTACAAAATAAAGTTCCCATGCAACTTTTGTTTGTCGCTATAAAACTACCAACACGATCATGCATTCCTGGTACACAGATATTTTATTTATTGAAAGTAAATTTTGCAACAACAATTAAATACATTTATTTATTGCATAGTTATAATTTCCGGTTCCATAGGTATTATTGTTTAATTTTTATACTTTATTGGAAAGTAAAAATTGTAGTAGATCTTGCCCTACCAAAAGAGAAAAACCAGCCTCCTCGTATTAATAAATTATATAAGTTTAATACTGTTTGATTCGATCAGAAATGAAGGATTTATAGTGGGTAGTGTAACAAAATAGAAAATGAGTTTTCTGTAGTCTCCAACTTAGCTTTATTATTAAAAAATACGAATTGCTCTTCTTAAACCTAGTTTCTTTTACCAATGCCTCGCACCGTTTACATTGTGAATTGAAATAAAAATATTTAGCTATAAAATTAATAAAAGACATGTTTAATATTTTCACCCCACGCCTTTCAACTACACGATTTATGCGAGTCCGATACCTCGGTGTTCGACAGCGCACTTGTCGAAAACGAACAAAAACGCAGTCGCATCCCGCACGCATCGCCTCTTGTCTGTTTATCATTGTTTTTAGCATCCTCTCGGCAAAAAAAAATGAAAGAGACCGCAAAGAAATGCGACAAACAGGAGGATACGCAGGTGACTGCGAAATTTTGAGCACACTCACCAAAAGTACGGAAAACCAACCGCAACGGTTTGGCCCTGTATTTTTGGCGACATTTTTTCGATGCCCGTTTTACACCGAATTGCAGTAATGTGCATTAAAATAGCTATTTGGCTAAAGCGCCATTACTCGTACAACTTTTAAAAAGTAGAACATTCATTAAAGCTCAAAGCCGGCATTAAACCTTAAAGGTCGTGTCTGCAACTGATTGTTAGTATTTTAAAAACGTTTTGTCCGTGATAGCAAAAATACAATTTCTTTGTCTAATTTTGCAAAAGTTACGATGTCACCCATTACGACGAAATCTTCATATTATTTCGGTTTCGAACAAGCTTTACTCTCTTTTGAAAATTCTTTTACAAAAATAAGACGATCGAGATTTTTCCCACGGGTTACATTTTTCTCGCCGCAACGTCTACAAGACTCGAAAGAAATGCAAGCCCAAGATTTAAATGCGTTCTTTAAAAACACTATTAATAGAATTCCCAGCATCAGGCATGTAAATTATAAGTACTAGCCTCGGCAACAAGCGGCCTCTGTTACCCTCTCATTTGCAAGGCCACTCACCCCGAGGATGACGAAAAATAAAACTGTGCACAAACGCACGAATAATGAACTCGGGGACCCCATAAATCCCATTTGGAACATTTTAAACGTGCATTTAATTTATCGTCAATGCGGTAAGCCTGATTAGGGCAGGTAAGGACCCAGGTAGACGCTTTCACGAATTAACCGACCTTTTTTTTCAGTGGTCACTTTAGAGGTACAGTTATTCCGTGTATCTTCCCTTTGTGGCAAGTGTCGGAGTTCCACAATACAATTATGAGCCTCTTGTAAAGTACCTTTTTGAATAAATGACTGGGAGTACAAAATTGTCAGCGTTGTCTATGCGCTGCGCGTTGTCCTTGGCTGTGCTTTTGTATTCCTTCGCCTTTCATAGCGCGGCGTGTATTTCTTTTTCTACCGAAGACAGAAGACGCAGTGGCCAGGTACGTTTTCAAAAGAGGTCTAAGCATTAAAACGTTACAAATGGAACAATAAAATGTTCTTAATTTAAAATTGAAACGCTTTTTAGTTAGAGCCAGGTCTTTTAAAAAAGGCGATAGATTAATGAGAAGTTTAACATAAGTAGGGTAAGTGCACCTATTAACTACGTACCTGTTTATTATAAAAGTGTTTTTTTTCTAAACAAATCTATAAACAAGCTAACGTCTATAAATAGAAAGCAGAATACGTGCAACATTGTTAAGCATACCTACCTACTTACCTATTCTGCATCCAGTGCAAGACTTCCTCTGAATCACTTTATTAGTGAGTTATTGCGTATTTGTACTGCGGACGAGGGGTTATCGCGCTATCACCGTACGCGGAAACTTGCGGCCAATGCTGGCTCTAGCCCGCGGGTTTTGTCGGCATTTAAGTGCCGGATTCACCTTTTACTAGCAAACATGATATCAAAATTATAAAAGTGCTCTATTTTGACAACCGTCCAAAATTTAGAAAAGGAGGGAAGTGTGTCGAAATCTCCCCCACGATATTTTTGTCGACCCGTTTAGCGTAATGGTATGTGCGCCGGTTGAGACGCAATGATCACAGGTTCGATTCCCACACCAATCCAAAATGTTTTTTTGATAAAACAGAATTCCTGGTTTCCATAATACAAAGGATAACATGACAATGTACGTTGTATTGTCTCAATTTATATTTATTTAATTAATTTAAAGAGGCAATAGACTTAAAATAAGTGAGAGGATAAACAAACCCATAGTAAACTAAGTATAAAAACCTACTCTTAACCCTAAATAAATATGTTTTAACGCTAACCCTTATTAAGATTACTTCGTTGCTTAAAACGGTTCCCGGTGGGGTAAATGTCCCTATTACGTCCCCTTTTGGCACGTAAAAATTAAATCGCCTAGGCGACCGTTTGGGTTCTCACGCGGTACTGTACAGCTGTCGCGTCGCCGAGCCCGCGGCAGGGCTGCTGCCGTAACGTTTTTTACGTATGGCACTGTCACTGCGTGGTTAATTGAGCGGAAGGTTGTACGATGTTGGAGTGCTTTTGGTAACTAAAATATAAATAGAAAAAACAATGGAATGAATGGAAAAAACTGAAAATCTAAATATACCCGCTGTAGGTATATCTAGATTTTAAGTGTTTTCCCAGTGTACAGACAGCCACACATATCAGGTTACAACAATCTGTCAAATTTTCTCAATTGATATTCAACCTAATGTGTTCGACAGGAAGATGAAGAACTTTCACAGTTTTGTATACTCTGATATGTAGCTGTACGTACCATTTGGGCGGTCTTATCACGGAGCCCGATCACTACCAGACAAACTTTAGGTACTTTAGTTATTCAAATGAGAGGGCATGTCGTGGAGTTAAATCTAAATAAAATATGAAATTCATTTTCAAATCGTCTAAGCGATGATCAAGTGTACGCAATAGAATCGCTGGACTCAATCGTCCGACTCAAAAGTGTCGCATAAAAGCTATTAAGGTTTTTTTTCAATTTTAAATTTGAGTGACTTTTCGTAGGCTTTTTGTTACTTTAAAGAAAAATACTTAAGTGTTGCCAGCCCTACCCGGTCGAGAGGGAACGCGTCGCGACGGTTAAGGTAACAACACCAATTGTTGCCACACTGCTTGTCCGGTACAAGAAAAAACTTGTACCCTCTCCACGGAGAATGACAAATTAAATTACTTGCCGATACGCGCTATTTTTGTAAACTCCGTTTTCGAATGCAGCGAATTTCTTTTTATAGCCAATATGGAGAAGCTACTGTTTATTTGATGTTTATTTTATAATAATCACAACGATTTTAAAACGCCAAGAAATAAAAAAATAATGTCAAAACATGCCGCTTAAGACTGGTGGGATAAAAATCTGGTTTATCTTCCGATAATACTCATAATAGGCTGTATCTTAAAAGTAAAAGTTATTGATATTTGATAAAATAAAGACACGTTTTACGAAGACTCGGTGAGCTTTTAAGATATTCAATAATGCATGGCATGGCCTATTTATAGAAATGATATCTTGTGAATGGTGTCAACAAACCTTTGACATTTACAGAAGTTAAGATTAAGAACGTATGCAATTTCCATATCCCATTACAGCGACCTTTTGGACAATAAAAAAAGATATCAATTACGTAATGACCAAAGTCTTTGTAAAGCTGGTCGGAATAGGAAGCGATTAACCCATACAATAATAATCCACTTTTAATTGGATCGAAATATCGCGGAGTTAAGTTTTATTACACTTTTTATACATGATTGTTTTATTGCAAATAATATCAGTAAGCATGTATTTAAAATTCAGTAAGAGGTTTTTAATTTGTATTATGTTGATTTTGTTACTTAATTGTATGTCTTGGTCAGTCATTTGCATAAAATAACAATTTAAACATTAGTATTTTAATAACGTAATTGGAATCTCGAACGGAATAAAGACAAGACTTAAATCAAGAAGTCTATCGAATGTATTTTGAAAGTGAAATGAAAAAACTTTACATTTGGGCGTGTATGAAAGTGAAATGAAGACACCAGTACTGGTTAGAGCTCATACATCTGAGAGGAAAAGTAATTTTACTACTTTTACAACAGAAAAACGCAGAGCTTTTATCATAGGGTTTGGGGCTAAGCATGTGATTGAATACTTTTTACTGCATTTTAATAAACAAAAAAAGTAGATTGGACTGAAACAGCCTAGTCCCCATCAACAGCTTATGAAGAGGAATCTTGTCTATGCCCTTTTACGAACTTGTTAATGCCTAAGATGATAATGAACAAGGCGTACATAGCTTTTAATTCCTGTCCTAATTTAAAAATGGCAGGATATAATAAAACGAGTTACTTTAATTGTTTCGCAGTCATCGACCGTAAGAACGTAAGTACAGCTACGTTAATAGGCAGTGTTTAAGTATAAATAGTTGACATTCAGTAAGTCAGTAAGGCTGGCACTCGACGCACCTGCCCCGCTTGCGTTCGTTTTGTGTCGTTTTCGTTATAATAAGCTGGTACGACAACCGTTGTGGCGGTGGAGGCGATGGCGCCCGTGGCCGATGTATGCGTTCGTTTGCATTTCTACTTTATCTAATTAGGCTCACATATCAGGGAACTTGGGATAACGTGGAACTAAATGCTTATAAGCAGTTTGCTTTTCTTTACGAATTCATACTTTTTTTAAAAGTAAAAATAAATTGACTGCTCAGAGAGTAGATACAGTTTTTGGAAATGAAGACAACTATTTTCTTTCAAAAGCGATGAACTACCACTTTTTCACAAGAATATCACAAAAATCATAACCTTTCATAACTAACTACTAGTTTGCCATACTATCTATAGTACGATGTCGATATTGTATTTAACGTCACAAAGAAACTTCAGAGCCGTTAACATTTTCGCCGTTAAACTGTTAAACATTAATCTACAATGGAAAATTTTAACTGTTAAGAACTTATTAATCTATGAATTAAGGGGCGCATGGCGAGGGCAGGTGCCCAAGAAGTCGAAGGGCTAAGACGAGGCAGGTGCGAGGAGACGGCTGCCGACCGTTGGCAGATGTTCGGCTTTCGATAACGTATCTACACTCACACCCGCTTGGCAATTTGAACAACAGTTTTTAATTAACTAAAAGTGAAAGCCGAAACTTGGTACCGATACCCTAGTTACAAATAAAAGCTGTATTTGGTTACTCAATTTGAAGTCCTGTATAAAAGTTTAAGTTTTCCTAATCATGCCTGATTAGGAAAACCTACCAAGAGACTTCGGAGATTTCAAATACCATTGAGGTAAATGTAGAACTATACCTCAATGTCAAATACAAATCCATTTCAACGTGTCATTTCCGGCCGCGTCCACAGCCATCGCTTTGTAACCCGGGACGCTCTGGAACCAGGATTCAAGGTTTGGTGAGTCCTACGACCTCGTATAAGAAGGCCCACGTTCTTAACCTCTTAGCTACAATCGGTCAAAGTTTACAACAACAAAGCCGTAACGTAACGTATTTCTGAGCGTAACCAAATCGTCCAATTCATATGCTCTGTGGGCGTCAAACACGTGTGCGCCTTGTTGCTAGCTACGGAACCTTCCAGCGTTTCGCACATCTGCGCACATTAACATCATCCTGTCATTAAACCCTCACTTACAAGAAAAACGTACGCATTTTTTCCCAACAATAATGTAGTCCGCGACAAATAAATTAATCTCAAACAGAAATTGCTATCGCATAGTTCAGGTAATAACCTCTCCGTGATGAAAGCGAGCGATGGACGCTTATTACAAGTCCTGGAGGAGTAAATCGAAATGGGAGTGAGTCTAATTCGCGGCGCCGGGTGACAGCCCGAGATGGATTGTTGTCAACATTATTGCGGGAGCATTCGACTTGTCCTCCTGTGCGCGCCTGCCGCCCGGTGCAACGCCGCAACCGCCCCGCGCGCCAACTCAATCCCGACCGACAGCTGCAGTGATAAGACTCCTTTTCCCCCCACCGCGTTCTGACAGTTGAGACTGGACGGCTTGACACTCACCACTCGCGTCCAGAAGTACGCGCCGCGAGTCAGCTGACAATCGAATTGAAACTTAGAAACAAAAGGGCTCAAGGTCCACAATTAAATGGAGACGCGCCTTTCGCGCCGGATTACGGGCTTATTCGTGCTACCGCGGCAATTAGGAAGTCATTCATTAGGGTCCCTAAGTTTCGCAGACGTGGGGGTGCCGCCGCACCGTGACGTCACGCTGCTTCTTTCGCAACGATATTAATATAACTATAGTTTTTAGACCGCTGCACTCTCCGACTCGTTAAATTATTCTTCGAAAACAAAAAGTAGCCTTGTTTAAGAATGCTGCTACAGTGACGGCGCGCACAATACAAACAGGAGCGAGTTAGTGTAGCTCTCTTCTTCCCGGGCCGTGGCGCCATCGGGAGGGACAAGGACGGGGCGATGCACCTTAAAATAACCCTCAAATTCGTCGTAGTAGATACAACCGTAGATCGCATTTCCGAGTGCGTGATAAGGATGCAAGATGCGGTTAGCGGCGTCCCAGAATGCATCTGTCAAGTTTAACAAAAAATCGGTCCCTGGAATTTCGGGACGTCTCCACAGCCCGGGACATGTGCTCGTTTATTTTTTACTGCTGAGTAGATTCATTCAAAAATTGTCAACGGATAGGAGATTTGTGTAATCTCGTTAGAGTAATAGCAGCCGGTCAACAACCAATTTAGCGACCATTCAAGAATCGGTTGACATTTTATAGTCGATACGGATTAGAAGTTTTGGTTTTGTTGTGAACACAGCGTATTTTTTGTCGCGTAAGGTCAAGAGACTACAGCAAAATAAAAACTATTAGATTGTCCGGGACGACACGAGGGTCCTATCAATTTCTATCCTCTAACATGCTGTTAGATGAATAGAATTTACAGGACAATCGTGGGAAAACGCGTAAGTATTATCAATCAGTTTTCGCTTTTAGCCGCGCCATTTCCGGCGAGAGTGCGCCGCGTTACCAGGCGTGCAGCAGTGTGCAGGAGGCGAAGCCTTGACCCTGACTGCGGTGGCGTCGACCGGAACGCACGGCGAGCCACATTGCGAATCTTGCCGATCGCTCGCCGCCGCACACCGCCTAGCCGATGCTGTGATCTTAGTACATTCCACTCGCACGTGTGCTTTACTAGATTGTTTTCTCTTTCGTTTATGTTCGAAAATTGCATCGATTATACTAAATACTGTACTTAAGTCTAAGTTAAGGGTTCTGCATTCTTCTTTACACAATTCAACTTCTTTAGGATTAAAGTTTTCGGTTTGGAGCATGGAAACGGTCGGCTAGCGACAAAATCGAGAGTTATTGTGTACAAAAAACAGGAGTATTAAGAGTTGAGGAGTAAACAGAGGCCGGGAGGGGGTTGGTACAGTCATTGATGTGGAACCGGTCTTGGACTCGTCACGCCGCTCCTGACGGACAGGGATGAATTACTCACAACGAACGGTGCGGTTGGGAACTTTGTTATGAGTTCTAAATAACATTGGGACGCTCGTTCAAACGATATACATTTTGAAGCTAGACCGGACTAGACTGTTTCATAGTGCTTGTAGCTTTAAGAAGAATAACTTCGATAAAATATAACATCTCAATATAAATGAATAAGGAAATACGGCCAAGATACAGTTTTGTTGAAATCATACCGCAAAAACCGTCAATAAATTGTCAAACAAGGCATGCCCATAATGAAGGCTCAAAAAACTCGAAAGATGCAAAACATCACGAGGTGCCACTACAAATCAAAGAACAAACGCACCGGCCGACAGGATCCGATCCACATCGAGACAATCGAATCGAGATATCGATAGTCGACGCGTCGGCCGGACGTGACGTCAGCAGCGCGTAAACGCGAGAATTTTAAACAAGTACAAGATGTCATTACAAACAAAGATATCTCCATTGGGACATTTCGACGCTTCGCACTTGGCGTTAAGGCCCAAAATGCTAATTCGCGGCGGATGTCAAATTTGTATTCATGTCGGCCAATAGTGCGTAGATAAAAGGTCGTAATTTGGCAAGGTGTTGTGATCAAAATGTCCTTCTTCATTTAATGTCAAATAAAAATAATATGGATGTCCATAAAACTTTACCCGTGAAGAACTAAAAAGTTGTCATTTTACTAAAGATAAAAATAAATCTTAGTAGACATACTAATGCTGGAAGCTTAATAAAACTAAAAATACACTCGCCTACGATTTTAGTAACAACAACTGTTAAGTACAATTTTCAGGGTAAAGTTACCAATCTAGTTCGGTCTCTTTTGTCCGAAGACTCCATTTTAAAAGAAAAAAAAGCATGTACCTACTTACGTCACAATTGTACATAATAAACAAAGCCGCCCAGGTAAGCGTATATGAAAAAGTTCATTTATGTGTAAAGATTAAAAAGACTTCCACGAGAGCAAACATTTTGATGCGCGTAAGTGCGTAGTATTGAGTTTCTGCCATTCTGTCCATTGTCGGGCTGGCCTGGGTACGAATCCGGCAAAAAAAGGAATAAATTTTGTAAAGACGCTCTGTGCTCAGGCTGTTTGAATTAGATCCAGGCCTGTTGTGATTGTTTGTAATTTTTCGTGGATTTGTGCTCCTTTTGTTAGAATGATTTCTTTAGAAAGGTTAAATTCTCTAAAATTAGGAGCTGTTGTAATAAAAAATGTATTGTTAAGATTTCCTTAGATAGCTCCAATTTTTAACATGAGATGGTTTTAATGGACATTACAAATAAAAAAGTTTTTGTTAAACTTGAAATTTGCCATTAAATGTCATTGTCATTTTAAATTCGAATAACGAATTTATCTAATTCTGTATCGTTTTATTTGAATGGAATCCGTTATTTTTTCATAAACGCCCCAGATTTAATGATAAATGTTAGTATTCCGAATCCTACAAAAAGCTCGATATTTTTAATAATTACGACTGAGGCCCGTAACATATTCCCAAGAACGTTGTTTTTCAATTAGGCATACGCAACTATCACAGAGCTAAACACAAACAAACCGAAAAAGCAACGCCCTAAATATATCAACATAACCTACATAACTACACAGAGCGGGGCGATGGCACCTTGTCGCGCCAACCGGCCGAAGCTTCGCGGTTAAGAACGTTGGGGGCATTGTGCGATCGGTAGTTAGACAAGGTTGCAAGTGGGGCAGCTGCGTTTTTTTGCTCCGGTTTCACGATTCCTGTCTGGAAATGCAAGGGCCGCGTATAAGTATAGACAACTATATAGAAGGTATTATTGTTCTGCGATGGGAAAGGGAATGAGGTTTCCGACGAGTCCTACATTACGCAGGTTGGTGGCGAGTTTTTAGTATGTGACCGTTTATACAAGCGTATGCGGTGGATGTTTCTAGACTTGGCGCTAGAATGCTGATCAAAGTACTTTTATCTTTATATACTTCAGGTTACTGTTTAATTTAAATTGTTTGACTACATTGTACTAAATGTTTAGTAAATTTTTCATCGACTTGGTTAGCCAAAACTTGGTGCGTTTACCCCATCAAACATTGATCGTTGTGAAATTACTATTAGCATAAAACAATATACTTAAGCTTTCCGATATTACTGGACTTCCTATCGTATATCGTAATCTCCGATCTGGAATCTATCGATTTTTTACTGTCAGATTCCTTCTGGAACGAACTTAACTATTGTATTGACTATTTAAATATAATGAAGCCTATAAGTGGAAGATAGGTAATTTTTAAAATTATTGACTTGATTTATGAAAAAGCTTTAATTGCGTCCGTAAATATTCGCTAACAAAAGCTATGATTGTACAGTCAGCCACACATCAGGTTACATAAAGTTAAATTTCCTCAATTGATATTCGACCTAATGTGTATGACAGTAAGATGAGAGTCGTTTGAAGAAATTTGACAGTTTTGTATACTTTGATGTGTGGCTGTACGTACGTAAGGAGGAAATACGTAATTTCGAGTTAATTTACCTATTTTTAAGAAAAATACAATGTATAAATTAGAATTTTATGATATTCTCGATTTAGCTATACTACCGATTGTTTATATTCGCGGGGTGAACGACCTCGCGCTTGCAATTTTTTCAAAGCCAACTTTACCCTCCGCTGTTCGGTCAACCGAGAAATGGATTTTCATGCAAAAAGTTAAAGCCGTACTCTAATTGATCCTAGACGTCATGATCTTGCGAATGGCCTACTATACAATATTGTAAGGAATGTAGAATTGCCCTAGTTTGTAAAGTGATGTTAACTGACATAAGAGAAAAAAATAACGATATTTGAAAACGAATAAATAAAGTTTCAATAATGTCATTGTCTAGAGTTAATTGTAGTTTGACTTCCATGGAAGTAATGCAAATGGTATGTAAATCAAAAGTTAGTTTTTACGTTTTTGATGAAGCACAAAAAAAATATTCAAAAATTTTGGTACAGAGAGCCACACATCAGCGTAATAAAATATGTTAATTTTTCAAATCGATTCTCACCTTATTGTCGTTTGGTTGAATTTGAATTGAGGAAATTTGACAGATTGTGTGGATGACTGTACCTAAGCTAACTTAAAACTGTCTTTGAGCTTCTAACAAGATTATCCCAAATCCAAAACTTAACAATATGGCTAACTTTTAAGTACGATTGACTATTTTTATTTTTATCTATTTTTATCAAGCTTTCAATGTTAGTATTTTTTTATATTTACTTTACAAAAAATTGCCAAATCACTAAAATTAAGTCAAGGTTGTGATACGTAATCGATTTTTTCCACTACCCGGTGCATATTACCGGGAATTGGGCCCAGATACCAACCACCCCGGCCTCACTTTGGCGGCATTTTTTCCCATCCCAGGGAAAAAAGGCTAACATCCCTTGGGCATCATTTTTTGCCCAAACGTTACCTTTTAATTAACAGATGCCTTACCTTACAAGTTTTTCGAAATTTTGAGATCTACGATTTGCAGGTAGGCCGATGCTTGATTTATTTTTAAACATGGCAATTAAATAGAAATTACAGATAGCTGCATATGATATCTAATTATAAGGTAAAAGATATCGTGCACAAACTACACATAAAAAACAGAAAATTGAGTTAACTACAAAAGGGTAGATAAAAGGTGAAATTACCCTACAAAGTTAAAAGAACCTAACAAATAAGGGAATAAAGCCCTCCTAAATACAGTTCTACTAAATAATGGTGAATTTAATCAAACAGGAAATAAATATTAAGTCAACTTGTGTGAGCAGGCAAAACATTATTTGAATAAGTTGAAATTTCCAGGTGTCACAATGTTTGTTTACTCTGTGGCAGTGAAAAAGTTCTCATTGATAAGATAAGCGGCTCGGAGCTTGAATACCTGGCCATGCTCAGAGACGACTGTTAACGATCACTTTGGATTTGTACGTGATCATTCAAAGGGGGTAGTCTCAAATATTCTACCAATCTTAAACAAAATTTCGATGTTTTACGTAAACAATAACTCGACCATCTAAACATTTAAGTTGAAAACCTCAGAGCAAGCAAAAACACTAATACAGTAACGTCTCGAGCCGGCCCTAATCCAGCCACAAAACACACGAATAAGCCGAAAGCTTTCACATCCACTCCGGGGTGAGAACGCTTTACGGCGCCCATCGAATAAATACCGCAAATGAATTAGAATCAGTTAAACTTACGACCGTTAAGCTGGAGGGTAAACAAATAAAAAAATACGCATGCTTAGTGCGCGGGCGCGAGTGGTCGAACATAACCTCTCCGTCACGTGCCTTACATAAGGGTGGTCCAGCTGATCATACCTTGTCGGCCCACGATCTCCGCGACGTGTTCTGACGATGGCACTGGAACACACTCTGTCATGTTCTGAGATTTCTTCGCCCGGTCGTCGGGCGGCGGCGCGAACCCGAGCGGGCTGGCGAGAGGATTCGACGAGGGGAGACTCTCGCCGAAATTCAGCATGCTCAGCTCCAACGCCAGTTGAAGGGCTCGCTGGTCCTCCACCAGGCCGCCTCCGCCGAGGTCGCCGAAGAGGCTCGACGGCATTTCCACTTGTGAAGCAATTTTGTCGGCGGGAGAGAGGTGGCCCTCTCTGTCACTGGGTAAGATTGAGATCGTTTCAAACGCCGGTGTTTGTCATACGCACGTGCGATGGTCGCGCGGCGCGGCGGTGAACTGAGGTGCCGGCCGGCGGGCGCAGGCGCCCTGCGCTGGGGCGCGGGGCGCGGGGCGGGGGCGCGGGCGACTGCAGCGGGCCGGGCGGGATGCGTCGCAGCTTCCGCCCGCCCTGCCCGGCCGGCCCGCAACCACCCGCAACCGCCCGCAACCGCCCGCAACCACGCAACCGACCGCCTCGCCGGCTACCTTACGATACGAGACACGTGTCTCTGTGCTAACGTGAAATTATTGAAATTAGCGCTTCCTTGTAGACGATACGTACTTACTTGGATAAGTTGTAAAGTGTTGTAACTTATGTAGGCTATAGGTATTTTGGGCTTGATTACAAAATTCTTACTAAGTAAACCATTTCAAATAGCCTACATTAGGAAAGTATGTTTAGTACCTCGATAAACAAAAAAAATCGAAATACAGTTATATTTAACGGTTTTTTTTTGTTTTTTCTGTTTGAAGGAATTATCTTCAAAAAGTACTGTCTGAAGTAATAACTTCAGACAGTACTTGTGACTTCATTCAACACACAGGGTTTTAGGTTCAATTCCCTGGTCGTGTCAGGTTTATAGGTACTAAATAATGAAACATTTGTATAGTCGAATTATGAAGTAGGTATATTATTATGGATCAATCCTTAAATGATGTTCTATCAACTTAGTTAATGAAATATTTGGACCGGAAGTGAGGTCACTCGTCGGCAACATAAGACGGGGTTTTCTCGGTATTGCGGTAGGTATTTGATAAGCGGTCATGATAACTCGACCTCAGATGCTGAATCACGTCAAATTAATACTTTACTTGGAATCGACGCCAAAATTGGTGACCTTTTAATCTTTTATCATTAATAGTGGGCCGCGCTCACTTCGCTTCGGGACCGTAATTCAGAAATTAACTAATAGTTTCGTGTTTTCGGTTTACTTATAAGCCTTGTCGTTGTCTAAAGAAGTTATCTCTTTACAAATGGTATAGATAGTGGGCCGCGCTCACTTCGTTTCAGAACTTCATGAGTTCCGAATTGTTCCAATAGATGGCGCTAGGTTTTTTATTATATTGAATGGGTTTGCACTTGACCTCATCTCACCTGATGGAGAGTGACAATGAGGTCTAAGATGTAGAATGCTTTGCCAGAAGAAGCCTATACTCTCGACTTAATTCATCTAAATTGTAGCTCTCTGGGAATACAGAAGCCGGCAAGTTGTTCCATTCCTGCAAGGTGTAGATTAAATTCCGCAAGCGTTACGTCTTTTTTTGGATTATCTAAACCCTGGTGGCTTAAAAGTTATATCTTTATAGATAGTAAGTTAGAAGATATTTATAATGTAACTAGGTGGCCCGCCCTCACTTCGCTTCGGAACCGTAATTCAGAAATGAACTAATAGATGGCGCTGTGCTCAATTACATCGCGCAAGCGTTTCGTGTTTTCGGTTTACCTATAAGCCTTGTCGTTGTCTATAAAAGTTATCTCTTTATGGATAGGTACAGAAGAAGATAGAGGAAGATATACCACAAAATATGGTAAATCAATCCATTTGAATCCAATATTTTAACATTCGGGTGAGAATCTATTAACGAAACTTGACAGATTTAGATCTTGGGAGAGCCACGCTTCAGCTTGAATAGGCCGGCTAGACTGGAGTGATGGCCTCACTGCAGCGACTGTGCTGTTTCGCAGAGTGAGGGTACTGGAGGCCCAATCGGGGGGAATGGTGTATGGGGTGTCTTAGGAGGAGCGTAATGAAAGGCCGAATGCTGTTACAATACTCATTATATTTAGGTTAATCAATGATTTATATACTTGCTACAGTACGTTAACATAAGATACCTTATTACTACACCACAATGGGCTTAAAGGTTGGCAGCGCGCTTGTGACTCAACTGGAGTCGCTGGTGTCTTTAAGCGGCGGTCATCGCTTACCATCAGGTGATCAGGATCAGAGGCTCGTCTGCCAATTATCACATAAAAATCGATTTGTGTACATTGAAATGAGGCCGTCCGTACCGTGTCTAATGGTAAATCCGTCCCTATTACTTCCTTCCTTAGGTAAATTAGTCCACAAACACAGTTCCTCACAGGGCGAGACCACCGGACGCCAAAAACGACAACAGTCAGTTTTTGTTAATGACGTGACGTCATCATAAATAGGCCGAGTCTATAACGAACTAGTTTTTGCCCTGCCGAGGAGTTGACGCAGCCGTGGGAAAAACAACCTTGTTACTGACCAGTCATGGCTGACCTTCGGTTGGTATGAACTTGCGTGAAGGAGGGAGGTCAAGTTTTATAATCTACTATTAGTAAACGGATGACATCAAATATATACCTAAGTTTTAATCTGAATAAACTGTAGATTTACACCAGAACAACACCAACCATTCTGTACAACATTTGTTCAACGACTTTTCGAAATTCATCGAAATATTTTTCGACTTCCCGTACAAAATTACCATATCACGAGACCGACTTTGTATGAAAATGGTTAAATGGTTCGTAGAACACGTGGTTAAAGGGATACAAATGTTCACATACACCATGTATAATACTAGTGACTCGCCCTTACTACGTTTCGGGATTTTTAGTTACAAGCTGTAAGCCATAGATGGCGCTGGGCGTCAAAAACATCGCGCAAGTATTTTGCTTTATCGGTTTCCCGCTTAATCCTTGATAGTAATATCAAGGATTATGCCTATAGATTCAACCTCTTTATAAATAATATACAAGATAGATTATTATCTTGCGATTCTATCTATGTCCACCTGACTATGTGTATGCATTTTTCAATGAAAAGATCATAAATCATGCATTTTATCCCGAAAGGCGAAAGTATCCGAAAGCAAAGCAAACGGATATTAGCTTCTTTCAATGGGAAATCCATTTCCACGTGTCATTACAATGTTTGTATTTATCATTGTTCCATTAAAAGATAAAGCTATGAAAATCAGGAGCTTCAGCTAAGGGTGCGGGGGGGGAGGGGGGGGGGGGAGATATCCGGGAAGGGTGAATGAACTCAGCGGGAGGACCTAGACGGGCGCGAGTCCCGGTGCGTACTACAGAACAGAGACCTATAGGTAAACCGGCGATGAATGTACTGGATATTTTTGATTGTTTGTGGACCCTATGTAAGGAGAAATAAGGGTTGACTGGTGTTAGAAGGATTGTATTTCAATTTCGGTGAATTGACAGGCGTTTTCGGTAGTAACCCTGGCTTAGGCTTCAAAGGTTCAAATCCATATTTGGATAAACATTCATCTGATCGCTCCTGTGCCACCCGCATCGAAGGGACTCCCACGACCTTCACTAGATCGTCGGTCCACGGCTGCGAACTCTCCTGTACGCTTTGACCGGTCTATGTGGACAACATTGGGGGAGGCCTATGTCCAGCAGTGGACGTCTATTAGGCTGAAATGATAACGATGATTATCTGATGAACTTGTGATTGTTAACCATCGATATTATCTCTAGACACATTGCTAGACGCATTGCCCACCATGGGGGCAATTCTCGTGTACTCGACATTGAAGTCGAATATGGAGATTTCATACATTCGTCCATATAAATCTATATCCCCCCAGCGCTGCACTTAGTAGTTTTGCAGCTATAGAATATTTTGAATTTCGTACTTATATGCCGTCGAGGTCGTAATCGAAATGTATTAATCGTATTTTATTTTCGACCCTAATTCTACGCTAATTGGTTTTAAATTCCGAAAATGCCAATAGCGCTCTTTACCGAATGGATTGCCTTTATTGCCGGCGACATTTTTAACGCGTGTATCTTTTTATGACCGACGACCTCGACGGCGTAGTGGCTAAGATGTTCGCCCGAAGCGCGAAAGGTCCCAGGTTCGATTCCGGGCCAAGTCAATTTAGGAAACTACATTTTCTAAATTTTGTTAGGTCTGGGTGTTCTGGGTAGACGCCTCCAGTTAATTATCGTTACCTGGTACTCATAGTACAGGGGTTGCCCTAGTTTGAGACCAGGATTATTGGTTCACACCAATCAACCTGGCCAGACAATCACTTGTCTGGTGCATATATTATAACTAGCGGCCGCCCGCGACTCCGTCCGCGTGGAAAAGTAACTTTTTACCCCCCTTTCAACCCCTTACAACCCCCTTTTCGCAATAAAAAGTAGCCTATGTCCTTTCTCAGGGTCTAGATTATCTGTATATACCAAAATTTATTTAAATCCGTTGAGTAGTTTTGGCGTGCAAGAGTAGCAGACAGATAGACAGACAGACAGACAGAGTTACTTTCACATTTATAATATTAGTATGGAGTATGGATATGATTATTACTATAATACCTTCCACAATTTAGTCTATACTAAAAGGTGCTGAAAGCGTAACGTTTTACTATTAGATATTTTTAATTTCCAATAGGTATGGCCGCCGAGGTCTACTATAGTGTCGGCAGTACGCTCTAGTTACACATGCAGCTAGGTGCAAGTGCTGCACCCTGCAGACTGCGTCTAGCCCGCTCCGGCCGTTGACCTCACCCGGACGTCCGCGTCCGGTACCTACTGCGCTGAAAAACGCTTTCAGTTCAGTACGGGCGCGATGGAGCGATAGCACAGAATACTTAATAGTACAAGTACAGAATGCCCACTTCTAAAAACCGTTTATAGAAAAATAAAGGCTCAGGCTACCATAACATAAAGTTGAAATTCCGGCCGCCCAGCGTTTAACACCTACAATTATTCATACCTAGAAGTGCGTTGTCTTTCTATCGCACGCAACTGTCGCGCGTGCGTCGCCGCTCGCTCGTGATTTTCTACTGACTGGCCCCTCCGGAGGGGACGCCGCATGTACTTGCAAGTTTGATACTACACGCGGAGTGGGACAGACCTGGCGATAGTTAGCAAGCCCACCGCTTGAAAGGTTGTGGGTTCAATTAACCTCTTTGAGAGGTTTGAGCACCAGCTGAGATGCAACGGTCGCGGTGCCGACATACTTAAATGTTTGTTGATGGAACAGATATCTGTGTTGGGTCTGGGTGTTTGTGGTTCCTTCGTTGTTTATGGTTTCCGTAGCAGAAGGGGAATGAGTGTGTAAAACCTTAGTTTGGGACCAGGACAATAGGTACCTACACTGAGATTTTTTACCATCTTACTTACTCACTTCTCTTCTTCATAAACTGATGAAAACAATCATTCTAAATTACATACTGTGCGAAACGGGGTCAATTTCCAACATAAGTAAATCCTTGGTATGCCAATTTATCGACAAAAAAAACTTAATCAAATTTTTACATTGCAGGTACATAACGAATATAAAGTATATGCTCTAGGAGGACGATAGTACGGGCTGCATGACCTAGGCTACGCGCCTCCTACCACCCGCCGCTGCGGACGTTCACCCCACCCGGATGTAAGCCCTTTGACCTATGAGATCCTGGTATCGCTAACTTAAAAACTATTTATTTTCTAGTTTTCCGGGACTTTTCATCGCCAGACCGTTTTGTGCGGTAGCTTTATCATCAAAGAGGAATTGTGGGAGAGCCATGCTTCGGCATGAATGGGCCGGCTCGACCGGAGTGATACCACTGCCTCACAGAAAACCGGCGTGAAGCAGCTCCTGTGCTGTGTTTCGCCGAGTGAGTGAGAGTACCGGAGGCCCATCGGGGGGAATGGGATAAAAGGTTAGCAGCGCACTTGTGACTCCACTGGTGTTGCATGTGTCCATGGGCGGCGGCAATTGCTTACCATCAGGTGATCCGCCTGCTCGTCTGCTACCTATCACATAAAAAAAAGATCTGATCTGTGCTTAGCTTATCACGTTGAGTAAAGCTCGAACCGCATAAGTACCGAAGAGGTCAAGTTTTATATTTTCTGTCAAATCAGGTGACCGATTTTGTTACAAAATGTTTGTATGAAAAGTTGAATTATTTTTAAGTGAATTTCTGAAACTCATCGAACAATAAAACATTGTAATAAACATTTTGGCGATTAAAAAAAGTAACTGGCGAGTTTCTTGCCGGATCTTCTCGTCAGAATCAACTTTCCGATATCGGTGGTAGAATCGCATTATGTCTATTTATTTTTTAGTATATCTTATGTATCAAGATATATATTTAATTTCATTTAAATTATTTACATTATTTTTAAATCGTTTTGAATATTTTCTTTATGTATGACGATTTGAAGTGCTGTGTACAATCCTATGCAAATAAAGAATATTTAGACTTTGACTTTGAAATATTTGTTGAATGGTTGATAGAACACGTGGTTAAAGGGATGTAAATGTCACTGATACGCCCTGTACTGTAAATTACTTATCCATGATATAACGAAAATTTTATCACTGGTAAAACACCCCTGGTTTTACCAGTGAGGTTTAAGATATTTTCTTAAAGCCAGTTAGATATTTTACAATAATGTCTTTGTAGACATTAGGGATTGTTCCCAGTCTATAGGTGTAAGGGACAAGTACTCTAATTTCACGTACATTTTTTAATTCTTTCTATCAATCAGTACCAGGTAGACAGATTACCCGGCGCGTACCTGAGCCCGGGTTTATCTGCGTATGCGCAAGTACGTAAGTGAATGGAGGCTGTCGGTACACTTCTTTTGTGACGTTTTGTGTCTTTAGCCCAATGCCGTGTAGGGTGGTCGTGCAGGCTATCAGTATTGGGATATGGACGGTAAAATGCCAATACTTAAGTACTACTAATATCTAAAATAGGTTTTTTCAGGGAAAATTGTTTTTTTTTGTCAATGGCAGTCGACGAGGTCCTAATTCGCATCTTTGGTAGAATAAGGGCATAAAAATTGTCAAAAATTGCATACTAATTGAGTTAAGTATGCAGAAATGATTTAAAATAATATGTTACCAATTTTCGCATACTTTTTAGTGCAGTTTTTGACAGTTGTGCCCTTGTTCTTCCAAAGGTACGGTATGCTACTTAATTTGTTAGATAGGAGGCATTGGCACATAACCGACGAATTATGTTTATTTGACCCTTATAAGGTCAATATCACATCCTAATAAAATTGATTACGATGCCGTAAGACCTTTTGACAAGATCTCATGGTGTACGTACATGAGATCTAATCAAAAGCTCTTACGATTAACAAGAAATTTCAGAATGCTTACGTAAAAAGAAAATGCCATGTTTGCGTGAAAAATTTAGCTAACAAACATCGCTTTGGATGTTTATGATACACTCTGCCGAGAGTAGACATCTTAACCCTTTGTAGCACAGCCCATACAAAGTGGCCTGTAAACTGGTCGATAAATTCAACGATTTTAAATTAATACGATATAAAATAAGTTTAGGTGTGCGTTAAATGGTGCCAGCTGAAATAGCCAACCAATAGCTATCCACCAGATTTTGGCTTTCTCTCTCAATTCATCCCTCTGCTACCCTCCATCTTGGCCACCCCAGCGTCTCAAGTTCACGACAGAGCGCAGGTACCCGCTCCGGATTTTTTCTCGTCAGAACATCTGGCGGCGACAGATGCGCGCCTATTGTGCCAGTCCGCCATCTTGGAGCGGATGCTGCGGTTCGATTTTTGAATATCGCGAATTTCCGGCGCATCTCGACGCTTCCTGCGTTGTACAATGGCGGCAGTTCCGACATTTTTCTTTTTCATTTTTGAGAAGGCAAAGGTAATATATTTATAAAGCATTGTCAACTTAAATAAGAAGTTGTCTCCGGTTCCTGGGATATTCAGAATAATCTCAAACCAAGCTGTTTAACTTCATTTTGTTTCGTCTTGTCAATTCATTTTAAATCGACTATTTTAATAAATATTTACTCGTACATGATAAAAATCTTAAAAACCTTTAATTGTTCACATGTGCACCCTATACTTGGTAACTTTTTTAGCTCAGGTACGCACCCTTTGCTAAACATTGTATTTTTTTGGCATGATTATGAGACCAACGCAATGCAACGCGTAGTCAGGGAAACTAGACCACGTACAACATAGGTTACGCGGTGAGAATATTTGGGAGTTCACTCCAAAACTTAGATTATATCACTACACTAACTATAACTTATTGTTATCTATGTTAGTGTAGTGTGTATATAATCTAAGTTATACATACGATTTAAGAGCGATGGTAGCTTAGTAGATAATAACGCGCTCCGTATGGGAGGTCGCGGTTTTTTTTATGTTATAGGTGGCACACGAGCAGACGGATCACCCGATGGCAAGCGATGCCCGCCGCCCATAGACACCTGCAACACCAGTATTTATTAGTCCTGCCGCTGTTTGTACGCCCCTATGGTTTGAAGCCTGCGATATACATTATGTACGAGTACATAGCCGTCCCGGGGCTAACTCGTACTAGTGTTGCTGAACTATTGCAGTTTCACTATCGATTGTTGATATCGAAAACTATTCAGTAGCGCTACCATGAGTTGATATCAAAAACTGACATAACGTAAACGATTGCTCTGTCTCTGAAGGGGATAAAAGCTTGGCAGCGCACTTGTAACTCCACTGGTGTTGCAAGTGTCCACGGGCGGCGGCAATTGCTTACCATCAGGTGATTCGCCTGCTCGCCTGCTACTTATCACATAAAAAAAGTACAACATCAAATATTTTAAAGCTAAAGTGAATAGGCTAGAGGCGGCTGAGAATAGAGCGGAATGGCGAATTCTCGTGTCGGAGGCCAAGATCCACTTCGGGTCGCTGGGCCAGCGTAGTAAGTAAGTAAGAGTGAAAGGCTACTGCAGGGTAAGCCCGCTTCATTTTGGGCTTCTTCTCAACTCTGGAGTTCAGTATGAAGTCAATGGCAAGCCCATTATTTTTTTTTCTTTTATTTAGCCTATACTGTCCCACTGCTGGGCAAAGGCCTCCCCCAAATCCCTCCACCGATCTCTATCTAATGCCATTTGTTGCCAAAACTGTTGAGGTCATCAGCCCATCGCTTTTTGGGCCTACCCCGTTGTCGGCGTCCATCGGGTTGCCATTGGGTGGACATTTTCGTCCATCTTTTAGGGTCTATTCGGCAAACGTGACCAGCCCATTCCCACTTCAACTTGGCAGTTTTCCTTCCAACATCAGCTATTTGTCAAATTTACGTTTTGCTGATGACATCGTATTGTTTGCCAACACTGCAGCAGATCTCCAAATCATGCTCGAAGAACTGAGCGCCCATTTTTTATAAGAAAAAAATTCCTATCAATATAATCGATACTATTGACACGTGGCAATACTATGGATATTTGAATAGACAGTCAATACTATTGATTTTTCTTTTACTATCGATAGTGGATTATCTATCCATAGCTAACATCAACTCGTAGCATTGCTAAACTATCCACTCGGTACAGATTAAGAATACTAAACAGTTCAGATGGGTTGTATTCTACTGACGTAGTCTACTCGTGCATTAGGTCTAATTGAATTGCCCTAATTTTGGACCTGCATCATACAGACCAACCGGTGTGCCCAACTGCCCACGCCATTACATTATGAGTAGCTTTCCGCTTGCATCGACTCTTAGATATAATCCTGCAAGATTGTAATTTTGAAATATTCTTACAGCAAAACGGACCAATTAGGAGCAACCTTAGGAGATGACACAATCTGCAAATAACTAAGTTAAAGTACAGTCTGGCAAACATCAGGTTACCACAACCTGTCTAATTTCCTCAATTGGCATTAAACCTTATGTGAATGACAGTAAGATGAGAGCCAACCGAGAAATTTTGACAGTTTTGTATACTTTTATGTGTGGCTGTATGTCTTCCTAATTCTGAGCCTATAATTAAAAAATAAAAGAGGCCATCGGTATTAACTGGCACGGGGCTCTTTCCCGTATACATGTAGGTACCTATGTTCCCATGTATATGTTCGTATGCTATGATCCGCGGATTTCCGCTTGGCGAAGTAGCTACTGGGTCTCCCGTGACGCTAATTAAAATTAAGGCATTGCGACTTTACTCCAGGCTGACAACTATAGCCCAAGAACCACGTGGCAACATCCCTCAAGCCGTCCAGGTGTGACTCACGTGACAACAATGATTTCTTTGAACCTTCGTCTATTTACTGACAAATTCTTAGATAATAATATATCACCTCACACAATCGACGCCTGCGTTGAATGCGATTGTAGAAATGTGAATGAACGTAAAAAATGATGACAAAGCTTTGATGCATAGGAGTGGCGCTTCTGAACGTCTGCGCATAGATTTATGTTACTTTTTATAAAGATTCTATAGCGCTTAAGACTCATACTTGGAGGCCTCGCGCACAATGAAAAAAATCAAATCTAAATGACGTTACCCTGGAAGAGTTGGGATTAAAATGGTACGTCGTAAGACCCAAAAGCCCTTTAAAAGGCATAAAACAATTGATTTTCCATTGTGTCTGCTGTCTGGGCCTTACGACGATAAAAATAGTTGAATGAATAGCTAAGGTCGAATCGACACCTTTGTTTTATGAATGAAAAATTAAATCAATAATAAGTACTACTGTTAGAAAAGATTTTGTGACTCGTTGAGCGTTCTTAGGTAAATCCTATCATGGCAATTAACTACTTTTTGAATGTTTAAACGTTAATCTCTCTTTATACATGGAGTGTAGGTATATTTAATCGGTGAATCACAAGAATTGTTGAAAAATAATAATATGTAATAAAATATTTTTTCAACCTAACATGAGAATTTCTAAGTATGAGAAATAGATCATCCCCCGACCCCGGGGGTATAAATCAATTGTTATTATACACTCTCCTACTTCCTGGCCAAGGGTTGCCGGGACCCTTGGCCGCAGCTGGGGTCAAAGACCTTTGGGCTAATTTCTGCCGGGACAAGTTCCGGAACAGTAAAGTATTTGGCGGCAAAGTAACTTTGTCAGAGTGGATAGAGAGAACCGTCGAGCAAAAACCTAGAAATAATTACAAAATTATTAAAAACTAGCGGCCGCCCGCTACTTCGTCCGCGTGGAAAAGTAACTTTTTACCCGCCTTTTAACCTCTTACAACCCCCTTTTCGCAATAAAAAGTAGCCTATGTCCTTTCTCAGGGTCTAGATCATCTATATACCAAATTTCATTTAAATCCGTTCAGTACTTTTGGCGTGAAAGAGTAACAGACAGACAGACAGAGTTACTTTCGCATTTATAATATTAGTATGGAGTATGGATAATGGCCCTGTAAGCTACTACATAACAAGGTGCTGCTTGTAGTATTCATTTAAGTATGTAAAACACTACATTGAACTAAATTTACTGTTTTTTACCAAACTTCTAAAAGGCCGGCAACGCATCAGCGACCTCTCTGATCTTGCTGATGTGGCTGTCGGCCGAGAATCAGATGGTTCACCTGATATTGAAGTATCAGCCTGTATACTGTATTACTGCAGCGCAAAGGCCTCTAGCATAAAAATCAAGTCATTGCTATTATGATGGGATTAGTATTAATCACAACGCTTGCCTAATGCGGATTGGTGATCACAAACCCGAGCTATGTTGGAAACATTTTAAACATTATTTTGCTCGACCCGGGAACCGAAACCAGGACTTCGAGATCACGGCCCGGTACTTAGACCATTAGACCAATGGGACGTTTGCTTGAGTACCTATTGAATGTTAATTACTTGGTGACCGATTGCCGCCGCGCATGAGTGTACAATGTAGGTACATGCAACTTATGTCACTGTCTTTACTGTTACTCTTCTACACTATGGTTCCGCTTCCGTGCAAAGGAATTACTGATAAGAATCCTAGTAAATCGAAGGAGTTGTAATGAGTTGCTAATGCCTAGTAAGTAACTCGGTTTTCAACAAAATTGGCTGAACAAATATCCCTACAGTCGCCTGCGATATAATGTAAACACATCGACTCTTATGCCAGGTCTATAAGGTTTATATTCGAATGAGGTTGTATACTTATTAGTGTACGTGTGCACTGTACAGATTCTTCGGTCTTCTGGTCCCAGACTAAGGTTGAGGTATCTAAACATAATATGTATTCTTAAGTATGTATAAATTTATGTACTTTTATGTATTACTTTTTCTATTCTATTCTATTATGTCAGCCTGAACGGATTTAAATGAAATTTGGTATATATATGGTCTAGACCCTGAGATAGGACATAGGCTACTTTTTATTGCGAAAAAGGGGTTGCAAGGGGTTAAAAGTGGGGTAAAAAGTACTTTTCCACGCGGACGAAGTCGCAGGCGGCCGCTAGTACTACATACATTACAATTGTAAATAGGTAACGTTGTACAACCGTTGGCCAGGAATGTACCTCCCTCTCATACAAAAAATATTTTGAATACAAACAAGAACATTCAATTTAAATAATTCACTTTAAATGCTTATTATTAAATCAAATTTCCGCACGCATTAATCACAGCGTTGCATTCAATGCTATGCATTTTGCAAGCCCTTTCCCACCGTACTCCTCGGTCCCTTATGCAGTGAATTAAAGGTACGAAAGACCCTAAGAAAAGGTAAAGGGACCCTAAGAAAAGGTAAAGGTTCTCAGACCTCGCATCTGTCGGCCCCGGTGCACGCACAATGCGAGCGTCTCGCGGGTTAGGGTTCCGTAGGTAATTCCAAACGTGCTTGGGGACCGTGGAAATATTTCCAGTTTTTGATGTATGTGATCACATAAAAAAAATCCGCATTAAGCAAGCGTGGTGATTAAGCCTAATCCCATCATAGTAGCGATGACTTGATTTCTATGATGGAGGCCTTTGCCCTGCAGTGGGACAGTATATAGGCTGATACTTTCTTTCTTTCTTTTTGATTTAGGTACCTAGTGACTTTTTGTTAGTTATAAATTGATTTTATTTATTGCACAAAATGGAATAAAGGATACAAAGCTTCAAAAGATCATACGTAACTTAGTTGTATTATGTCACATACCTACCCAAAATTGCAGTTTGTATTGATCTTCGGAAATAACGCTAGCAGCGACTTCTTAAAGAGTTGTCTTTAGGTAGAGGATAGAAACAGCGTGGTAGTAAATAATAGGTTAAAAAAAACGTTTAATTATCAAGCGCAGTTACATTTTCCATTAGTTTTTAAGAAATTCCCACTTCTCGGTAACACGACGTGTAGTCTCATGATGTACCTAGTGACAATATATGGTTTCCCTGTCTGAGAGTTGCGTAGGAGTTGCAAAGGTTTGACGGCAGTCAGGCGCTTCATTATAATTACTAGACTTCATAAATTATTGATTTTGGTCTGTCCACACGCTGATATGATAGAGAGTAAGAGAGTTAGGTAATGTAACTAACTAACTAGGCTGGCGCAGCGACCCAAAGTGAGCCTTGGCCTCCGATAATAAGAGCTCCATCTTGAACAGTCCTGCGCCACCTCCTGCCAGTCATCAGCCTGGAGTCGACGTAAATCTTCATCAACTTCATCCCTCCAGCGGTTCCTTGAACGGCCAACTGGCCATTAGACTATGCCGTCCCAGGTATAGCTGGAGGCACGAAAGTATAGCGATGACCATTATTTTGCGCACTTGTAAAAAATAAGACTTTCTATGTAAATTGGTTTCTGCGCATTCAAGGTCGTAACTACACTTTCTTGCGGCAGACTATAGGCTCTTTTTGCCGCAATGGGCAATAGTATAATTTAATGTTAGATCCTTGCATAAGTTTGTCGGGAACCCCCGATGAGCAAGTTCGACTCGCACTTACCCGATTTTTTTTTCAACAGCTACTTTTTGATTTGGAGCGTTTCTTATTTGTTGATGTTCAGATTTATAGCTGCGAATGTCGAGTTATTTGATAGGCTAAGTTGTTCGGTGGCAGAGTCGTGGGAAGTTGGCAACAAGTGGCTCTGAATGGCAATTCGCGAGTTAAACGATATTGGGGAACGTGCGAACATGATTTATTTACGCTTTCTTTGTGTGGAAGTGTGAGGAAACTTTATAATAATATTCCATTATTAAACTTTCGAGCTCAGCCTACATACACTGTGTACTTACTTTTTGATATTCCATAACATGAACTCCAGGTCGATAACTGGCAAGAAGTAGCGGAGGACACACATAGATACTCACATAGATTTGAAAAATCCAGAGGTGCATGCTCGGGTTCGAACTTACGACCCCCCGTATGGAAGGCGAGTTCTTATCCACTAAGCCACCATATCTTTAAGTAAAGTAAAGTATCAGCCTAGGTATATACTGTCCCACTGCAGGGCAAAGGTCTCCATCATAGAAATCAAGTTATCTCTACTATGATGGGATTAGGATTAATCACCACGCTTGCCTAATGCGGATTGGTGATCACAAACCCGAGCTATGTTCGAAAAATTCGAAACATACTTTGGCTCGACCCGGGAATCGAACCCGGGACCCCGAGATCACGGCCAGGTACTTAAACCACTAGATCAACGGGGCTTTAAGTGGCTGAGTGAAACGCATCATCGCATCAAATTAAAAATCAACTTACTTTTTCAACCATTCTGAGTCACAAAACATGACTAAATTCACTTTCTTTGGACACGCTTGAAAAAATTGGAATCTCAAATATGAAAATAAGTTACAAACTTTTTGACACGTCACTACGCAAATAAAAAAACTTTAACGATTCCAGGTACGAGTAGTCATAAGACATTAAAGCTTGTTACATCGTTTTTATTTACGAGACATTGGTATTTCCGTTTAGTTCACTGGTGTAGAAAGTTTATATGGACCCTCAGGGGTTCATTGAAAGCGTTGCTATTTCGAAACCACGGCATTCGGTTCATACTTGCAGTTTGCATCTGTAACGTTTCATCATCATCATCATCAGCAACCTACACTCGTCCACGCTGGACATAGGTCTCCCCTAATGCACGCCACCGCTCCCGATTTTCGGCCACTCTCATCCAGCCCACTCCAGCCGACCTTCGAATGTCATCATCCCATCTTGTCGCAGGGCGTCCAACACTACGCTTACCAAGTCGCGGTCTCTACTCAAGGACTTTACGGCTCCAACGTTTACATCTCTTTAACTACGTCTTCTACCAACCATTCTGAACGACATTTGTTCGATGACCCATCATTTAACTGGTTGGCAGTCCTCAACTGTGCGTTTCTCAAGGAACTTTCTGCCTCACTACGACCTATGGAATAAACTGTCGCCTGCAGTATTGCCGGACCGATACGACCTGCAAACCTTCAAAAAGCAAGCGTATTCCTTTTTAAAAGGTTGGCGGCGCACTTGTGACTCCTCTAGGCGGCGGTAATCACCACCATGGACCATCTAGTGATCCGTCTGTTTGTCTGCCAAAAAGTTACGTTCGAAAAATTTTTATGCGAATTTCCTATCTATAGTCGTACAACAAAGATCGTTCAAAATGGTTGGTAGAAGACGTGGTTAAAGGAATGTAAATGTACACATATACACCCTGTATATTACACCGTTCTTTATACGAAGAACGCCCTGATGTGACAAGCAGTCCCGGTTCGATTCCCGGACGATTATAAACTTGTCCGGGGAGGGTTCTGGACAAAGCTTCCGCGAGTCATCGTGATCCCTCCCCACTTAGACCGTGAGGGGGAGCCGCAGGGGGTTTTAATAGAGGCCTATGGGAAATTTCTGAAGAAACATCCCAGATTTATGTTCGAATAATCTATACTATTTATAAAGAGATAAATAACTTCTATAGATAATCACAAAGGCTTGTAGCACAAAAGATGTATCCCGTAAAATAGAAACACATGCGCGATGTAAGCAACGCCTAGCTCCATCTATAGGGGTAATGTGGAACTAAAGTCCGGAAACGAAGTGAGGGCGGGCCATTATGTATAAATTCACATACAGAATACATTGACCTGACTCCGTACTAAGTAGCTTAAGCACTTGTGCTACAGATATAAGACAACAGTGGATCACAAATTCACTTACTTATTCTATGATCAACAATTCAAATTCTAAAACAATTCTGATTGTTTTGTCTCTAAGACTAAAGTTTGAGAACCTCTGACCCGGGTCAACAATGTGTTTCAACATAGTACCTAATAACTTATTGATGATTGGCAAGGCTATCACACCACAAACGTAAATATTAGGAAGGAATTCATTGTAATTTTATTAGTTCTGATATTAATTTGGCTTAGCCCTGACCGTGGCAATTTGGTGAATCATGGACCCGCCCTGATTTCGCACGGTTGAACGAAAAATAATTATATAAAAGTGATATTTTGGGTCTGAGCTAAGGAAGGAACCTTCCTATCTTAAACCTTACTTACTTACTACGCGCTGGCTCAACGATCCAAAGTGGGTGTTGGCCTCCGACGTCAAAGTTCGCTATTTTTTGCGATCCTGTGCCAATTCCACCCAATCGTGCACTTTGAATGATTTAAGGTCCTTGGCGACTTCGTCCCTCCAGTATATAAGTAGTTCGAATCTTTAACCTATTCCTATAAAATTCCATGACTAATTATTTTCGCGTATTGACCCCCCAATATTACTGAACAATCGATAGTTTCACCACAAATTTCACTATCTATACTTGACATCGAAATCTATTCAGGATATCGATATGTAGCGTAGCGTGTGCAATAGTATCGAGAGGTGGCGTTAGCGTGTGCAACAGGTATCGAGAGTATAATATAAGGATTTTTTAAGTGATAGGTGGTAGACGAGCAGACGGATCACCAGAAAGCAATTGCCGCCACCCATAGACATTTTATTATTAACAATAATGAACCATTTCAAAATGCCACGCAGTCTCCTTCCCAAATACTTACTAAGTATATCTACAGACAATGTCTTACCGACAGTCAGCTGTCGTTTCCCAAAACCTCCACAATGAAAAGCATTGTAAACAACCGTTTACAATATTACAAAAGAAAGGTGCAAAAGCAATGAAAGATGGAATACTTGTTACAAAAAATCACAATGTCGTCTTATCTTTCCCATTCATCTTTTATTTTAGTTTCGCGCCCTTCCTATCAGATAGATAATTGTGGGGTAGGTACAGTCAAAGTACAAAGTTTGCAGTTCAAAAATAGCCCCAGTTAACAAGGACATAAAGACGTCATAAAGTCAAAAGAGAGTAAGTACTTAAGACAGTAAAAGTAGATAATATTTGATGCAAAAGCGAACTGTTTGTAAACGAAGATTAATTTTGGAAACAATAGAATAATCTGCTAGATTGCTAGGTTGACTGCAGTTGAAAATTTAAAGACACGTGCGAGGTTGACAAACAAAACAGAAGTTGGTAAATACCCAGAAGATTAGGTAAGTACTCGTCTAAATGAGTAAGGGCACTGGAGGCCCAATTGGGGGGAAAGGGCGCTAAAGGTTGGTAGCGCACTTGAGACTCTACTGGTGTTGCAGATGTCTATAAGCGGCGGCCATCGCTTACGATCAGGTGATCCGTTGCCCTTCTGCCACCTATCATATAAAAATATCTTTAATTGCAGTTTGACTTCTCTTAAAAAAACAAAGGAATGTTTAATTTTTTTTTTACACCCTATAAACAACAGTCTTGAAACTATGGTTTGTATGGACAGGAAATTTTAACGTGATTAAAAACAGACAGGCCCGGCAGTATGCAAGTAAATAGACATCGATAGCAAAAACTGTTCTCTTATGATTGTGCACGGAGTGTAATGTAAACGCACAGAGTAAAGAAATAATAATAAGTAGGTAGTCCGGGTAGAGAAACGTCTACCTGAGACCTAATCTTGCGTCAAAGGACTCCAGCTTATTCCCCTTTTCCATGCCACTATTGTACTTTTTGCTAGTGTAATATCAGTGTTTTTTTGTTGTGTATTTGAATAATTTAAAACCACCTTGATATACCTATACTTATTATAACTTTTGATCCTCCGAAACCCGAAACACTACCTTGGTGGCTAATGAAGTCGTCCCGTAACGAATGAGAATATACCTGTCGCATTCAAACAAACGCGCTCACAGCGCGTGTGAAAGGGAGGGGCACTGCGATTCGGTTGTAACGCCCGCTTCAAATTAGGCCCACTGGCTACGCGTATGGACTGAACGAGATTGAGAGAAGTAAAAAACCTTTAGTAGAAAAAAGTCTAACGAAAGAGGCTCCAAGGCAAGGAGGGAAGTTAATATCCCTTCTTTGTGGATGTGTATCCTATTATCACAGTAATTTGCTTGTACATTATAAGTAGAAAACCGTTTCGTAACTTGTTCTGTGACGGTTTTCAGGTTTTTCAAAATTTTTCGGTAAAAGCGACATCTAGTAAAAATCATACCAACTATCTTGTAAGCTCGTCTTTAGGACTGCATGATGTCAATTTGTAAGTATTAGCATTGTCATTGTAATATCAAGTATAGATGGCGCTTTCTAACACTATTAACTTCTTACTCTTTTTATATTGTTTTAATTGACATACAAATTACATTGTTTAATTGAAAATTATGGTCAAATGTTCAACTTTTATAAACGTAAAATAAGTTTGTAAAATTAAGTAGGTATATAAATAACTCTTTTTTTTAATACATTTTATTTTTATTACAAGCAACATCTTCCTATCTGTCAAGTCAATCTGTCAAGATGGCACGTCAGCAGCAGGATGTTGATGAACTTTTTGATGTTAAAAATGCGTTTTACGTTGGAAATTACCAACAGGCAATCAACGAGGCCCTCAGTTTTAACGTAAGTATTATCACAGTAACTATTTACATCCCCTGATTTGCGCTGTAAGCCGTATTTCATGTTATTTTCGGATATGAATCATCGTCGTGTTTCGGTTCATGTTTTCTCTACTTTTACGCTATTTTCTTGACTTTTTGACTGCATACACGTATTATTGGTGTACATTTTTACATACTTTGCTACTTTATATCACATTTCAGGCTACTACACCTCTAACAGCAGTGCAAAAGGATGCTTTCCTCTACCGTTCGTACATAGCCCAGGGCAATCACAGAATAGTGCTTCAAGAGCTGAAGAATGCGGACCCCATGCTCCAGCCACTCAAGAGCCTGGTGGAGTACCTGTCTCCAGGCGCTAACAAGCCTGCCATAGTTGCTGATATTGATGCAAGAGTAAGTTATTGTTGTGAAATTAATCCACTTAACTTTGGGGATAAAAAGGTTGCGTTTCACCCGAAAGACGGTAGGAGAATTCGTGGTATACCATATAATAGATGGGTGGATGACTTGTAGCTAATTGGAGGATGGTTGTACAAGACAGTACAATGTAAATTGTTGGTCTATGCCACGAGGCACACACCTTATTATGAAATGTGGCTATAGTTTAGTCTTAGTTAGTGTTAGCTGATGCTGTCAATTTTATAAAAGTAACAGCATCATTTTTAAACCATGAGTCATTTTAGTCTGAGATATACCTACTATAGTAATGACATGATAGGCTTTATTATTATTTATATCAAAAAAAGGTACTATCATAAGTGTTTTTTGTTTCCAGGTGGCTAAAGGTACAGAGCTGGTTAATGAAGTGTTCTTGATTGTGGCTGCCACCATTTACTACCACGAAGAGAATTATGAAGCCGCTCTCAAGTATGTTCAGTTTTATAGCCTAATAAATTGTGTACATAACATAAGTACTATCCATAACGTGACTATTAACAGAGCAAACTTAGGATAATCTGATATTATTACTTAGGCATCATATTTATTGTAAATCTCTAAAATTATTAAATAGGGTTAAGGTTGGCAGCGCACATGTGAGTTGCAGGTGTCTATAGGGCGACAATCGCTTACCATCAGGTAATCCAAAATTCTTCCGAGGATAAATCTGTGGTATTATGCTGCAATTTGTATAGGAATGATAGCTTTATTCCAAAGATTTACTGTCAGAGCTACTAAAAATTTTTTTGAATCTGACCTTAGTAAATTATCTAAATAGGTAACTTTCGGAATATTTTTTTAGAAACCAATTAGGTATGTGTTGCAAAAAAAGAATGCTTCTTACATATTTTTTTTTTTATAAATATTTCAGAATTCTCCATGGAGCCGAATCTCTGGAGCTCCGAGCCTTCACCCTCCAGTGCCTGCTGGCCATGAACCGGCCCGACCTGGCCAAGAAGCAGCTCAAGCTGCTGCAGGACATTGAGGATGATGGAACGCTGACGCAGCTCGCGCAAGCTTGGCTCAACCTGTCCCAGGTAAGTTAGAAAGAGACCAAATATTGTCTTCTGTACTACTTATTAATTGGTTTATCTCATATTTCACTTCGAGGCTTATACAGGGTGTATCTGTGAACATTTACATTTGTTCTATGACTTTAGCAAATTCGCAAAAAAAATTTCAGCTTTCCATACAAAGTCGGTCACGTGACTTGGTCATTTTGTATGGGGAGGCGAAATTTTATTCGAAGAATTTGGAAAAATTGTTGAACAAATGTTGTTCAGAATGGTTGATAGAACACGTGCCAAAAGGGATGTAAATGTTCACAGATACACCCTGTAGGTAAACTGTCTTGTCCTGTCCATCTTCCTTGTCCCTGTCTTGTGAGGTTGCCCTACTTTGAGAGCAGGTTGATTGGTGTGATTATCTGGCGCATTTATTTGTACTTACTGCTAATGGCTGCGTTACAGCAGCTGTGGTCATAAGCCTGGACTGGTGGTGTACGGCGACGTTTGCTGAGATCTTTGAACACCCCCACGTTCTCACTTATTAGGTTTATTGCCAACCCAGCTAATCTCTCCATGAGCAAATCGACTCTAGCAAGGCGACACAGTCTGTCCTCTCCCGAATGTTACGCAGCTGCTCTATGATAGATGATTTTTTCCTCCGATTCACATACAAAAACTTATATTTTATATTAATTGGACATACAGACAAGTGAAATGTTAAATAAGTACTATTTACTGTAAAATTTATTTTTTGTCTGAATAAAGACTTAATGTATTGTTGTTGTATAGGGCGGCCCCGGTGTGCAAGATGCTCACTACAGTATTATGGAGCTCTCGGAAAGGCTCGGCGCGCTCGGCGCGGGCCCGGCCGCCGTCGGCGCTGCCGCCGCTGCTTCAAGAGGTAAAAATACCATGACATCATTAATAAGTAATTTTCCCCCTGCTTTATGAGGTAGCATAACGCCAACATCCTGATTCTGGGGTGACTCAATTTGCCGACTGAATGTAAACACTCATAACCAAAAGTAAAAAAATATTCAATCATGGCGGAAGACGCTTAAGGGCGTCACTTTACTGTGTGGCGGCTGACACCAGTAGGCGTCACAGGAGATTTGTTGGCCGCCATGGGAAAAAGTCCCTAAAAGTGTTAAGCGGTCGGTTAAGCGACGGCTGCTCTTGGGGTTTCGGGTTCGATTCCCGGGTCTGGCCAAAATTTGTACCTGAAATTCTCAGTGTCAGCCCGAAGTCTGGAATTTGGTGGTCTTGTACCCCCGTGTCTCGGAAAACACGCTGAGCTGTTAGTCCTGCGCCTGATCCTTCTTCGATCGTGTCCCATAGAAATAAGAGGGTAAGGGAATAGGGAGTGCACCAGTGTTTGCGCACCCACTTGAGCACTATAATATATCCTGCGTACGCTGATCGCTAAGATTGGCCGTCGTAGCCGAATATAAGTCGGAGGATTTTACTATACATTTTATAGTGTTATTTAGGTTGTACATAAAGGAAGCTTATGTGTAAAGTTGTCCCATTATGGGTTGGGTCTATGTACGCTACATTAAAAAACGGAGAAAAAATTACTTATTACGAAAAAAATACAATGAATTCCATATAATGCATAGTTTTCTGTTTGGTTAACTCCTTTGTGTGTAGATATTTGTTTACGTGTGCACGCGTGTGAACGGTTCGTGTTTGTCTATAGGCATGTGGGAGGAGGCGGAGCAGCTGGTGGCGGAGGCGCAGGCGCGCGCGCCGCAGCAGCCCGACCTGCTGCTGGCGCAGGCCGTGGCGGCCGCGCACAGCGGGAAGCCCGCTGAGGTCACGTGAGCCTTTATACTACTCATCACGGACGTATACAGGGTGTATCTGTGAACATTTACATCCCTTTAACCACGTGTTCTATCATCCATTCTGAACAACATTTGTTCAACAACTTTTCCAAATTCTTCGAAAACTTTTTCGACTCCCCATACTAAATGACCAAGTCACGTGACAGACTTTGTATAGAAAGATGAAAATTTTTAATGCGAATTTTTAAAAGTCATAGAATAAATGTTGTTCAGAATGGTTGGTAGAACACATAGTTAAAGGGATGTAAATGTTCACAGATACACCCTGTATATAGCTTTGACAAGGGGTGTGTCCCACATTGCAAAACAATTACGAATCACACACTCCGGACCCCCTGGACCCCCCCCCCCTTATATACGTCCATGCTACTCATTTAAACCTTACACAGTATCAGTTTATACAGGACTAGTGGCCCGCCCTCACTTCGCTTCGGGGCCGTAATTCATAAATGAGCCAATAGATGGCGCTGTGTCCAATTACATCGCGCAAGCGTTTCGTGTTTTCGGTTTACCTATAAGCCTTGTCGTTGTCTATAGAAGTTATCCTTATCCTTACTAATAATATTATAAATGCGAAAGTAACTCTGTCTGTCTGTCTGTCTGTTACTCTTTCACGCCAAAACGACTGAACGGATTTAAATGAAATTTGGCATACAGATAATCTAGACCCTGAGAAAGAACATAGGCTACTTTTTATTGCGAAAAGGGGGTTAAAAGGGGGGTAACTTTTTACCCCCCTTTTAACCCTTTTCCACGCGGACGAAGTCGCGGGCGGCCGCTAGTCTCTTTATAAATAGTATAGATGTATCTGCTCGTGTTGATGCTGAACCTTTTAAGTGCCTTAATTTTTGTTGACGCTGGGGAATGCCGCTGACCCGAAGTGGGCCAACGTAGTCTTGCGACTAAGGAGTAGCCGCCTGGTTTGCATAAGGTTGCATGCCCTCCTGCCGGGGGGCAGGCGGGTTATGTCCGGCTCTCCTCCGGGTGGGACCGGAGGCATACTTACCGACTAAACACCAGCGACGCTCCCTCATCGCCAGAGTAGAGATTCGACATGAGTACGGGTTGAAAAACTTTAGTTCACGCCCCGACCTTTTAAGTACCTAACATCACAAAATATAAAGGACACAGAAAGTAGACTGTCCACTAAGAGCTAAAAACATGTCATATACTCACGCATGCGCACTAACGGGCAAATACGCCTTTTCGACCACATTAATCCTAACTTGTGACATAAGATTGTCGAACTGTCGAGGTCTGTGGTAGAGGCCGCGCGCTTATGTACTCATGCCGGGCAACAACCCTAGCATATTATTATGTCAACGAACTCTTCTAAATTCAAAATTAAGGCTGAGTCTCCTTTCTGTGTCCTTTATATTTTGTCTACCGTTTCCGTCTACTGTATCTTTTCTATGTTTAATTTTTTATTTTATTTTCCAATATTTGTTATGTTTACATCATCGAACATTTACATCATTTCAAACATGTCATCTACCAATTATTTAAAACAACTTTTGTTCTATAAGTTTTCGACTTTCAAAAGTATATTCATTCTGACTGGCCGGATGGCACATTTGATAGTGACCCTGACTCTTACGCCAAAGGTCGTGGGTTAGATCCCCACCCTGGACAAATATTCGTGTGATGAATACTTGTGTCTGTTCAGTGTCTGGGTGTAGGTTTTTTTTTATGTGATAGGATAACCTGATGGTAGCGGATAACCTGATGGTAAGCAATTGCCGCCGCCCATGGACACCTGCAACACATGTGGAGTTACAAGTGCGCCGCCAACCTTTTATCCCCTTCCCCCTGGGTGGGCCTCCGGTACCCTCACTCGGCGAAACACAGCACAGGGGCTGCTTCACGCCGGTTTTCTGTGAGGCAGTGGTATCACTCCGGTCGAGCCGGCCCATTCATGCCGAAGCGTGGCTCTCCCACAGTTATAGGTATTCCAGGCCCAAAATAAACAAACAAACAATTTCTGTACAGGTGTCCGGGCGTTATCTGGCCCAGCTGCTGGACAGCCATCCCGAGCATCCATTCACGCGCGAGTACAACGCCAAAGCTAACGAGTTTAAGCGCCTCGCCGCGCACTACCAGCCCGCGGTGCAGAGTTAGACGCCTTATATTACCCTGTATGTTTATTGTAACCTTATTAAATGATTTATCTATATTAAAGCGGTGTTTCATTTGGAAGATATAGCTGGCGGCATGAAATAGTGATGACCTTGAGTGCGCTGAAACCAATTTAGTAGATAGTTCTTTTTAGTTGTCGTGATCAAAGTGGCGAGCATTTGGAGAGGCCTATGTCCAGCAGTGGACTGCAACAGGCTGATGATGATACTGTCACTTTTGTAACGAACCTAACCTAACCTTGTAAAGATAATATTGAGTTGTGGCAACACTTGTCATAATAAGTAGTAGTACGATGCGGGTAAACGTGGCTCGCCTTATTGAATAACGTATCTCAATGAAGCGGCTAATCGTTGATCCGCCGCATTTCAAAACGGCCCTGTTTTTGATAACAGCTAGCCGTAACTTAATATAATAAGGCGGTAGGGAGTGGCGTAATAAAGAAGAGGCCTATACTCAGCAGTGGGTGGATGTGGCCTGACATGATGAAGATGATACGATCCGGCTGCGACATATCCACGGCCTTTGGTACATTTAGGTATGTTTGGCACCGATGCGTGTCATCATGTGGCCCATCTGCGTATGTATAAAGGTATTGAAAGGCACGTTGTTTTGTACATTTTATTGTCAGTAGGGGTAGTCCTCGTCGGGAGGCGAGTCGTCCTCCTCCTCCTCGTCGCCCGGGCTCGTGGAGTTCGCCAGGATGTAGAACTCGCGGAGCTTCTCATCCATTGCGCTCATGTCCTGGAAGTTTAAAGTAAAGTAAAGTATCAGCCTATATACTGTCCCACTGCAGGGCAAAGGCCTCCACCATAGAAATCAAGTTATCACTTCTATGATGGGATTAGGATTAATCACCACGCGTACCTAATGCGGATTGGTGATCACAAACCCGAGCTATGTTCGAAAAATTCGAAACATACTTTTGCTCGACCCGGGAAGTTTAGCTTTAAAAATAAGTTTTTAGGTTGAAAAGGCGGCAATTTTAGGGATAGGATGCGGCAATTTTTAGGGGTTGAGAGCAGCACTTTTAAGTGTAGAGGGCGGCACTATTTAGGTGTAGGGTGCGGCAAGTTTTAGGTGTATAGTGCGGCACTTTTTAGGTGCAGAAGGGCAGCATTTAAACAGAGGGCAGCATTTTTTAGGTTTACAAAGCGGAAATTTTAGGGGTAGGGAGCGGCACTTATTAGTTGTAGAGTACTTTTTAGGTGAAGAGAACTGCACTTTTTAGGTTTAGGGGTGGCAAAATCTGCTTCATCCTGTGACGGAACCTAAGCAACACAGGTTTGATATTTGGTATTAGTTATTTTGGCTATGGGATCTATTGATCTACTCATGTCTCATGTTGACGTACACATGCTCGCTCACCTGTTTAAGTCCTATGGGGAATTCCGGTGGTTCAGTTTCGCCTTTTATCAGGGACCAGTCTGTTGTCTGTGTGCTCTCTGTGTCTGTGTGCGACACGCATCCGCTCTGGCCTGCAAATAAAAGAGATGACTATGTTTATTGCACGTTTCTTTTGAGATCCCTGCCTCTATTCAAGTTTAGTGTAAAATACCACAAAAAATGTGTGTGTTTTTGGTAACTAACCCTATAGGCATCAAACTCTAGGACCAACTTAACACATTTGTCAACTTCTGTCAGAAGTCGTAAGATCTCCACGATCGAGCCTCCCTGGCGATAGTTGAATTTTAGCTCTGTTGGTCTAGGTTTCAGGCGGTTATGAAGTCCTGGTATACCAATATTCTTGCGGTCCTATTTACTGATAAAAAAATCGACGCCAGCTTTTATCTAGCACGTTGGTTGGGTGCTGGACTTCTCAAAGTTTCTGTAGTCTTTAGTATTTTTAGTTGCGAAACGATAAGATTTAATGACTAAACATTAATGTTCTACCCCCTTAATACAATAAAGGTGGTCTAAAGTTAGTCTTGGCTTAAAACTGTAGCTGTCACTATCATTTGTTACTTGTATAAAAGTGACGGCATCACGTTTGAAGTCTCTATTCTTGAAGTTGGAACCACTAACCATTGGGAGCGATTTCGACAGGCCCCGCCTCCCTCACGACAGGCGGCGCTGTGTAGGCCTCCAGGTCTTGCTCGGTGTGGCCCTCCCTCTCCAGGCGCTCCTGCTTGCGCTGGTACTTCCACGCCTTCTGCAGGTTGAAGCGTTCGGGGCTAAAGAAAAGAAATAGATAAGATAAGATACCTGTCGCTGTACCAACATCTCTCTCTTCGGTTTCTCCGCAGAAATCGAAGAATCGTGGTCTTCAACGAAAGTGGTTGCATTGCACTTCGTTTGTGTTATCTGCTCCCACCTGTGTCTATTCTCTGACGACCGACCAAAACTTTTTTGCGGATGCTCCTCTCACTTGATCGGGCCATCTGGTTGGGGATCGTCATAAGGTTCGTTTACCCTCCGTGTTCCAAACAACGATCAACTTTTCAAGGCTCCTCTGCTCTTCATCATTCATTATGTGGCGAACTATACTGCCTACATAGACTTCTCCAAATGTTCGCTACTTTCATAAATTCTCGGCTAGTAGCTTCCTACCACCACCTGGCCTAAGTGCATCCTACTACCTGGCCACGCCACCACACCATCTGGCGCGTACCAAGTGCGCCCTATAATACGAGTATGTCTACCGAAACGGATTTACGGCTGACATAGCTATCCCACTGCCACTTTAGCTCTCTAATCTGGTTTTTGGATCTCTGTCGAATCACTTCATTTCAATCGATCTCACAGATGAACTGGGTCTAGCTCAGCTCAAGCCTATTTTTTTTGTCCTGATCAACGACTTAAATCTTGTAGAAATACCTAAGATTTTTTTGGAAGAACTATGACAGGCAAAGGCCATTCTAAGCCATTTTATTTAATAATCCATCCATGATGGTGTCCATGAGCGGCGGCATTGCTTATCATCAGGTGATCCGCCTGCTCGTCTGCTACCTATGACATAAAAAAAAATGTAGTCAGTCAAAATGGAAACACAGACTTACACCTCGCCCTCCTCATAAACTCGCGCCTCCAAATTCCTGATGTCATGTCGAATGTCAGCCAGCAGTAGCAGCATCAAGTCAAGAGAGCCCTTGGGGCCCCGCGCGCCCCGAGGGCCCCGTTGCCCCGTGTCGCCTTTGGGGCCTTCCATGCCTGGCGCCCCAGGAGGGCCCTGTAAAATCACATAAGTAACTGGTTTAATTGTGGGTGAATCACGCTTCGGCATGAATGGGCCGGCTGGACCTACCACTGCCTCACAGAAAACCGGCGTGAAGCAGCACCTGTCCTGTGTTTCGCCGAGTGAGTGAGGGTACCGGAGGACCTACTCGGGGAAAGGGGAGAAAAGGTTGGCAGCGGCACTTGTGACTCCACTGGTGTTGCAGGTGTCCATGGGCGGCATCAATTGCTTACCATCAGGTGATCCCTGCTCATCTGCTACCTATCACACAAAAATAAAGTAACAAATTAGACCATACTGATACAGTTCCGAATCCGATGCGATGACTACTAGTGTTGCTATCAGCGGGGGCATTCATCTATAAGTTCTCTTGTATACCTAGAACAGGTTTTTCTTGTGCATTCCTAAAAAATATTATTGAATGTAGCTTGACTTGCATAACTGTCATCCTGGTAAAACTTACAATAAAATCAGTTCATACCAACCCTTGGGCCCCTCTCGCAGCGGCAGTATCCCCCCTCCAGAGGAGCTGTCGCGTCCAGTAGCCGGAAGGCCTGTGTGCCTTCTGCAAATCTGTCAGCATCTGTTAACATAGATGAGTTTTAAGTAGGCTAGATGGAGCAGAATCGTCAGGGCCGTCAACCCTCTCTCTCTCTCTCTTCTTTTTTAATGTGATAGATGGCAGATGAGCAGACGGATCACGTGATGGTAAGCGATTGCCACCGCCCATAAAAACCTTCAACACCAGTAGAGTCACAGGTGCGCTGCCACCCTTTATCCCTCTTTCCCCCCAGTTGGGCCTCCGGTACCCTCACTTACTCGACGAAACACAGCGCTAGCACTGCTTCACGCCGGTCTTCTGTGATAAGACCGGTGGTTCTGTGGCGACGGTCTTGTGTGAGTACTAGGATTGCAAAGGATAAGGGAGGTAAAAACGATCATATCGCGTCGCCTGAGCCACCTGCAGCGTCACTCAGCTTCTTCACCCTCCGTGACAGTGAAAAAACTCAAATGTCCCGTAGCACCTCGAACTACCTCACCTTCTTTCAACAGCGGGTTCTCCATCAATTTCGCCAAGTTGGCCTGAGCCGTCTGCAGCTGGTCGCTCAGCTGCTTCACCCGTCTGGACAGCCAGGACACTGTATCACATGGCGCGTAGCACCTGGACGACGCCCGTATTAACGGCAGTGGTTCCTGAAATGAAATGATGATTGAGTCAATATGTTTTGATAGGACGACATACGACATACGACATACATTCACACTTTTGAACTTATACCTCCAGGACCACACCAGGCCCGCCGCTAGCTGTTACGGCGCTAGGTAGTGATAGCTACTATAACTTTTGTTATTTTAAACTTCCTGTTTAAGTACCTATATATCAGCGAGGTCTAGGATAGAGGGTGGCAAAATCATCTTCCGCCCCGGGCGATCGACACCCATGCTACGCCAAGAACGTGGGCTCTCCTCTTGCTTATCATCAGGCTGAGGTGTGCTAATATACTGAGCTAATGTAAAAAAAAGTCACTCAATCTGCCGCCCTCCTTGGCTGCCTCGCTCGCTTGCGGCGAGCCTGACTACACCAACACTATACCACACCACAGATCAAACGTGCGAGGACTTATTTATAATCTATTATTTATTCTTCTTATGTTTTCGCTTCTTCCTTTTCACGTCCTGAACTTCATTGTCGTGGTGCAGAATCTCTTGTCGAATTCTCTGGAGCTGGATGCTGACTGCCTGTGGGGAACACAGTTCTTGACCTTTCGAAAATGATGGAAGAAATCTCTTACGGGTACAGGTATAGGTACGGGCCGGATGCAGCTCTTCCCGTCACTGGACAGGGTGAGCGGCGGGCTGCACTCACAGTGGTGGCCGCCGACGTCATTCACGCAGGTACCTTCACATCCACCATTGTTTTCTGCACACTCGTCCACGTCTGCAAAAAGTGACAATAGACCCATTTTGACCTCATAAGTACGTACAACCCTCAGAACATTCTTGTTCTTAGGTACAACCAAACATCAAAGTAGGTATACAAAACTGTCAAATTTCTTCAATCGACCCTCATCTTACTGTTATACATTATTAGGAATAATATCAATTGAGGAAATTAGACAGGTTGTGGTAGATGCGTGGCTGACTTTACCTAGCTTAGCTAAAGCTGGTTGCGATGTATTTGGAGTTTTGTTGAAGAAAAGAATCCGATAATTTGGTTCTCCGACAAAAGACCAAAGTGGGCGACAAAGCATTTTGAATTAGCATGCTGAAGTTAAGTAAGTAAATCAAAAAACTACCTAGTTGGATTTTTTGGTGATTGATCTTGATAATGAGCCACATAGGTACGCAGCATATACTGTTTGAGTACAAATTGAGTGCAAGAACTGAAGAAATAAATAAATAGCTTCTACGTTTTGTAGATTAAAAAATACTTTGATTCGATCAAGCCCCCCATTTATGAAGAGTGCATATTTATATCACATGCAATCAAGTATCAAACCCATAGTGTTGATAGAACACATTATCCAGTTTAAGAGCTGGCTATAATATAAATAAGCAGCTCTTGTAACTGTTTATGTTTCGACTGAGGAAGTGACTTCAAAGCCATTGTTTATTTACACTACTCCGTCAGCTTTAGCCTGGCTTTAAGAAATAGGTCGGAGATAAGCGCGGTGATGACAACATGTTAATAAGAAAGCTTAACGTGAGTCACCAAGACTAAAAGAGGACTACTTGGTAAACTATATGTATAGAAATAGAATATTGCAGAGGTAAGGCATCATGGGGAGTGTACTACGTTTCGGAGAGTTTCTAAAACGTGTAACGACGATGGAGTTGTCCTGGTTCCCCTGTTAAAAGATTGCGAAGTTCAGTCGGCAGTCGCTTCGTTGTAAGTACCAGTCTCCTCAAACCCTGAATCATGGTCTAAAATACTCCGGGCTCCAAAGCCATGCCTTTGGACGCAACTAATGAATGAATGAATGAATATGCATTTTATTGCACACAAAACAGACTAAATAATATACACTATGATGAAAGAAGTTGCATATCTAAAGCCAGTATTGAACAATTCTCCATCTACTTCTATCCTTTGCAACCTGGAGGGCATCATGCAGCTTGGTGTCCAGCATTAAGCGTAAATAAAGAAAAAATTAGCCCTCATGGGAGGAATCACGACCCTCACTAATGAAGAATACGACTAGAGGAAGAGGAGGATTAGAAGTTCGAGACAATCCGGGGTGCGCGCGGAGGTCTTACATGATCTGACCAGTCTGGAGAAGGTATTTTGTCGATGTAACCAAGATGAAACCTAAGTATATGGATCCCGTACCAACACAGTAAGGCTGCGTGAAGGTGATGTAGTTCTCCTGGTGGAAGCTGAAGCCGGCGTGGCAGGAGCACCACAGCCGCTCGCCGCGCACCTCGCACGCCTGCTCGCACAGCTTCAGGCTGCACGGGTCCACTGACTTTGGAATGCATCTGGAAAGTAGCAACTTCGATAAGCTTTGACTTATTGCGAAGCACACTTAACACCATGATTACGAAACACAATGAAAAGTTATTACAATAGTAAGTCCGAGGGAGGCCTATACTCAGCAGTGGGTACTACCGGGCTGATGATGATGATGAAGTCCGATCGCACAAAACGCTCTTTTGCCGCCAAAAAACGACGATTTAGTGGTCTTTGGATGCGGGTGGCACAGGATCGATCTGTGTGGAGAACATTGGGGGAGGCCTATGTCCAGTGAACGTTTAATGGCTGAAATGATGATGATGATGTCGAAATGTCGCCCTTGTTTATGGCCGGATCTGTCTACTCTTCTGCCTATGACACGAGAAGAAAAAGAAGATCGGCCTATCCCATAAAACAACTCACTTCCCAGCGACGAAGGCGTGGGTGTCACAGCAGCGCAGGTTGACGCAGGGCACGTGGCGCTGCTGGTCCACGCGGCAGCGCTCGCGCGTGCGCAGGACGCGCTCCGTCGGGCAGATGCGCGAGAGTTCTTCTGCGCTGTATCTGTAATCATTGAATATTATTACTTACATAAGTACCAAAGCTTTTCACGTGAACACACCAAGGCGCACGTATACGCGCGTCTGTAGAATAGAATAGAATGGTTTATTTGCTTTTGAACAGGGTGTACAAAATGATGGCGTAATAATAACATTTACAGGATCACCTATCCAGCCATTAACCAATAGCATGCAAACACAACTTTTACGATTAAACAGTAACATACTTAATAATTACACGTTGTAATTTTTAAACCGCGTTGTTAGAGTTGCAGTTTGAGTCAAAGAACAAAAAGTATCTACCTTATTTTAGTCAAACGGATCGCATATAGGTTAGTTTATAAGAGTGGTTTCTGATTAGCGTATTTTTCTGGGCGTATGTAGATATACCTACGGTCGTTTCATCATGCGTGCTATGCCATAGATTAATACATTAAGTACAGCGCGTTGTTTGTTTTGATGATTTAGCAAATCGTCTCACACTCTTTAATTGTAAACAAACAAGTAAGTAATAAATACCTAATTACCATTTTAATGTATCGCGTTTCTTAACTCACCTCTGCAATCTGCAATGATGCATCTATTTAAATGAAAAGTTACATTGTTCCACATAACTAATACGCATGTCACGCACTAATTCAAGAATGCAACTAGAATTAACAATCTGTACTTTTAACAAGCGATTTATTTATGTTTATAAAGTTCCCAGACTATATTATACTAGCGGCCGCCCGCGACTTCGTCCGCGTGGAAAAGTAACTTTTTACCCCACTTTTAACCCCTTACAACCCCTTTTTCGCAATAAAAAGTAGCCTATGTCCTTTCTCAGGGTCTAGACCATCTGTATACCAAATTTCATTTAAATCCGTTCAGTAGTTTTGGCGTGAAAGAGTAATAAATAAAATTCTGTTGACAACCACTACGTTGTAATCCGAAAAGCTTGCGCGATGTAATCTGCACCTAGCGCCATCTAATGGTCAAGTTTGAAACTAATGGCAATCCGCAACGAAGTGAGGGCGAAGTAAAATCGAAACTAATACCTAGTAGTTTTTATGATACGTACTTTTAAATCTTCTGTTGCCATTGGATTAAAAATAAATGATTGTTTAACATCAATGAACTCTTCTGTGCGTAATCTGTATCAAACATGAGGGAATGCATACACAATGCGCCGTTTGTGAAACACAAAGGGCTGCAATGAAAGCGTTTCTGCGTAAGCTCAGTCGTTGAACTTTCATATAGATTGCAATTAAAAATAGAGAAAAAGCTGCAGTCAGTTAATATTATTATGAACATAATACTATCTTAGCACGAGACGGTATTCGATTTTCCTCTTTTTATAGTCTGCATTAATATCCGGGATAACCCGACAGAGTACTTTTTATTATACTAGAGGCAAACGAGCAAGCGGGTTACCTGCTGGTAAGTAATCACCACTGCCCATGAACAACTGTGAGATCAGAGAGGTTTGGAGCAGTACGCTCTTTTCTTGAAGTCCCTAAGTCATAGCCGTCAGGAAATGCTTCCGCAGCTAAACTATTCCACAAAATTGAGGTACCTACGTCTTACTTACATTTTCGTTGCGGATACTCTACGCACCCAACTAACACAACAGTTTTAACTACTAGTTTATTATTACAAACTGGCCGCTCTTAGAATAGATGACGCCATACAGCTGACTTGATGTTATGGGCGCAGTTAATTATTGTGGTACACATAATAACTATGCCAGCGAGAATCTTCAGGATCTATGAAATAAACGTACTGTTTATCTGTGTGCCGGACAGTCTCCTTGCAGGCTTTTAGGTCTTTTTAATGAATGAACCATTTCGTTGTGGTGTCCCAATTAATAATTGTATATTCTTACTTTCTTTCCTCCAGACAACCTTTAAGTGTTCTAGTGTAGTCAAAGAAATTACAAACACGGCTATGATAAGATATTCCATCATGGAATGCCATTTATATATTAAGGGCAAATGATTGCCCTTGTTTTCCCTTTCTTCTGCTATAGGTACCTACTTAGGTAATTTGTGGAACCGCTCCAGTTTTCAGGAGTAGTTCTATTTAGTGTGAAACAAAAGTAAGTAGAACAATTCATTAATTTATTCGTTCATTCATAACTTACTATAGAGGTAGTTGTTGTGTGTGAACTGACAAATACATTTTATCTTGAGTTCACGCTTCCATTAATTGGGCCAGCTCACTATCTCTTGCAAGCTATAGAATCGGGAAATGATATACAGTGACGAATTTAAGTAAATATTGCACTTAAAGTGACGAATTTGTCCTTGCGCCATATTTGCTCTCTATGACCCCAGTCAGGAGTCGACAAACTGGCAGACGGCTCACCTCCAATTTTGACCTACTTATATAGATAATTTAGGCCTAGTATAAAAACAACACACCTACAACCTACTATATGAAATTGCACAACTAAATACGTCGTACAGGAGTCCAGAATGGAACTGAGTGATGTTAGAATTTATATTTCGGAAGATTGTAAGCGAAGTATATTTCTGATCTGTGGCGACCTTTACCTAAACCACAGAATACATAATAGTACAATGTACCTAAACTTAAGTTGTCGTGCAGTAACTGACTATCTTCTGGCTTCAACTGCGGGTAGTAAAGAGTATATCTAGAGATACTCTTTAACAAAATCACTATTTTCCACTCTTTTTCTTTGGGTATATTCCGAACCAGGAATAGATTTGATATTCATAAAATGCGTTTTCTATGGCAGACTCAAAGTCAAGAAAATGAATGTGCTTACTTCACCAGTATTTTTTTAATTTTGCAAATGCTAATCTTTTTATAATTATCAATATTCCATATTAAGACTACTTATTTAATTAGAAGGATACGTCGATGAAGAAATTATCAAGGCTGGCTGAGTTTACATCAAAGTGGTGTAGGTAGGGCTCAGTCAACTGTTTTTTTTGTACAGTCATGAAAAAGGGAACCAAAAGGTGTTATGACGAAATCGTACTCCTTTTTTTCACTGAACTCACTATGATCACAAAACACTCACACATCAACCGCAGCCTCAGGCTCGGAAGCAGGCGCGAGGTAGTACCCCGCAGGGTCGGCGAGTACCAGGGCGGCAGAGGCGGCCAGGAGCAGGGCGCAGGCCGCGGGGCCGGCCGGCGCGCGCATCTCGACTGCGCTCGCAGCATGCGCTTACGCACCGCAAGCTAAACTTCACTCACGCATCGCAGTATAAGGCCGGAAGCACATGTGCTGCAGATTGTTCAATTCATTATACAAACCGCCCATTGCATTCAAAAAGACAGACTTGTGTGATGATTAACAAAGGACATCCGATTGCTTCTGTCCCTATCCCTTATTCTTTCTTTACAGATGTTCAGCACGCTTCGGCATGGTGTACCTACCTACACGTACTCGGTGTCTCAACCCTGCTACTGTGTTCCGAGTATTGCGAAATAAAGTCAAGTTATCATTTTTTCTTTACCAGAAGAAGTGTTTTTGCCTAATAGGGGCAAAATAACAGAAAATCAACAGACGGTAACCGTTTTTTACCCCCGCATATGTTGCCACATCACATCGCACATCTTGCCTGGCACAAAGTTGTAGGTACTTAAGTGGCCCCGGTCATGTTAGTCTGTCATTTGTAAATTGCCTTAAAGCGATTACAAATAAATCGCTAAATGAACTCATGTTGGCAGCAGCTGGTTCCCAATTAGCTCTGTGCAGGCTACAGGCGCATTCCGCTATGTTCAATGTTTATCTAAATGCGCACGCATTTTAAATTAAATTTTAGATTGGACATACAAATATAGCGTGCGTTACAAGTATAATTTGAAAGTAACGGCACGGAAACAATGTTCTAAAGTAATGAATAAACTAAGCAAGTCTTTATTACTCCATCCAGGTCTTCTTTTCCTAGAGAGTCCGGTAGCAGCAGGTAAGTATGTACCCGGCGCGTTCCTACGACTCCAATCTGAGGGCCTAACCTGATATTACGACCGAATCAGAGATCCCTTCTCTTTCACACGGGCTGTACTTCTCTTTTCTTTGAATGTGACAGGTATGGTTGGCGTCCTACTTTATTAATTGACAAAATCACACACCTACCTTATCAAAAATATAAGGTTAACCTTTTTTAGGGTACTTAGGAAATCAGAAGCAACGAGGATTTAACATTAAAAATCCCGCACCACCAAGCTTCTTCTTAATGTATCAAAAGTAAGGGAATCAATCCCGCGAGTGGTCTCAGTCGGCGTTCTAAACTCCTACAAATGAAACTAAAATCAGCTATTAAGTAGAGCAGTGATCAAATTTCTACTTAACAAGACGCAATATGCAGAATGTTATCTATAAATTCAAGTCCTAAACGAAAACATTGGTAAATCATCCGGTTTGGTTCCCAGCACAAACCTTTGCTCTTTCGCTAGTATAATTTGGATCGCATAGTATGGCCTAAAGGGCAGAGATCACATACCTGATACCATTTTACCTAGTTTCTATCAACTGAGAGTTAATTCGGTTTTTCGTCCCACGACCCTTTAACCATATAACATGTCTTTGTGATTATTCTGGTGTTTATAATGCGCTGTGTGTTTTATGGTACAAGATTAAATTACTTAGAATGTAACTAATCGGTTTATCGAACTAAACAACTGCCTTAAGTGCATCTACTTAATTCTAATTTAGAGAACACTTGGATAACACAGAAATCTAAAGTTATTCTGAAATGTAATGTTTTGCTGATATACTTAAGACACCAGCAAGAAATCAATGTAACTTGATTAGAAAAAGAAAGGTATGCCTAACAGAAGAGGTTTTTAGCTATTTGAAACTGGACAACTACGTCTTCCTTGCCTATCTTTGGAATATGAAGAACAAAGCTTTGACGATTTTCGTAAAAATATCTACGATTTCGTTATACGATTCAAAAAAGTTTGAAATTCGCTGTCTAAACTGGCCGATGGAATCCTAAAACCAAAATAGACCCAGCTTTTGTTGCGTAGGGTAAATACGATATTTTAAGCTTCACGGACGAGTCTATTGACTTTGATAGTTCAGGTTACCAACTGTTAAGTTCCCTCAGGACAGTCTTTACAATATTAAAGGGAATGCTAGAGCAGTCATCAGCTCTAAGAGGGAATATTGGGTAAAGGTGGAGTGCACTTGTGACAGATAATTGATGGGCAATAGCAATCGCTTACCAACAGGTGATCCGTCTGCTCATCGGCCACTTATTACATAAATAAATCATCATCTGTCTACAGTTGAGCATAGATATGCATCTCTAAATGTCTGCCGCATCACCCTCTGATGAAAAACCCAAAAACACAATCCAATCGCCTTAGAAAAGAGGATATTACTACCTATACAGGTGTCTTGTCTGAATCTTGGATTTGTTTGGTCATGGACATAAAAGTAGCCCAATGAGATGGACCAATCAAGTACGCTAGATACTAGACACCAAACTGCATGATACCTCCAGGTTGCAAAGGATATAAGCATATGGAGGACCATCATAAAGGAATAACTGAGTTCCAACGGGAGGAATCACGACCTTCAGTAATGAGGAATACGACTAGAGGAGAAGAGGTGTCTTGCATGGGCGTACCCAGGCACACTTGTACTCTACTGGTGTTGCAAGTATCTATCGCTTACCATCAGGTATTCTGTCTGCTCGTCTGCCACCTATTACAAAAAAGACCTAGTAAGCACATAGCTTGTCAAAAATCTGATTTGCCCCCTCTGGCCCAGAACCTGAGTACGCCCGTGGTGTCTTGTATTCTTTCCTACTAGATCCGTAGTTACCAGGGGAGCATGGGCACCGCATGCGCCTGCGCCGCGCGTTGTTTACTGCTCACGGCCGCGCTCCACTAACACACTCGCTTGTGCAACACCGGCTAAAAATACTAGCGGAAGATAGTTACCAGATTTGATCTCGACTTTGATTAATTATAAACTGCCGAGATGGTCTAATGGTTTGAGTACCGGGCCGTGATCTCTTGGGTCTGGGTTCGATTCTCGGGTCGAGCAAAAATATGTTTCGAATTTTTCGAACATAGGTAGCTCCGGTTTGCGGTTACCACCATTATAAAGGCTTAATCCCGTTATACAATAAATGCAATAACTCGATTTCTATGATGGAGGTCTTTGTCCTGCAATAGGTCAGTATAGTATACGCTGATATTTGATTACAAATTGATTGCTTAAGTATTTTTTACGGCATATGACCTGACGGATCACCTGGTGGTAAGCAATTGCTGCCGCCCATAGACACCTACAACACCAGTGGAGTCATAAACTCCCCTCTCTGCTCCAGTAAGATGACCCACTGATGCCTGATTAGGGGGATTCTCCCACGAAATGTTTGCTTTTGTTTTGGGGGGTTTTCTGTTATAAATATGAATTTAGGCAGGATTTGTTTTTTTGTTTTGGGGGGTTTTCTCTCATAACATGAATTTTGATTTTGATGATTTTGATTTCAGGGCACAACAATGATGAGTATATTCAGCGAAACACAGACGCAGCTTCACGCCTGTTTTGTATGTCTTGATTGACATAGTTTAAATTTAAACATTGCAATGAGGACATGTGGCTTTATTAAGTAACAAGAAAGTACCTACAGCAGGACGTGCAAGTTCATTGATTAAAATACTGCTATCACAGCTTCCGTCAGATAACCCTGCTGGCCAGACCGAAACGAGCTTTAAAGCTTAAGTTTAAGTTCCATATTTGCATGATGCTTTTAATTATTATTGTACTTATCGAAGAATACGTCAGCCTTCCACTCGGGCGATGTGGAATTAAACAAGAGTGTGTCAAAGTTGATAGCTTTCATCATCTGAGCTTGTTTTTTTTATGTGATAGGTGGCAGACGAGCAGACGGATCACCTACGACGGATAATGAAGCCGTCCCTTCACGAATTGGCATATAAATAAGTAAATGCGCCAGACAATCACACCAATCAACCTGGTCTCAAACTAGGGCAACCCCTGTACTATGACTACCAGATGACGATAATTAAATGGGGGCGTCAACCCAGAACACCCCAGACCCAAGACAACTTAGAAAATGAAGTTTTCTAAATTGACTTGACCCGGAATCGAACCCGGGACCTTTCGCGCTTTGGGCGAACACCTTAGCCACTGCGCCTTCGAGGCCGTCAAAATATACCTGTCTTATTTTAATAAAAGCGCGCTCAGTGCGTGTGAAAGGGAGGGAAACTCCGTATCAGTCGTAACGCCCGCTTCAAATTAGGCTCTCAGGATTTTCGGGGTCTTATAAAATTACAATGAAGCGATTGAGGTCTGACCTTCGCAACCCAACTCCTTGGTACAGGAGACCAGACCAGCTAGTTCAGACGAAACTATCCGAAACGTCTAAATGTCCTCACAAAGTGCCATGCTTTCCCTCACCAGCCGAGCTAGTGGTAGAACGTGCATAAAGATTATAAAAATCGAGTTCCAATCTCGAATTCGAATGACCTACCGTTTGAAATGTGACTTATTTAACGACTAATGCAATTTTTCATTTAATTTTAAATTGTTTCAAGAAATTAATACTGCTCTAGATCCAAATTAGGTGATAGGTACTTAGGTATTCGTGATAAACCAAAACGTGATAAACAATTTCCCGATCGTGAATAAGAACTTATTTATATTGCAATGTCGTCACAGGAACAAAGGTCATTGTACATTGAAATGCAGATTTGTAATTGTAAAGTTTTGTTTAACAGAATTCTACTACCTCATTGCAAAATCAATCGTGAATATTTAACCTCATGCAAATTACAGCCAATTAAATATTCAAAGCGATTACTTACGCCAATTCGCAGACACATGGAGTCGTTCAAGAGCGAAACTGAAAATTAATCTCGTTCTGACGGAAAATCCGACGAAAATGCGCCGCGCATACCACGCGACTCAGTCCGGTACAGGCCGGCGGGAAATCACGGCTCGCCATGCTGCAGTGCTTGTATGGACACCAAAGGAGATAGACTAGATAGAAAAGAAAAACTAAAAACATAAATTTTGTTGACTTCATAATGCTTACGTCATTATTAAGCATTCAACTAACCTGCATGCTAAATTTTAATTTAATAACCGCATTCTCTTCATATTACCCTTATGTGAATAATGTGAGAGTACCAGGACGGCATAGGTACCATGGAGTGCATGATGGGATGGAGCACGCGAATCAGTTCGTCAACGAGTGGACGGTGGCCGTGGATGGAGGCGAGGAGGTGGCGCAACTGGTGGCTATGGAACTCGGATACATTTACGGGGGTCAGGTGAGTTTATGATGACTTGGTAACTTCCTTTGCTTAAACTAAGGAAATTAAGGATTAATTAATTAATAACTATAACCATAAAATAAATTGCAACCATATAGTATTATGCTTCTTCACAAAAGCCTGTGTTAAGAAAAACCTTTTGTTGAAATAAAATTTGCATTATTTACTTGTTATTTACTCATCATGAAACAAATAAGACGCACATCAAAATGTCACGCGTCAAATCATAAAAATGTGGTTCTAATCTTTGAATATTTTAATTCAGATTCATCTTCAATTTACATATTTCTTAATGCTAACAAAATTTTTCAGGCATTACATTTGCATTTATTATGTCTGAAATAAGACCCCGAAATTAACATAATGTTTTACATGCGTATGAATGTGAATAGAAACGGTCTAAGTAAAGTGTAGTATTAAAGAATCTATGTGAGGCTCAAGCCACTCAAGATATGAATTAATACCTACGGAAGTTTTGAAAGAAAATAATTTATGTTCCATTTTTCTCTTTCCCCTTGAGGTGGTAAGATCCTCCTTATGGAAAGACAGTATTACAATGACAGAGAAATATTTCGTAATCATTAATTAGCCAAAATGATGTCTTCTCTTTGCGCCGATACGCGTCTGCAGATATCACAGAACTGTCCTTAATTCTAAGGCAGACCAACAATCAGCAGTGGAGGGCGATTAGCTGATTATTTTGACTATCGGTGGCGCAGTGGGTAGTGGGTCGCAATTTAAAGAGACAACTGGGCTTGGGGCCCCGGCTTCAAATCCCTGGTCGGGCTAAAAATTGGTATCTGAGTTTGTCTGTTCAGAAATTCTCAGTGACAGCTCGAAGTCTGGAAGTTGGTGGTTTTGCACCCCCATGCCTCGGAAACCACGTTAAGCCGTTGGTCCTGCGCCGCTCTCTCTTCCTTTCTGTCACATTCTGGTGTCTCAACGAAATATGAGGGTAAGGGAATAGAGTGCAGGTGTCTGCGCACACACTAATTCACTATAAATAAATATCCTCTATAAATAGAGATCGCTCATAGTGATAAGGCCGCCTTTGTTGTACATTACTCCTGTTATAACTAGTTTTAAGTTTTATACCTCTGTTTTGTGTGCAATAAAAAGCATATTCATTCATTCATCCTGGGTTGAGAGTGGCTTTTATACCATGACAGAACCATGGTATAAAAGGTCGGATGATATTACTTCACGGTCAACAGGGGTTTAAAAACAAATAAGATATTATTGGAAACGAGCTTTCGGTAAAGCTCTACTTTGAAATTTTAATTGAAAGCTTATAAACGTTTTAATTTTAAACATCTATTTTAAAGTCGAATACATAATTGGCTGTTCGATCCAACTGCCAAAGAACTTTTAGCCACACCTAAGTACTAAGACTTACCTAGTGCTATAGTAATCAATTTAACATTTACTGATAAGTTACATAGTGGCCCGCTCTCTCTTTGTTTCGGGAATCAAGTTTTGATATTAGTCCCAATCTTTGTCAATAGCTGGCGCTGGGTACAGATTACATCGCGCAAGTGTTTCATCTTTTAGGGATACATAATAATAAGTCTTGTAGTTGTTTAAAGAAGTTATCTCTTCATAAATTGTATAGATATAGATGACCTTATATGATTCGTCATACAGCACAAAGTAAGGTAACCATGTTAGATCCTATTCTTTCATGTAACAACCAACTCAAAATATCTTTTTACTTTTGTTCTATACTTCTTCTATCTATCTTCTATACTATTTATAAAGAGATAACTTTTATAGACAACGACAAGGCTTACAGGTAAACCGAAAACACGAAACGCTTGTGCGATGTATTTGGACACAACGGCATCTATTGGTTCGTTTCTGAATTACGGTCCCGAAGCGAAGTGAGGGCGGGCCACTAGTTTGCTTAATAAAGCAGTAGGTAATTTGATTATGTAAAAGAAAAATATTCATAAATTGTTCTATTGTTATGCTCTGTTGTTTCACATCCTAAAAATTCGACGCATTTTCTAAAGTCACAAAACAAATGTTGTTCTGAAAGGTTGGTAGAAGACGTGTTTAAAGGGATGTACTTATAAATGTTCACAGATACCTGTATTGGTTGATATTTGCTATGATGAGCACCCAAAATGAACTTTCCAATATATCGAGCAAGTGACGGGTTCAGATAAGCGACGAATCAAAGCCGTGTCGCCGCGGCTCGAGTGGCCTGATAACCAGCCAGGGCTGGACCCAGGGGCTATAACGAAACCGTACCGTAACGAGTGAGAATATACCTGTCGCATTCAAACAAGAGCACATCTCTCTGTGTGATCTTGTGCATGTCTAACTACTCTGGCGTCACCCAAGGACCAGCGCTGCAGCAGCTGCTCGCGGCTATAGCATCAAGCTGAGGCTAAACCTTTTTGGCCGCAACTTCTATGTTATCTTTATTTTGTCTTTTGTCTATGTGTAAATGTATTGTTCTCAATAAATGTTTTCTTACTCTTACTCTGTCTCTTCGGTCGCTCCCTCATGACTGAGGATCGTGGTCATCATTGAATGTGGATGGGTCGCACCTTGCTTGTGTTATCTGCCTCCACCGGAGCCTATTCATGGCATTATTTGCAAATGCTCTTTCACTTGATCGGTCCATCTAGTTGAGGATCGTCTGGCTTGTTTACCCTCTGTGTTCAAACGATCAGCCTTTCAAGGCTTCCATCACCCCGTCTCATTATGACCGAAATAGGTGAAAAGGCGCTGCAGACTGATTGCTCAGAGGCAGGTTTTATACGAAGCTGTGAAGTGATCGATGCATTTGTGGCAAAAGCACACTTATCTGTAGGTAGTGTAGTGAAAGGTAGGGGACTTCCTAGGCACTCTGCAGGTTCTAATGGACATGAGTTAAGAATACATTTATTAGATCACTAATGGCCTATCCTCAATAAACTTCGTTTCAGGACATTAGCTCCAATTTTTACCAATAGATGGCGCAAGGTGTCGATTGCATTGCGCTAGTGTTTCGCCTTGTCTGTTTGTATACACATTTATGATGCGTAAATGTCTATAGAATTTACCTCTTTATAAATAGTATATAATAATAAAAATATATTGCGTGATAGATGACTGATGTGCGACGAAGTTTTCCGAGCCAAAACTCAATTTTTCAAGATTGTATTTGATTTATGACCGCGGATTAGTGACGTCAAAGGCGTGATGCAGTGAACAGTACAAAAGACGAAAATGTCTATAAATTAAATGAGTATTCACGAGGCCAATTCTCGGTTTACGCCTTCTATACACAGATTACAGTTGACTTTTCTTCTTTCGTTCTCCTATTGGTCTATGCGTTCCATGAGTCGACTCGACATAGAAGGCGAAAACCGAGAATTGGCCACCAGGACCGTAGGACGAGTAAATTTGGTACCTCTTGAGACCTCTTTGTATAACTAGTGATCCGTCCTCACTTTGTTTCGGGACACTCGAATAAGCACAGCGCAGGCTTTACGCCGGTCTTTGTGACGTGGTATCACTCCAGTTGAGCCGGTCCATTCTTGCCGAAGCGTGGCTCTAACACGGTGTAAAATTTAGATATAGAAGTATGTAGATATAGTCTGAATATGACCTGCATAGCCGCCCGCTTAAAAGTATTCCTTGCGGCAGTATTTCCTGACGGCTATCACTTAGGGACCTTCAAGAAACGAGCGTACTCCTTCTTAAAAGGCCGGCAACGCATCAGCGACCTCTCTGATCTCGCAGATGTTCATGGGCAGCGGTGATTACTTACCAGCAGGTGACCCGCTTGCTCGTTTGCCGCCTCTAGTATAAAAAAAAATAATGTAGATATTTTGTTCCTCAATACGTACCTAACTTTAGTCCAGTACATATCGCACAATCTAGGCTGTTCATCAGATTTGATATCGTAACAAATTCTCGGTATAAAAAGCTATATTTATTGACTCTACAGCTTATCTAAATTAAATACGACATCCTATCGAGCTTTCGTCATAATGACGCTAAGTGATTTTTGCAGAATAATAAATTAGATTGGGTTTGAAAAATAAAGCTCTTAAATGATAGAAAAATACCATCTTTATAAGTAAGCCTGTTGCAGTCCACTGCTGGGCATTGGCTTCTCCTAATATATATATTTTTTTATAGTATAGGAAGGCAAACGAGCAAGCGGGTCACCTACGGTTTTCTACGTCTCTGTCCACAACCTATGACCTATTAGTCAAATACCCAATTTGGGTATTTGACTAATCTCGATATAGTAAAAAATATTGATACTCTATCAAAATATTGGTAAATAAGAACCAATGGCCAACATAACGTCTAGCTGGTTTTGTGAGCATTCAAAGTTTCATGGGCAAGTCCATTTTTAAAGTATAAAATTAAAAAATATATATATATCATTGAACTACCCGTACATTTTCCACCAACTTTTATTATGAAACCATTTACTTAAACGAAACATTTGATATAGCTACCAAACAAAATTTACTAGACGCGCATACAGAAGTTTGAGTTGTGACGTCACAACTCAATAGCCATTTGTATAGAGCGTTTTTGGGCTTGCCCAAAATATGTGCTCTTAAAGTTGTGATATCTCAGGTAATTCAAATGAGAATCAAGTGATTTTTTCAACGATGTTTCTTAAATTGAGGCGTCTTTTGATAAAACACATAAAAAAAATTTAGTCAAATACCCAATTGGACCTCAGTCTAACAGTTCGTCATCTATCGGATCTTCTCATTGTGACCTCAACATGTAAACATTTTAAAATTGTTTTGAATCTAAGTATTTTCAGTTTTATCTTCAGTAAAATGGCCAGTTGTTCTTGTCGAAGGCCAGTGATAACGTTGTCTCGGTAATGGTGACAAATGGGGGGTATTAGCGGGTCATTTGTTACCGTTTGTGCTGTCAATCAGTGGGGGGGAGGCGCGCGGGGTTGCATGGGGGAGAGATAGACAGATATCTTATATCCTAATTATAAAGAGGTTATCTTATAGTCAACGTTGAAGCTTGTAACTAAACCGAAAAGGTGAAACATTTGCGCGATGCTCTCGACTCCCAGCTCCATCTATTGGTACTTGTCTAAATTATGTCCTGAAACAAAGTGAGGGCGGGTCTAATATATGAAAACAAAATACGTTATAAGTTACGAAAAAATGCGGTCTTATCGCTTAAAGCGATTCTCTTAATTTTCATTATAAATAGTCTAACTGTAAGATGTTTTGGACTAACAATGTTGCCTAATTAGTGCCCACTGACGTCAGAGTGTATGTTGTCTTAATTTATTCATTTGTAGTTTTTTCCAGCTCTAAATATTATGACTCCTAAAATATTGGTACACTTTAACAAAAAAACCCCGGTCCCGTATGGGTAATACGTTGGGGTTAGTTGTTTTAAAATTCAACAGTCACTTTTATTCCGAACCAGAAGCCCAAACAATTATTTTTAAGTACCTATCTTACTCTAACAATTTTAGCAAACCTACATTTCATTCCCCATTTCAACCCCTTTTAACCCCGATTTACTTTAGGGTTGAATTTTGAAAAACTCGTTTTTAATTCATGTCCACTACTTAAGCCAGCTTTACCCAATCATTATGTTTCTCCTTTGGCTTTTTAGTATTTGTTTTCCCAGGTGAAAACATCATGGCCTTCACCTTGTCACATGTGGGGGAAAAGGTGGTGTGTGGGACTCTAACCCTGACCTAAACCCCTGGGGTGTCCATCTCACCGCAATCGCGGGCGGATAACCACAGCCGGGACTGGACCATACCGCTAATCGCGCTCGCCACTTTACCGCTAATCGCGCTCGCCACTTTACCCCAAATTGTTTGGGGCAATGCAGCCCTTCTAGTTGCACGACCTACCAAGATAGGTCCCCAGTAGGATTTTCCCTCGCGGAGTCGTGACACTGAGCAAGCGCCGTAGTGGGTATGCTCACGTACTCCAAGCTGCCGATTACTCGCCTCTTACGACAGGCCGGGAATACCTTGGCAAAACACAGGGCACCTTGTATTATCAGCCTCATTGGACACAAGAAAACTGGCAGAAAATGTACATTTGCAGTCGTCCGTGGTACTCACTCAGCTGGTCCCACTGAAAACCAGCGTTACGGCCTATGGTCGTGACATAGGTTGAGTGAGGGCCAATTATGCTGGATGCCTTAACACAACACAGCATCATATAAATACACGGCACTGCTGGACAATTGGGAGGGACAGTTTTTTTTTTTGTTGTTATGTGTTTTTTGGTTTTAATTTATTTTGGGTACTATTTAAACGAGCTTCTTTTTAATAGCATTTTTCGCCTCAGAAAATATATGTTAGCTTCTAAATTACTAAGTCAGCCACAACCAATGCGCGTCTGAATAATAGTATCTCAGCCACCATATATCTTTTATGTAAGCCACTGTAAATATAACTCAGCATGGCAGTTATTTTTTAGCATCTAAATTTGTGGTATGTATATAATAATAATAGCAACCTTCTAAATTATTAATATATGACACCAAAATAGTAATTATATTAGCTTCTAATTTCATAATTTAGTATGAATAAAATGTAACTCGTCCTACATTTATTCGATCGTTAAATTTACCTTAAATTGTCATCGAATATTATATTAAAGTAAAAAAAAAAAGTAAAAAAAAGTAAAAAAATGTTTATTTGCCCCTTCTTCAAACATATTATAAATTTTACACATCAAAGGTCATTTCGGTATGACAAAAAGGATAAGTTCAGCTTTTGCTGCCACAAGAGATTACAGTTCTCTTGGACCGCACTGGTTTTTCAACTTATCCCAGCTCTCTAAGCTGGTGTTTGAGAGCAAAAGCCACTATTATTATTACACATGAACTATTTAAGGCAACAACGCAACGATACTAGCCGCCAATTGATTTATATTAATTGTGAGGATTATGAGAAACATTTAAAAAACAATCACACTATGAAAAACAAAATGGAAAGTATTCATATTTTTTACTTATGTAATAATTTCTTCCCACAAATCACAATGTTTTTTTTTGCAAAATTATTGTTGTTGGCGCGTGTAAAAAATATTATTACGCATCTATACTAATATAATAAAGCTGAAGAGTTTGTTGTTTGTTTGTTGTTTGTTTGAACGCGCTAATCTCCGAAACTACTGGTGCGATTTGAATAATTCTTTTTTTGTTGGATAGTCCATTTATCGAGGAAGGCTATAGGCTAAATAACATTACGCTATGACCAATAGGAGCAAAGACAGAGCGGTAAATGTGTAAAAAACGGGGAAAATTATTCATTTTTGAAGGCTTTCTTTGCGTGCGCTGCGAAAACGGTGTAAGATACACAAAAAATATGTGTGAAAGAATTATTCCTTTATACATGATCTAAAAAAAAGTCCGCGACGGCATATGTCTATCTTTAAGGTTTAGTCACAATGACCGTTTTTATGGTACCAAATTTGGTCGAAATAATTTGTTTAAGTTGTATCAACATAATAATATTAAGGGGGTGTAAGGGGTTAAAAGGGGGGTAAAAAGTTACTTTTCCACGCGGACGAAGTCGCGGGCGGCCGCTAGTTTCAAATAATTGTTAATGGATTGCTTTATGTTTTCATAGCTGGATTTTTTAAATAGGTATCTTACTACTATTATAAAGGTGAAAGTTTGTATGGATGTTTGTTACTCTTTCACGTAAAAACTACTGAATGGATTTGAATGAAACTTTTTTTTGAGGTTTCTACTAACCTGAAGTCCACGCGAACGAAGTCGCGGGCAAAAGCTAGTATCTCATAATCCTCACAATTAAAATAAATCAATTTTATTGGTTTCGTTTTAGAAAGTAATAAATTTTAATTAGCACGTATATGTATGTAATTTCGAAATTATAAGAAAAATAAAATATGTATTACTGGCGTATTAATGGCGCTCGCGCTTAAGTTGGCCTTCCACGCTTTCTTTTCAGTCCAAGCACTGTGCTTTTACCTCTCCAATGGCGCAATTACGAATTTCAGTCTGATTGCTAGACCGATCAGATGCTTGCCAGTTGCTGTCATGTCATGCACTGGCGCCAAATCGTAGGTAGGTACAGTGGCTATTTTCTCGATAAAAGAATATGAAGTATTATTTTAGATGTTTAGTTATACTATTTTCATGTTGAGTATTGAAGCTGGAATGTATTATTTTTGTGGACATTGTATTGAAGCTGTAAAACTTAATATGGTGATGAGTTACAAATTCCGTGGCTGAGTTAGTAAATTAGTTTGCAATATATAAATCAGAAGGACGAGTTAAATTAATTGTGGATATTCACTTGACGCTTTTCTTTAACATTTTTAGTTGCCGTTGTAAAGAAGGTGAATCAGTTAATTAAAGGCTAAGTAATTTTCCCGATGCTTAGTTATTAAATTAGAAGTTTGGGCGCGTGGCCAAATAATTTTTTTGTGGCCATGTTTATTATTTCTCATTTATTTTTACTAGTGTTTTTTATTTTCTTGTGTTGTGTCAATTGTCTGTACCATGTAATATGTCTTGTGGTGTCCAAATTAATAAATATATTTTCTTTCTTTCTTATTTTTAGAATAGTAAGCAAAGGGTGAGTAGAGTAAATAAAGGCATCTAAGTAGGTAAGCTTGCAGGCGTCCACCCATCAGTCCAGTGTTAATCCAGTGTGACAGGTGCCGCGATGTCCACTCGCTTTAGCCACGTTCAGAGATACTTTCTCCTTTTATTTTAAATTGCGTTAAAGTAAATTTTAATTGGATGAGGATGGCACAAGACCGTTCACAGTGTAAAGAACATTGTCCAGCAGTGGACGTCTATTGGCTGAAATAATGATGATGATGAATTTTAAGTTGCGTGGCGGGGCCCGTAGATCATAAGCATAAGCTAAATTAAAATCTACTTCTCCATTCATTATTACCTGGTGATTATTATTTTTTGTATGGAACCTTAATTTTTATTTTGATTATTTTTATGACCTAACATGCTAAAGGGGCTTTATTTCTGTTAGCTTTTATGAGGGCTTCGGTAGTAAAACAACTAACGGTTCATATTTTACTAATAAAGTTTGTGAGGATCTCATTAATGTTAAACGAATGGATGGATTTTAATGAAACTTACAATAATATTCTTGTCACATCTGAATGAAATTCGTATGTATATTATCCAAAATATAGGTACCTACGTGGGGCTCAGCTAGTTAAGTTTTTCCTTTAAGTTTTAATAACATATAAAATATAGGTGCAGGGTCAGACACACATCTTTCTTAAACTGATTCTCACCTTAACATAAAACATGATAAAGTTGAGAATTGTATGAATAAATTTGTATTAAAGGCTGTGGTATGTAAAAATAAAGCGATGAGATGTAAATTGGCTCCGACAGATGCCGCTCAGCTGGGCGGAATCCCGATGAGGTTGTACCTAAGTGTTTTGTAGCAGAGAAAATGAGTTTAAATTGTCCTTTAATACTCATTTATTGTTTAATAAATATAAAGCGGGATGTTTCCTATAGAGAACAAGCAAGCGTTATGACCTGGTAACAAAGTAATACAGGTTGTACCTATCTGTAAACATTTACATCCCTTTAACCACGTGTTCTATCAACTATTCTGAACAACATTTGTTCAACAACTTTTCGAAATTCTTCGAAAAAATTTTCGACTCCCCATACAAAATGACCAAGTCACGTGCGTGACCGACCTTCTATGGAAAGATGAAAATTTTTTAAGCGAATTTTCAAAAGTCATAGAACAAAATTTGTTTACCTCTAAACTGGTTGGTAGAACACATGGTTAAAGGGATGTAAATGTTCACAGATACACCCTGTATAGCCGCCCATAAACACTACGAAATCAGAGTGTTTCCTGATGTTTTTTAGAAAGGAGTACCTACTCCTACAAAAATGGAGATTCGAATTCGAATTGATGGTCTTATGTTCTTAAAGTTAAGTAATATTGGTGCAGCCAACTGATCCACAAAACTGTGGTAGGAAATTCCGCGAAAACGGACAGTAAGCAAGTACTGGACTGCTCTGCACCCATAGAGCAATCAAATAGGTACCTAGTCCTGAAATAATAATCTGCACCTCACATATTTTTTTTCTTGACATATTCTGTATTGTCATGCGGGGGTCGTCATGTCGATAGCTGGTGGTCTTCAATGTTTTTTCTTCTGTTAATGTTCTGGGTTGACGCCCCCAGTTAAATATCGTCACCTGGTACTCATAGTACAGGGGTTGCCCTAGTTTGAGATCAGGTTGATTGGTGGGATTATCTGGGCATTTATTTATTTATTTATTTCTGTTAGCTTTTATGAGGGCTTCGGTAGTAAAACAACTACCTAACGGTTCATATTTTACTAATAAAGTTTGTGAGGATCTCATTAATGTTAACGAATGAATGGATTTTAATGAAACTTTACAATAATATTCTTGTCACATCTGAATGAAATTCGTATTTGTATATTATCCAAAATATAGGTACCTACGTGGGGCTCAGCTAGTTAAGTTTTTCCTTTAAGTTTTATTAACATATTAAAATATAGGTGCAGGGTCAGACACACATCTTTCTTAAACTGATTCTCACCTTAACATAAAACATGATAAAGTTGAGAATTGTATGAATAAATTTGTATTAAAGGCTGTGGTATGTAAAAATAAAGCGATGAGATGTAAATTGGCTCCGACAGATGCCGCTCAGCTGAGCGGAATCCCGATGAGGTTGTACCTAAGTGTTTTGTAGCAGAGAAAATGAGTTTAAATTGTCCTTTAATACTCATTTATTGTTTAATAAATATAAAGCGGGATGTTTCCTATAGAAACATATTTAAGTAAGTCGCGAGAACAAGCAAGCGTTATGACCTGGTAACAAAGTAATACAGGTTGTACCTATCTGTAAACATTTACATCCCTTTAACCACGTGTTCTATCAACTATTCTGAACAACATTTGTTCAACAACTTTTCGAAATTCTTCGAAAAAATTTTCGACTCCCCATACAAAATGACCAAGTCACGTGCGTGACCGACCTTCTATGGAAAGATGAAAATTTTTTAAGCGAATTTTCAAAAGTCATAGAACAAAATTTGTTTACCTCTAAACTGGTTGGTAGAACACATGGTTAAAGGGATGTAAATGTTCACAGATACACCCTGTATAGCCGCCCATAAACACTACGAAATCAGAGTGTTTCCTGATGTTTTTTAGAAAGGAGTACCTACTCCTACAAAAATGGAGATTCGAATTCGAATTGATGGTCTTATGTTCTTAAAGTTAAGTAATTGGGTGCAGCCAACTGATCCACAAAACTGTGGTAGGAAATTCCGCGAAAACGGACAGTAAGCAAGTACTGGACTGCTCTGCACCCATAGAGCAATCAAATAGGTACCTAGTCCTGAAATAATAATCTGCACCTCACATATTTTTTTTCTTGAAATATTCTGTATTGTCATGGCGGGGGTCGTCATGTCGATAGCTAGTGGTCTTCAATGTTTTTTCTTCTGTTAATGTTCTGGGCTGGGTTGACGCCCCCAGTTAAATATCACCTGGTACTCATAGTAGAGGGGTTGCCCTAGTTTGAGATCAGGTTGATTGGTGGGATTATCTGGGGCATTTATTTATTTATTTATTTCTGTTTATTTCCTTGATTATCCAATGATCCGAGAGGGGGTAAAGTGCTGCCCTCACGTTTATTTTTGTCGGACTAACTTATCTGTACACGAAGAATGCAGTCGTACGTATTGTGCCAGCACTAACACGTTGCCAGTTGCTGTCGATAGATGTCGCTACTATATCCTTAAGACCTAAAACAAGATCATTCAGGTCAGCCGTCAGACACGAAATTTAAATCTCTGTTTACACTGAATTTTTGTTTACATTTTATAGTTATTTACTTTAACTAATTATGTATACGTGTGTAAAAATGAAATTATTAATACTTACCTAATATTTTTTTATTATATATATGCAGAACTTTAAAATAATCTTTTTATCACAAAATTATTGTTTATATTGATTAAAATATCCTAAAAGCTAATATATTCAGACTTTACACGAGAAAGTCCAGAGTCAAACTTTATTTTTTTCTTTAAACCTTGTATTTTTAAAGTCAAAGTAATCTAATTTTACTAGGTGTGGTGGATCTAGAGTGATTATATTCTCTTTGGATCTAGGTCATTGGCCCTAAAAGTTATGAAACTTTCAGTTAATACTGATTTTTTTTCTCCTTTCTTCGTGAAAGTTTTTCAGGCGGCGCTAACTGTAGATTTGGCGTCGTGTGTACTAGGCGTTCAGAGGACGCTAGAAGTGTTTTTCAGCAGTTTACATGACGGCGTACTTATTTCAGCAGGTTCAGTGGGCGGAGTGAGCGAGTAGGACAGCTGTCATACTATTTCAGCCTGGAGTTATTTTCATGATGTAAACGTTTTCAGCACTCGGTGGCTGAAGAATGCTAACTTTCATTTGTTTTTATTTCTATTGTTAATTTTAATTTAAGAAGAAAAGTGCTGTAAGAAAAAATATGAGTTGATTACAATGTAAATTTTAACGAAATTAATAATTCTACGGAAATTTTTATAAATATTTATTCTTACGCGAATAATGGTCGCGAACATCGTTGTAATAATAAAAACGCATCGGAATTCCTAAACCACGTAAACAATGTGGAGGTTCCTTTCGTTTTTACATATTTTACAAGAAAATTGTGTTTCGGGATCAGGGGATCATAAGGAAAGTGGAGTTTTGCGGAGATCGACCGAGTTTCCAAGTGGGCCGTGGAGAATGTGAAAAGATTGCGACATTTATCTATTTCTGTTATGGATATTATCAGTTGCGACACGATAACGAATTGAAGATTTCATGTTGTAACTTTCATTGGGCAAATAGTTTGGAGGTTAGTTGTAATATTTACTACAATCAAATCAATACTATCAACTGTTTACAACGTATATTGGTTATTATTTGAAATCCTTAAATGTCTCATGTTGATTAAACTGCTGTTACGTCGATAAAATTTGTAAATACCATTTCTACCAATAATCTACTTTTTTTCTTACACATTCAATCAAAGTAAGCTAATGCCAATCATAATACAATACAGATACAGGGCATGATTGTTTTGTTATGTGAAGGACCTAGCCCTTTCTTAATATTCAATAGAAGTCAGTGAAAAATGTCAGTCTGTGACCTGTGTGGTTAAATTTTACAATTTACGTACGCTATTAACTACAAGACGTTATATTTATTACTAGACGTGAGGCGTATTTATCGTAACAGATAAATATAACAGATATTCACAGGCAATAACATAACAACTGTTATCCCCGTAATAAATACGTGTTATGAAATACCAGCCGCAAAAATACTGTAACAGGAGTACCGTGGTTGTTATTTTACTAACAGTTACTACAGTACATAGGTAACAGAAAAATATCGCCAACCGCCCTGTTATCTGTTACACAAAATACCATTTCATATCTCACTCGGTCATTCACGAAGAAAAAGAGAAGCAAACTAGTATTTTACTCTACGAAAATTAAATGAACTCCCAATATTCCCAATCAAAGCCGTTAACAGGTACTCTTTAATTTTGTGTCATAATAATATCGCCATCTGTCCTGTACACGAAATAACATTTCATCTCTCACTCTATTATGCAAGGAGAAAAAGAGGAGCAAGCTAGTATTTTACATAACATTTTATCTCTCACTCTATTATGCAAAGAGGAAAAAGAGAAGCAAGCTAGTATTTTACTCTACAAAAATTAAATGGACTCCGAATATTCCCAATCAAAGCCGATAATAGGTACTCTTTAATTTTGTGTCATAATAATATCGCCATCTGTCCTGTACACGAAATAACATTTCATCTCTCACTCTATTATGCAAGGAGAAAAAGAGAAGCAAGCTAGTATTTTACATAACATTTTATCTCTCACTCTATTATGCAAAGAGAAAAAGAGAAGCAAGCTAGTATTTTACTCTACAAAAATTAAATGGACTCCGAATATTCCCAATCAAAGCCGATAATAGGTACTCTTTAATTTTGTGTCATAATAATATCGCCATCTGTCCTGTACACGAAATAACATTTCATCTATCACTCTAATACGCAAGGAGAAAAAGAGAAGCAAGCTAGTATTTTACATAACATTTTATCTCTCACTCTATTATCCAAAGAGAAAACGAGAAGCAAGGTAGTATCGACGGTCCCTACGTATAAGGCCGCAAGTGGCACCTAAGGGATTTGCATGTTTTTATTGCAAAACCCCGAAATCAACGATAACTTTCGATTAGTTCAAACAGTAGGTCGAAAATGTGCCTAAAAGTACTCTAAATCGATGCACGACAAAGTACGTAAGTGCACTACGACCAACGTACAAATACTGTAATGGTAGTAACGGTCTACTACTTCGGAATGTTGCCATCATACTTTCCCGTTAGTGCCAGTTGAGCGCTTTTACCCCCGAGAAGGAACAACGCGAAGGTGGCAGTTCAGTTATTATACGCGGGAAATTTAATATTCAATTTGGCTTATATGGTTTTTGGGCAGTTTTACGCCGGGAAGTTAAAATCAATGTTCTTACTATATACCAGATGTGATGTTTTACTGCTAGTAATTACCATTTACGTAATTTTACGTTGTAAATGAATATAATGACTGAGCGTGATTAATGTTTTAAGGGTTGTATTTTGATTAATTTTATGCTTTTTTTTTCAAAAAACTGGTCATTGTTTAGTAACAAATACACAAGTCCCTGGTTCGATGGAGTTCCGTTGGCTTCACCTTTTTTGTTGCTTAATTGGCAGCTTGTCAAAAGATGAGCGCCAGTTGCTACCTCTTCTTCAGCGCGACAGAGTTCAGGGTCTGTTACACGGCGGCACTCGACTACGGCACAAAATTGTGCTACTTTGAGCCTGGCGCACTTGAAGTTGAGCTTCTGCCCCTTAGATGATTTCAGCTTGTCATAACTGGTTGCAGCTGGTATCACCTTGCTCTGGCAACAGAGAGCTGTTGCTAGAGCTAGACGAAAAGAGCTTATCAACGCATTTAGCAAACCTGTAAACATCGTGGCTTGTGCATCTGCTCGTTGCCATTTCTTCACATATGCCTCAGTGCCAGCGCACTTGTGACCGTCAGCTGCGGCAATCTCCTGGGATATAACTTCATCTAGTCGCCACCACCAGTTAGTGTAGGCAGCATAGATATGAATGATAGAAGATGTTGTACCGTAAGACTTTTGCTGGATATGACTGCATACATCGTCGCAGCCACATTTACAAACTACCAGCACATCTTAGCCACAAGTCGTTACAGATATCCCAGTAATCCCTCAGCAATTACCACGGTAATCACATTTTATCCGCTTCGACGACTCTTGCCAATGATGTAAGAGCCATCAAAATATTAGTATCAAATCCCAGTTGCGTCCCAAGCTGGCGCTTTGAAGTTCAGGGTTCTCTTTCCTATTGTATCTTCTCCACTTTGCGCAGACTAGTCTTTTGCACCCATTTTCCCGTACTACGACGTCAAGTCAAACCTTTTTTGATCCTTTCTTTCAACCAAGACCCGGCGATAGAGGCATGGCCAGAAATTATTTGCCTACATCTATCCAGTTTGCGTAAAACGTGGACGACATGCTCCAATTTATCTGCTATGTCACAAAAATGAAGGATGCCGTGTATCCGATATTACCTCACACGATCTTGCCGCATAACTCCACATATCCATCGCAGCATGTTAGGATGAACGATACTGGTGGGAATTCTACTGGTGGTGGGAACTCCTACTTATATCGCTCAAGTACAGCCAAGACTTACTGCCATATGAGAGAGAACCGGCCAGAAAATGGATTTGTATACCTGTCCTTTCAGTTCAACCGGCATATTAGCGTCATAAATGACGCCTGCCAACTCTCGCCATTTTGCCCACGCGGAGTCAATGTGCGCCTTGACGTCGCAAATAATGTCACTGGACGAGTAGAGTACTAATACCAGGTTCTTATAACGGTCTCTGCACTCAAATTTATGCAAACATGCATGGGATCCGTAAAACTGCTAGCCATACACTCCGTCTTTGCCACATTGAACCTTAGACTACCGTTTTTAAGGAACTCCTTTCACTCTTTCGCTTAGTCTACCAGCGCGATATCAGCAGCATATATGAGCATCCTATATTACTCTGAACCATAACAGCTACTACCTTTCTTTTGTAGAAATGCCACATATCACTCACTTTTGTCGGCTATGTCGATCAATATGCAAAAATATAACGTTGGACTGCAAAGCGTAGTTCCCTAATGGAGGCTCGTTTCCATGGCCGTGTTCGCCCATGGCATAGTATGCCTAAAAGCACTGATCAAGCCACTCCCCAGTAGTGGGTATGCTCACGTACTTCAAAACCCCGATTAGTCGCCTCTTACGACAGACCGGGAATACCTTGGCAGTATTCTAAACGCCCCTAGCCACAGGTAGAACGGCAGAACCTCCCCTATGATGCCTCCTCCTAAACTGGGATTTAAACGCTCACGTTCGCGCTGAGCTTCCTCATTCTGGAGCATGACACTCTCGCAAGAAGAAGAAATCGACTCTCAGGCTGCCCTGCACCCGACCATAGTACGCACTACTAACAGTCGGCAGGGATAAGACGACTCCAATAGTGACGCAGAGATCTCTACGTTCCACCAACCAAGCAGCATATACCGCGAGTGTATACTCTGCCTAGTCATGATGACAGGCAGGTAGCATTTGGTTCCTTTCCTATCCGGCACATATATCTCCCGAAGCATCCATGCCTCGAGAGTATCTGTGTGAGCCGGAAAGATAACCCTGGCACAGAGGGTTCTAGCATTAAGCTCCTAGGGTAGAGTACAGACCAACATGCATGCCGCCCTCAAACGAGATAGAGCGATAGCCACGTATAGCCCTGATAGCCATCACCAGCTGTAATGAATGCAGTATGGCGATACTTCGGCTAATCAGGGAACCGGAAAACACGGGGTCTCCATACATGGCTATCGATCGTACCATAGCATATAGCCTCTGGCATGAGGCCTCTGGACCAGCAAGATTGGGTAGCAGTCGACTAAGTGTTGCCGCAGCGAACTATTCAAAGTAGCTCTTGTACTGAGCATTTGTTTTATGGCTAATTTGCTTCGCATCGTAGATTACAGATATTATGTGGGCGAATAATCCGCCAAATTAAAGTGGAACTGGGCTAGGATGCACCCAGAGAGTAGGACTAAAATAGTTACATTACACAAGCCAACAGATGGGCGTTGGTTGAGAGGCAGACCCAGAAAAAGATGGCGTGATGATTTAGACCACCACAAACTGGATTGCCAAACGCTGGCTACTGACAGAGACCAAGGGGTTTGAGAGAGGTCTTTGCCCAGCTAGGACAGATTAGACTAATAACAAAAATAGCTAAGTTACCATCCATTGCGTTTTATTACTAGTTACTATTAAGTTTTGTATATTTTTCAGTGATACGAGTAGATACGAAGTTCACCAAAATTCATTATCAGTCCCTGTTCTGTTAAATTTATCTAAAAAATATTTTAGATCCAGCTGTTCCCAAGTTTTATATGCCTTTTTTGATATATATATTGCATCGAAACAAAAAATAGAAAACCCTAAAACCCCGTATGTGAATATTATATTCGGCGTAAAATTACCTTTCGGGCAGTTAATGTTAGGATTGATGACTTAAGTCCCCCGTAAGCAATAGGTTGTACCACTTACGTTGTTTGTAGTCTGACTAATTCCGGCGTAAAAGTTAGTAAGTAACAAATAGTATATAAATAATTATCGTAGAAACTTATTATTAGCTTTTTTACGCATAATAGCACCTATTTAACTAGTGTGCCAAATTTCATAACTGTAGGTATGATAGAACATGAGCAACACATGTTTAAAACTTTAAAACGCTCTCCTGTAAAATTTAGGTTTTGAAGATACGGCGTTATACGTAGGGACCGTCGGTATATTTTACACGACAAATGAAAAATGATCTCCATCACAACAGATAACAAAGAACGTTCGGATACATTCACGTAGAAGAAAGAATCAAATAATGTTCAACTATTTAAATTATGTATATTTTTTGTATTTCTTTTCAGCTACTTTGTCAAAATGCTTATAAATTATTTTTTGTATCAAACTTTATTATGAATAATCAAAATGCATGGTTTTCTTTCAGAGTAAATAATAAAATTATATTTCCGTTATTTTAACGTACCGTCAAAACGTAAATGTATCCGATCTCAATACTCCGTTCATTCATCACGCACGATTGGCCAAAGTATTGCTAATGAAATGTATATCTTATTGTGATTGTTTTAAAGCCTAGGTAGTGTTTTTAAGAAATTTTATTGACAGCTAATGTCATTTGTGTTAGATCTAGGAAAATTGAACTTTATGGTGTTACTTTAAAACATATATTTGTATAATAATTATGACTTTACACTAGGAGGGACTTCAATGTGTGATCGTTTTTTTTTCATTCGGTTCAAACTTTTTGACGCCATGCCGCCAAAGTTAAAAATACAATCATTTTGTTAAAGATATCTTTTTTTTTAATTTTAAAATGTTGTTTATTAATTTAGAACCCGCTGAAGTAAGTAGAAGTATTTATGTATATGTCGCAACCGGATCGTATAACGTGCCGTATTACATTAAGGATATCTGTTATCAAAATTAATATAATTACATTGTGGCTAGCCATATTGAATGACGTATGACGCCTGAATACTATTCGGCCGTTTTTTATTCAGCCGCATTTAATCCGGGTTATCGCTGTGCCGCCGCATTTCAAAAAGACCATTTTTTTAAAACAGCTAGCTGTAATGTACGGCGGATTAGACGATCCGGCTACTACATATATGTACACGGCGTCACGTGGTGTAACCCTTTTTGGACTTTGAACCGTCCTTATATCTCAGACTCAAGTACTATTTTTGCACTTCTAACTCGTCTTTACGCCGTCTGTACCTATAATTTCTTCAACCAATTGTCTTTCTCCTTAAATTCAAACGCATTTGATTCATTATCAACCGAGGAACTTGACTAAATTGTAGAAAATAAGACGTATCTGCCTGTACCTATACATAAAATAACAGGCTGGTATTTGATAACAGGTATTTGGAACTGTTATTTTTGGATAACAATAACAGTGGTAACAAGTATTTAAATTCACCTGTTACGACCCATGTCTATTTATTACGTCATGTTGCTTGTTGGTTGACTCAATTTTATAAGCTTCGCATATAGCGAAGCCTCAAAAAATAAGTTTAGACTCATTTGAGTGTTCCCCTCCACGGAAATCTTTAGTAAAAGGCGAAAGATTTATGCGTTTTGAAGGGAAACCAGAGTAATGATACGAAGCGCTCCTAGACCCCTTATAGTTTCGGAAAAACGAAACGCTTGCGTGATGTAAGTATGCACAGTGACATCTAGTGAGATTTCGTTGGAACTAAAGTTCAATATTCGCCAACCATGCTTTGCTATGTAGGTAACTGAAATTATTATTTTTAACTACGATGAGCACAGAAGTTTGTAAATAAATGTTATTTTAACATTCATACTTTACATTGTAGATGGAAGTACGTAACAATTTCCAGCCACATGTAGGTATAATTTACTACATGTAATATCATACATATTTAATTACAACTTGTTTTAACATAATGTGGTAAGTAGTTATTTTGATGAATAATAAATGATGATAGGTAATAGTATACACTGTTTGCTACTAAGTATTTAATATTTCGTAATCAAAATCAGTATCACACATGCATGGTATTAATTAAGTAATTATTATCATGGACATAGATAGTAATAGGTATTTTTTTACGATTAACTACCTTAAAACATGTTTTAACCACATACCATTGACTTAAATATATGGACCGGGCCTATTGTCCTATACAGAAATTAGTTATACAAATACCATGCATGTCGACGTGGAGTTCTCAAAACTATTGTTCTCTCTATCTAACTCAGCCTTGATTTCATAAGTGGAAAGAGATGACACTATTTCATTCAGCTCTATAATCGGAAAAATTGTCATTTGACAACCACGTTAATGCCTAATGCGGCCAAAAAGCCATGTTTAGTTACAGTTTTCTGAAGTACATGAAGTGTCAACTCACCGTTTCTTCCGACAAAAATAACTAATAATTTCTTTTCTTTTGAGAACTCGTTGTCCACATTACACAGGATATTGAAGAAACATTTAATCTTTATGCCCAAGTGTAGTGTTATAGGATGTGGCTCAAGGAAAAGCGAAAATCAGCAAAGATTAATATTGCACCGGTATGTTATATTTTTTCTAATTATTATGAAATGTTCATTATATTTATAGAAACTTTGAATGTTTTACACTTTTGTTTCCCCGTGTGATTCTATCCGTGTGTTTTCAGTCCACGATTATGCTTCATTTTGAATATTTTTATGTTATAAAAATTCGTGAGTTTTATACTAGGGTTGTAGTAAAAACATCGATAATATTTTACGATGAAGATAAACCTTTTATGCTAAGCAATGAATTTCACTTTGGGGAGTATTGTAATAATTTGATTTTGATCACATATCGTAAACTCGTCAATTTGAGATTGTTATTAATGATACCGGTATTACATACCTACTGCTACGACCTCCCGTTTTTATTCACTGAGCTACCATTGCCCTACCTCTATTATTAAGAGTAGATAATATCATTATAATCTTATCAATAATACCATAATTTTCTTACTTACAGATCTCTTTCTACAAACTGCGACGAACTGAACTCAGGAAGATAATATCACTACAAGCTCTACTACCTACTACCACCATAATTGTAAATTGAATACATATCTGTATACCTAGTTGTAGTGGACGAGGTGGAGGAAAGAAAACTCGGTATTAGTGAGTAAAGAAATACTTATTTAGCGGTCACAGACCAAACTATTAAAATAATTAAAATTACGAGTTAGATGTGCGCGTTAGGTGTTCCTTGTATAGTATGCAGTGGCGATCCCGATGTCCGTTGACAGTGTTGCCAACCCGAATTTTAGAAAATTAGTAGATCATGCGCCAAAAGTTGGTAGAAGTTGGTAGAATTTAAAATGCAAAATTGGTAGATCTACCACCTCAATTTAAAAGATTTTTTTTACGAAAAAAGTCCCCTGGGAGCGGCGCGGCGCCACTTGTCATCCAAATAGACTTTCTATCTCTTTCCCACTCATTACGTAGACTGCCATGTCATTTTAGTTCATCAAAAATCCGGGGGACTCTTTTCGTGAAAAGGACTATACGATATGGCGCGAACGGCCAGCAGTTGCTGTCTTTTGTTTTTTTGTTTATGGTCTTGAGTCTGGACGTATGACGTATCGTCGCATGACTCACGCAACATTTAATTATTTCAATGTGGTGAAATGTCAAAAATAGGTAGATTTTAGGTATCGGGTGGTAGATAGGTAGATTGAAGTGAAAATTGGTAGATCTACCGAAAAGTTGGTAGACATGGCATCACTGTCCGTTGAGTCGATTTCCGCGACGTCATCGGCGCCTCCCATTGGTCCGCTTGTGCGATATCACGTTATGAAGCACCAATGAGAGCGGACGCATATCACGCGATAAAATTCGTTGATTGGAATGATTGGTTCTATGATCCTGGTGTTGCCGCAACACTAGTTAAGTTTAATTTTGCAATAAAAAGATCTATATTATCTATTACATATTAAGAGCATAATTATTACCTACTTCAAGAAGACTTGTAAACTTTGTGCAATAAAGAGTACCTATCTATTTATACTTTGATTTTCATTTAACCAGTAACTTAAGCTTCTAATCAATCAATTTTACGAATGTCATTTTAGGCTTTCAAATTAGGATTTGAGACGAGTTCTGTCAAAACAACTTCCATCGGTCTCAAACGAAAGAATGGTCACTTCAAATTACGAAATGACGTTCTCAATCGTTTGGTTGAGTCTCAAAATTACTTCAATACTCAATGCTTTATTTGCGTTTCATTTCAAATTAGACCCCCAGTCAGTATCGACTTGACAAATTATGATATCGATAAAGCATTATCAACAGAGCAGCACTAAAATAGCTGTCAGTCCGCCATTTTATGTTCTAAACCGGCACGTTTTTTTTGTAGGTATTTCTGTTCTATATTTATAACTCATTGCCACATACACATTTACATTACACATACAAAACCGTTATCAAAACAATACGTCACATCGGTGGCAGTAAGCGTCTAAGCATGGGGTTGCCTTGCAAGGGGTCGCTATCGCACACATGCGTCGCCAACCCCTCGCAACGTCACGACCTACCCCACACACGGGCACACATGGTGCGTGCGACCTCCTTGGTAGTTCTGCGCCCCTGGTACATGTGTGACTCCGACGACTCACATGACTCCGTCGTATGACACACGAACGTGTGACGACAGTTAGCACTTGTAGTTACGGTACAGTGTAGTGTATACGCACTACATTGTGTGTAGAAACCACATGTGGCAACTAACATTGTGTGTAGATTTACACATATGTATCTATATATGTGTGAATTTATATTATGAATGTGGTTGATACTATGGCCACATGGGTGTATGGCGTATGGCAGTGTGAAGCTCGTGTGTAACTTCTTCAAATGTACGTGGGTGTAGGGTAAGGAAACATGGTTCATTTTCGTTAAAATTTAATGATATTATTTTATAATTACATATGGATAGCTCGATAAATAATTAAACATTTAACTAAAAAAACGCTTTTTAACTACCTAAGTCGTCTATTCTTAATGACATCGGTATTGATCGTCATTTTTCTTCCATTATAAAATTTTGTTTTACGACGAGTGAGTAAAAGCTTTGCTTGGTAAAAGTAATTTTTAATTCAGAATCAAAATAGGTACCTACATTATTTGCATAATTTCAGTAAATGGATCTTTATTCATGCATTATGCAATAGAGGTATCTATAAAATCAAAACAATATCTTACATTTCTATACAAAACTCTAAAGCCACAGTTCGTATGATCCACATGTGTCTATTGACCCGCGGACACACAATCGCGCTATATCGATAACATCGAATGTGTGCGTGCGATTAGAAAGTAAAAATATTAGCTCGTGTCAGCCACGCCCCTCGTGTGTGCACGGAGTAATTCACACTTGTGTGCTATTCCTAATAGCCCCCAGTGTTGTACAGCTTCACCAATTTACCGATTCCGAACAACTGTACCGGTTTAGCAAATATTCTTGCCGGTTGTCTTTTCAGGATTCTGTAGCCAATGGCATAAACGGAACGTACATAGGAGGTTCATTGTCGTCTCTTTGTCTGTCCACCCTTATATCACAGGCACTTTTTCGAAACTACATAATGAGAACTATACTGTTGAAACTTTATAACCGCATTTAGATGTCCATACAAAAATAGGAAAAAAAAATTGGGGACTCCTCATACTTAGAACGTAATCTAATTATTTTTTCATCCAACCCATACTGTGGATAGTTCTTCAAACATAATTTGTTTACTAACAAGACTTCGTAGCACACATCCGCGAAGGTGGGCTACGGGCGTTTACTGTTGCGGACGTCATCAAAAAGACATCAACGAACATTGTTTTAAGAAAAAAAAATATCCCGTTTCCCTCTCGAATCATTAGAATGATATCTATTGGTCGTATTGTTCTGATTATTCGAGAATCTGGTCTAAGTTATCTATATTAATTTAGTTTTGATACACTCTAAATTAATCAAAGTTTTATATCCCTAATTATTATTTCTTCGATATTAACTCCAATACTGAATAAGAATAGTTATTCTTATTATTATACATCGTGATTTTTATTTCGTAAGCACTTACCTACCTATATTATAATTATACCTAATGTATTAATTGTACAGTTATCACGACAAAATATATTGATCTATAAAGGATTCAATACTTAAACACAAAATTACATTTATCAATCTAATTAATCGAGATTGTAAGTATGTAGACAGAAGGTAGGTAAGTTTTTAGTTTTCGGTCTACCGTTTCGTCAGCTGATCATACCGATTACGACTTTTTGGACACGATAACAACACTGTTCGTAGAACCACACGTGGAAACCTCCTCATATGCCATGTCGTCCTGGTGGGTACGTGCGTTTGGGACATCACATGACGGCATCCATTTTCATGTGACATGACGTTAGTGACATTTTGGTGTCAGGTGGACGTTCGCATTAGAGGTTTTATGTGAAATATTTTTACGTACAAACTTATTACGTATACTATTCACGATAATGTGGCACGCTTTGTGTCTCTAATTTAATTCATACATTGTGTAGGTATTTATGTTTTGGTACATACCTACATAGTACCATACAATACTTTGTGCTAAGTAGGTACCTAAGTATCCCAAGGTCTTAATAAAGTTTTTGGTCGTTAACGAAAGAAGTTAAAAATAAGATTAGATTTTCTTCATGAATTACTATCTAAAATATTAACTCTGTCAATGAATTACATTTTCCATAATTCAATAATATTTTATTTACAAAATAACGCCTAATCATTTTTAATAGCACAGTGTTTCCATAAAGAACTTGTACTCACTCGGATTTTATGGGCGTTTTACTGGTAGATATTTAGAAAATGTCATCATCTTCATAAAATTGATATACATCAACTGTTATTTAAGAAAATAATAACAGCCTTAAATACAAACGCAATTGAATAATTATGTGACATGGATAAATTAAAGTTGAACATGAATTATTGCCTACAGTAGCGGGACAAGCGAACTTGAGTTGTGTTTAAGGGTAGGTAGATTCTCACTTATGGAAGGTACTCTTTAAAGTTTTGGATTTAGTCTTGGATAAGTCAATGATTATCAGATTTTTTTTATAGTCCTTAAAACATTTAAACAATATCTTTTAATGGATTTATCTTTTCTGCTTTTGACGACGGAAATCGAAATTCTCTGCCCTGGCCGCCCAAATCCTCTTTCTGTCTTGTTGTCCGCCCAAATAATTGTCCTAGGGCGCCGCCTACATCCCATTGTTTTAGACGCCAGATACCAGGACTTGAGGAATATGTGGGAGGACGTTTTGGACAAAAGCAATTATACTGAGGGTGCCGAGATTTGGCTAATCGGCAACCATTTTGAAGGGAGAAACAATCACGTATCAAGAGGGTTATCGTATTTTGCATCAAACGTAACAATATCTTGTTTTTCCTTATTTAAGTTACATACATAAGGATCGAATTAATCAAGATATTGTTAATAACATCCTTGTAAAGTTAAAACATTTTGAATATAAATCTTGGAGAAAATTCATAGCAATAACAAAAATATTTCTGCCTTACAACAGTTTAATAGCAACGAGATCAATGTGAATTTAAAACGAATCGTACCAATTTGCTTCAGTAGCAGTACATGCATTACCCTAAGTATCCAGATTTGGAACACACGCACCCTCTATAAATAGATCGTACACCCTCCTACTTTAGCACGGCACGTTTCATTGCTCCTCCGAGTTTGAAACGGCTAAACACTCTGTGACGTTAAACAACAATGAATCACACTGGCCACTTTTGGCACAACTTAAAATAAAAGATTCTGAATTCATTATTTTTTATGCGGGGATTTTAGTGGCCAGTGTTTAGTTTTCAATACTATTATAAAACTGTTTTTCTTTCTCCAGATCCCAGGATTCCCGAACACATACACGTTTTTGAAATACGAACACGAGAAGCAAAGGCGCGCCCCCACTACACACACCTCGAGTCTCGTAAAGGATAGGAGGGTGAGTTTAGCGGTGTAACCCATCTCCATATGCCATATGCACTCCTGGTAACTTCTAGTTAGAATACACGTGGTCTTTCGCCGTGGACTCGTTTGGTTGCCTAGCAACGTCTAAGCGTCGGTGTTAGAAATTGTGTTAGAAAAAAAGTTGATTGTAAACAAAACAGTTGGAAACTTATTTATTTATTTTATTTGTTAAGTATTATGATTAGTAAGAGATTCTTCAACATATTGGCAACATGTATGATTTTTCAATGACAAAAAATATTAAATGCATGTATAGTCCGTGAAAATAATAATAAAAAGTTCATAGTAAAGATAAGCCAAATAAATATAAGTACGTATACTTCACTTTTAGTGAAATGAATACTCGTATGTATACGAACTTACATAGTATATTTAGTGTCATTCATAATGTATAATACTTACCTATAACAAATACCACGTAAAATAAGAAAGTCAGCCAAGTCAGTAAATTCTGAACACACCTGCCATGCAAACATGACCTTTATTTCCAAACAGATAAGATGGGCAGAACAGCTCTTTGTCAAATCCCGATTCAAGAGGTACCCTTCCTCCGACCCAGACAAACCGGTGTTCCGCGTGAAGAGAGTGGAAGATACCAACAGTACAGCAACCCTGGAGGTGGGAAAGAGTGGGGGAGAGATTAAATTAGCCAACGACACTAAAGTCAGGGCTAAGAGAACTGGCAACAAGAGACCACTATTTAATGATGAGCTGTGGGGACACGAATGGTATTTGGTAAGTCACTTTAGTCAAATAAGTAGTTTTTAAGGACATTAATTAAGAGGGCCAAGAACCAAATGGTATCCACAACTAAATCTTTAATAGTTAAATAGTAGGTATAATCAAGTTGTATTGTAACACGAAGTGTGGGCAATGTTAATTCTGCCAATGTCAAGTGTTTTAAGACATCAACAGTCTAACGGTCCAACTTCAACGTCACTGGTCGTTTAGTGACATTTTGACAACTAACATAAAAAAAACGTGTTGATGGAACTCAGTTCTACAGTACGCCATCTAGCGGATTTTTTACACTAGAATACCACCTAGGTATATATGTGGCAAATAGCATACATAGACAACACAGTAGTGGTAAGGATATTGTGGAATTTGTGGATCAGGTTTATTAAGTTGGGCTCACATACAAAATCTTTTGTTTTTTGGTCAGCAAGACACCCGCACTCTCCGAAGCTTGCCTCGCCTGGACCTGAACGTGGTACCAGTGTACGCCATGGGGTTCAACGGGAAAGGTGTACGCGTGTGCGTACTGGACGACGGTGTCGAGCACAACCATACGGACCTGCGTGACAACTACGTAAGCATTAGATGAATTTAGATCATCATCATCATCAGCCTGTTGCAGTCCACTGCTGGACATAGGCCTCTCCAAATGCTCGCCACTTTGATCGATCTTCGGCTACTCGCATCCAGCTCCAGCCAGCCCTCTTGCGCAGATCATCACTCCATCTGGCCTGAGGTCGTCCTACACTACGTTTACCGAGACGCGGTCTCCACTCCAGAATTCGTTTACCCCAACGGTTGTCAGTTCTGCGGCAGATATGGCCAGCCCACTGCCACTTCAGCTTGCAGGTGGAATTTAGATGGCACAAATGATTGTACTTCCTTACTACCAACTTACTAAGTAGCTGAATTACTTTACTTGAAAGCAAACACAAACAAAATACCTACTTAATAAATTTCACCCAGACACTGAACAAACGCAAGTTCATCACAAACATTTATCCAGGGTGGGGATCGAAACTTACAACCTCTGGCATATCATATGAGGCAGGGTCACTGGTCACTACCAAATGTGCCACACCGGGCCAGTCGAAAAATAATATTGGTAGAATACACAAATAGTATGTATGGACTATGGTACTCGGATTAGGAAGGTGATTGATGATAATCGGAATCAATGTACTTCTATGATACGTCTGCTGCCTTAGTAGTAACGAAGAGTTGCTCCAACTTTACTAAGCTAAAACGCCGTTATCCACACGGAAAGGAACGAATCGAACGAACTCTGTCCTTTCTTGTGGCCCTAGTACTTTCGTCTAGATTGGTCGAATATTTTCGTCACATAGTTGGGGGACCAAATGAATGGGGAATCCACACACTGAATTTATCCCGTCAGATGGCGCATCGTTGATCCGAACCACGGACCTAAGAACAAATTGTTCTGGGATCCGGACACTGTCAACTGTCAATTTCATACAATATTCATGATTCCTAATCAGATTTCTTCTATGTATAATGACCCTAAAATATGCCACTGACTGAGTTCAGTACCAGGCTGTTGAAATCGTGGTAACTTAAATCACCTTTTCCCAAAAGACCCAGTACTTATTGAAAATAAAGTGGGAAAGAGCTATTAAAATAAAATCTATTTTTTAACTCTTCTTCAAGATCTAGAGAGATCTCTTTCAAATTAGAATACATCTTTAAAATAAACTAAACACACAGGATTTTCTAATAAACTAGTCCGAGAATAAACAAAACAATATTTGACTTGATCGGGCCGCTAATCAAATGCTATCTGTAATAAGCTTTGCCTGTGATTTATTGAAATCGTCATCAGTCGTAAAAAGCATGCTTAATCTTTGTATGATTGTGTGTGTGTGTGTGGGGACGATGTGTAGGCTGTACGTACTCAAGTTGATATTAACAGAACAGCGTTTAATTTGTGCGTGATAGTGGTAATAGTTAATCTAGATATTATTGGACTAGGTACTCACAGGCTTAGAAATGCAAAATAAATCAAACGTCGATCTCCTTGTCAAACAACGAAAGATATATTTAAATCAAAACACAAACCTTGAAGCGATTGAACGGATGATTCTTTAATTTTAATGTTGCCAACTCTACTAGAACATGTATTCCTGGTACTATCGTAGAGAACGTTCATATTTTCGGTGCAAGACCGTCACATCTCGAAGGAGCAAAGCAGCAAACAACAAACAACCATATTGTAGTGTAATCTACACACAAAAATTATTATAATTATTTAAAAGTGGAAAAAAATAGTAAAAACGCTCTATTATCTGGGTAGGTATTATGTACTGTATCATTTACCCACTACCTAATATAAATGTATGTAATGTAATGTATAAAACAATTTTTGAACCTCGCCCCAGAGAGACGCAAGTTTGTTCTTTCTATTTTCTAGCACACAGTATCTACTGTAAACTTTGCTTTTTTTTTTATGTGATAGGTAGCAGACGAGCAGGTGGATCACCTGATGGTAAGCAATGCCGCCGCTCATGGAGACCAGCAACACCAGTAGAGTTACAAGTGCGCTGCCCTGCCAACCTTGCTGTACACTTTATTCCAGGAGTTCTTCCAATATCCTGGAAGTCCCGGGGATAAGAATGAGAATTGCCCATAATCTGACCTATGCTACTCGACATAGTAGAAAATCTTCAAATTTTAGATTCTGACTATAATATACCAAAGCTTTATAGAATAAAAAAAAACCTCTCACATAAATAAAATGGTGTCTAATAATAATAATTTAATAACGACCACCAAACATTTATGTAATTTTGACTATACGCTTGAAAAATCTCTTGTAATCACCACAACCTTGAAGCGATGAATGGATCCAACGGAATCTCTACTAGAACATGTATTCCTGGTACTATCGTAGAGAACGTTCATATTTTCGGTGCAAGACCGTCACATCTCGAAACCAACCCAACCATACGATAAGAATAGAATAGAATGTAATGTTGTGTTAACTAACTAAACAACAATTATTATAATTATTTAAAAATGCGAAAAAAATATAGAAATACCTTAAAATCTAGGTAGGTGTATCTAATTTACCCATATAATACACTTAAAATAATTATTAAATAACATTACTCATTAATTTTACCCATTGACTAATAAATTATTATTTCCATTGACTAATAATTATTAGAGGGAAAAGCGGATTTTTATTGTTCCATAGAATTAGGCGTGTGATAGGTGGCAGACGCGTAGACGTAATAATATCACCCGATGGCAAGCGATTGCCGCCGCTCATAGTACAGTAATATATTGAAGGAGATACTGGTATAATTGCAGGTGTCATAATGTTTTTTTTCTCAAAAGACCTATAATTTAATACAGAAACATCGTTGAAAGAATTACTCGATTATTATTATAGAACTAGGGTAGGGTGATCGAGACAGTGATTGCCCACTTAAGAAAATTATGCAAAGTTTTATTTCAATTAATTGCTTTATTTTAACAATTGGGTAGCAGTGTGCGACTTTTATATAACGTTGGTAGTTTAGCTTTGAGATAAGTTAGCAACAATTCAAATATCTAAACAATATTTGTGATTATAACGTTTTGCAAAAAAAAATCTTAAAATTTGTTCTAAAATTTCAGTGATTGCCCACCCCCTCTAAATATTAAATGGAATGTTTTTAAACCATGATAACTGCTTCAAATGATACATCAAAGCTTTAACTAGCTAGTTGTTTAGCTTTCACATTCAAAAACTAAAATAAAAGTGACACAATCATTAAAACTAATAAGTGTATCCGATTCTCCTAAGGAATTTGAGTTCTTTTAAGAGACGAACACCTGCTGTGCAAAAACAGCCATTATTATATATATTTTTAAAATGTTGACAAATTTCTTATTTAGAATTCTGATAAAGAGTACTCTAGTGTTATTTAACGGATTTAATTCAAAACTACTCCTTTGAAAATAAGTTAAAATCTACGTTAACCTTAAACCTGGCAATCACTGTACCCTGGGCAATCACTGTCTCGGTTCCCCTACCAGAATTATACTTTAAATCCACTACTTCACAATTTTTGGGATAGCCCAAAATGGTTCATGCAAAGAGGAGGACGGACACGGCCATTATTTTTTAGGCATGCATTTCTTTAGAATTTTATTAGGCCTACCTAATACCTAGCACTTACTATAATATTAATCAATTAAGACGTTAAAATTTATTGATGGCGCCACTGCTGCTCATATGGTATGGTATGGATGGCCGCTACGTTCCCCGAAAGTCCTTTCAAGACTTTCTAGGCGCATCGTTATTATTTTATTATCAACAATAACTTCCGAAGTTTCCAACTTCGACCTTGCAAAATATTAACACCACGAATTTATGCAGTCCTAATACATTTCTTGGAGAGTGGTTCATATTTCCAAGCAAAAACGACAACTTCTCGAAAAATAAAAAAAAATAACTTCTTGGCATCATGCAATGAATGTGCTAATATAATTTTATAGTTTTATTTACTTATAAAACGTTAGTCTTGGTGTAAAAACTTATGCCACCGTCACTTTTTTTTTCAAATTTTTATCATAATTTTTTTATCATCAATTGTTTAAAAATCCATACTAATAATTATTATAAACGCGAAAGTAACTCTGTCTGTCTGTTACTCTTTCACGCCAAAACTACTGAACGGATTTAAATGGGTATACAGATGATCTAGACCCTGAGAAAGGACATATGCTACTTTTTATTGCGAAAAGGGGGTTGTAAGGGTTTAAAAGGGGGGTAAAAAGTGTCTTTTCCACGCGAAGTCACGGGCGGCTGCTAGTTGATGATAAAAATGAAAAAAATAAGTGACGATGGCATATCTTTTATTTACATTTTTTAAAAGTTTAGTATTTATTTTTACAATTTATTCCATGAATCCACAATAAATAGTATCATTGAAAAAACATTGAATTGACATAATATTTTTTTTATTTAATTGACATAAAAAAAGGACAGAAATATAGAATGTTGCTGCCAAAAAAGTTCAGCATCAGCAGTTCATTCTGGACTTGGGAATTGGGATGCCCTACATACCTTTACTAGGTAATTAAATAAAGTTCATATAAGCTAACATTCTATTACCTAATTCCTTAAATACCAACTTAAATTCAAAATAATAAAAAAAGTAAATGTTTATGTGAAGAGTTTTATAATTTAATTATACCTAATTTAATTAATTCAATAAAATTCTTAACTTCGAGCATAAACAAAAAAGATTCCATTAATTCTCGCCATTGCGTCATTTTACCTCGAAAATATCAACCGTTCTCTACTATGGTACCAGGGCAGCATAAATCCACCGAGTTCATTCCATAGACCCGAGAACGAGAGGGCGTGGTTAGATGTGTAGACAATTTTGTGCCCGTCTGGTACGACGATGAACCGTCAGATGGCATTAATTGTAATATAATATCAACAATTCTTAAGTACGAACTTCTTTAAATATAAGTTAAAGAGAAAAAATATAATTTAAGTTTCGGACCTAATTTATATTTTCGGGATTATAAAGATTGCTGTAAACATTGAAACCTATTTACTCGTAACAAAGTTGGATTTAACTGTAAGTCAGTTTACAATTTTTTATAAGTTCTTTTTACACATTTTTATTTATTTTCTTCTTATTGCCGCAGGATTCCGAAATAAGCTGGGACTGCAACGATAACGATCCAGATCCGCTGCCCAGATATGAAAAGCTAAATAGGAACTCACATGGAACAAGGTGCGCTGGTGAGGTAAGAAAAGAAGGATTTGGTACTTATCTATCCAACAGTCAACTTTTTTGCTCAAATTATTATTATTGAATTACTTAAATTGAGAGTTCAATAAAAAAAATTCTTTAACGTGCTTGAACGTTTGAATTGTGGCATAGTATTTTATACGGCAATACAATGTTTAATCAATAATTGCGTGCGCTTGATATAATAGCACATAAAATTGTTTGAATTTGTGGATTACATTTTTATATTAGGTTCCAAATTAATGTTTTGTTACAGATAGCAATGACGGCAAACAATAAAAAGTGCGGAGTGGGCGTGGCCTGGGGCGCACGAGTGGGCGGAGTCCGTATGCTTGACGGACGAATCACCGACCGTGTGGAAGGAGAGGCGATTGGTATACTGCTTCAGTTTTCTGTCAACCTGGTACAATTGATCGCCATGTTGAGCTCAAAATGTCGTATATTTGAAGAATGAAGAAATAAAATTACTTCGGTGTACGTTTGTCACCATGATTTCACGTCCTGTGTATTTCGGTTTTTAAAAAAATCTAGCTTACGGATACCCGCATCCGGCACTTTTCTTTGTTGTTCTATTTCTTAATTTATTATTAATTGCAAAAAATATACAATTATTCTAGGTAGTCCCTTCATAGTTTAGGTTTCGTAGCGTACCTACTCTTTCTTTTTTATTTTCAAAGAATTAATAAATATTTACAATTGAATTATTTCCTCAAATATGGAATTAAGTATGCTTATAAAAATTTACAACTAACGTTAAAAGTAAGCAGCTCCCACCTTGTTCTAGAAGAAATAAATTATGTATAAGATTATTTACGATAAATTTTCATAGGGCTTATTTAATCATTTTTCTTATTTCTTACCGGTTAAGTCTTATTTAAAATGTGTTGACTGCATCACATGATGTTAAATTAAATAATTATATTATCTATTTATGGACAGGTCCACAGTAAAACAAACAATATAATTTTTATTGTGATAAGTGCGAGCGCAGACCTCTTTACAGTTTATGATCTCCTAGTACAATCAGTGAAATGTGACGTAACGGAATGGAATCGCGCTAAAATGTCGACTGAATCGCAACCACCCCCATCGCGAGACAGTAAACTCGTGATTTTTTCGATACATGCAAAAATGATGATACAAGATATTTTGCACAAAATGATTTTAAGGTTTTTTCGTTATCATCACTTAATTCAACGTTTCGACTTTACCGCGCTGTATAAGTTCTTACTATATATTATTATATACCACCACGGACGTATATATAGCTTTGAGGGGGGTGTCCCACATTGCAAAACAATTACGAATTCATGTCAAAACAAGCGACGTCATAGGGTGGTGGGAAATGTGTGGGTAATGTATTTTTAAGTACTTTTGTAGGTATAGGTGCTTCAGTCAACAATTTGTAATTTCTTAATTTCTTTGAGCATCGTTTACTAAACTAAAATGACCCGAATTTTCATACACTTTTGAATTGGCTATATCTCCGAAAATATCAGTCTAATAAAAAAAAGTCAATGAACAAAAACGGTTCAAATATATGCCTAGATACCGAAAATATACTTTTTGTCCCTTAAGTCCCAACTTTGTAATCTCAGCCCACCGTGGCACGGTGTGGAAGGACACAGTTAACCACCAACATGCCACCACCGACACGCACCTGTCCCACGTAGGCTCTGGAGACCTATTTTTGAATTTTCGCTTCGTCCAAACAAAACTACTCGTTTTGCAAGTCACGTCGTCTCGTGAGTCGCATGATTCATAATTTTCCCTATTTTTGAAATCACTCGCTTAGTGTGTCGCCAATCTTGTCAAAGTATAGTCCTTTTCACGAAAAGAGTCCCCCGGATGTTTGATGAACTAAAATGACATGGCAGTCTACGTAATGAGTGGGAAAGAGATAGAAAGCCTATTTGTATGACAAGTGGCGCCGCTCCCAGGGGACTTTTTTCGTAAAATGGACTTTATAGTGTTAACTCGTTGATATTTGACGTAAATGCGACCACTCGCCTAGCGGAAACGAGTGGTTTACACCACTCGTTGCAAATCGCTCGTTTTCGAATGATTCAAAAATGCGGATGTCAAAAATCATGCGAGTCACACATTTTTTAGTGAGACGACAATTCAAAAATAGGTCTCCTGGCTAGCTTGGCATTGCTGTTGTATGTTCATCTTCATACTGACAGCAAACGCTATCTGGTGGTTATTCAGCTCAGCGGGCATGCACAGGAGACCTATTTTTGAATTTTCGCTTCGTCCAAACAAAACTACTCGTTTTGCAGGTCACGTCGTCTCGTGAGTCGCATGATTCATAATTTTCCCTATTTTTGAAATCACTCGCTTAGTGTGTCGCCAATCTTGTCAAAGTATAGTCCTTTTCACGAAAAGAGTCCCCCGGATTTTTGATGAACTAAAATGACATGGCAGTCTACGTAATGAGTGGGAAAGAGATAGAAAGCCTATTTGTATGACAAGTGGCGCCGCTCCCAGGGGACTTTTTTTCGTAAAATGGACTTTATAGTGTTAACTCGTTCATATTTGACGTAAATGCGACCACTCGCCTAGCGGAAACGAGTGGTTTACACCACTCGTTGCAAATCGCTCGTTTTCGAATGATTCAAAAATGCGGATGTCAAAAATCATGCGAGTCACACATTTTTTAGTGAGACGACAATTCAAAAATAGGTCTCCTGGTCTCATGTATGTGATCTGTGGCGCCCGTACATACATAGACTACTAAAACTGTGATGAATGTAGCCATCACTGAGTTTGAAACTTAGAACTCGGAGTAGCTGTTCAGTTTAGTGTTCAATTGTGGATATTCGTGTGTTAAATACATAAATATCAATTTTCAATAAATATCACAGCCAGCATTGGGGCTAACAAACTGGTAAAAACTTATTAAGCATTGATCAAAAAGTTATAATGTGTGCTAAATGTAGTTCCGCTTTTGGCCACCGCATTAAATAGGCGTTGATCCCTACTAGAACTTGAGTCCGATTCATTTTGATACCTTCACCTGAATCATGGTGCCCTAGTGTTTTCAGACGCATGGTGTGGAGGGACTCTGACGCCTAACCAGTTAGGCCGGCCAGCGAGCGCATTTACGCCGGCCACTCAAGGAAGTCGCTTCGTCCGACCTTTACCCATGACATGTTACCCTAGTGATATTAGACGAATGGTATGGAGGGACATTGCCGCCTGCTGGCCTAACATGCGCACCGCGACATAATTTTGTCGACTCGATATCTCTCTCGTGTTTTATACGTTTGTGTCTTTAGTCTGTCTACCGACGCTAACAGTGGTTGCACCAATAAAGTCTTTGGGCTGCACTTAGAACTCGATTATACAGTTTTCAATTATCCGTGGTATTTTTGTCTACAAACCCTAACTAACATGCAACACAATTTTATCGTGAAAGCCTTAGAATAATAACTCTATAGAAACCTAATGCGTCCGCTCGCTTTGAGCTTAGTAGGCGGTACCCTTATTGGCGAACGGTACCCACTCGCTCCTTAGTGTCAAATGTCACAGCGACCCGAACGTGTCTCCCGAAATAAAAATAATTATGACGGTTTGTGCGATTAAATCGTGTCACAATAGAAATTAAAGGGAGAATAAGAATAATATTATCACTTTTCACAGGTAAGCTTTCAATATTTCATTGTATCTTGTAATTTTTTAATCCAAAATAGAAACGTTTATTTAAAATGTTCAGTGTTGCCCAATTGAGAAAAATATTTTCCCATTTTTCCTGACTTTTATCCAGCTAATTATTTTTTAAAACTATTTTCCTAATGTAAGTACCTACGACATACAGTCGACTGAGGAGCATTTCTCGTGCACTCGACATTCAAGTCGAATTAGATAAGTATTTGTATTGACGATAAATTTCATAATTCGACTTCAATGTCGAGTGCTCGCAAAATAAATTATATGTATAAAAAAATCTTTTTGTTTTCTTCTATTTATATCAGTTTAATAATATCTATTTATACCACATAAAAATATTACCTACCCCAACCAACACTATTATTAATTGTGTTTGCCTAAAGGTTGTGACCACACAACATACGCATACCAAGTACCACCGAAATTGTACGTTCAATTTCTATAATACCTAGTGCAAATGTCGTAGTTTTTGTGAAGGTATCTATTAGATCTATCTCGCAATAAACTTTACATTACTTGTTCATACCACACCGACCAACATTTTCCGACACATTAGAAAACACTATTGAGGCGTCCGATTTATTTCCCCGTTTTCGGGGAAACTGCACCTTCACTAGCAACATTACAAAAGTGTCAGTACGGTGCGCAGTAGGCTGCGTGGATTTTTTTGTGTCTCAATTTTGACAGAGCTCTAGTATGGAGACTCTCCTTCTATAGAGTTATTATTCTAAGGTGAAAGCTAAAAACGAGAAGTTTTATCGTCTTAGCCAGATAGGAAGAGATAGGGAAGAGAAGGATTGTTTAAAGTGACTTATAATAAAATTATGGCAGTCCCAACAAGTAGGTATCTATTTAGTGTTTCTGAGGAGCGAGAAGCCCGAAATTCAGAGAAAGGCATTAATTTCGGAACGTTTGTGACCCGTTCGATTTAACGGGACGGGGAGTTCCAATCACTCTGGCGGATAACCAAGCCTATGGCTATTTTCTTAAATTACTGCATACGTACAGTATTAAATTAATTAATGTTTTATTATGGCGAGATATTCGTCAAATTACCATAATTTGTCTGTACGCAGGTTACGCGTGGGACAAAGTAGACATCTACAGCGCTTCCTGGGGCCCTAGTGATGATGGAAGAACCGTGGAGGGACCAGGCCGCCTGGCCACCGAGGCGTTTGAGAGAGGCGTTACCAAGGTAATAAAATAATAATAATTCTTAAAATATTAAAATAATAATAAGTCTCATTGACCTGACTCTGTACTAAGTAGCTTAAGCACTTGTCTTACAAATCACACAACAGAGGGAATACAAATATAATACTCAAATACCCAGACACTGAACAAACACAAGTATATTATCACATGAATGTTTGTCTAGGGTGGGGATCGAACCCACGACCTTTGGCGAATGAGGCAGGGTCACTACACTACCAAATGCGCCATCCGGCCAGTCAACAATTCATACAAGAAACATTTTTAAGATTGCTAAAGTCACGAATCACTGTAATTTATTTTGTTGTGTTGCCAAAGTAGTAGTGTAGTTGTGTACTTTAGTTTCCTATTGATTTCTTACTTTGAAGATTAAAACTTGAGTGTGGATAAAGTACTTAACTATTAGTGTATGAGACTAGTTACTAATAGTCATGTATTTTAACAAATTTTATTAACTGAACGTTACTACTATTTACTTACTATTACGATTAGTTACTTATTGTTTACTAGTGATCCCTTACTTCGTTTCAGAATATAGTTTTGCTATTAATTCCAATCTTGCCAATAGATGGCGCTGGCTGTCGATTACATCACGCAAGTGTTTCGTCTTTTAGGGTTACATACATAACATAGTATAAGCCTGTCTGAAGAAGCTATCTCTTAATAAATAGTATAGATATAGATTTACTAGATAAGATCAAGAATAACAATATCTTCCCCATACTAGGGCCGAGGCGGCAAAGGAACAATATACGTGTGGGCGAATGGGAATGGCGGTGGCAACCGGGACAATTGCAACTGTGATGGGTGAGAACATTAAAAAATAGAGATGGATGATAATAACCGCGGGAGACCCACGCTTCGGCATTAATGGGCCGGCTCGGCCGGAGTGATACCGTGTAGTAGCGCCTGCGCTGTGTTTCGTCGAAAAAGTGAGGGTACCGGAGGTCTAAAGGAGGTTAAAGGTTGGCCGCAATTGTGACTCTAACTGGTATTACAGGTGACTATAGGCGGCGGCTATCGCTTACCATCAGGTGATCCGTCTCGTCGTCTGCCACCTATCACATAAATAAAAAAAAATCTTCTCGAATCTTGCTTGATGATTTCAGATCTATCAGAACTGAGGTCCATCTATACGGTGATTGGTTATATTCTAAGTAAGATATCAAAATGTCACTAAAGTTGAGCTTCAGCCTAACAGTGCGCCATCTAGCGAATTGTTTACACGCAATAGCCCGGAATGTAAAACGCAGGAACCCTTATGTCAGGACGATCTGCGCGGGAAGCCTGGCAAGAGCTGCGAGTATCGAAAAATCGATCGGAGTGGCGAAAATCAAGACAGGCCTATGTCCAGCTGTGGACTGCAACAGGCTGATGATGGGGTTAGGGGAAAACTCGCCTCGAAAGATTTTCAAGATTTTGGCCGATCACTGTTTTAACCTAACCTAACTAATATTTTGTGATGGTAATTGTGGTAATACTGACATATGAGGAAGCAATAATATAATTATTGAATATTGACTAAACTCTTCTAAACGAAAAAATATTGGTGAAGTTAGATTAGAGCAGTGAAGAGCAAAAAAATCTTGAAATTCTAGCGCGAGTTTTCCCCTAACCATTAATGATGATGATGATAGCCCCAAACTTTACACTTGCTTTGCAGATATTCTTCCAGCATTTACACGATATCGATAGGGAGTGCCTCCCAGCATGGTCTGTTCCCTTGGTATGGGGAGATATGTTCCTCCACATTAGCAACGGCTTATTCATCAGGCGCCTATAAGGATCAGAAAATAGTAAGTACTTATTTAACTTCCTAAACGCAGTATTATTTAGCAAAAACATGCGAGGTCAATGTTATCATAAGAAAGAAAGTGACAGTAGCTATCTCTATCTCAGGCAACAACAGACACAGGTGATTCGTGCACACTCTCGCACACAGGTACGTCCGCCGCTGCGCCATTGGCGGCTGGGATCGTCGCTCTCGCTCTACACGCCAAGTGAGTACGTATGAACTGACAAGGAGTTCCCTATGTCTTCGCTCGGTATGCGCTCCTAGTACTTCACTCTGTACGGTCTGTTTGTCTCAATCCGCTGCTTTGCCCATAGTTTTTGCGCTATAATTTTAATTGTTTATTTGTTAAGTATTGATTTTATTTTACACTCATCTTGTTCTTGACAAGGATTGTATTCTTTTGCTTACAACACTAACGTTCTTTTTTTTCCAACATTAACGTTTTTCTGCGGTTAATCTATACCTACCTACTCATATCAACAGAATAATGTTTTCTAATCTTATTTGCGTATTAGAATAATGTCTCTTGACACATTGTGTGAATTAATGATCATTATAATATATTGATCAATAATAATCTGTTGAGGTGGTAATGAAATTTGATCAATTTGGCTAATTGAAATTGTTGATGGCACTTTTCTCAAAGAAACATGTTCAGTAAAACTATATTCCCTAATATTTAGCTTGAGGTTTCTGATATAGCCATTATTTTGTTGTAGTCCAAACTTAACATGGCGAGATGTTCAACATTTAATTGTTTGGACATCAGAATACGCACCTCTATCGGCTAACCCAGGGTGGCAAGAAAATGGGTAATAGTATTTTATTTTTAAAACTTTTAAGCTTTTTTATAACTTCGCTTACCATTAATTTTTTTCTCTTTCTCACATTATTTTTTCAGAGTGGGTCTGCACTTTGACGTGCGTTTTGGTTTCGGCTTGATGAACGCTGGCGCCCTCGTAGCAGCGGCGCTCAACTGGACGACCGTGCCCGATAAGTTAGAGTGCCACGCGGAACCTACACCGTGAGTATGCGCTCCTGGTAACTCGGGCGCTCTTTGTCTTTTCGGTAGAGGCAACATTGGCCCACATGTTCATGATGCGAGAAGTGGAATTTGAATGCTTTGCTAATCTAATAAAGTTGCGATTAGCTTGTTTGCTTACGGTTACAAACACTACTGAGAAAACAATAATTGCGGTTTGGTTTTCATTTAGGTCCCGAATATTCTAAAGTAACCGCTTGCCTCAATCAGTAATGAAAAAAAAGCAAAAAAAAAAAACGATACTTACAGCTAATCTCAAATTCCGATATTCTTACCTAATGCTTGACTGAATTATCAAGATCACTTTCACATTTTATTTTAATATTGTTGAAAACTATAACTATAATCAACCAGTGATGTAATTGATACATTACATTAAACAAAACAATAAAGAAAGGGCCTGTAACACCACAGATTTTTTTTGTAATCATATTCATTTGTTATTTTATAATCATATTCATTAGTCAGTCATTATTAGTTGTTATTAATTTACAAAGCATTACATTACATTGAGGAGTAGGATGGATACCTAAGTATCCATTTTGTTCTTGCTTGATCTCTTCCAGTTACTGATCTCCTGGTTCAATAGATGAGTGTTTAAGAAAGATCGTAGCCTCAAATCGTACCACCGCTCGCGCCACATTTATTGTTCTTATGAGAGATGATTCTCATCAAATAAATTACAACTTTACTGTGAGCGACTTTGTAAAAGTGTACTAATGTTATTATTTTTAGGTGGCCATATCCTGAGACTCGCATAGAATCCGGGGATATATTGGAAATTGGAATAAAAGTCGACGACTGCGTTGTGAATTTCGTCGAGCATGTCGAGCTGATAGCGAACATTCGCTACAACAGGCGGGGCGCTTTGGAAATCTACCTCACGTCACCTCAAGGTAACCTCTCCGCGCCTTCTATTTTCCTAGTACTTTTGTTAAGTTGTTACGTCTGGGAAACTGCTTTCGGCTCCAGTCATGGACACATTGATCAATATTAAAAGGGACATCTCTATCTGTCCCTGTTTGACTTTTTCATGAAAATTTTAGTCCAATAAGATTCATAAGTCTCTTTTATATTCTCGTCTAATACGAGTATGTCCGTCCACAGGAACAAAAGTGCAACTCTTAAGCGCTCGAGCCAAAGATTCATCGACCAACGGCTTTGTCAACTGGCCGCTTACATCTGTGGCTACCTGGGGCGAGAATCCCCATGGTATTTGGACTGTCTCCATTCAGGATCAGGTAATAATAACCTTACAGACAATAGCGGGAAAATGTTTTATCTCAATCCACCACGATTAAATTACATAAATAAAGGAACATGGTTGACATAGTGGCATCCAACTCGTTCAATTTGGATTTGTAATAATAATAAAATGTAAGGTTCTAAATAAGACAGAATATTCTAATCGTAGATTAAACATAAATACCAACTGGATTGCTGCGTACTAGATGAAAGAAAATTTAAAAAATATTTTCTCCCTTTTACAGACCAATGAACAAAACAGCGGTGAAGTCGGCCTCATGACCCTCGTCATGCACGGAACCAACGAAATGCCAGCTCACATGAAAGATGGCCCTCGGAAGTACATCCATGATGGAAACTACCAAGAATTATTCAATTACTTCGGGGAGTTTGAGAGTGGGCATTCCGATGATAGCAGCGCCGTGAGCGCACCAGAGGAGCAGATCACTGAAGAGGTAGATGTAAACAACATTGACCCAACTATACTGGCTGAAGTTGAGCAGGAGTTGCAGAGGATCCATCATCGGTTGGTGATCAATAGAAACATCGGGTTGTAATGGGGTTATTAAGTTGTCATTGATCTCATGCTTTTTAAATAAACTGTTTGTTCAAGCTATACTTTATTTTGTCATTTTATGTTGAATTTGGAATAATACGTTGTACGTATGGCTAATAAGTACAGAGTTGATAAACGACACTCTGCCATATACCATAATTAACCAACCACCCCTCTTTGAAGGATGTAAGTGCTCACTGAATTCTCCCTGTATGTATGTATATTATTTAAAGTGTAAAATTACGATTCAATTATTATTAGTCCTATATATTTTTAACTAGGAACAAACGGAATTTAAATGGCGATTAAGAAAATAATTTGCGAGTGGTTGAATGAAATCTGCAAATAATTACGAGTATAGAGATAAAACTTATAAAAGACCCATCGCGTAGTAAATAATATCTACGATTCTTATGCGATCCTAGCTGATCTGACTTTTATCAGCGTCATATTACGGCTGCCCAACCGACCAGGTGGCTTATAATGAAGCTGTCCCGTAGAGAATGAGAATATACCGATCGCATTCAAACAGAAGCGCGTGTGAAAGGGAGGCGAACTCCGATTCGGTCTCAAATTAGGCTCTCAGCCTCGAACTTTGCCACTGTGTTCGCTCCAGTCGGGTCTGTTCATCGGCCATCGCGTCGTGGTCCGTCCGACTATCACGATTTTATTCAGCTCTGCAGTACAACTTCAGTTTAGTTATAGACTCCTAGTACTCTTAAATATATTGCAAATGAAAGTCGGCTTAGATGGCCCACTCAGCGTTAAATCTAAATCCAAAAACTAGATGGCGTAAGTATATAATGGTTTCATGAGATTTTCTTCAATATAATTTTAGGAAAATGAAAATAATTTTAGCGAATGAAATAATCTTGAATTTAGTGACAGTTTGGTTTTAATTCTTATCAGCTTGGTTATTCAAAACAATGTTTTTGTGTTTGGATTTTTATAGGTATCATCCACCCCACTGCTCGTTGATTGTTCTGTAAAAAATTGTAGTAGTCAACATAAAACGTGTATGTAAAAGACTTTAAAGTATATTTTTGAGAGAACAATCAGTTTACTTATGTGGCTGGTGTTACATAATTATTATTATTCTGTGGTTACGGTTACGGCTAGGTAATTGTTGCGCCACTTGCGGAGTAGCGGCCGTAAAAGGAATCAAAATGACGACAGGGTCAACGAGCATCTTCCGGCAACTCATGTTTGCCTAGTGAAATTTGTGCAGAGTTTCGATTTAGCAGCGTCGAAAGGACCATCCCACAGATGATAAACAGCGTGTTTGTTTTTAATGGTGCTAGCTCTGGATTAGCTTATTTAAGTCAGTCAGATTTTAAATTCATCAAACTACTTTCCATAGTGTACTGCTGGGTATTAACGACGGCTCAGCCATCTACCTCAAAGTCGGATAACTAAGCTTGTTTGTAATGACAGCTATCGATACTAGAGGGCGCTACGTGTTGATAAACTTGAGAGTATTAAATCTTACCACTAAAACATTTGATATAATTTGGAATGAATGAATGTGAGTGAATGCGACAGATCAGGAATAAATTATATTTATTTTTACAACTTTTCCAATTCAACATAAAATAAAACATAGAACCTTCCATTCCATAAATGTTAATGGGACGCCCTGTGCTGTCATGCTTTCCTGGTATTTTGAGCGTATTTTGTCCGCCACGCGCGACCGGTTGCCCACGCGAGGCGTGTGGCGCAGGCATGTTGGCAAACAATGAGAGATAGAGGCGCCACTGTCCACATAAATAATAGTAAAAACATTTTTCTGACTTCAAAATACGAGGAGGTTCTAAATGGTTGCTATGGAAAAATATATGGATGGACCAACTTATTTTTTACAATTTTTAGTAGGTATAACAAGGCCAAAATTATGCATTTTCTGCTAATGTAATGTCCCTTTTAAATTATACCGTTTTGCAAAGGGTGAATACGAAAACCACTCAAAATTCAATTTATTGTATTTTATGTATTTTATTAATTTCATTTTATTGTTTTAAATCTAATATCGAGAGATTTATTAATGGGACTCTTGCCAGTAGCTTAGTAAAAAATATAATCAAAAAATCCTATTGTGCCCTAGGATAAATTGATTGGATAAAGAAATATTACTATTATTGAAACATTTTTAGCTTGATCTTTTTACATAATAAATAAATTTATGTAGGCAAATTCCATACTTGTCTTGGTCCTCTACTGTTACGGATGACAGTTCGTAAAAGTTAGTTCCTGTAGAACTACTAACTGTAACTGTTCCTGTGAACATTTACATTCCTTTAACCTCGTGTTCTGCCAACATTTATTTTATAGCTTTAGGAAATTCGCATTAAAAAAAAATTACTTTTCATACAAAGTCGGTCACGGTGGTCATTTTATGAGGAGTTGAAAAAAAATTCTAGGAATTTCGAAAAGTCGTTAAACAAATGTTGTTCAGAATGGTTAGTAGAACACGTGGTTAAAGGCATGTTCACAGATACATCCTATTTACGCTGTGGAGTCATAACTCTCCCCTGGGATGGGTGACTTATGTTTTGTTGCTGTATTTGATAAGTACATATCTATATCATAATAATCAAATCACAAATATTGTACTGACATCTCCTTCCCTGGACAGATCCACGACACCCTCCGTAGTCACAACCATTACCATTTTATTGCCATTAAGTTACTGTAAACCCTAGTTCCCTTAGTTCCCTAACAATGAAATCGTCCTTATACTTTTGTATCTTCAGAATCCACTCTTCACATTTAAGGGATTCCCCACACAGCCCTCCGTACTCCTCAGGAAGGTAGCGAGGGTCAATATGTTCGTGTAACGACGCCAGGTCACGATGGAAGTGCAGGCGGCCCCAAACTGCAGCGGGTATGAACTGCTTGAAGAAATAGAAGAAGGTGTTGAGGAACCACCCGTAGTTCACCAGGTGGAGGCCGTGAACCAGAATCGGGAATGACACCTGCAATGTTATGCTGTCTTAGTACGTTTAAAAAATATATGTCTTATACAGGGTGTATCTGTGAACATTGACATCAAACTACGTGTTCTATCAACCATTCTGAACAATATTTGTTAAACAACTTTCCAAAATTAATAGAACTTTTTTTCGGTTCTCCATACAAAATGATCAAGTCACGTGACCGACTTTGTATGGAAAGAAGAAAATTTTTTATGCGATTTTTCAAAAGTCATTGAACAAATGTTGTTCAGAATGGTCGATATCATAGAACACGTGGTTAAAGGGATGTAAATGTTCACAGATACACCCTGTATTATGAAAGATTGGTAATGAAAAAAAAATTATCCCATGACTTCGTAAAGGCATATTGAGCTGACCATGCCAATGTACATCTTTTCCAGTATACAGGTTGGTCTAACTAGTGACGCCAATAAAAAAAAAGTTATGAATTTTTTAAGCCTCGCTGGCAAAATACATAAAAAAGCCTTTAAAAAATTATAACTCGAAAACTACAAAAAATCACTGAACATACATGGGGTATTTTTGGATACCCCCAGGTGTGAGGAATCTAAAAAAAATTATTGACGTCACTAAAAAACCACCCTGTTATATTAGAACCCATAAAATATACTTTTTTTTACTTGATGGTAAGGCTAACCTGATGGTAAGCGATCACCGCCGCCCATTCTTGCTCGGCTCGTGCCCACCTTTATGTGTAGTAATTAGTGTATGATTGGGGGGCTGGTGATATACCTGTATAAAAGTAGGCCCCCTTACATCAGGAGGACTCACCCTGCGTCCTTGGACCTATGTAGTCTTAGTATCTCATGTGATCTCAACATGTGATTCCCCTGGCTTCGGAGGAGCCTTCACCGTGATTCAGGTGGCATCTGGTATTTTTTTTGGCAACGAGCAAGCGGGTCACCTGATGGTAAGTGATCACTGCCGCCCTATGGACATCAGCTACACCAGAAGGAGTGCGGATGCGTTGCCGGCCCTTTAGGAGGTATAGGCTCGTTTCTTGAAGATTTGAATGTCGTACCGGTTCGGAAAGTTGATTCCACAATGAGGAGGTGCGTGGCAGAAAGTGTCGAGTAAAGCGCACGGTAGTGGACCGCCATCCATCCAGGTGGTATGGATGGAATCCGAGTTTATGAGTTTATGATGGTATGGAAGGAGCGTTCTTATCTTAGCGTATTAAACCATGGATTATCACCCCCATAAGCGCGACCACCTGGCTGGCTACAGTGGGCGTGAGTTGCCGCACATGGCTCAGCCCCAGCCCCTGCAGGTCGACGATGATGGTCACCCCCATGATCTGCAGCTTCGGCTGCATCATCGCGATCTCGTCCATGAGGAGAGCGCACCGCACCACGTCCACTATCGGGGTTGTATTTGTGTCCCATTTGCCTGGGAACAAAAAGATGAGATAGAGATTCAAGGAAAGGCTAGGGCTAAGAACTACTCATAAGAATAATCTTGAGACCCCCCGAGCCCTGAGCCTGGACTTGACTTGACTTGGAAACGTCGTGGGGGTTTTTAGTGGGTATGCCTATGGACGGCCTCTGATTAGCAGAGGCTCAACCCAGAGGAGAGCCCGACACTACCGGCCGGATGTGCATAAGGCGGCGCCGACGCACAGTGTTGCGGCTCCATAGTAAGACGCGGACAATATTATTTACGCCATGAGCTTACTATCTATTGTCGGAAATACATATATAATAATTATACTTCTAATAATTATACACTTTTTTGAGTGTAAATTGTTGTTATATTTTAAATACCTACTTACTATGAAATAATAAAAAAAAATTAAACCATCTGTATATGCACCTACGAATTTACATTATTTTTGAAATTATTATTTTAGTAAGTTTCTGATTCAAAAATAATTACAGAAAAACCAAACAAGATCTTATAAATTGACCTGATTCCGTTCTTATAATTTATTAGGCACCAACTAATCCGATTTCTCGTAACTCGTTAAAAATATCGTCCAAATCCTTTTCTTGGCGCACCTTTCTGATGATATTTTGTCTTTTTTGATCAAAATACTTAACAGGATCTTCAAAGATCATGGTCTACTAGTTTGCGGCGCGTAAATTCAACGATCCATACGAAAAAAAAAATCATAACTGTTCGGGTAGTGTATGATAGCAAAATTTGTTTTCACAAATTAAAAATACAGTACTCAAATATAATTAATGCATAGTTTTCATCGCGGTAAGTAACGGAGAGTATAAACTTATAAGCCTTTGATTTTTTTTCGACATTTTTACGTACTAACTTTAGAACCCTATATTAATAAAATTAAGTTCAATTTCAAGAAAATATTTTATATTCCTAAAGGGCCATACCTTGAACTCTAGAATCCATGTAAGTGGTTTTCGAAATAATTGCTAATAGGTACACAATAACTAGTTAAGTAACGTTTAGTTTTAGTCCCGCGTGAACCTTGACATCGACGTCGTACTTTGACAAGTGATATCTTAGTTTCTGTTTAAACTCTAATCTCCATATTTTGAATATTGACGAGGTATATATTGTATTTTAACGCGCGTTGATTATTTTTCAAATTCCCTTAAGTTGAGAAATTTGGTTTTTGTCCGCCCACCGCAACATTGTGCGACGTCGGCTCCTTATTGTGTCGGCGGCATTTTTCCCTTCGTCACCAAAAAAAAATAGTCCTCACCAAACTTCATAAGCGAGATCCTTCCGTGCTCTTGGCTCTCTGGTAACACTCCTCCGTAGACGTGCTTGACCTTCTGCAGCCCGAATGCATCGCAGTCGTACAGGTGCGCGTTGACCTTTCGGAACTGCTCGTAGCGAACCATCTGCAAACCTCCTTTAGTGTTATGTCACCCTGGTATCGTGATATTTTGCCAGGGCGAAAAGTTGTCTCGGCAAAAAGAAAAAATGATTGAATCGTGTATAAGGATATTTTTTGTATATTTTAACTAAGCTCTTCCGGTCAGCAAAATTGGTCGAATTTGCCATGGAAAATTGTCAAAAGTAAGCAAAACTAAGAACAGAGAGTCCTTTCGATACTTACGCATTACTTGATCGGCCTCTAGTCAGATTATTATTATTTTTTGTCTCACCAGTTTATGCGCAAGAGCTGGGATAAAGCGCCGACACCGCAAGAACCGCAGCAGGTATGCGTCGTCCATGCGCCTAGGGTCGCATTCTCCGCGCTCTGGAAACAAAAAATATTTTCAAAATCCAAAATGTAAAAAGAACTGAACCCCGAAATTAGCTTATTTACCTCCGTTATAATAGTAATACAATAATGATAGTTTTACGTACGTGTGTGTGTCTTTTAGTCTATGATCTCGTGGAGTCTTTACGGGTGTACCGATTATTATTAGCTTTTAATGAGTTGTCGAGCTCCAACACAGAGCCAACACAAATATATGTTTCATCAACAAACGTTTGTTTTCGTTGCGGGAATCGATCCCATGGCCCTTGCGTTTCAAACGGTTTAAACCACTGTGCTGAACAGGTCGTAAATAATAAGAAAAAATAAAATTTGATTTCCACCTCCCATACCCTCCTGATCCCCGATTAGGTACATCTATGACCATGCTTTCGTTGTAAACAACCCTTTACTTGAATCATGACCGCCAAACGGTATTATGGTTTTTGTGCCATTGTTTGTCTAGTATTAACCGATTAAAATAATTATAGCATTACAATTACAAACCACGGTTGACGCCGATTTGTTCACTTGTTTCTAGCTGCTTATAATTACGGTTCGTGGCTGTTGTGATATCCTGAAGCCCTGATACTTTCGTTTTATTACCGAATTTTCCTAATCTTATACGGCCTCGACTGCGCATTGGCTAAGGTGTTCGCCAGAAGCGCGAAAGGTCCCGGGTTATATTCCCAGCGAAGTCAATTTAGAAAACTAAATTTTCTAAGTTTTCTTGGGTCTGGGTATTTGTTTGGGGACTTACTTTGTACAGGCGAAAATATTTTAGATTTTTCAAAAAGTCGTTTGGTAGATGTGGTTAATGGAATGTAAATGTTCACTCACAGATACACCCTGTATACTCAAGTTGTCCCAACACGCCGGATATACTCGTATAGATAGGTTATTAAGTCCCGTTTCATAATACCACACATTGCACGTACTACTTACAATACTTTACTTCGTAAATTGGCATGTCGCAAGACAAAGCCCCGAGACATGCATGGGTTGTGAAATTACAATTGAAAAATGTATTTTTTCTTACCCATACGAACCTATTACAATATCTGTCCATACACAGGACGTGGAGGAAATCGAATGTTTAATATCGATGTGTTCTGAATTTGATCACGTTACATTTCCTGTCATACCGAGAATATCTTAGCCTCTGCCACGTTGTCTTAGTTCATGGTAGGCGTACGGATAATGCTGGACAAGGTCAGGCTGTTTGGATGCGTGCCCGATCAAATGGGGGCTACCGTGTGGGAAAAATCCGCTAGATGGCGTACTTGAGAACCCTCATTAGACGGAGACCGGGGCGTGGATTTTGTTTTGTCTCCCAGCGGCCGGGTGTACACAAAGCGGCGCCGACTATCGGCTCCGACGTTCGGCTCCCTCTGAACCGGCGGCATTCCCTCCGGGTAAACAAAAAAAATGCTTTTTGTGAACTTACGACGCATCTAAGTAGCGACGAGCAGATGGATCACCTGATGGTAAGCGATTGCCGCTGCCCTTATACCTACACCCGCAACACCAGTGGATCTTATAATAAGGCCTTTTCCCCCGATTAGGCCTCCTGTATCTTTAATATGGTCCTCTATCTCCACTCCGATTGGTATCACTCCGGTTGAGCCGGGCTCATTCATGCCGAAGCGTGACTGGTCCACGGTAAGAAAAGTATAAAGATGTAAACTGCGCATACCATACTGGTCATCATGATGTTTAGATACAGTGAAAAGTAAGATTCAAGGCAACAGAACGGATATTCGACGCGCAGACACATTCACTGCGCCCAGCCGCAACTGCAGCGCTTGCGCAAGTACGAGTATCTAGATAGTTAAGGCGCATGCTTGGATGGAATTGTGTTACTAGGACAGGATTCTATGGCTACGGGTGTTTTGTCACCATTTTTTTCTTCTTGTTTGGAACATAATCCTCTCATTTGAAAGCATGTGATACTTAGTTAACTATGTCTCTAGGTTGCAAGAAAAGCATTCCGACAAGATGGCTGAGGAATCAGAGGGTTTAAAACGGTTTAAGAGGGAATCTCCATGCGTGATCGTGTCAGAAATGATGAGATCCGCAGTAGATATAAGGTCACGGATATAGCCCAAAGAATTGCGTAGCTGAAGTGGCAATTGGCAGGGCACATTGCGAGGAGAACAGACGGCCGTTGCCGATTTTACTGCCAATAGACGTCCACTATTAGACATAGGCCTCCCCCAAAGTTCTCCACACAAATCAGACCTGTATTGCCCGCATCCAAGGGACTCCCGCGACCTTCATCAGTGGTTGGGCCGCGACCTTCATCGGTCCACCTGGTGGGAGGTCTGGCACGCCTGCGGCGTCCTGCACGTGGCCTCTACTCAAGGACCTTTCCACCCCGGCCCGACCACTGGTGAAGGTCGCGGGAGTCCCTTAGGACCGATCTGTGTGGAGACCTTTGGGGGAGGCCTATGTGTAATAATGGACGTCTATTGACTGAAATGATGATGATGAGTTCCACTTTTTAATGTTACATCAGACATGCATTTCACTTCAATCACACCTGATGTTGTTAGGATGGGGTCACTCACTATATATCAAGGTCCTCAGCTCCTCGATGACCCGGCCGCGGGTGAGGGGGTCTTCATTGCAGTTCCTCCGCGCCAGCTCCTCAAACTCCTCGTCTTCGAAGCGGTTCACCTCCGCCTGGTATGCGATCTCTATGAACGGCGTCTTTGATGCTGAACAGAAGATTGCCATTTTTACAAGTGTGTCATGGTAGACGAGCAGACGGTGAGTGACGGTGTAGCCTGTACGTCGAGCGCAGCGAACAGTAAGTGCTCATCTCCATGTTCCTCGCCTGTTGTCCTATTAGCTATCGGCAGATCTTTCTAGGACGTCTGTAGGCTGTATTTGTAGGTAGATTAGCTCCCCCGCCAAAATACAGTCCACTCCTCTTTTCTCTTTTCTAACCGCCCCGCTGGCTATCGCCAACCCGCTGAACCATCTCCACCCGCATGGTGGTGTTTATCCCTTTAAGCGTCACCAGACGGCGTCTAAGGAGTCTCTAAGGTACACCTTATTTGTGTACATCACTACAAACTATTTCTAATGTTAGTGATTATGATGAGAGGGCTATTACAAAACAGCAAAAGCAGAGACTAAAGCATATTTGGTGACTAAAATTAGTCAAAAATGATGCTGTCACTGTTCTAAAACTGACAAATAAAAGCAGCACCATCCAAACACCATCAGTTTTAAACCAAGACTAACTTTAGACCACGTTTTGTAATAAAGGAACAATATTTTCCAGAGTGTCCTGTGTCTAGAGTAAAGCGACTTGTTGTGACATACGCCAAAGGAGGTGGTGGAGGGACATTATCAAATGCGCCGTCGCGTGCGTCGGTCCAGTTTGTTGTTTATGTCTAGAATTAATTACAGACTAGTTATCGATCATAACGTCGAAACTATTAAAATTTTAATTGCTTGTCAATCAATGTGCGGGTTCACCGGAAGAACTGGTTCAGTTTTTGTCCAGTTAACTGTGAGCCATCATTTAATAGATCGTCCGAATACAGGGTGTATTCAAGCTGCTAAATCATTATTAACATTCTTTTCTACGCGTTTTTAATAATTTACACAACTCTAATAGATTGACCTTACTACTCCGTATGTATGTACTTACTATAAGCATTTTAGTTACAAATATCATTGTTAATACCGCCCGATTTGCATTGCCGATAACTCCTATTTTTTATTATAAGTAAGTAGTCTACTTTGTTCATTACTGTAAGTAAGTAATAATAAGTATTAGTTTAAACATTTTTAACCGTAACAATGCACAATAGTGCAATGGAACAGTGGAATGGAAATGGAATATATAATACAGTCTGAATTGGAATTACCAAAAACTAAGTTTTTTAGTTTTTGGTAATTCCAATTCATAGTGTATCGAATCAGCATGCTGAAGTGGCAAGGGGCTGGCCACATCTGTTGAAAAACTAGCAACCGTTGGGGTAAAAAGTTCTGGAGTGGAGACCGCGACTCGGAAAGCGTAGTGTATGTAGGACGGCCTCCGGTTAGATGGAGTGACGATCTGGGAAAAGTCGTTGATATAGACTGGATGCATCTAGCCGAAGACAAGGCGAAATGGCGATTGGGGGAAGGCCTATGTCCAGCAGTGGACTGAGACAGGCTGATGATGAATTCAGCAGTAATTCTTAACAAGAATTAAATGAGGTTTGAAGAGTTTTATATATGTTTTAATTACAAAGGTAAATACATATTTACCTTTGTAATTACTAACATAAGTCTATGCCTCCATACCTTTTAACATTTCTACCTGGACAAAATTAACTGTAAACAAGCAAGATTAAACTTTAACCTTCTTAATAGTTTAAATTGCCTATTAGCTTTAAACCTTATTAAAACTTACTAAAGTTTAAACTTGTCTACATGTCGGTGTCGTTTGATAGTCTGAATGAGATAAGGCAGTAAAGTTTGCTAGATGCTTATCTAATACTTACTTACATGGAAGTGTAGAACATTTAAGCATGTCTTACACTCAGGCCCCCTCACTTTTATAATCGTGGCAAATAAAAGTGACATTAACAGTTTTAAACCATAGTTTGTTAATTTTGTACGAGGAGTCTAAAAATTTTTTTACGAATTTTCAAAAGTCTTAGAACTTACCGAAGTAGAAGACGTGGTAAATAAAGGGATGTTAAATGTTCCCAGATACAACCTGTATTACCAATGCTCTCCCGTGCCCACAGTCGAGTCGATTAATTTGATGTTGTCTTATATTTAGTCTTATAAGTACTTAAATGAATTACAGTTTTTATTTTCAACAAAAATTAGCGCTCTACTTAGAGAAGAGTTTATTTTCAACGACAATTACCGCTTTAGTTACCTAGTTAGAAGTTTAAAAAATCACATTAGATTATGTTTGTGCGAGCTAGATGCTTATCTTAGATGTGACTATGTCGAAACTATAAGTGAGTAAACTAAATGGATACCTATCATTAATCTTTCTTGTTAAGTATTTTAATTTGGACACATGAGATTACATGTTGATGAAATATCTGCTGCCCAACTTATATTGTGTAAATATAAATGGAATTATCAATATACGATAGCTTTATCAGTAAGGTAACCTAAATCCAAAAAATACATAAGCGAGTAATATATTAGCATGTATAACGCTACAAGTCGTATGGTATGACAAAGCTTATTATCAGGTGATCCGTTTGCTCGTCGGCCACATATCACAAAAAGTACTAAGTAATTCTGCGTGACAAAAAGTAGAGAAAATATTCACCATGCCCTCGTTATTAACTGGAGTTCGTGAACCACAGCTATGAGCTGCTATGGCGGCTATGTCATTATGTCGAATACCTACTTATCATTGCAGCGAAATGCGACATGGTTTCCATGACTGTGTCGGCCGCGTTTTAACAAGACATAGCATTTTCAAACCACGGGTATTTTTATAGATTACTAGCTTTTGCCCGCGGCTTCGCACGCGCGCCCCACTTCCCTAAAATGGGGGATTAGAAAGGTGCAAAAAAGTAAGTACCCTATGTTACTCTCCATGCCGTCAACTACTTATCTCCACTTAAAAAAACACGTCAATCCGTCGCTCCGTTTTGCCGTGGAAGAAAGACAAATATACAGACTGACAGACAGGCACACTTTCTCATTTATAATATGAGTATGGTCGGATACAATTAAACTACCATAACCTAAATAATACGTGAGTGTGCTGTGTTGAGACAAAATTGGGGGAAAGGGGGTTAAATTGTGACTCTACTGGTGTTGCAGGTGTCTATGGGCTCCGTCAGGTGATCCGTCTGCTCGTTTGCCACCTATCTTATAAAAAGTGGTTTAATAAAAAAATAAGGTATCTAGGTATGTAGACAAGTACTTAGGTAATTCTGTTAATCGTAAAAAACTTATTAGACTTAGGTAACTAAAATACCTAGGCGTGCTCACAAAATTCTACGTAAGGCTTTCTCTATTGGTTTGGTAGTAACTTTTATATTGATGTAAGTGAAATGTGAAACAGGTCGAATATTGGTTATTCTTTAACATCGTATTATTTTATTCCTGAATATCTAGTATCTACCTATCAATTTATCAAACTGAACTTTGACTCCGTCAAAGGGTCAAAGTCAGATACAACAAAATATTTTCCAGTGCACAAAATGAGTAGATAAATGCGTACCTACCTACCATACAATGATATAATAAACGAGCTAGTGGGGACTTACTTATGTTATGTTCGCAAATAGTAAAGTACCTACTTAAGTATCAGCCTAACATTCGCATTCATAAAAATCAAGTCATTTCTAGTTACCTTTACAGATTGCCTTATGAGGATTAGACCAACCCAAATGTTCGAAAAATTCGAAACATGTACATTTTTGATCGACCCTGGGATCATATCCGCAATCAGGTATACATGTAAGTACTTCTTTGAAAGAAATTCAACGAATGTAAATTTCATCTATAATCGGGCCGTTGTATCATGCCCGATTTGACAATACCTTTTTTTTATTTTGCATTTATCCTTGTTATGAGGAACACATTTCGCGAATCATAAAGAACCACTTTTAAATAGAAAACTTAATTTCATAATGTCAAAGGCACCTAATTATCTAATTATTTGTCTTTTATTACTTAAAATAATTTGAGAATAAAAAGAAAACGTAAAATTTCCACTCAGTATTACGCGTTTACAAAATTACGCCGTTTGACACGTTTTCAAAGTAACGTAACCGGTAATACTCACCGCGTATTTTTTTAAATACTAGTGATTAGTCACTTGAAGGTTTTATTATTTTATTTTCGTATCGCGAAATATCGCGTTTTCGCTTTTTCTTTCTTAATACGAACTGCTAAGGAATGGAACAACTTGCCGGCTTCTGTTTTCCCCCGAGGACTACTATTTGGAGACTTGGGATTAAATGTTATTTTTGTTTAACATGTGAATAGTTAATGCTAATTAAAAATAACCGGCTATCTTAACTGTTATTTGTTATAACTTTAGTATGCAGTACGGCAGTGCTCCCGCCCAGTCGAGCAAAAAAAAAAAAAAAAGTGACAAAATTAAGAAACTTTGACCCGTTACCGTTTGCCGAATGCCAACCTTCCTTCCTTTTCCTATCTTCCTGTATCACCCCCCTCACCCCCCCTCCCCCCCTCCCCCCCTCCCCCCTCTCCCCCTCCCCCCCTCCCTCCCCCCTCATCCCCCTTCCCCTCCTCCTCGCACCCACCACTAATAATTATTTTCACAGACTCCTAAGTTCAATTAGGTACTACCTAGTTAGAACAAAAATTACCGCTTAGAAGTTTAAAAAAAAACACATTATATATGTTTGTGCGAGCTAGGTAGATGCTTATGCTTTCTTAGATGTGACTATGTGAAACTATAGTGAGTAATAATGGATACCTATCATTAATCTTTTTTTAAGTATTTTAATTTGGACACATGAATTACATGTTGTTGAAATATCTGCTGCCCAACTAATTTGTGTAAATATAATGGAATTATCAATATACGATAGCTTTATCAGTAAGGTAACCTAAATCCGAGAATACATAAGCGAGTAATATATTAACATGTATAACGCTACAAGTCGTATGGTATGACAAAGCTTATTATCAGGTGATCCGTTTGCTCGTCGGCCACATACCACAAAAAGTACTAAGTAATTCTGCGTGACAAAAAAGTAGAGAAAATATTCACCATGCATGCGTTATTAACTGGAGTTCGTGAACCACAGCTATGAGCTGCTATGGCGGCTATGTCATTATGTCGAATACCTACTTATCATTGCAGCGAAATGCGACATGGTTTCCATGACTGTGTCGGCCGCGTTTTAACAAGACATAGCATTTTCAAACCACGGGTATTTTTAGATTACTAGCTTTTGCCCGCGGCTTCGCACGCGCGCCCACTTCCCTAAATGGGGGATTAGAAAGGGAAAAAGTAGTAGGTACCCTATGTTACTCTCCATCCCGTCAACTATCTCACTTAAAAAACACGTCATCCGGTCGCTCCGTTTTGCCGGTGGAAGAAAGACAAATACAGGACTGACAGACAGGCACACTTTCTCATTTATAATATGAGTATGGTTGGATACAATTAAACGACCATAACCTAAAATAATACGTGTGTGTGCTGTGTTGCGTCGAGTGAGTGAGGGTACCGGAGACAAAATTGGGGGAAAGGGGGTTAAATTGTGACTCTACTGGTGTTGCAGGTGTCTATGGGCCATCAGGTGATCCGTCTGCTCGTTTGCCACCTATCTTATAAAAAGTGGTTTAATGAAAAAAGAAGGTATCTATCTAGGTATGTAGAGTACTTAGGTACAAGTAGGTACTTAGGTAATTCTGTTAATCGTAAAAAACTTAAAATACCTACGTGCTCACAGAACTCTACGTAAGGCTTTCTCTATTGGTTTGGTAGTAACTTTTTGATTGATGTAAGTGCAATGTGAAACAGAATATTGGTTATGACATTATTCTTTATCATCATATTATTTTATTGCTGAATACTACCTACCTATCAATTTATCAAACTGAACTTTGTCTCCGTCAAAGGGTCATAGTCGGATACAACACAATATTTTCCAGTGCACAAAATGAGTAGATAAATGCGTACCTACCTACTATACAATGATATAAACGAGCTAGTGGGTACCTACTTATGTTATGTTTCGCAAATAGTATGTATCAGCCTAACTTTCGCATTGCAGGGCAAAGGCCTCAATCATAAAAATCAAGTCATTTCTAGTTACCTTTACCAATTGCCTTTACCGAAAATTCGAAACATGTTTACATTTTTGATCGACCCGGGGATCATTTCCGCAATCAGGGAGATATTCAACGAATGTAAATTTCATCTTATAACATAACCTTTTATTTACAAATATGAATTTCATCATCATCATCAGCAACCCACGCTCGCCCACAGCTGGACATAGGTCTCCCCCAATGCACGCCACCGCTCCCGATTTTCGGCCACTCTCATCCAGCTCGCTCCAGCCAGCCTTCGAATGTCGTCATCCCATCTTGTAGCAGGGCGTCCAACACTACGTTTGCCCCCTATATACCCTACCTACCTACCTACCCTAGACCATGTTGTTTGGGTTTAATATTTTATTGGTAAACATGTAGATGCATGTACTTACCTATACTATTCATGGTTGAAAATCCAAATATTCACATCACAGATGCTCTAATAAATGCAACGACTTAAACTTCAGTTAACTTAGAAAAAATTGCAGTAATTTTTTTTCACCTTCCCCTCATTTTTCTGGATTAAAAATAGTTTATTCGCTATCCAGAAAACTTTTCTATGTTGTTTTCTTCTTTCTTCATTTTCCAAAATGTTTGTTTATTTCGCACAAAAGCACAATTTTTTTTATAATTTACTTTCGAATAGGCCTAGTACTCGTAAAATATTTGTGGTTTTTTCTTTTATTTTATTTCCGGTTGCGAACTTCCATGATTAGAAACTAGTGCGAAACAACCGCCTCTGTTTCGCGCCGAGAAGGCAATGTTGAGCGAGATTTTACGAAAATGCGCATGCGACTGATACGAATGTCGGTGACGGGAACCCACTGCCGCCGCCTGCGCACCTACGTACGTGCGTACCAACACCAAGTAGGTCTCATTGAACTTGGCACCTATTTAGGTATCATTTCTTGTGACGGTGAACTCGACAAACAAAACTTTTTTTTTACCTTGGCTACACCATTTCACATCTATATATATATAACATTTATCTTTTTACTTGCTAATTTAACGATCGTCGTCAATTTATAATTTTTTATATTTAACGACTTTTCATTTAATTATTGTAAAGTTTTTGAATTATGAATTACAGGTCTCTTTTTAATTTTTATCTATCATCAATAGTTCCAAAGATATATCTTATTTGAGTTGCAAAGTTCCCAATCAGAAAAGGAGAGCGATACGCTATTAATGACGTCACTAGGCTACAAGCGCCGTACAAAAAAAGACAGGTATATGAAAAGTTTGTTACTCTATAACTTTCTTGAATTCAACCATTTTAAAAATGTTTCTTCTATAAATTATCGAGTCTAGGTATCGATATTTCAACGACAATCAAATTCATCGCGAATACAGTATTTTACTGTCGCGACAGTAAAATACCCTAATAGCGATGAATTTGATTCTCGTCATGTCATATCTATCTACTCTTGAAATGAGGGTTGGGTAAATAAATAAGGTGACACGTCGTAATCTCAAGTTTTTTTTATTCAAGTACAAAACGTATTACAAACAGTATCAAAATCTCGTTAGTAAAATTTCTTTAAACCTCCTTAGATCATACTTAAATATTATATTCGAATCAAAGATTATCTTTGATTGGAATAACATTGTTGCATGTATACCATGTGTTATGCAAATAATTATATTCTATTTTATCAAAATGTTTTAGAAACTTCATTTTAGGGTTCCCTAGCCAAATGGCAAAAAACGGAACCATTAAAGATATCTGTCTGTCAGTTTTTGTTCAATATCCACTGATCTAAATGGACAGAATGTAGCGTTTGTTATCTGTATTATTTTACTGCGTCGTACATATTTACTAATACATAACCTTATAAATAATTTATTACAACAATATATTCTGTTGGATGTAGAATTGAGTCCCACTTAATTTTACTCTAACAAAACTAGGAACCTTATTTAATTACAAGTGATATCGCGATAGTAATACCTAACTTATAAATATATTTTCCTGTCAGTAAATCTCACTATGAAAATGTATAAGGCGCTCTTAGGTGAATGCTTACTTCCTAGTTAGTACTAGTACTTACGTACAGCCACCTTAGATATTTTTTAAAAATAAACCTTAGATAAATCAACCACACATCTAATTACACCCAATCAACAAATAAAATAAATATAACCTACGGTCCATTTATTTGTACGACTACAAAGGGCAAGACATAGTGCTTCTCTTATTACTCGTATTATATATTTTTCAACATCTGTATCATGTCACCTGTGTCTTACAAATAAATGTTTTGTATTTGTATCTCAGTATACAAAACTGTCAAACTTCTTCTACGGTCAAACATATTTTGTTGAATATGAATTGAGGAAATTTGACAGGTTGTGGTAACCTGATGTGTGGCTGTCTGTACATATTCTTAGAATACTTTTAAAAATGAAAAGAAGTTTAGCCTATAAACTAAAAAAAATAAGTTTTTTAAGCCTTAGAAGACCCTGTGTTCTGGAAACTAACTACTGAAGTATTGCTGTTTACACAGAGATTTAAATCTCTGCTGTTTAGTAATCACATCAATTACAGATAAGTTGCTAGATTATAGTAGGACTACGATCGAAAGCCTCTGAGTGTATTTGATAGGGGGGCGCTCTGTACAACATTTTTTCTATGGGAAAATATCAATCAACACTCACACTTGTAAGGGAAACAGCATGTCCTGACTTTTGCCGTAGTACTTATACTTCAATCGAAAAAAAAAACTCTTTTACCAATATGTTATTGTCATTGAGACTCTTGAGAGGTTTTTCGATATACATAAATATCACATGCTTTGCAAGCAGCAGCAATGTCAGTTATAAAGTGACTTGAACGAAGTCTTTGTTACTTACACCACAGCTTAAACTTCTATACTAATTAATAAAGATAGTAGTTAAGTTTATAACAATATACTTTCATAATGACGTCAGTCAGCGTAGTACCCCAGGCTGCGCATATCGGAGTCGAACTCTTTGTTCTTGTATTGTCTTATCTTGGTGAGCCAGGACTCCAGGGTAACTTCATCGCGGTGGCCCCCGTACCGCTTCGGCAGGCATTCTGGTGCTATAAACCTGTAAAAATTTTATGCGTAATTTATTTTTTTCTATTATGAAAATACTAAGTTATCTATTACAATTTAATTGTTCGCACAAGTTTAATGCCCCGGTCTCAGTTGAATGAATAAAGTTCGCCGACTGGAGACCGCTCTGTGACGCAACGACCGAAGATGGGTCATTTTACCACGGAAATATCAACCAGTCTCCACAATAAGTACCAGGGCATCATAAAATCGTGGAGACTTTTCATCCGTGGGCCGCGCCCTCTAGTATCGCTTCGTCTCGCTCGCTCGTATACCGTCTCACACACAATACCTACCTATGCTGATGTCTTATTTCGTAAACCGTCCTGTCTTATAGCGCACTGCGTGACACGACATCTAGTGAAAAAATGTGAATAATTCTTTCATTGCAGTTTCCTTTCTCCCCATAAGAGGCGCCACTGAACATGGTTAGAATTCAAGCATAAAGCATGCTTTAATCTTTCGTAACGTACTAGTAAATGTATATAACATATTAGTTTTATTTGTTATTACTAGATGTCATTGACGAGTTTAACGTAATTTCTGACGAGATTTTTTTCCGTTTCATTTGTAAACGTCATAATAATAATATCTAATGATAATATTTGTAAGGTTTTCATTTGTAGATTTTTTACATAATTAAACAGCACTTGTCATAATACTTAACAAATAAATGTGGGAAATGAAGGAATGTGATATTAATTTATTTATGAAGCTTTTTCACTTAAAAATCACGTCAATTCGTCGCTCCGTTTTGCCGTGAAAGAAGGACAAACAAACGGATAGACAGAAAGACAGACACGGTACACTTTCCCATTTATACTAACTATGGCGTACTTAGTATGGATTTTTTTTTCCCAGGGCAAACCATCATGGCCTTCACCTAGCCACATTTGGGGGACAAGGTGGTGTGTGGGACTCTAACCCTAATCAAAACCCCTGGGGTGTCCATCTCAGTGCAATCGCGGTCGGATACCCCACAGCCGGGACTAACGAGTGACCGTACCGCTAATCGCGCTCGCCACTCTGAGCCAAATTGTTTAGCGCAATGCGGCCCTTCCAAATGCATGACCTACCAGGACACCCAGTAGGATTTTCCCTCGCGGAACCGTGATACAAGCCACTCCCCAGTAGTAGGTATGCTCACGTACTCCGAAGCCCGATTAGCCGCCTCTGACGACAGGCCGGGAATACCTTGGCAGTATTCTTAACGCCCCTAGCCACAGGGCAAACTCAACCTACCTGTGAAGTGAACTCAAGTCGTAGCCGTGGAAATGCACCCGTTTCCACAGGTCGTCGGCCGGCGCGAACCGCCGGAACACGTGGAACAGCGTCTCGAACACCCTGGAGCAGTTGATGACGTGGACCCCGCGCTGGTGCAGCGGGAATGCGAACTGGAACAGTACAAGTTGACAGGTTGGTGACATACCAATGATAAACTGTGCTGTGTTTCGCCGAGTGAGTGAGGGTACCGGAGGCCCACCCGGGAGGGTTGGCGGCGCACTTGTAACTCTACTGGTGTTTCAGGTGTCCATGGGCGGCGGCAATTGCTTATCATCAGGTGATCCGCCTGATCGTCTTCTATCTATCACAGAAAAAAACAAAAAAAAACAAATGCTATCTTAAAGAGTATTTCACACGTTTTGTGTGTAATAGTTTTCGAGTTAGACGCCCTCGGTCAAAACCTTGTAGCCTTGTAGCTTGGGGCGTCGTTCACCATCTCTGAGTAAAGTTCCAAGTAATTTTCTTGTCAATTAAAGTGGGTTCGGAAAATGGCCCCTGGTCTTTGTATTGAATAAATTATTTAAATTGTTAACTAGGCCGCGGACCAGGGGCCAGTTTCCTCTAAACCCACTTAAATTGAGGGGAAATTACTTGAAACTTTACTCAGAGATGGTGAACGAGGCCCTCAGTCTCCAATTTCTACCATTTTCTACCTTTTATCTATTTACACCTAATCCGAAAAGACGACACGCTGGCGCTGGATGTAATTTGCACCTAACGCCATCTATCCGTAATGAATGTAAATATCAACGCTCACCCCCATAACATTCATAGCCTGTAGCGCTATGGACGGCGACAGCTGTCTGAAGTGGCGCATGGTGAGCCCCGCACAGTCGATCAGCGCCGTGCCCCCCAGGATCTGTAGCTTGGGCTGGAGGATGCCCACCTCGAGGAGCAGGAGGCAGCCGCGCACCAGGTCGTCCACGGGGAACACGTCAGGATCCCACTGTCCTGCGAGGAATGTGTTGCATTTATATTCTCTCTAATTTTTATAAATAGATTAAAGTTTGGAAGGCGTCTTAAAGGGTAAAGGTGGGATATAGATGCCGTAGTGGGATAGATGCCTCAAACAACATGTAGCGACCTGTGCGAACACTACACTCATAGTCTTTCGTTTAAATACAAGCGTACCCCCTCCCTCCCACCAGTCGACGCTAAGGGCTACACTAAGAGCTGAGTGTAGTATTCGCACAGGTCGCTAGGATGTTGTCTGAGGCATCTATCCTACTACAGCATCTCACCATCATCATCAGCAACCCACACTCGTCCACAGCTGGATATAAGTCTCCCCTAATGCACGCCACCGCTCCCGATTTTCGGCCACTCTCATCCAGCCCTCACCAGCCAGCCTTCGAATGTCATCATCCCATCTTGTCGCAGAGCGTCCAACACTACGCTTACCGAGCCGCGGTCTCCACTCGAGGACTTTACGGCTCCAACGGTTGTCAGTTCTGCGGCTAATGTGACCAGCCCACTACCACTTCAGTTTGCTAGTTTGGTGGGCTATGTCGGTGACTCTGTTTCTCTACAGCATCTATCCCGCCCTAGTATGAATGACTCACCAAGTCTACAAATAATGAGTCTGCCAACATCAGGCCGGTCGAAGAGGACTCCCTCGAAGACGTTGCCCAGCCGCGCCAGGCTGAACCAGTCCACGTCGCGCCAGAGGTGCGGGTTCTGTTCCCGGAAGTAGCAGTAGCGGACCAGCTGGAAGCAAAGAGGTTGCCAATATTAGTCAAAGTATGGTGTGATTATACTGGCGAGGCGAGCCATTTTACTTGTCACTACTATAAAAAAAGTTATACTTTTTTAATTCGAGAACATTTTTTTTATTTATGTAATAGGTGGCAGATGAGCAAAGGAATCACCTGATCGTAAGCGATTGCTACCACCCATAGACACCTGCACCTGTGCGCTGCTAACCTTCAACCCCCTTTCCTCCCAATTGGGCGTCCGGTACCCTCACTCACTCGACGAAACACAGCGCAGGCGCTGCTTCATGCCGTTTTTCTGTGAGGCTGAGTTTACTAAACAGTGGGTAGATGGGAGAAACGATGCTGATACTTATTGAGAGCGCATTTTAGGAAAACTTACTAGTCTGTGCGCCCGCGCAGGTATGGAGCGCCGCGCGCGCAGGAACCGCAGCAGGAATGCGTCGTCCATGCGCGGCGGGTGACATTCGCCTCTCTCTGGAATTGAAACATACAATGTCACTCTTACAAATAAAATAATTACCAAAACATATAGATACCTACATACTGTACGTATAGCACCACATCAAAGAATGAGGACCCCGAGCAGCTTGTCGTATGGGGCTGTCCGTGAAAAATTAAGTTTTTTTGGCATTTTTAACCCTTGGTGATACATGGTGAGGTCCAAGACTTTGTTGAAAAACTAGCGAGTGGACGAAGAAAGTGTGACGGCACAAGTCTATTTAAGGGAGTGGACGAGCGGGCCTCTGGGTAGCATGGCATTTTTTTTATGTGATGGTCAGCGATTGCCGCCGCCCAAAGACACCTACAACACCAGTAGAGTCACACGTTCGCTGCCAACCTATGAATAACCCTTTTTCCCTCCGGTACACTTACTTACTGGACGAAACACAGCTTAGCGCAGGCGCTGAGTTACGCTGGTCTTCTGTGAGGTCGTTGTATAAAGCATGCAAGCAGGCGGTTTGTCATTATTCCGGTAGATGGCACTATGCATTTTTACACCGCGCAAGCATTGTGTGTCACCGGAATAATGACCCCAAGCCGCCTGCCTAGGGGTGGCAGTTTTAAAATAAACTCAGATCAATTCAGACGGAACTGGTGTTTTCATTCAACCGTCTCCCTGCCTGGACCTTGAGGGTGCCTTGTACAGTCGTGGTATCACTCCGTTTGAGTCGGCCCAATCATTCCGAAGCGTGGCGCTCCCACGGTTAATAAAACCTTTCAACTTTTTATAAGTTGCAACTATTCGGCGGCATCCGGGCTTTAATTGAGGAACAGTAATTAGTCCACGGCGGATCGCGATACAGAATCTAGTGCGGTAATTATTGTAATTTTCCTTAAGTAATAACCGCGGAAGACAGTTGGGAGGTGCCCCAGATTCCGTGTTTCAGAAGGCAAACAGACATTTAACGTGCCTTTCCTCCGTGGTGTAATGGTTCAGAGAGTTGGCGGTTCAATTCGGGGGAAGTGAATATGTTAGCTTAATATAGTCTGAACACACAATAACAACCGCACTTTTGATTTGTTCAATCAATATTGTCAAAAATTGCATTAAAAGCATTTCCGCATAACCCTTAAACTGGCAGGTACCTACTTAACTTATTTAATGCAATTTTTGACAATCGTCCCTATGCTTGCTACCAATTAAGTCATAGCTATTATTATGGGATGCTTAATCACCCACCACGCTTACCTAAATGGTGATCACAAACCCGAGCTACTTATGTATGAATAATAGGGTATTTGACTAATCTCGATATAGTAAAAAATATTTATACTTTTCCAAAATACTGGTAAATAAGAACCAATAGCCAAAATTTTCAGTTAAAAATATAACGTCTAGCTGGTTTTATGAGCATTCAAAGTTTCATGGGCAAGTCCAATTTTAAAGTATTACAATTTAAAAAAATAATTATATCATTGAACTACCCGTACATTTTCCACCAACTTTTATTATAAAACCAATTACTTAAACAAAACATTTGATATAGCTACCAAACAAAATTTACTATTCGCGCATACAGGATACGAGCATGTGACGTCACTTGCCTGTAGTCATTTGTATAGAGCGTTTTTGGGCTTGCCCAAAATATGTGCTCTTAAAGTTATGATATCTCAAGTAATTCAAATCAGAATCGAGTAATTCTTTCAATAATGTTTCTTAAATTGGGAGGTCTTTTGATTAAACTCATAAAAAAAATTAGTCAAATACCCTATTCGAAACATACTTTTTGCTTGATCCTAAAATTATTTGGCCCGTTACTTAACCACTAGACCAACGCGACGTTATCATTGTACTAATTATAGAGCGATAACTTCTATAGAAAACTACAACATGCAACCCGAAAAGGAACACTAGTGCGATGTAATCGATAACTACAGGATGTATCTGTAAACATTTACATCCCTTTAACCACGTGTTCTATCAACCATTCTAAACAACATTTGTTCAACAACTTTTCTAAATTCACCAAGTCACGTGACCGACTTTGTATGGAAAGATGAAATTTTTTTAAGCAAATTTTCAAAAGTCATAGAACAAATGTTGTTCAGAATGGTTGGTACAACACGTGGTTAAAGGGATGTAAATGTTCAGAGATACACTAGTACGAAAATAGCAAAACTTTTTACCGAAACGAAGTACTTAAGGGCGCGGCAGGCCACTAGTGTCTTATAAGCCCGGTAGAAAAGCCTGATATCTAAATTGCCGCGTTGCTAAATGCGGTGGTTTAGTTGTGAGCTAACCGTGCGCTGCATCGGCGCCTGCGCAACTGCCTTGATGATAGTCATTACTGCTGTTTTTTCCAGCGACCGCTGTCCACTCAGATATTACGGCCATAGATTCTTGAGTGTATGATTTCATGAGGTACATTAGGTAGTTGAGAATCATCAAGGTTAATGTTTGACGGTCTGGCTATCTCATAGCATAATTTTAGGTTGCGTCCAAAGCATAGACCAAGATTCTGGATTTGGGGAGTGGTAATTACATTGAAGCGACTGCTGTCTGACCAAGATCAACCAAATCATGGCCATTCGTTCCTGAAATTATCCGAATGGTGCAAGTTTTCTCAAGATGTTTTCCCACATCGTCGATTTAATGGTAGAAATACTCAAATACATTACTAATATCTAGAGGTGCATGCTTGGATTCGAGTCTACAACCTCCCTTAAAGAAGACGCTCATTTATTGAAATCGTCTGCAGTCCGTCTCAGTCCATTGCAGGTTGGACAAATGGCTCTGCTCCCTCCCTCTTTCAAACCCAAACCGAGTATTTTCTTTCGGTATCCACCATAGGCGGACTTATCATTGGGGATCCACACTGCGAATTTATCCCGTCATGGTGTGTCGTCGATCCGGACACTGTCAACTGTCAATTACTTATTCATGATTTCTAATCATGGCCAGGCGGTTTAAAATTTAAATAAGACATTAAAAGACCTACATTATTTTTCAAGTCAAAGTACACAAAACTGTAAAATTTCTTCAATCAACTCTCATCTTACTGTCATAGTACATATTAGGTTGAATATCAATTGCGGAAATTTGACAGGTTGTGGTAACCTACTGGCTGACTGTACCTACGAACGAGTACTTACATTTTAGATGATCAATGTTTGTAAGAAAAATATCAAATCTTCTATGATAAATAGTAATATCGACGTCTGAGTGAGAATTAATGTTTTTCTCGCGTAATGTGTTTGGCGGCCGATACCTAATGGATCTTTAAACATAGCACTATAACGCTAAAAAACCTATCAAAATACAGTGGAGTAAATGGAATGTTTAGCGGAGATTGAATGCTTAGTAGGTTCTCATAATTATGAAAGGTCATCGTGTTACATTTCTTGACGGTAGGGAATTGAGTACCATGCCATGATAATAGTAAAATTCAAGAAAGACAGCATTTTATCCTTCACAAGACGTGGCCATTGTAGACGTATAGGACTACTGCTATCAGTAGCACTACCATGAGTTTTAAATACTATCCTCGCTATCGAAACTATCGCTTTGTCTCTTTCGTTGTGATGCATTTGAAAGAGACAGAGCAATAGTTTACGTTATGTCAGTTTTCGATGTCAAATCATGGTAGCGCTACAGAAGGCCTTTCAGTGACACTGACAGGGGGCGCTGTACAACATTTTTTCGATGGGAAAATGCCAATCAACACTGACACTTGCATGGAAATTAGCATTACTTACTTACTACGCTTGGCTAAGCTAAATTTAATAGGAAAATTATGAGGAGTACGACTAAACTGCTAAACATTAAATTTCCTCGACTTACAGCCACACATCAAAGTAAACAAAACTGTCAAATTTCTTCAATCCATTCCCTTATTACTGTCAAGCACATTAGGTTGAATATCAATTGAGGAAATCTGACAGATTGTGGTAAGCTGATGTGTGGCTGTCTGTACAAGCTAACGCTTAACCGTACACATTTGTATGTCGAAATCCGACAACTTCTTCGACATGGCCTCTCATGTCGCTAAAAATCAAATCAGTCTTCTTGTTCTTTTTTCTACAGACTACCTCCAACTTTGTCGAAGCCTATCGCTACATTTCTCTTTCATACCAGTTCTCGCTTATGCTCTGTATTTGTATTCATCATACAGATCAGTCCTCTTGTCCTACCTTGAACCTTCGTGAGCCAGTGTGTTTTCGCCAAGTTATGTAAGCGGGACATCGACTCCACTTCCCTCTAGCGGGATATCCGATATTACTCGTGTTTTGACGAGAATCACGCCTCGCTGAGTGACGGCTTGGATTACGTGAGCGTGCTTGGCTGGTTTATTGGGTTACGTTCATTATCTATCTTCTATAAATATCTTCTATACTATCTATAAAGAGATAAATGCTATAGACCTTAGAATAATTAGTAAGGCTATAGACATTGACAAACCTTATATACAAATCGAAAAGACAAAACACTAGCGCGATACAATCAACACCCTGCGCCATCTATTGACAGACAGTGGAACTACGGTTAACTGGTAGAGAATGCCCCTGGGCATTAAGTTCGCCTATTGTTTCAAATTTTGTGCAATAAAGTTTAAATAAATAAATAAACTACTGTCCCGAAACGAAGTGAGGACGGGCCACGAGTTGGGTCTGGATGTTTGTTTTGTGTTACTTTTGTTGTTTCTTGTTTTCATAACACTAAAGATACTTAATACCTAGTTGCTTGAGTTGGGAACCAGGTTGAGATGAGTCCAGACCTTAAAAAGGTGGTAGGCATCGATTGTTTTCACGTCGGTTTAAAATGTATGTAGCTAAAAAAAAATATATGATAGGTGGCAGACGAGCAGACGGATCACCTGATGATCATTGATGATGACTATGCAACATCAGTAAAGTCACAAACAAGTGCGCTGCACAGCAGCCGGATCACCTCATGATCACTAATGATGACCGTGCAACATCAGTAAAGTCACAAGTGCGCTGCCAACCGTAACATTGTCTAACTCTAAAGACACAGACATGACGACGAAGGTCAATGAAAATGTTGATGGGCTCTTTGGTCAAAAAATCAAAATTTAAGATTTAAAACACCCCTCCATACTGGTGGTTCACGTTAGCAGGTGGTAGGTACAGTCGACTCCAAAAATATGTATACACTTTAGAACCTTGTCACAATACACATAAGAAAGTAGAACGACTTCTTTTTCTTATAATATGTATTGTGACAAGGTCCTAAAGTGTATACATATTTTTGGAGTTGACTGTACATGCATCTGGGTTTGTGGCACATCCAAGCTGCATTGTCGAAGTGCAATGATGCGTTCGACGAGTCGAGCAAACCAACCGAAACCATTATTGAAAACTTCTCCAAGTCAACTGCTACGCAAAAGTCTATTAAATCTGGGGCCACACACCATGACCAAGTGTTCTAACTTTCGTTAACAATGTTGGAGTAACAAGTTTTACTATTTGTTGTACGAAGCTAATGTACCTACAGTTACTTTCGTCGGCGGGCCACAGTAAGGCCTGCGGGCCTATGTTGACCAGCCGAGCAGTAATTGTGTCTACTTGAGTTTTTTTTTAGCTAAAGGGAAAGCAGAAAGTTATCTTCCACTATACAAATGATCAACAACGTGTTGTCGACGAACAACTGGTGGCTAGAATCAGCAACATCTATCTTCTTCTATACTATTTATAAAGAGATAACTTCAATGGGGACAACGACAAGAGTTATAGGTAAACCGAAAACACGAAACGCTTGCGCGATGTAATGGAGCACAGCGCCATCTATTGGCTCATTTCTGAATTACGGTCCCGAAGCGAAGTGAGGGCGGGCCACTAGTAATAAATAAAAGGTTTCCAGCGCACTTGTGACTCCCAGTGGAGTGAGTGGAGTGTTGCAGATGTCCATGGGCGGCGGCAATTGCTTACCATCAGGTGATCCGCCTGCTCGTCTGCTACCTCCCATAGTAAAAAAAGGGTTCCGTACCTACCATTCATTTATGAAATTAAAGGTATTTTGTATAAACAAATACGCAGTTCACAGAATACATCTACGTACCAAGTTTCAACTGTAAAGTAACTCTAATAGTTTCGGAGTAAAATGACTGTGACATACGGACGGACAGACGGACTTGATGAATGTATAACGGTTCCGTTTTTTGGCATTTGGGTTACGGAACCCTAAAAATGGTAGTATACTAAAATTATTGTTATGGCATTATCATTTCCCAGCAATTTGGCTCTTTGTTATTCTTAAGCTTGTTTTAACGACCCCAATTGGTCAATTATGGTCAACGACTTCTGCAGACGAGACAAGATTCAAAATGCTTCTTGCCTTGGATGGGCACAGAATAAATAATAGTGCCCAGTGAGTCAATATTTGCTTGCTCAGTGACTTCTTAAAATCTTTCAAAGTGTGTCAAGTGGGTGCTTAGTATTTTATGAACACAAGGTAAAGGCGCTTTTAGAGCGGTGGTAGAGGAACAGTGCACATTTGGAACGGGTGGTCGTAGGTTCGAACACGAAAACATATCTGTGGATTTTTCATGTCTAGTGGATTGTGGTATTTATTCACCCTATCCGTGAGTTTCATACTCAGAACGCTTCGCTCCATAGCTCTTTGGGCAATCTTGAATAGAATATAATAGAAATATTTATTATTCATTCATTGGTCAGCAAATGTTTATTTCTGCTTCACCAGCTGACCAATTATTTATTTGGCTGACGGTCATTTATTGGGTAGGTTAAGTTCGTTTTTTTTTTGCTGAACTGTTAAAGTAGGACAGCCTTTGTATTTGTTTACGAGTTTAGAAGTACAGTTCTGGATCTAGTATTAAATCTTTGACTAATATTAATTGTTTTACAAAAAACATATTTTGCCCAGCTTGATTAATTCATGCGCAAAGAATAAGGCGTTCCGGGGATTGCAGTGTCTGATTCGAGTAAGATTGATGGGGGAGAGAAATAACAATAAAATTGGAATCCTGAAACATCCGAGCAAACTGTCTGCCCTTCAGGAAATTGCCTGGTGATACACCGGGACGAAGGGACTTTTAAAGCTATTTTTGCCGGTTCGATAACAACAAAATAACTGCTAAAATTTCAAAGCGTGATTCAAGTTGTACATTTTTGTCTGCCCGTCGATGTCGCTGCCCGCGCCGCGAACCCAACGCACCGGAGGGACGGTTTGTCACTAGAAAGCGATCGGTACTCCTAGGTTAATCCACATCCGCCGTTTGCATTTACTTCGTAGTTCATACGAACTGGTTTGTGTGATCCAAGACTAGCAGCCACGGACATGTCGCGCACTGACGGCGCAGCATTTATGCCCGTCGTGTGCGTTGGTATAGCTGGAGGCACGAAAGTATAGCGATGACCGTTATTTTGCGCACTTGTAAAAAAGAAGACTTTTTATCAAAATTGGTTTCTGCGCACTCAAGGTCATAACTGCACTTTCTTGCCTCGGACTATAGTATAGGATTCCCTTTACACCTTCGTACGCGGAATGGTCCGGCCCGACTCTTGCGCCGTCTGCACTGCGCCTTACCTTTCCAAGATGTCTAGACTTTTTATAGCTTACTCGTTAAGTAACATACTCTTAATTCATAAGGTTAAAGAAATTGTAAATCTATCTACCTAACACAGATATGTCAACTTTCACACAAGTAAGCTTTCACCTAGTGTAAGTATGTTATTTTCAATGGTCAAAAGGAATATGTTACGGACATAACGTTTTAGATGATAATAATCTGGATGCGGATATAAAAATTAAAGTTACTTATATCGGTTTCAGTTTCGGATATAAAATTATCTTGAACTCTATTAGTTCCGAATAATTGCTTACGAAGGATATTCAATTAAATTGTGTATACATCGTAACTTTGGAAGTCCGAAACCGTGGTGGCATCGGTCGCAGCTCAGGGTGCGCTCTGACCAATATATTTTGTTTTCTCTCACCGCCATACTAATGGTATAGTAGTAATACGCACAGATTTAAAAAATATATCGATATAGACGTAGTTTAGAAACAGCTCGGATTCTAACTACGGCCTGTCGCATGGAAAGGGCGTTCCTTTTCCCCCGAACTACGTAGGTACAATCCTTCTCGAACAATAACATTAGCAGTAGCTTACATAATATTTGACATTTAAAAATGTTCTATATTTCTATTTCTATTATTACTGATGGTCTAGCGTTCCCCTATAGGCAATCAATAAAGAGACTGAGATTTAAAGAATCCAGAGGTCCATGCTTCGCTTCAAAACTACGTCCTTAGCTCACTCCTCACATTTGGAAGTGGCACCTTCTTATCTCAGCTACCATCGCTTGTAATCTTCATCACACGATCTAATCAAGCAATATTGATTGTACACCTGAGGCTAGAGACACCCAGTGAAGACCTAATCATAATAGAAAGTTAAAGTTGTGATTCATTGCGGTGATCCATCACAAACCGGATCATTTCTACCGTTAGAGCAGGAGGTCGTTTAGTAAAAGCACAGTAAAAGTTCGCTTTATAAATAAATCACACAACATCGCAAACATCGACCAAGAGTATAAGCTAAAGCCTCCTTTAGCTGTCTTTGGAAATTCGCATAAAACAAGTTGTCATGCAAAGTCGGTCGTGTGACTTGGTAATTTTTATGGAGAGTGGAGAAAAATTTCGATGAATTTCCAAAAGTCATAGAAGCAATTTTGTTTAGAATGGTTTATAGAAGAGGTCTTCTCAACCAGGTGGTTACAAGGATGTAAATTATGCTTGCAGGTATTCCCTGTACATCTCCTCCACTTCGCAAGGTTTTTCGCATCCATCGTAGCGAGATTATTGGCATGTCATCCCTTATGACGTCAAGCCAAACCTTTTTGGGTCTATTACACCCCTTGCCAGGACCCGGCGGTGGTGGCATGCCAAGACAAAAGTATCAAAGAAATCAAAAGAAGTAAGTCTACTTAGTTCAGCATAATTTTATTGAAGTTGGTTTTGCCCTTGGCTCATAGAGTTTACGAGAAGCCTACGATGGAGCGAGGCTTGCCCAGAAGTAGCCTAATCACTTAAGCTTCAAAAAAATTGAGTTTGTACACATTGGGATGTACTTAGATATACTAGATATACCTATGTACTACCTACCATAAATCATGTCCCTCAGTTCTTCAATCATCCTGGTTCTGGTCTCCTTCTTCTCGCCACAGAGGACGAATGCATCTTCCTCCGAATCTGGGTCCAGCTGCCTGTCCAGCTCTGCTTTGTATGCTATCTCTTTCTCCCACCACTCGGAGACCACCATCTGCAAAAAAGGGTTCTGTTATTTAATTTTATACCGTGTTCTGTTATTTAAAGTTTTTAAATTTACTAGTTGAGTAAACGACCACCTCTACGGCCGCCGTCTACACATGCTGAAATGGGGACCATTCTTGCTGCACCATTGTTTTTTACTTTATTTTGACTTTTGAATTTACAATGTACCTCCATGTAATTATGTCGTGCAGTGGAATAAACAAATTTATCTATCTTTCTATCTATATACCTAAGTTGTAAAAATTGAGATGGGACATTTTACCGGATTTAAGTCGCTATGATCTTGCAAAATATCCAACTTTATTCCGTGCATATCCTAAGCTTGTTATAAAGAAAATGTTCGAGGATGTTACCAAATCGTTACAAACGTCTGTTGACGTAAATCTGGTACAAACATCATCCTTATTTACGGCCATTAAACTTTGTATTACATTTTCGCATCATTATAAATTCAAGTGACAAGGAATACTAATGAAGACCCCGGGGGTAAGACGACGTTGTAAAGATTTTGGAGATATCGCATTTTTAGTTCCTTTCGATTTTTTGAACATCAAGCACTTTGTTGCTGATAAACTGATTCGAATTTATTCTTTTCGGTTTATTATCATATAAGAATTTATAACTTGCAAAATTGCATTTATAGATTATTTTTACAAAAATTACCTGTCAATTTCGTATTTTTTTCCCCTGGAGTCTGTTTTTTTTAAATGAAGAGAATATTGTCTGTTACATCATTTTGTTTTGAATACGTAATACCGACGTAGATTTTAACTACCGAAAGATCCAAAGATGTGATCTTGGATTCCAATCTACTCCCGTTTGGAAGGCGTTTTTCATAAGAGGTTGGCAGCGCACTTGTGACTCCACTCTGGTAGTTGCGGGTGTCCATAAGCAATCGCTTACCATCAGGGGATCCGTCTGCTCGACTGCCTCCTCTGACATAAAACTAACGTCATCGAAGTGGACAACTACTGAGCTATCACCACACGTTAATTTGCCAACAACTAAGTACCTACATACCTACTATTTTACATGTAAGTACCTACAATCACTCTTCGGTTCGCCCTTCTGTCTTAATCACCTGTTGTACCACAATGACCATGTTATTTAGACTACAACAAATCGGCCAATTACACCAGTTTTCGTAACCATTGCAATAAAAAAGCCCTTATTTTTACTGCATACCGAGAGTTTGGTCAGATCTTGGCGCAATTGTTTTCAAGGTTCGTGCAATCATCGTTCCGAAGATATTTTGCAGGTCTAGTTACTATTTATCTTTTATACTATTTATAAATAGACAACGACAAGGCTTATATTATGTAAACCGAAAACACGAAACGCCTGCTCGATGTAATCGACAGCCAGTGCCATCTATTGGTTCATTTTTGAACTACGGTCCCTAAGCGAAGTGAGGCCACTAGTAAATAATAACTTGGTTACAGTCTCAACTCAATACAGCGTGTAAAAGACGGTGGAGTCAATTACGCTCCGGAGCCAGGGGTACGCTTAGACTTCACTCAGGATTTGGCGAGTCTAATAATTACAATGAAGCGACTGCCATCTGACCTTCGTAACCCTTTAACAGGGTTACCAGATCAACTGAATTATGGTTACATGTTTTATTTGAAACTTTACGAAACGTGCAGGTCGGATTGGCTAGAGGTGGCTGATAATAGAGCGGAGTGGCGAATTCTCGAGTCAGATGCCAAGATCTACTTCGGGTCGCTGAGCCAGCGTAGTGAGTGAATAAGTATAAGAAACGTGCAGTTTTCTTTTTTTCTCTCGATGTTCTCCCTCATTGCCCAATTAAGCGAGATTTGAAAAATCCATAAGTCGAACCACGGCTGTATGATGGTGCGTTCTTAGTAGGTAGCTCAGTGAATACTGCGCAACCTTCGCTTACTATTAGAAAAGTTCTATAAATAATAACAGGAATTCCTGGTAATAATAACAACGTCCTGGGCATAAGAGAAGAGGTATATTAAATGTAAGAATCTATTTTCGGAACTTCACCTAATGTTCTGCCACAGTGTTGCGATAGCCAATGGTTTGATTTGATATGTATTCTCAAGGATCAACAAAAATTAACAAACACACAGAACTCAATGACACAACGGGAGAGACACGATACGATATACTCCTAAAACATCAATATACTCCTCTATCCAAAGGTTGTCTGGAAGAGATCGCTATTAGCGATAAGGCCGCCGATATTGTACTTGGAAATTACTATTAGCATTAAGTTCTGTAATGTGTTGTGCAATAAAGAGTATCTATCTATCTATCTATACTCTTCGATATCAATCTCAGCTAGATACAACTTTCTGTGTCTATTTATTGTCGTAAGGCTCAGACAGCATACAATAAAAAATCAATTGTTTTGGTCTTTTAAAAGGTTTTTTGGTATTACGACGTTATGTACAGTAAATGAATGAGGTGTGCAGTAGCACTTCATTCATTTACTTTCTTTGTTATCTATCTAAACATGCACATGCGAGAAAAATGTTTCACGCACTGTGAAATTTTATGTTTCCGTTTCACGCTTAATAGCTCAGCTGCTCAGCTCCACATACCACTGCAACCATAGTGATTTCGTTGTGTATTTTTTAAGAGATAGTGGGCCGACGAGCAGACTTGATACGTCTGCTCGTCTATTGGTACTTAAGTGATTACGGACACCAGAACCAGAGGAGTCACAATTGCGCCGCTGGCCTATTAAAAAATAATTCGCTATGTTCTTGAAGGTTTGAAGATCGTATCGGTCCGAAAATACCGTAGTTCATTCATCTCCGTAGTAGGACTAGACGTAGAACAGTAGGGAAACTTGTCTTGCTGTGTTTTGTCGAGTGAATGATGGTACCAGATTCCTAATTGAGGAAAGGGAATAAAGGTTGGCCGCGCACTTGTGACTACTGGTGTTGCAGGTAACTATGGGCGGCGGCAATCGCTTACCATTAGGTGATCAATCTGCTTGTCTACCACCTAATAATTTTTTATGTGATAAATATTTATGTGATAAAAAAACTGCCTCTTCTAACGCTACATTATTGACCTAACGTAAAGTTAGAGCACATGTTAACATGAGTACGCTACTGGCGTTAGCCGCACACTGTGGTTGGACCAACAGGGAGTGGGTGGGACTCAAGCACGTGCAAATAAGAAAAAATATAACTTCTTTCAAACTCAGAGAGTTAGTTATTATTGCGTGTTTTTTATTTGATTAGGTAATTTTATTTTGACTGATGTTCCAAAGAACTTGTAGCATGTTTCGTGGTAAGGGAATTACCGTCACCCATCAAATAGCTAATCAAGAAACAATAAGAGAAACCTATTTATAAAATACAAACGAATGGTTCGTTTGTATTGGTTCGCATGTAAAGGGTAAGTTTAAGTATCCTTTTAACCACCCCCTCTGCCACATGTCTTCTATTTTTCTGTATAAAGGAGAAACTGATTGGGTGCCTGGGTGATTGGGTTATGAACACACCGCCCAAACCACTGAATGAAATGTATGATTTAAGTAAATTATGTTTTTTATCCAATAACTCATTCACTCAACAGTATGTCCCGGTATTCGGCGTTGTGTTAAGTTTCAAGATTGTTTGGCCGGTCACTGTTCTAATCTAACCTAAACAGTATTTTTGCGATGATAAATTCTACTAAACAAAAGAATATTGGTGAAGTTAGGTTACAGCAGTGACTAGCAAAAAAATCTTGAAATTCTCGTGCGAGTTTTTTTTGGGCGTGTTTTCCCCTAACTTGAGTAGGACCTAATTTGAAGCGGGCGTTACGACCGAATCGGAGTCCCCCTCCCTTTCACACGCGCTGTGCGCACTTTTGTTTGAAAGCGACAGGTATATTCTCCTTCGTTACGGGGCGGCTTCATTATAAGCCACCTGTTATTTTGTGTAGAGTGATTTATCTGATAATCTATAGTTGTTTAGTCCACGCTCGCGTGCGCCTGCGACCTCGGCCCAGAAGGGCTGCAGGGTGCCGTTACAATCGCTTTACAACATACACTCACATTATACGACATAGCGGAAGATTCCAGACTAATTGGCTCTACGGTAGTTAATGGTGGTGTTACTTTGTTTTGTTGGTGTTTAATGTTCAGTGGGTAAGTAGGTGACTCGGAGTTAATTTTAGAAAATGCCGATGTTTTGTTTTATCTCACTAGATTCAACGAAAAAACTCGCGGTAGGAATTTCATTAATTGTTTTTAATGTTAAAGGTGGCTCTCTGTCTGCGACCTATCTTCTATACTATTTATAAAAATATTAATCTCATATTCCACGTCAGGGCTTATAGGTAAACCGAAAACACGAAACACTTCCGTGATACAATGAACGTACAGCGCCATCTCCTGGTAGACAGTGGAACTACTATCCCGAAACGAAGTGAAGACGGGCCACTATCACATAATAAATGTGGCCATAATATCAATGCTAATATAATCACATGTTTGATACAAAGGGGATTTTATGTGCACCAGACGAGTAGACGGATCACCTGATGGTAAGCGATTGCTGCCGCCCGTAAACATTTGCAAGACCAGTAGATTCACAAGTACGCTGCCAATCTTTAAGCCACTTTCCCCCAATTGGACCTCCGGTATCCTCTCTCACTTAACAAAACACAGCGCAGGTGTTGCTTTTTTGTGAGGCCGTGGTATTCTGGTCGAGCCGGCCCATTTATGCAGAAGCGTGGCTCCTCTACGTTGTTAAAATTTTGTCCTCTATAGAATTAACCTCTTTGTTAATGTTGATAGAAATTCTTTCATCACACAAATCTTAACCCGTTTGCAGATATTTTCCGTATACAATTTCATTTTCGCTATCATACAATTTCCCTTTTATAATTTCGCAAACCTCGTCAGAGCCTATCACAACATTAGCGTACGAATTATCTTCGTAACACAAACCATTATGTTTATAATTACTCTTACTACATTATTTATTATGGAGATTTATTACTCGTACATTTCATTATTAATGTTTACTAGAATCATAAAGTTCTCTCATCCATGAAACCGAAACAGGGTCTCCTTCTATTTGATGTTGAACTAACTGAGGTTTGTTAAGGAAAATAAATAGTGTAAACAGTAATAATAATGACTATTTACATTTTCACGAGCTAAACAATTTACTTTCATTGATTTTCTAATGGGAATAAGATACTTTCCCGTAGTAAAATGTAGCATTGTGTTTATTCCCAGCCTTATACTTAATCTTCCAGTTTCACAAATTTTAAAGTCGCTTAGTCGTAAAAAAGTAATAAACATAGACTCAGAAATCCCCCTTTATAACATTAGCGTGATTATTGTAACGGACATTGTAATATTTTTTTTATTGTACATGGGTTTGCACTTGACCTCATCTCACCTGATGGAGAGTGACAATGAGGTCTAAGATGTAGCATGCTTTCCCAGAAGAAGCCTATTCACTCTCGACTTAAAGACACCTCAGATTGTAGCTCTCTGGAAATACAGAAGGCGGCAAATTGTTCCATTCCTTAGCAGTTTGTACCAAGAAAGAAGAAGCGAAACGCTTAGTACGAGCCGGTGGAACTTCCACAGTGTAAGGGTGGATTCCTTTCGTCTACCGCATTGTCCGGTGGTAGAAAGGAGAAGGTGGTTATTATAGCCACATTTATTATATGATAAGTTGACGACGGATTACCTGATGGAAAACGATTTCCTGCACCCATGGAAACCAGGAATACCAACGCAAACAGCGCAAGCGCTGCTTTACGTCGGTATTTTGTGAGGCTGTGGTAGCATTCCGGTCGAATGGGCCTATATACAATATAGGTTCTAGTATGTACATTATGGTCTTCAAAAAACTAGTTATAAAAAAAAACTTTCAATGGCAAAAAGTCATTGAATTCTAAAAATACTTTTCACTCCCAAAATTATAATTTTTATTAGAGAAAGTCAACTTGAACTGTGTAGTTGAATAATGTAAGTAGGTAACTTACATAATTAGGTAGATTGTATCATTTTATTTGATATTACGAAAATTGTTGATGAAGTCTTAATGATCTTAGAATTTATTAATTATGTCTAGCATTTAGGTAAGCATTCGTAGAAGTGTAGTAAAAAACAAAAAATAATTATTTTATTATTTGTATCGGGTCGAACAAAAGTATGTTTTGAATTTTTCGAACATAGCTTGGGTTTGTGATCACCAATCCACATGAGGCAAGCGAGGTGATTTATCCTAATCCCATCATAGTAGCGATGTCTTCATTCAGGAGTAATCACGACACGGAGGCTGGTCCTTTTGGAAGGCGTGCGTGTCGATATAAGTAGATCCAACACGTAGAGGCTCTTTTGAGATGATAATGAAAATAGGGATGTCTCACGTTTTGGGGTATCCTTTCAGTGTCTATTTTGGCCCGAAGCTCGTCTGGCATGCGATAGTAAAATTAATTGAGCTAGTTTATTACTTACCTTATGTTCGTCTGTATGTTTAATTTTCTAGAAGTAGGTTCGGAAACAGGTCATATTCTTTGTAGACTTAAAACAATTTTTCAAAAGTAGTAGAACAAAATTGTATAGAAAGGTTAATAAAAGACGTGGTAAAGTGATGCAAATGTTCAGTGTTACACTGTGTACACTTAGATGCGACCCATCAATCATCACCACATTCTAATACACAATTGAGAATATAACAGTACCAGTAGATTAGCTCCACTCTAATGGGTAACAAACGCGTTCAATATTAGACCTTATACCTGTGCATGAGAATCTTTTATCTTAAATTATATCTTATGCAGCCCGACGCGTAGTGCACCGTGACTAAGAAGTATTGGACTGTGATTTGATAAAGATGTGATAAATCTTAAGGCAATGGGTGAGGCACACAGCGACGCCAATAGATTTAAATTGTAGCTACTGAACCGTATCTTTTACCAATAGCTGCGGACCGTCACAATCTTGCCAATCATTCATACTTTTTTTTATTTGTGTGCTACTTTTTGGTTTGTTTAAATTCAAATGCTTGGCTAGCGCCTAAAGCGGCTACTTTAGGCGTCAGCAAAATTTTTGAGAGCAAAAGTAGACCAAAATTATTAAATGATTAACTATCGAGATTCTGACGGTCTGCACTGCAAATAATATAAAAAAATGTTTAGAAGATTCATGATTTTATTATATTGGAGTCACTAGTATGCCTTACCCTTCACCTTAATGCCATCGACACGAGAAGAAGAAGTATAAATATCTATTCGTTAGTGATAATACCGGGTTGTTACTTTTTGATCGCACGCGCAACATCAAATTAAGTAAGTAGTTAAATTCTTTGAGTGGTTCAAACTACTACTAAATGGGCGGTAACTTCGGAATGATCAAAATAATTGGTTTTATTTGGTTGTAAAGTTAAAGATGATAATATAGTACGTTTTAAAGTACATGTGTTGTTGTAACGAGTAAGCTGCAATTACACAGTTGAAGAATACATTTTATTTATGCTTCTTGTATTTGTTTGGAACGAGCTAACTATACTCTGGTTCATAATCATGTAAAGTAAACTGACAGATGAAAATGACAAGTTTCTATGCATTTTGACATTTTGCAAGTGCCAAATTGAGTGATAATGTATGGGGATAACACATTGACATCTGTCAGTTTGCTTTACATGATTATGAATCAGAGTATAACTGTAACTTCTTTCATCAAAAGAAAATACATAGGTACGTTATCTATTTCTGCATAACATGGGCAACATTGTAACGCACTGTTGGTCTAGCTAGTGGTTTAAGAACCGCACCGAGATCCTAAATTCGATTCCCGGGTCGAGTAAACGATAATACTTACCTAACTTGGGTTTGTGATGACTAGTGGTCGGAAATTCTGATGCTTATTAACTAAAACTTGAAATTATAGGAAGATTATGGAAAATTGACATGTCTTTTAGAATCCCTATGCGGAATTTGTCGAAGATCCTATTGTAATAAAAATGTTCACCTACGTGAATAAAATTCATACTTAGGTTTCGATGGAAAAGTAGGATTTAATTTAAGTCATCATATTTTAATAGCATTGATTTGGAAACAAATTTTTATATTAACTAATCTTTAGTGCTAAAAATGTTAAAGTTTAGGTAAGCACCCGGTTTTCCGATTACCTAGTGACATTAAACCGGTGGCTAAGCCTAATCCCATCATAGTAGCAATTACTCGATTTATAAGATGGACGCCTATGCAACATTTTACTTTTCATATAATAAACATTTTTTAACAGAAAACGTCTAATTTTCACGGGAAAACACATTTATTTTAGAGGTATTTACTAGACTAGATAATATAAAAAATATTCACAAACACTTAAGAAAATATTCTCACTTACTGTGTCAATTACAGGTATTAAGATGTCACTGGCTTGCCTTAAGATTATTATTTATCGGGAAAACACACCAAAGTTAACAGAAAAGACAAATGGATACCATTATCAAAATTACTCTTGTAAACATCTGTTAACATTAATAACTAGAACCGCAATAAAATTTATCTCCAACAGAAATCGACTCCAAAAGAAATGTATCTTTTTTCCCATGCCGTGTAGCGTGTGTGGGTAAAGCGGAACCCGTTATAGGAACTTGGCCCACTGATCCCATGGCGTCAGCGTAGGGTCACCACCTCTGCCGTGCCGTTGACCTTCTAATAACTCTTTTGGAGCTGACAGTTTTGACTTCTGTTTTATGATTGTCATTTTAGTTTGAGAACTTAATTTAGTAAGTATGATTTGGTAGTTGTCATATAAGGCTGTACCGACTTTGGTATTATATTAAGAGCTAAGTGTAAAAAAATATATTTTCTTTGTTGATATAAATTTACAATTCTCAATATCTTACTTATCAAATGTGGATCATTTGATACATTTGACAAATAAGATATACTTAGAGAAATGTTGAATGAAAAAGAATAATACCTTCCTAATATATAGCATAGGATATCCTAGCTGGATTATACTTACTAAACCCTCGCTGTAGCTCATAATTCCATCTCACATGTCGAGCTGGTAACCAAAACCATTTTTTTGGTGTACTACACCGTTCAAAGTGTTCTGTAGGTACACCCACATAGAATAAATAGATATTTTCATTTCACTGTAGGACGAGTGACAACCCTAAGTCAAGGGCCAGGGAGTAAACATGCTGATTAATCGTTCGATCGTTTTCGAGTCCGAGCGAGAAAGTCAACTGACATGCGCGGGCGCAGGGAAAGTTCGATCAACTTATAAAGCTTTATACTTATTAGCTGGTAATAAAATTTACATCAATTCTAGTGAAATGTCTATCTCATCTTTAGTCTAGGTAGATTAGGAGGTAGGTAGACTTGTTGTCTAATAGGAGATCGTTTAGTGTAAGGGGGAAGTGTTTTACTTAGGTTTCTTGAATTCGGTAAGCTTTTATCGGACAAGTATGGGCCACCTAAGACTGAGGTCTTACGTCACCTAAGATGAGTCTTTACTTAACATCAGATGCATATGACTTCTAACGAACCTAGTGTCTCAGTCTCAGTCCTAGTATAAAGTCAAGTAGGTATGTAGTCTCGTTAATAGTAAAGAGATTACATTACATTACACTAATTAATATTATTGATCCATTTCACGTTCATAGGCTATGCCCAAAAGGGTAACATGATGTACAGGAATATAATTGTAATACCTTAACTTCATTCATGAATGCAATAAACGTATTTGACTTTGACTGTGACTTTGATTTTTTTTGTGAATTTGTAAAGTCATAGAACAAAAAGTTGTTTACAATGATAGGACAGTGTTCAAGAAGAATTAATGTTCATAATTAAGAGAATATTTTGTGAATTTGTAAAGTCATAGAACAAAAAGTTGTTTACAATGATAGGACAATGTTAAAGAAGAATTAATGTTCATAGTTACATACACCTGTGTCTTAATCCATATGGGATAAATTCGCTGAATAGATCGAAAATGCGCAGTTCTGAAATTAAATCACTCTTTTACTATAAGTACCAACTAGATAGCTTATACAAATAAAATTCAGTTAGCATGTCCTGGAATCTAGGATAGATATTTTTGTGACAAATTAAAATCAAATGTAAATAAAAACGAGTTGTCTTAAAAATAAACCGGTTTATGATTTGTGTCTTAATATGAGCATTCATACGAAAACATATCCGGTTTAGATAACTGGTATAAGCCGATCTCTACTCGAATAAAATACAAAAAAAAGTGCGCACAAGCATTTATCCCCAGCTATAAATAACTCTGTTTTTGACAGTGTTTGCATGCATAAATAAAAAAGTTATACTTGCAGTTTTTAATTAAAAATGTGCCAGATCTAAAATTGCTGAAACCTGATATTTTTTTTGACAGTGTTCATCGAATTGAACTCAAACCTACAGCAAGATGTGTTTGTTTTATAAATATTTTTCACTCTCTGATTTTTAAACGATTTATTTTGAGTTACCGAAACTTATCAACCACAACTATAGAGACTAATGTAATCTAATCTAAATTTCGTATCAAAATAGTCTTTTTACAGAACTGTATAAAAACAGAACTTGAAAAATAATTGAAGTGGCCCGAGCATGGTACATGTCTAATCGATAATAAACTTTATTGCTTTTGTACACAAGTTAAGTATTGGGTACAGAAAATATATGTAGGTAAGTACAATTTCAGCGATCCTATCAAGCAGGTAGCTGCTGATAATAATATCCCAAGCTGGGATCTTGGAATATAGGCCGCCAGACCTACGTTATCAAAAATCAAAAAAAAGTTGTCATCATTCATAAATCGAATCTCAAAGAATTACCCATTGACGTCAACTTGTAAAAAATACCATTAACTTTATAGCCAGCCGCAAAGATAAATGGTTGCTACAGGTATTTAATCACTTTATGAGGTTTTTGTTTTATACGAAATATAAGCTAATTACCTCGTATGCGGGTTAAGTACCTGATTGTTGGTTCCCCTATGCAAAAAATAGGCTGCAAATAATATTAATACACAAGCGTTCTCTGGTGTATGTCGTTTTACTTTTAATATTGTGTGTGTAATACAATATCTTCTATACTATTTATAAAGAGATAACTTCTATAGACAACAATAAGGCTTATAGGTAAACCGAAAACACGAAACGCTTGCGCGATGTAATTGAGCACAGCGCCAACTATTGGTTCATTTCTGAATTACGGTCCCGAAGCGAAGTGAGGGCGGGCCACTAGTAAATATATATATTATGTATTATGTTATCTATCTGTCTGTAACGCTAACGCCCCGTTCCGTAATCTCAGGGTCCCGGGTCCAATTCCTGGGTCGAGCAAAAAGTACCTGTCTTGAATTTTTCGAACATAGCTCGGGTTTGTGGCCACCAATCCGTATTAGGCAAGCGTGGTGATTAAGCTAGTCCCATCATATCAGCGATCGTTGTGGGACAGTTATATAGGTAAATTCTTTACTTTTTTTACTTTTAGACGCCAATTATCAAGCAGGTTATATACGCTGTAATCTACTTGTATTTATCCCAAATGTCTGTAGGATTCAATTAAAAACAAAAAGGGTAGCTCTCATAAAGAAAGACCTCCTCTTTTAAAGATGGTTAAGGACCACGCAATCTTTTATTTTGGCAGATTTTGCCATTTTGCTTTTAAGTGATGAAATATATTACGAAAAAAAAACATTCACTTATCGGCTTACGTTTGTCTCGCATCTGATAAACTAAAAAGAACAGGACCAAGTTTCTTATTCAGAAAATAGAGAATTTAAAACCCAAAATTAAAATTGACATGTGGCTTAACGACTTTCTAGTTATATGACGGCAGTATGGACATCAATAAGATTGCAAATTAGCGTTATGTCTTGATTGGAAATATAGCATCAATAAATTATTATCATCATAATCAATTGATTCTATTTGTATTTATTGGAAGAGTCTGTCTGTATCGTAGGCTAAGACACACTTTGACACACCCAACGTAACGAATTTTACAAATGCGAAAGTAACTCTGTCTGTTACTCTTTCATACCAAAATTACTGAACGGATTTGAATAAAATTTGGTATACAAACGGTCTAGACTAGTGTTTCATTTATTATTAATAGTAGAAATGTTAATTAGTAACTAGGTACTAATATTTTGGCATTTAGTCACTATTTTGTTAGTGCAAAGTATGCAACTGTTTCTTAATTTTTACTGAAGAATCCAAGTTAGGTATTACTCATATCTATAAAGTAATGCGAATGTCGCGACCCGGTTATTTCATTTTGGTGACCCGGCACCGGGTCGCGACCCGGCTATTGGGAAACGCTGGTCTAGACCCTGAAAAGGACATATGCTACTTTTTACTGCGTAAAGGGGGTTGTAAGTAAGGAGTTAAAGGGGGTGAAAATTATTAAATAATTAAAAATGGTACCCAAAGTTACTATTCCACGCGGATGAAGTCGCGGGTAACAGCTAGTTATCAATAAAAAATAAAAAGTAGGTACGGACAGCCGCACATCAGGTTACTACAATCTGTCAAATTTCCTCAGTTGATATTGAACCAAACACGTTTGACATAAAGGTGAGGTTCGATTGAAGAAATTTGACAGATTATAGTAACCTGATGTGCGGCTGTCTGTACATTAGCTTGATCTCATATCACATTGCATTAGACAGGCTTATCTTCATCAGGTCATTGTTATTGGATTGATGTCAGGGGACTAGCCTAGTAGTGTTGCTGGACTAACGATAGTTTCATTATCGATGGTTTACCTCGAAAACTATTCGGGATATCGATAGTACCAATACTATCAATAGTATCGGGTTGTTAAACTACCGATACTATTGATATAATTGCGATTTCTAACAACATCTAATGTTATCTGAGCATGAGTAAAACTATCAATACCATAAATAATTTTGTCAGAAGTCATAATACTCACTATCGTAGTATCGGACCGAAAACTATCGATAATATCTTTATTATTGGCGTTATCGATAGTAATCTGTCGATAGTGGACTATTGATAGCCAACACTATGGCCTAGTGACTTGCATGAAATTTTGTTGTAAGTAGTTATTCTAGGACGCTCACTGTATACGTTATCTGTATACGATATGCACTAGTTTGGAACTAGATACAATGATGTATACAGAGCGGAACGTCTCGTGCATTTTTTTTCGCTTTTTGAAAAATAAAGTTTACATTTTATACAGGGTGTCTGTAAACATTCACATCCCTTCAACCACGTGTTCTATCAACCAACCGACATTAATTATGTTATAACTCTTAAAATGCGATTTAAATAAAAATGTTTCATACAAAGGCGGTAATTTGATAATTTTGTATGAGTGAGGAGTCGAAAAATTTTCGACGATTTTACGAAAGTCGTAGAAGAACAAAATTGTTGTTGAGCTCGTTAGATAGAAGACGTGGTTCAAGATATGAAAATGTTTACAGATTATGCCCTGTATGCTTATGACCTTGAATGGTTTTAGTACCTCTTTTTTACAATATAATAATACACAGAAGGACGGCTACCTTAGAATTAATATTGCGGGCTAAACACGCTACGCACACATTTTTAAAAAATCCATTGTAAATTCCACCAAGTGCTCAAGAAACAGGGAAAACCACTGTAGACCAAGCGCACACAAAGAGGTAGAGGAGAACACAAAATTGTACTTTTAAGGTTCTATCAGACGAAAAAGTAAGTTTCAATGTGTATGCTAAAATACTAAACAGGAAAGCTTACACTAATGTTATAAAATAAGAATAAATTAATATGAATATGGATTGGATTATCAATTTACATATCGTAAAAGTGAGAGTATGAAAGACAAACTTTTGAGCCATAAACATTTTATGTTCCTAATCAAGTAAAAACTCGCTTACGACCAAACTTTAGTTAATAACAAGAATATTAAAGTCAAAGTTCGCAAGTTTTAATACATTCAAATTATTAACAATTAATTTAACAACTTGGCTTCATAATCTGCTACAACTTGTAGAAGTGAGTCTGGGAGCAAGTATTATTAGACTGAAGAGAATATTCAATTGGTGTTTGAACAAAAGTAGGCTTTACCAACGAGACCTTACCAAGAAAGGCAATTACGACATTAGGTACAGTGAAAATAGTAACAGTAAGTTACTTTTCAATTCAATTCAATTTATTTTTTTATTGTGTATCACATTACACTTAGTTACATCATCATCATCCCACTGCAGGGTATAGGGGTGCAACACTGCAGGGTGCAGGGCAGAGGCCTGGCCTGGGTAAAGGCTGAGGAACAGGATGAGTCCTGTGTTTGCTATTTACAACGGTCTTGTGCCAGCCTCATCCAGGTCTTTCCCACCATTCTGTATAATATGTCATCAATCAGTCGATTTCAGTAGTGGTTGCAAGTTATATCGAGTCATATTCAATTGTGTTTATCAATAGGAAAAAGTTTCTTTATGAATTAGCTATACAGGGTCTAGCAATAAACATTTATATCCCTTAGCCACCTATTCTACCAAAGTATAAATATTTCAAATTTTCATACAAAGTCGGTTGCGTGACTTGTTCATTTTGTATGAGGAATTGAAAAAATCGACGAATATCCACGAGTCCTAGAACAAACATTGTTCAGAATGGTAGGTAGGTAGAAATAGTCGGTAATTTAACTCTTAACCGATACCTACACCCGATATTTTGTGATTTTGTATCCTTCATGTTAGATTTTTCGCGACACACGATTCATACTGGTGGGCACCTTTTTGCGCTGTGGACTGTTTGCAAGAACACACAATATTGTTCACATTAAAGGGAAAGTATACCACACAATGGGGTGATTGTTCGCGGAGTAAACGATCCTCGACTTCCCCGTGGTCGAGTGTTCACTTGACATGAAATCTTGGCCTCAGTAACGCCTACGGAACGTTAAATGGTACATTGGAAATGAGTTTAAAGTTTAACGCTTTATTTTTTTATTGTGTTTCCTTAATTTTGTTTTGGACGGCCTCGCTGGCGCAATGGCTAAGGTGTTCGCACAAAGCGCGGTCCCGGGTTCGATTCGCGGTTAAGTCAATTTAAGAAACCACAGTTTCTAAGTTTTTTTGGGTCCGGATGTTCTGGGTTGACGTGCACAGTCGTCAAATCGTCAAAGTTAATATCGTCTTCTGGTTAGGTAGGTACTCATAGTACAGGGCTTGCCCTAGTTTGAGACCAGGTTGATTGGAGTGATTTTCTGGCGCATTTATTTATTTATGTTTTCTTCCTGAGTGGAGGCTTTGGACAGGAAGTCGCACCCGTGATCACCTACAAGGTGGACCGATGATTTGGTGAAGATCGCGGGAATTTCTTGGATGCGGGCGGAACAGGACCGCTTATGTATGGAGAACATTGGGGAAGACCTATATCCAGCAGTGGATGTCTGTTGGCTAAAATGATGATGATGAATTTTGTTCCCCATTGAGTTGATCACTAATCGTTTAAGAAAAATCTTGTGACTCTTAGTGGTGTCGCAATTACCAGACTAACGGCCGATTTCTGAATTGAGTATTTGAAGTTGAGCACTACTTAAGTACAAACTTTGACAGTTGAGTCATACTTCAAATGTCACCCGGCCCTTAATACTAAAGCCATGGTTTCATGGTCAAGCGTAGAGGTATACTTTTACCTTATAGCCTTAAAAAGGACGAAAGGTAGACTATTATTTGGCCTTTCTTCCTCTCTGCACTAACCCCCCCCCTAATAAAGTCTATATTTTGCTGCCTCCTAACATATTTTGGTCGCCCTCTACCCCCCACCTCCGTCCCTTGGATGTTACTTTACTGATACAGCCGGTATAGATGCCCCTTGTGAATACTGAAGCAGCAATTTGAAGTTTGATGAATACGCGAGTTTACACATTAATACTGCATGAGACCTTGCGCATCAATCAAACGCACTGATTTGGGCCATCACTACACCTAAGCATGTTAGGCGAACAGTTGCACCCAGTAGTTCATTAAATTGATGGTTAGGTCAACGACACATCATTACTGGCAATTTCAAATCCAATATTCCACCGAAATAGACAGATAAAAAAACCCGGCGTGGACGTGTGTATTTATTTATTTATTTATTTATTTATAGTATACGAAGGCAAACAGATGGGTCACCTGATGTAAGTGAACACCGCCGCCCATGGACATCAGCTACACCAGAAGGAGTGCGGATGCGTTGCAATTTGTTGGACAAGAAAATATTATTGTTCGGTTTATTATAATTTTTTTTGTGTTATTTCTCTACCCTTGAATTAATAATTCCTAACTTCCTCTCCTACTTAAATACTATTTATAAGAGGTAAATTCTATAGACAACGACAAGGCTTACCTATAGGTAAACCGAAGAAGCAAAACACATGTGCGATGTAATCGACACCCAGTGCCATCTATTGGTTGTATCTAAACTAATGTCCCGAAACGAAGTGAGGGCGGGCCACTAGTTCTATGTATAAAAATCTTCCTACGCAACCTTTACACTTCCGTGGGCCCTGTTAGGTGCTATACATACACATTTGCCCATAATTATTTACCGCATCATAAGAAACAACGAAGTAGGAAATGATGAGTGCTCCTCAGTTTATTGGCTCTATGATTAATGACTTAGACCTTAATCAGTAATTTATAAACATAATTACAGGAGTACCTAAATGCATCAAATATTCATACTAACCAAGTTGATGTACAGGGTGTATCTGTGAACATTAATATTCCTTTAATCACGTCTTGTAACAACCATTTCGAACAACAATTAGGTATTTCAATCCTAAAACTTTGTTGTTTTACGGATTCGAAGCACGACTCCCCGTATGAAAGGCGAGCTCTTATCCACTGAGCTCATCATCATCATCATAATCCACTTTTGGATATAGGCCTCTCCCATCTTATTCCATGCGACACGGTTAAGCCACAAAATAATTACACACAGAAGTTAGACTTTGACCTGATTTTGAATTTAGAAGAGTTCGTACTTCGTTGACATAATGCTAGGGTTGTTGCCCGGCATGAGTACATAAGCGCGCGGCCTCTACCATAGACCTCGACAGTTTGACAATCTTATGTCATAAGTTAGGATTAATGTGGTCGAAAAGGCGTTTTTGACTGTTAGTGCGCATGCGTGACATAGTTTTAGCTCTTAGTGGGCAGTCAGCCTTCTGTGTCAATATGTATTTTGTGGTTAGGCGCTTTAGCCATCCATTCACTCCCGCGTGTTCCTTGATGTCTTCTGTCCATCGCTTCAGTGGGCGCCGCGCGGTCGTTTGGGGACCAATCCTCGTGCATTCGACATTGAAGTCGAAGTAAAATTTTGTATGGACGAATATATTATAAAATCTCTAATTTCGACTTCAATGTCGAGTGCCCTACTTGTGTGCTTCTAATCTAAGATCTAATATCTGATATGTATTCTGTAATAATATTGATGAAAACCAAAAACTGCAGTCAATCAATATATAACAAGTTTTCACTTACATGGTCGCTCGGTGCAACTTTCTATGTTATTTTATTATATTACAATACTGCCATATCTCGTTTCTTTCTCCTCGTCTCGACGATCATCAACATAATATTATTTCAGTAATGTTATTGTGACTTCTAAGTCCTTCACGGCAGACGCTCTTCCAATGTTTTTTTACCATTTGAGTTAGTGTTGGCTAGTGATAGGCTATCGATAGTAAAAGAAAAATCTATAGTATCGATAGTCTATCGATAGTTTTTTTATAGTCCCGTGGGACCTACGGTCTGATCTCCTGTATGTTTCACTTATTTTATTTTAATTTAGTTAGCTTATGTTTGAAGTGCCATAATGTAACAATTATCTTTTAATAAATTATTCTTAGTATCGATAGTCTATCGATAGTTTTGCCAAGTGTCAAAAATCTCGATACTATCAGTTGAGAAATGTAAGTAATATTAATGATAACGCCAATATTATAGTTAACGTCCGATACTATCAATAATATCGATTGTATTGTAATTTTTGATAGAATCAAACAAAACCATTCGATAGTATCGTTAGTTTGACAGGTAATCACTGTAAACTGTAGTTATTTAAGTTTTGATAGTAGGTATTAGGTACTGTGAGAAATCACAATACTATCAATTATATTGAACGGTAATCTATAGTAACGATACTATTGACATTTGCAATAGGTACTGTTAGGTACCTACAGTCAATATCCTGAATAGTTTTCGTGATCAACAATCGACAGTAAAACAATCGATAGACCAGCAACACTAATTTGAGTTTCAACATTTTCGTGATATACCTACCTACAGGCATCAGAGGCCATTTTGGTCTTATCCCGATGGTAATAAGAGTCAAGACAACTAAAAGTATACATCAACTTTACCTTGATACCTACTCATTCCGAATGGGTAAATAAGATTACGATATTTTGCACTTACATGAAGACTCAATAGCACTCATACCCGTCTGTTTGTCTAACCTAGATTTTTTTAACCTGTCAATTAAATTTTACATTTGCGAAATTACTGTGGGCTGACATTTAAGCCAATGCACACACAATACAATACAATCGTTATACACTATTGTTTGTTTATTTGCTAAGAAACAATATGACACTGAAGGTTATCTGAGTAGAAGGTTTGAAGCAAATGTTCTTACCTAAATATAATATAATAGCACTAGAACTTTGTACATTAGTTGCCAATAATAAGTTTCAATTATCGTCACTTCAGAGCGGCAATATTACAATATTAATAGTCTCTTAATTTAAATTTATTTGCAAGTTAGGTAAGTTGTGCCCGACTCAGTACAAAAGTGAACGGCGACTTAGTAATCAAGTGCTAGAGATAGGACGTCAAAGTTATCGAAACTATTCATGGGTAGAAATAATAGTATCGGACTGAAAGAGCTCCATACATGAGTAAAATAAGTCAAGAATAAAGTTTGGGTAGTAACGATCCATCGTTATTTGTTTGCAAATTAATGGCATGAATGAAAATATTTTTTTTATGTGATAAGTAGCAGGCGAGCAGGCGGATCACCTAATGGTAAGCAATTGCCGCCGCCCATGGACACTTGCAACACCAGTGGAGTTACAATTGGTAATTTTTCTTATTTTCTAAATTTTTTCTTATTTTTCTACATTTTCTATACTATTTGGTAAGATATAATATCTTTAGATGACGACAAGGCTTATAGGTAAACCGAAAATACGAAACGCTTGCGCGATGTAATTATACACAGCGCCATCTATTGGTTCATTTCGGAATTACGGTCCCGAAGCGAAGTGAGGGCGGGCCACTAGTTAAATATAAAATACTTAGCACTAGAACTTTGTACATTAGTTGCCAATAATAAGTTTCAATTATCGTCACTTCAGGCGGCAATATTACAATATTAATAGTCTCTTAATTTAAATTTATTTGCAAGTTAGGTAAGTTGTGCCCGACTCAGTACAAAAGTGAACGGCGACTTAGTAATCAAGTGCTAGAGATAGGATGTCAACGTTATCGAAAATGTTCATGATCGGACTGAAAGAGCTCCATAAATGAGTAAATAAATAATCTTGGACTAAAGGTTGGGTAGTAACGATCCATCGTTATTTTTATTTTTGGTATAGCAATTCTTTGCAATTTATTCTTAAGTAAATATTGCACTTAAAAATTCCTCGGAGGGTTCCATCGTTATTTGTTTGAAAATGAATGGAATGGATGGAAAATATTGGTTTGTGTTTCTGTATACACCGTCTAAATTTTTATGTAACTCCTATTGATTATGAATAAATAAATAAAATAAATAAATGCGACAATCACACCAATCACCCTGGTCTCAAACTAGGGCAACCCCTGTCCTATGTACTCATATATAGATGACAATAATTAACTGGGGGCGTCAACAGAACACCCAGGCCTAAGAAAACTTAGAAAATGTAGTTTCCTAAATTTATCAGTTAGAATCAAACCCGAACAAAATTTAATTAATTAATTTGTATTTGTAACGCAAAGCTCGACATCAGTATCGATAGTAAAGTAGCGTCACTACTAACTACTCATATTTACTTAAGTTTGTTTGGTCTAGATATCTTTATCTATTAAATATGTTAATACTACCTACATTATATTATGTTGAAATTGGGTTAACTATGGAGACAAGGAAGAAAGGATTAAAAGTTTAATAAATTATAGGCGCCATTAGCGCAAAGTGATGATGGTATCTGAGTATCTGTTATACCAAATAAGGTATAACTACACTTAACTCATTAATTCTGTGATAGGTATTCCCATAGCAACTTATTATCCACCCCCCGGTGTTAGGTGCTAATCCGATATCCGACAAGACAATGAAAAAAAAATATGTTCCGTTTTAACGAATAATTCGAGATTAAAGTGGCAGTGGGCTGGCCATATCTGCCGCAGAACTGACAACCGTTCGGGTAAACGAGTTCTGGAGTGGAGACCGAGTCTTGGTAAACGTAGTGTAGGACGACCTTAGGCCAGATGGAGTGACGATCTGCGCAAGAGGGCTGGCTGGATTCGAGTAGCCGAAGATCGATCAAAGTGGCGAGCATTTGGAGAGGCCTAATGTCCAGCTGTGGACTGCAACAGGCTGATGATGATGGTGATGAAAGTGCCAAGACCTCATTATCATAACTCTTTGACTGCCTCGGTGTAGCAGTCTATGGTGGATGGTACTGTAATGCGACGGCTGCTCTTATGGGCACGAGTTCGATATTAAGATACTTCAATAGAAAATAAATCATTTACTCGTAGGTGTAAAGTATCAGCCATACTCTAAGCATGAGACTGATATTTGCCCGTGCCCACGTTTCTCAAAGGTTATTGTCTAATTTATTACTTTACCGGTTAGTAGTTACATAGAAAACATAGAACATAGAAGCCTGTTTAAACCACACCCATTTTGAACTTCTGGAGCCACACTAGCGTTAAATGCCCATTATCTCGATAATTATTGCGATAATTATGGCCGCATTAAAAATGGGTGGCTACACTTCAACAGTCAACATGAATGCTCATTATTGGCGATAAAAACGGCGTTAAATTAACTTTAATTCAAGCAAGATGGTCATCGACAGAGATTTTCTCGTAAGTGTGGCCCCAGCATAAGGCAACGGAAAATTATACACTAAAGAGTTCGTAACTCCTATTGCTTGAAAACTTAAGACGTTTGAGTTTATTATAATTTACTACCGGCTCGTAAACTGGTCCCGCCTGTATTTTATTGCGAGTTTTTTTATATATATTAGGTAATTAATTGTCATACGACGTACGTCCTACGTACTATTTGGCGCGGAGACAAATCATCACATACCGAGATCATTAGAACTCATTCATAACGAAGTTTTTAAGCTGTAAATAAAATTAACTACGGTGTAGAGCAAAAACACTCAACACGAGACCATTTTCTTCATAAAACATGCTCAACTCGGAGCTGAGCCTACTACAAATATTAAAGAATCACACATAATGTACCTTCTTACCTTAGTAATACCTAATAATGTCAATCGATGTCAGACGTGTTCGATTTTCAGGGACTCATTACAGTACCTACACTACAGAAACGTGCCAATATTTTGAAAAGAAAGGAAATTGGAATTGCTTTTTCGTATCCCATCAAACCTTGTATGAAGCAAGCAACACAACTTACTCAATCGTAATTTTCATCGATTGGCATGTATTTAGACTCTATTAAATTTACATTGATTAATCGAACATCAAATCGATTTACATTAAATTTATACCTAAACCATTACTACTTTTATGTTTATTCAGGCCTATATATTCTATTCTTATCATCATCATCAGCAACCCACACTCGTCCACTGCTGGACATACGAGGGGTGGCTGATAAAAGATCTACTTTGTTAAAGAAAGTATTGAAAACGGAACTGACCGCAATGTATTATTTGCCTTGTTTATTCCTTTTTTAAAAAACATAACATTCATTTGTTTTAATACATTCATAAATTTTTGGCGCGGTGTTGTGTTCATCATGTCGGAAGAAAATAACAAAATGATCAAATTTGAGCATCGCGCTGTGATTAAGTTCCTCAGTCGGGAAGGGAATACGCCTACCCAGATTAAGGAGCGAATGTTAAAGGTTTTCCTAGGTTCATGTTCTTCGGAATCCTAACTAATATTATAAATGCGAAAGTAACTCTGTCTGTCTGTCTGTCTGTCTGTCTGTCTGTCTGTCTGTCTGTCTGTCTGTCTGTTACTCTTCACGCCAAAACTACTGAACGGATTTAAATGAAATTTGGTATGCAGATAATCTAGACCCTGAGAAAGAACATAGGCTACTTTTTATTGCGAAAAGGGGGTTGTAATAGGTTAAAAGGGGGGTGAAAAGTTACTTTTCCACGCGGACGAAGTCGCGGGCGGCCGCTAGTACGTTATAAAGTTTTGGTCGAAACAGTTTAAACATGGCCGTGAGAGCTTGGAAGACGATCCTCGTAGCGGAAGGCCGATTTCTGCGATGACTTCAGAAAACGTCGAAAAAGTGAAACAACTAATATTGGTTGATCGGTGAATCAAGCAGTGGGAGGTAGCTAGAGATGTTGGCATTAGTAAGGAACGAGTTCATGAAATAATTCATGGACATTTGGGGATGTCCAAGGTCAGCGCGCGTTGGGTGCCTAGAATGTTGACGCCGTTGATGTTGACGCCCGTGCACACGGCCTTCACGGCGAGGTCATCCTTGAATAAAAATGGCTTCGCAGAGATCAACCACCCACCCTATAGTCCAGATTTAGCCCCTTGTGACTATTTCTTATTTAAAAATTTAAAGAAAAATTTGAGAGGTCGCAGATTTTCAACAGATGAAGAGATGAAATAGTCGGTAAACGACCATTTTGACACCCAAGACAAAACGTATTTTTTTAATGGTCTAATGTCACTAATTGACAAATGGCACAAATGCATTTCAGTTGCAGGGGATTACATAGAAAAATAAAAAAAAAATCATCCATTTATGTCTTTTCTTTCATACTTAGGTAGATTACTTTTCAGCCACCCCTCGTAGGTCTCCCCAAAATGCACGCCACTTCTCCCGATTTTCGGCCACTCTCATCTAGCCCACTCCCACCCGGCCTTCGAATGTCATCATTCCATCTTGTCGCAGGGCGTTCAAAGCTACGCTTACCGAGTCGCGGTCTCCACTCAAGGACTTTACGGCTCCAACGGTGGTCAGTTCTGCGGCTAATGTGACCAGCCCACTGCCACCTCAGTTTGCTAATTCGGTGGGCTAAGTTGGTGACTCTGGTCCTCTGTCGGATTACAGCATTTCTGATGCGGTCCTTCAGAGATACTCCGAGCATAGCCATTTCCATATTCTTTGAGCGTCTTTGAACCGGTGGACTAGTCCAGGCGTGAGTGTCCACGTCTCTCTCTATTCTTTGTATAAGAATAGAATATTACCTTCGAATTGAAATGCAACTATGTGGAAACTTACACACACATAGCATTTTAATTGCGTGAGACATGCTCAATAACTTAAAATTACCAGAACGGACTTTAATTTAACTGGTATTAATCAAATGATTTTTATGCCTATTAATGTAACTCCGCGTGATTGTGCAAAATGACCGCAGTCACGGTGATTTAACTGCGACTTTAGTCACAGGTTTAGAAGCATTGAAAATTTCAATTCGACAAAATTTTAGTGTAAATAAATATAAAACATTCTGTATGGGAAGGAGAGATATCTTTTACAGATGTATGTGCTCGATCCCTAAATAACTAAATATATTCAAGAGCGGAATCTCAGTTCTATAGCGGAAGAATGCAAAGGTGACTGTTTACCGAAAAACATATTTACTTAAATATTCTTGTCGGAAAACTCACCTACCTCTGACCTCGGGTAATTCCGGGTACGACAGGTACCTATGTTAAATTATAAGAATAATATTTTTAGCAGGACCAAATCGCCTTTCCAATCTTTATCCAGGTGTCACATAAATTATTAACTTGCACAACTGCACCACACTGCACTATGCGAGAAAACACTTTAGGTACAATTCAGTACAAATAACAAATGCAATAACAACAAAAATATAAGTACAAATTCAAAATCTCGTCTAAGTTACTGTTTTACGCTATCATATCATTCTATACTTTTCATCGAATTTTACCCGCCAATACTTTTTGCGGCCAGTGTCAAATTTTCGCGCAAAATTTTGATGACACTTTTTTTCTTATTCTCACTTTTTAAAATTCACACAAAATGTCAGTTCGTAATAAGCAGGACTACACATTACTAGTAAATTGTGAGTATAATGGGGGCTACCGCGTGTGGAAAATCCGTTAGATGGCGTACGTGTAGACTGAGGTCCAACTACAACGTCATTGGTCGTTTAGTGACTTTTGACATCTCACATCAAAAATAACCAATCACCGTGTAGTTGGACCTCAGTGTACACGTACGCCATCTAACGGATTTCCACACGCGGTAGCTCCCATTAGATGCTTACGTCCAAGGGGTGGAATTCTTTATTGGCTGAAGTGTTCCCTGAGCGCTATGATTTGGGAGTTTTCAAGAGAAGAGAAGTTTTGAACAGGCTGTCACTAGACATGCTACACCCTCGGCCACATCATCACTTATCACTAGGTCAGATTGCGTCCAAATGTCTGGCTATGGGATAAAACATATTTTATTTTGCACAAAATATAACATACATTGGAATGTACTCGTAGGTATATACAGTAGTTCGATTGTCGAATAGTTAGGATTTTTTTCCAAAATGGGTAGGTCTTCAAAAATTATCTTGAGGTTTTCAATTGCATTTCTTTCTGATCTAAATAGTTGGCCTTAGACATAATAAAACTCCAAAGTGGAAAAGATTGTCTTTGTTGTAAATACCTATCAATTTCCAATTTCAAAAATAAGAGAATGATAAAACCTAAACAAATATTATGACGTTAATTACTTACCATAAAAACTACCAACGAAAATTGTTTTGAACGAAATCTACAAAATAGTTTTTATTAATACGTTGTAATTAAAATAAAGGTTACTTGCTGCTAAGGAACCCTTCATGGGCGAGTCCGACTCGCACTTGACCAGTTTTTTAACGTTAAGACCAAAAAACAATGAGCTGGCAACTTTTTGCGAAGTGTGTTTTGTTCAAAGTGTCGAATCAACTTTTTGTTCGATGTTCTTTTTACTTTTATTTTAAACGCAACGTCCGCCGTCAAATGTAGGTACATACTTACATTTAATACAGGTCTAGATTTAAGAAAAAAAGTCCTTTTAGTAGTGGTTGTAGAAAGACAACAATATCGAAAATTAAGTTGTTTCATAGAAAATAAATATTATGACCACTCGACATTAATAAGTGAAAAGGTGCCATATTTTCAAGTAAGTAAGTACCTATAAAATATGTAATTTTCTTACCTTGCCTTATAATCGCCTAGTTAAATCCACTAAGTTGCACTAACCACTTCTAGAACACAAAGCGAGCCCTTTAAAAGGCAGGACCAAATCGCCTTTCCAATCTTTATCCAGGTGTCACATAAATTATTAACTTGCACAACTGCACCACACTGCACTATGCGAGAAAACACTTTAGGTACAATTCAGTACAAATAACAAATGCAATAACAACAAAAATATAAGTACAATCACAGATTCAAAATCTCGTCTAAGTTACTGTTTTACGCTATATTTGTCGATTAAAGCGTATCGTTCTATACTTTTCATCGAATTTTACCCGCCAATTCGAACACAATACTTTTTGCGGCCAGTGTCAAATTTTCGCGCGAAATTTTGATGACACTTTTTTTCTTATTCTCACTTTTTAATATTCACACAAAATGTCTGCTACTTGCAACTTTGCCACAAGAATTTTCACATTATTTCTTTTCAATAAATGAAGCGAAATTGTTTAATTTTTTAAATTTTAAAACGCCGATCGTTTAATCGACCGCTGCGTGCACGCGTTGCGCGTGCGCAGAGTATAGCTACAGAATATAGTGCAGTATAACGATGGCTCCGGTCGACGACTCGCTAACCACAAGCGGTGTGGACCAAAAGCAGAGAGGACGCGGATTTTTTTTTTTTGAGTTTGATCAGAAAACAATTGATAAAAAAAATCAGATAATTACTTAAAAGAGTTTTTAACATGCTTAGGAATTAAAATGTTAGAGTGCTACCTTTTGTCTGGGTTTATAACTCTTATTTTCAAAGTTAAGATACCTTTTTATTATACTTACTGATCTAAGTTTAAAAAAAATCGATTGTGCTTGGAAATTTGTTAGCCAAGGTTCTGTGATTTATCACCGTACCAGTTAGTATTTAAATATTTAATGGCTGCCTTGGTAACTTAGTGGATAGTGGACAAACTTACGAAGACTTGAGTACAGATCGGAAAAATAATGTACTTGGGTTATCCGATTAAGAAATTCTCAGTGTGAAGCCGAAATTTCGTTGATCTTGTAACCCTGTGGTCAAAAAGTACGATAAGCCGTTCGATATCCTATCCTATATCCAAATACTCACTAACTCTCTCCAACTCTATATCCAAATACTCACTAACTACTCTAAATATGAGGGTAAGGAGGAAATAAAGAGTGCCCACACAGTTGTGTATTTATGTCTTGCGTTCAAGGCTGACATTTGAGATAAGTATCGAAGCGATTCGCTTCCACATTTATCATACGGACAGCTAAGGAGTGGAACTCCCTGCCGAGGTCGGTTTTTCCCGACCACTATAACTTGGCTATCTTTAAGGCAAGAGTGAACAGGCATCTTCTAGGCAAACGCGTGTCATTCTAGACTTCATCGTCACTTTCCATCAGGTGCGATTGTGGTCAAGCGTTGGCCTATAGTCTAATAAAAAAAAAGTAATACTACCATGAGTTTGAAATACTATCCTCGGTATTGAAAACTATCGCTTTGTCTCTTTTATTGTGATGCATTTGAAAGAGACAGAGCAATAGTTTACGTTATGTCAGTTTTCGATGTCAACTCATGGTAGCGCTACATTGCCGATTCCGTGCAAGGACTTCACTATGGAGTAAAATCCCGCTCGATCTATAACTTAGACCACGTGGTTAAAGCGTTTATAAATAGAAAATGACAATAGAGATAAAAAATGCGATTTACAACTGATCGGGAACTTTCATTCTTGAATGATGGTGGAAAGTTGATCCGAGTAAATTACTTTTCTTAATTATAATGATCACTGTTCGATGATGGCAGACGATAACCGTTTATTATCGTATCATAGAAATCGAGATACGATAATATTTGAATATGAATGTTGTAAATTAGAAGATTACGATCTCGTTAACGTAGAATCTATGGTGTTGTGCCCAAGCGCGGAAAGTTCGGGGTTCATTTGCCGCTATAATCAATTTAGAAAAAGAAACACAAAATAACTCAGGTCATTTTTAACTGAAATTACTCCTTTGATCGTCGTGGACTCGTCACTGAAGATAAATGTTCATGTCTGGGTTTATCTTTGAGACCGTTTAAGTATTACGGAAGTAGATTTGTTGTATATGCCAATCTGTAATGGTTTATCAGAAGTAAGGAGACCTATGACATGTGTACCTGACCTTTTTTTTTTTTTTTTTTATAGGATAGGGGGCAGACGAGCATACGGATCACCTGATGTTAAGCGATTACCGTCGCCCATGAACACCTGCAACTCCAGGGGCTTCACAGGTGCGCTGCCGGCCTTTTAGAGCGAGATATGCCCTTTTCTTGAAGGTTTGTAGGTCCTATGAATGTAATTTTGTTGAATTTATAGATACATACATTTATAAGTTTTTGTAGCACACACACACGCACACACACAGTTCGTTTTTCACGTCACTCTTTAGTTTTTACCTCGCACAGTAAAACCAGTAAAACTGTGGAACCAGTTATCAACGATGGTGTTTCCGAGCAGATACGACCTAATGATCTTCAAGAAAAGGGCTTATTCCTTCCTCAAGAGCCGGCAACGCATTTGTGATGCCTCAGGTGTTGCAGATGTCTGTGGGCGGCGGTGATCATTTACCATCAGGTAATGGCTCAACGGCTAGTCCACGAGATATAGTTGGTAGATCGGACTTTAATTTTATAACTGCGTTGTAAGTGCCATAGATTTATTCTTTTGATAAAGATGGGTTGATTCGTGCGTTAGAGGTTATGTCTTATTTACGCGTAGATCTCCAAACTTGAATTGCTTTACAAATTCTTTGAATTTAATATTTTCTTTAAGACAACGGCTTTTGGGATTTCGAATACCTACTTCTACATTGTCTTTGTGAATGGGACGAGTATAATGAATTCCTTTGCTAATGAACTTCAGAGAAAAGTCGGCGTCTAGACCGTTCTACAGGGTTCACTTTCGAGTGACATCCAGAACGCATTTTACTAATTGAAGTTATTGTTGTATTTTCAAATTAATTTGTTTTTGTAAGTGCTGGGGGATTATAATTGACAGCCTAGCTCTTAGACTTAAACGCCTTTATTACAAAAACCGGTATAAAGTTATAGCTGGTTTAAAACGATGTACGGTCCAGTCCCGGCTGTGGGGTATCCGACCGCGATTGCGCTGAGATGGACACTTCAGGAGTTTTGGTTAGGGTTAGAGTCCCACACACCACCTTGTCTCCCACATGTGACTAGGTGAAGACTATTAATTGTGGGAGAGCCACGCTTCGGCATGAATGGGCCGGCTCGACCGGAGTGATACCACTGCCTCACAGAAAACCGGCGTGAAGCAGCCCTTGTGCTGTGTTTCGCCGAGTGAGTGAGGGTACCGGAGGCTCATCCGGGGGGGAAGGGGATAAATGGTTGGCAGCGCACTTGTAACTCTACTGGTGTTGCAGGTGTCCATGAGCGGCGGCATTGCTTACCATCAGGTGATCCGCCTGCTCGTCTGCTACCTATCACATAAAAAAAAAAAAAAAAACTATGAAAACAATGGTTTAAAACTGATGCTGTCACTTTTATTTGTAACTTTTACAAAAGTGCGAGCATTATTTTTAAACCATGACTGCAATGAATCTTCCTCTCTTTAGACATCGCTTAAAACGTGGAATCTACCTGCCGTGGTATAAAAACCTTTCTTTATCCTTTAAAACCGGTAACAATCTTCTTGTTATTGAATTTCAATCCTAAAAATAATATTGGCGGCCCGGATTCGATAGTGACCCTGCCTCATACGGCAAAGGTCGCGAGTTCGAACTCCACCCTGGACAAACATGAGTGTGATGATTCCTTGTGTTGTTCAACGTCTAGGTGTAATATATGCATATAAGTATTATAGTTGTTTCCTCTGTAGTCTGTTCTGTAACACACAAGTGCTTAAGCTACTTAGTACGGAGTCAGGTCAATGTTCAAACATTCGACGTCTTGTGAACATAGCGATACCTTAAATCTCAAAGGGCGTAATCACCAAATCATCACTTTTCAGGAGAGCCGAAACAAAAAAAAAATCTAAGAATTAAATTCATAACTTTTAAACTAATAATGCCATATAAATGAAATTTGGATGTAATTATCGAGTATCGAGAGCTTTATAACACAGTTATATGGTATTCAAAATACAACCAATGTTTGCCAAACTGATTTGTGATTACGCCAAAAAAATATTGACAATTTGGCATTTACGACCTAAAAAAAAGGCTGTTCTGCAATAAGTTATGGTATAATGGCGTTTACGACTTGAAAAAAAGGCTATTCTGCTCTATGCTATAGTGTAACAGCCTAGTTAACTTATAGAAAATGCATTTTAAAAAGCTATTTTCGGTTTTTTATAAGTAAAAACACTTCGAGGAAGATACAAATTAAGAGACAAATACGGGTAGTTTCATTAATACAAAATTTATAGCAAGTACAGAAATGAAAACGATTTTATTATTTCAATTATACAAACGCAATCATTTTAGTTTGAAATTCAAACAAAAGTTATTGATTTCTATAATTTTGTTTTGTTTTTAAATTAGTCTATAAACAATATCTGCATCGATAGGACTTTTACTTAGAGCTTAAATTTTAATAAGTCTTCTACCAGTACTGTGCAAAGAAGTAAAACAAACGTTTATTTTTAAAAATGTTAAAGCTAGGATTGATCTACATAAGATTTAAGCGCTAGCAAAACTCCTGCCACTTTGTTTATGTTTCAGGTTTTGCATGCTATTAACAATCTTTAATAGGAGTACTGTTGGGCAAAAGAAATAAAAGACGTCAACTTCACTATATTAACAAGAATGAAATCACAGACATCGATACAATTCGGTTCGACGAGGGAAAATGAGTGGTATATTCTGCTCATTTTCGTATTTCCTCATTTTCGTCTAGGATACTGACACTAGAGTAATTCTTCTTACGTATGGGTAGTAAAAGTACTTGCTAATTGCATGTCTGAGCGTTTTTATTTTATAATTTATAGAAACCGGACTAAACGCGATATTCATAATGCAGTATTACTACCACTTACTTTATTTATTTTGTTTAAATTCTTAAAGTAACTCCAGTCGTAAACGCCACTGTTACACATATCTGTCCTATACGCCTCATTCAATAGTCAGTATTTTTCACATCATTATAATTTTAACTGGTGTATCGACCGAAACCTTAATAATGAATTTTGTAAAGGTATTTACGACTAAAATTCTTGCATTATCAACGGTAAACACGTGGGCTGTAATCACCACTTTTTTGCGAATTTTAAAACTTTGATAATACAGATCGATAGAGAAAAAAAAATGGAGTAAGATAGCATTCAAAAGTCATTTTGGCTAAAATGGTGATTACGCCCTTTGAGATTTAAGGTATCGATAGGTAATAAATGTATTTCAATATTTAAAATATTGAAAATTCAAACAGGTAATGTAACGCGTGTGTTACTAGCACTTACATATAAAATTATATTATGTACAAATTTTGTTTTCGATGTGTTTTTGGCACCTCCGTTGTTTCTGGTTCATAGCATCCATAGCACGAGGGAAAACCTTATTTTGGGATCAGGAAAATGTATGCGATGTTGTCTTAATTTATTTAGTTATTTAAACTGAAAGTGATATAAACTAAAGTCTATTTTGAGTTGCACGAAGGTGCTTGAATGCCAGTTCCTTATCGGAAGAAGTTGCCGGACCTTTCACTTCCTCTTGGAATAACAAAAAGGTCAGCTGAAATGTAGATACACTCAAAATACCACTTGGTTGTCTAATTCGTTTTAGTTAAATGTATCCCATCAAAAACAATACTTGTCAAAAAACCAAGTCGCGCAACTACCGTAAAAAGTGGTGAGATCCATGTTTTGCCAAGTCGGTTATTCATTTATTGACTTGGCAATCACATTAAAACATAATATATCTCACAAGTAATGCATTAAATTGATTCGGTTGTTTGTTGGTTACTGAAAATTCAGTCTTCTAGTTTTATCCACAACGAAGTTACAGGGGGTCGAAAATGGCCTGAATTGCTTCGGGAAAAGGATGATACGGCCGTGCCGCTTTTTTGCTCGACAGATAACCCCTAATGTAGAGTTACTAGTGGGGAGCAGAGGACGGCCATTTACAAGATGGACTGACAACATATAGGTACAGAGTGGTGGGAAAGACTTGGATGAGTCTGGCACAGGAGTTGTAGGAGGCGAGCGCAGGAGGAGGCATACACCCTGCAGTGGGATCAAAATACAGGCTGATGATGATGATGAATGTAGCTTTGAGTTAAGTTCTAAATGTCAGGTGGGTTTGAAGGCATACATTGAAGAAGAATTTCTTAAGGCTTGTATGTACATGCGCCAACGGCCTTGAGCATAGAGAGTACTCGCGCTCGCGTATATCAAAAAACAGAATATTATTAATTAAAAAATTATAAAGCCATGAAACAAGAATTCCTCGTCAGGGATTGTAGTGTACATTGTATTGTATTATATAAAAAAAAATCAGTCATCTGAACTGTTTAGTTTCGTAGTTTATCCAATATTTTGCATAAAATCGATGTTTACGTTATATTTTTTTCCTAATGAACTATAAACATTGAATAAAAATCCTCGTCAGAAATTCAAGATCGAAATCCAGTCTATAACATGTATTTTTTTTAGGTATCATTCTTAACGATTTACCGAGTTTATACATACACAAAAGTGCCCAATCCGCGCATGTACAAGCCTTCAGCTTGTGTGACTTCCACACTGGGTTGGCGTGCTGGGTGGGACTGAAGGCAATTCACCTTTGCTTGAGGGTAGACCCCACCAGTGGGGACTGTCGATGTATGTTACAGAATACATGCGTTATACAGCAACAATAAACAGTACCTTACCTACAATAAAAGGTAAGGCTTCGAGATCTAGCTTTCGGGGCCGTCCTTAATCCGATATTCCTCCGAAATTCACATAAGAATCGGAAAGATACCGATTTATAAGGAGGCTTTATCCATTAATATTGTACAAATTTAAGTAACATTTCAAAACTTTGATGAACTGCCACGAAAGTCAGATCTCGTATAATAGCCCTAAAGCGGTCTTATCGCTTGTAACGATTGCTTCCGGATCACCTGATGATAAGCGATTACCGCCGCCCATGGACACCTGCAACACCAGTGGTGTCACAAGAGCGCAGCTTACCTTTTAACCCCCTTCCCCTGGATTGGGCCTCCGGTCCCTCACTCACGCAGCGAAACACAGCGGCTGCACTGCTTCACACCAGTTTTCTGTGAGGACGTGGTATTACTCCGGTCGAGCCGGCCCTTTCGAGCCGAAGCGTGGCTCTAATACTGTTGTAAGGAAAGAAAAATGTTGTGTGATCTTTATAGCTTTGGCCATGAATATTGGAATAACAAAAAGGTCAGCTGAAATGTACATACACCAAAAATACCACTTGGTTGTCTAATTCGTTTTAGTTAATGTATCCCATCAAAAACAATACTTGTCAAAAAAACCAAGTCGAGCAACTACCGTAAAAAGTGGTGAGATCCATGTTTTGCCAAGTCGGTTATTCATTTATGACTGGCAATCACATTAAAACATAATATATCTAACAAGTAATGCATTAAATTGATTCGGTTGTTGTGGTTACTGAAAATTCAGTCTTCTAGTTTTATCCACAACGAAGTATCAGGGGGTCGAAAATGGCCTGAATTGCTTCGGGAAAAGGATGATACGGCCGTGCCGGCTTTCTTTGCTCGACAGATAACCCTAATGTAGAGGTTACTAGTGGGGAGCAGAGGACGGCATTTACAAGATGGACTGACACATATAGGTACAGAGTGGTGGGAAAGACTTGAATGAGTCTGGCACAGGAGTTGTAGGAGGCGAGCGCAGGAGGAGGCATACACCCTGCAGTGGGCTCAAAATACAGGCTGATGTGATGATGAATGTAGCTTTGCAGTTAAGTTCTAAATGTCAGGTTGGTTTGAGGCATACATGAAGAAGAATTTCTTAAGGCTTGTATTGTACATGCGCCAAACGGCCTGAGCATAGAGAGTACTCGCGCTCGCGTATATCAAAAAACCGAATATTATAATTAAAAATTATAAAGCCATGAAACAAGAATTCCTCGCAGGGATTGCTAGTGTACTTGTATTGTATTATATAAAAAAAAAATCAGTCATCTGAACTGTTTAGTTTCGTAGTTTATCCAATATTTTGCATAAAATCGATGTTTACGTTATATTTTTTTTCCTAATGAACTATAAACATTGAATAAAAATCCTCGTCAGAAATTCAAGATCGAAATCCAGTCTATAACATGTATTTTTTTTTAGGTATCATTCTTAACGATTACCGAGTTATACTACACAAAAGTGCCCAATCCGCGCATGTACAAGCCTTCAGCTTGTGTGACTTCCACACTGGGTTGGCGTGCTGGGACTGAAGGCAATTCACCTTTGCTTGAGGGTAGACCCCACCGGGGGGTACTGTCGATGTATGTTACAGAATACATGTGTTATAGGTACAGCAACAATAAACAGTACCTACCTACAATAAAAGGTAAGGCTTCGAAATCTAGCTTGCGTTGCCGTCCTTAATCCGATATTCCTCTGAAATTAACATCAGAATCGGAAAGATACCGATTATAAGGAGGCTTTATCCATTAATATTGTACAAATTTAAGTAACATTTCAAAACTTTGATGAACTGCCACGAAAGTCAAATCTCGTATTATTATACGCCCTATAAGGCTATTGCCCTAAAGCGGTCTTATCGCTTGTAACGATTGCTTCCGGATCACCTGATGATAAGCGATTACCGCCGCCCATGGACACCTGCAACACCAGTGGTGTCACAAGCGCGCAGCTTACCTTTAAACCCTCTTCCTCTGGATTGGGCCTTCGGTCCCTCACTCACGCACCAAAACACAGCAGCTGCACTGCTTCACACCAGTTTTCTGTGAGAGCTCCGGTCGAGCCGGCCCTTTCGTGCCGAAGCATGGTTCTCCCAACGTTGTAAGGAAAGAGAAATGTTGTGTGTGCTCGTTATAGTTTTGGCCATGAATATTGGACCCATGCAATCCATATTTGGCAAGGGTCAAGGCCGCAACGCGCGCCCGCGCCGGCAACAGGAAGCGCGCGTCGCTGCCGACTCTTGCGCAACAATGCAATATGCATTATGAATCCACGAGTTGAGCTGCAAGCGTCAATCTAACTAACAACCGTTTGCGATGGGTAACTAGGATAAATTGTGATAGGTGGCAAACGAGCAGACGGGTCACCTGATCGTAAGCGATAGCCACCGCCCATAGACACCAACCCTAGTAGAGACACAAATGCTCTGCCACCTTTAACTCCCTTTCCTCCCAATTGGGTCACACCGGTAGTCTCACTTACTAGACGAAACACCGCGCAGGCACTGCTTTACGCCGGTCTTCTGTCAGGCCGTGGTATCACCCCGTTCGAGCCGGTCCATTAATGCTGAAGCGTGGCTCTCCCACGGTTTTAGTACAAGTCAATGTCAGCGGCTTTATCGCTACTAGATATCTCTTACAGCCAACTTTGGGGTCGAGGAAAAATACAGAATAAAATGTGTTTTCTTACCAATGTTATCACTATACCAATAGTAAGGGTCTCTGGGAGAGATATTTTTGAGAGACTGGATGAAACCTTCTGTACTATTTGATTTCGGTCTAAGTATAGAGAATAATAATCTACTGACTTCACGTCGAATGAGCGAGTATCGCCGCCAGGAAGTGCGTGCCGCGGGTGTCGTCGCTTGCGCAACTCTGCGCTATGGGTCCCAGCGATTAGGCGCAACCGCTGCCGGCTAATCGTCTGTTATGTTATGTACTACGTTGAGCGCTACCGGGACTAAGGTAGTACATATTTCTATGCTAAGGCTTAGGTCTTCACAAAACTTACATAATTATAATATTGGAAATTCGGATACAAACAAATCCACCTAAACTTGTCTATAGACTTTTTGAATACCGCATACTTACTTAACGAAACACGGCGCAGGCGCTGCTTCACGTCTTCTGTGAGGCCGTCGTATCTCTCCCGTGAAGCCAGCCCATTCGTGCCAAAGCGTGGCAATTGACAGTTATTGAATTATCTCATCATATTTAAATACTTAAATAAGTTTAGGTAAGTACAAAAGCGCTGGAATTAATAAATTGATTTGTACTAAGTAGTTATGAATCATACCTACTTCAATCCTAGGTTAGCCTGAAATACAAGTTAAGTATCTTAGTTTAGGCAAAGTTCAAATATTAGGTACTAATTTTATTGCAAGACTGGTGATCATAAGTTTGTGCTACATATACCTACTTAAGTGGTTATTGCAAATAAGAATTATTTATAATAGATACGAGTACCTATCGATAATTTAATTCATTAAAAGCATAGCATTAATTTTGCACAAAGTACAGAATTAAAATTACGTGCTTAGTAAATAATAATTATATTTCTAATGCAACGCGAAAATTTAAAGAACTAACCTTCGATACAACTAATCGGTTTCTGATGTCATTTTATTTGGAGGAATATTAGATTTGAAGAAAGTACCCGTGATACCCGTCATTTGCGTAGGTATGACCGTAGTATGTGACCGAGTATGCGAAAGTCTAAATAAACGACCTGCTATCTCACAGACATTTCTTCGCACATTTTCTTCTGTTTGCCTAGATTTTACCCGCAAAGCGTTTCTGTTGACAAACGTCTCCACGGCTTGTGTACTTGTAAGTTGTGGGTGTACTTATGTCTATCTATTCACGTATTACCTAGTCTACAAGATGCCGCATGCTTTGTCAGAGAAAGTGGGAAACTATTCCAAAATAGTCTTCTTATTGCCCCGCGATGTTATCTGTAGCTTAGAAAAATTGTAATACTTTAAATCGCCTATGATAAGGCTGCGTTTTCTCTGAACTGGAGCCGAGAAAATCTACCAATAGAATTCCACAAAATTAATCAATCTCTTTGCACTGCCTTACCCCCATTGCCAACACGCTGTTTTCTCTCCTCTACTTTAAAGGTTGTCTGGAAGAAATCGCCACAAGCGATAAGACCGCCTTATTGTACTGTCTATAGCTGTTGCTTCACTCATGTATTCTATTTCTGTGCAATAAAGAATATCTATCTATCTATCCACAAAAGCTCCGCTTCTCAACGAGCTTCTTCTATTGGTGGATTTCACTCCACTCCGCTTCTCTGGAAATGCAGCTTAATTCAGTCTTCTAGCTTTCTGCATAAGTAAGTACTAAGAATATTTTGTTACTATTGGTCCAGCCGTTTACAATAAAACAATCACTAAGAAAAAAAATACATTCTCATACTACTTTCTTATTATATTAAAGTAAAAGCAGACTAGGTATAACAAAAGCTTTCCTTAAAACTCTTTTTATGATGTGATCACTTCGCTACGGGACCGTAATTTAGAAATGAACCAATAGATGGCCCTGTGCTCAATTACATCGCGGAGGCGTTTCGTGTTTTCGATTTACCTATAAACCTTGTGGTTGTCTATAGAAGTTATCTCTTTATAAATAGTATAAATATTAGTGTAAGTAAGTAAATAACGTCTGTTGCAAACTGTGTCACTTATTTTATTTCCAATGATAGACATCTGATCCCAATTGTATTCCATCTGCAAAAACAGAATTAACCTAACCTTTTTTTTTTTTTTTTTTTTTTCCCAGGGGAAACCATCATGGCCTTCACCTTGCCACATGTGGGGAACAAGGTGGTGTGTGGGACTCTAACCCTAACCAAAACCCCTGGGGTGTCCATCTCAGCGCAATCGCGGTCGGATACCCCACAGCCGGGACTGGACCGTACCGCAAATCGCGCTCGCCACTTTGAGCCAAAATGTTTGGCGCAATGCAGCCCTTCCTAAATGCGCGACCTACCAGGACACCCAGTAGGATTTTTTCCCTCGCGGAGTCGTGATCCTGAGCAAGCCACTCCCCAGTAGTGGCATGCTCACGTACTCCGAAGCCCGTTTAGTCGCCTCTTACGACAGGCCGGGAATAGAATTAACCTAACCTAACCTAACCCAACAGACCCACGAGTAAATAACTACTAAAGTAAAATAAAATCCCTGATACAAACATAATATCAGAGTTGACACAACCAAACATTGCATGCCGAAAAGACTGTAGGACGATGTAAGTTCGCCATGTAAAGGTATTGCTTAGCGACGCCTGATGTTAACATTGTATAAATTGCCTTATGCGTTACTTTAGGAGCTACGTGAATCGTTGGAGAGCGAACATGCCGAAGAATAGAATAGAATAGAAATCATTTATTGCGGTAAATGTGGTTACAATAGGTACATCAATTATTATTAAGTTTCTGACATTTAACCGAATATTATCGGCATGCAATAACAGAGAGACAGCGTCGCTCGTCTATGTTAAGTCAAATAAATACAAAAATTAGTCATAAAAGTAAAATTTTATATTTTATTTTCGACCCTAATCCACAGTTATTGGTTTATAAATTTCAAAAATGCCAAACAGCGCTCTTTTGCGAGAGGAGCCTTCATTTGTGGTTACACTTATAACGCGTTCACGATGTAGGTAAGTAAGTATAGGGTTTATGGTTCAAGTAAATAGAACTACACTCGAGATGATGAAAATATTAATATTTTATCAAAATAATAAATATAACTTATAGGTAAAAATATTACATCTTACTTATTAGGTATTATAATCATTTTCTATCAAACGCCACGCTTAAACAAATAGGCCAAAACAATACGCAAAGGTCAAATTGTTTACAACTTTGGTCAGATCTCGAGGCCGCCCTCTATCAAGACGTTTTAGGAATCTAGAATTCTAGATCCTAGACTAGTGGTTAGCCCTCAGCCGAGGCCCTCGATTACGTAATTGATAGACAACCCGTTTACGAGTAGTTACGCTCAATCTCGTTTAGTGGCAACTTTGCGAGATAGTTGTACAGCACTGACATCGTTTGTGCACTGGCGAGCAAGGAAATGTAAGTATTTTACGAATTAGGTTCCGTAGTCTACTAGGAACCCTCATAGTTTCGTCATGTCTGTCTGTCCGTCTGTCTGTCTGTCTGTCCTGGCTCGTTCTCCGCCGTTTCAGCACCGAATGTCACGAAAATTGGTGGAGAGATGTATACCCCACATTTAGTAAGTACGTACTTTCAACTAAAACTATAGCGGACTCTGTATCATGCATAGTTTTTTTTAATACAACTCGACCAACTTACGACGTGCAGTTGCCCTAACCAAATGTAATGTATGGAAATAACTACCTACAAACTATGAAAATAAGGTCGGCCCATCTTATGGCTACGGAACCCTTTCATGTGCGTGTCCGACACGCTCTTGGCCGGTTTTGTTTTTGTCGTAGTTGGGTTTTAGTTTTTTATAATGTTCGGTTATTTTGCTCGGTAGTGTTTCACTCGTAATTAGGTAATTCATGAGTGGTTATGGAACACTTAAATGGTAGCGGCGGAGCCTTAATAGGGCCTAAGCATAATAACCACTCGGGTAATAAACTTATAGTAGTTTATTAGGTACTGGTATTGGTGAACTAACGATAGTTGACCTCGAAAACTATTGAGATATCGATATTATTATCGATAGTAGGTATTGCCGAGTGGAAATTTGAGCAAATGCTTTTGTAGCATCGATATAGTCACCAGCATGGAATACCACACATAGCCGACTATCTACTATATAATATAAGTATACTGTGTAATGGTGTAAAACTATTGAATGTTTGCTTAATTTTATTAAAAATACTATAGATAGTTTGATAGTGTTGGCGTTATAAATAGTATTTCTCAATTTTTCCTATCGATTCTGTTAACATGTGTCAATACTATTGATAATTTGTCAATTGCCAAGTGGCATTACTAGGTATTACATTTTCTTTTCTTTTACGTCCATGGGCGGCGGTAATCGCTTACCATCAGGTGATTAGGTAATCTGTTCGTCTGCCCCCTATATCATAAAAAAACTCTATAACACGTTCTCGCAGTGCATTGTAACAAAATCCTTTTAGTAATTGTCGTCTGAAGAGCAACTTGACTATGTCATTATAAGAAGTAGGAAATAACAATGTAGATACCGGCCTTGCCTCGCAAGCAAATTACTATGTTGTGTTTGAACAACTCACATAGTTCGCTTTGCAAATAATGGTTGTTACAAACACAATGTTCACTTAGAAAGATTAAATTGCAGTTTTATTTTTATGCACGTAAGTAGGTATATAAGTACTGTTGTGAGTGGAGGTGTAGGTTCATACAAATACAATTCTTTAGTTTGCTGTTACTTACTACCTACAAAAAGTAATGATATCCCATCAAAAACATACATGTGAAGTGTGTAGGTAGCCAAGGTAAAAAGAGTGTTGTTTATCGAGTCCAGCGTCAATGGTGAGACCTACTTGGCTAATTGTAATTTTTTTTGATGGGATTATTTTATTTCCTGGGAGGAATAGATACTATAATCAATATACGTTATACCAACGTCAACGTTATACCAACGTTATACCAACGTCTGGTGTTACTTGATGAATAACAACAATAATAAATGAGAACGAATCTGTCTACTTTTTTAAATACGACAGATTCTCTTTCCAAGACGCCGGCCATAGATAGCGGCCAGCTCCGAAGGAGTTTACCATCGTTACAGTACTACCTTCTCGTAATTTCGTATACCCAACGATGAAATCCGAAGGAGAATTCGGGTAGTCGATATTGGCACGAGAGTGTGTGAGCTACAGTGGAGATGGGAAGGACACCTGGTAAGGTGGACTATAAAGCTTACCGAATGACAACCAAGATTGGGACGACGTCCTGTGGGTAGACTACCTACTCGTTAGGCCGACGATATTGTAATTGTAGCGGAGAAACAATGGTTGAGGCTAGAAGGGGACCATAAGGAGTGGCGTGATAGAGGAGAGCCTATACTCAGCATTGGGTGGATGTGGGCTGTTATGATGATGATGATTATATAGGCACTGTAATTTAGTCATATGATCTCATATATGATATGATATATAACAACAGAAACGTCCCGTAAATAAATAAGATTATACCCGCAGGTAAACTACTTTTGACAGGCAGTCTAGGCATTTAATCCGTGATTTGAATCCGTCTGACTGGTTTTCAAACCAAATAGGTATCACATTTCATACCTACTTGGCTAAATATTTTAATGACGCCTTTTCCCAGACAAAAAACTGTTTACTGTCTATTGTTTTTAGCACAATGAGCTGGCAATCACATGTCAGTGTCACTCATATAACGTGACATTCTAGTTTTTATGTTTCGCACAAGTAACTATAACGCACACTTACATGTAGGTTAAAGTATATACTAACGCTAATTCTCTCTTGACTCTTAACAAAAATTGGGATTTGCTAAGTGTAGAAAAGTTTTATATTTCGCCCATTCTTTAACAACTTGCTAACACACTTTTGCAAGGAAAAATCGCGAATGGACAGTCAAGATCAAACCAAGCCAACCTTACTGTCTGGTTAAATAAAATAAAACTTTAAGTTACACAGAGCATTGGACGTCGGTTATCTATAACAGGTTTCATAGAACAGTTTCGCGTCTATATGTATGTATAGGATAGATAAATAGTCAGTTAAATGCCGGCGAGTACCAGGCGAGCATAGAACGCAACAAGTGCTCCATTGCGCAGCTGAGGCAAAGGTCCGAGTCAAGGTGAAAGCCACGCGTAGGGCTGTACTACACGCACAGTATTCGCAACGCCTACAAGGAAATTATTTTGTTACTCTTAACGCCAACACTTGAAACGTGCTTGAAACAACACGATTTTGCGCCTTATTTTGTTTTAAATTGCGAAATGGTTCTAAATTCAAAATTTAATTGGTGCCACCTCAGTTTTCTCTTTTACTTTTGCTATACAAATGCTAGTATGCCAGTAATATTAATTACGCAGATTTTCAATAAAAGTTTGAGTCATAACTTTGTAGTTACCTTTCATAACTTAGTAAACTCTGATTACGTGTTACTTACCTTTATTTTTTCTTAAAAAACTCGTATGTGATTAAGCGGTGGCAATAGTTTATTATCAGGACAACAGTTTGCTCGTCTGGAATCAATCGATTTTATAAGATTTTATGCCAACGTCAAGTGGACATTGGCAGAATCTGACTTGGAATTGGCAAAGTTTAATAATATTAAAACCTGTGACCACATGTGATATGAAATAGAAATATATCCCAGTTCATAAATAAGTTTAATTAAATAATGAAATCTGACGCGTATTTGACCCGTTTAGGGCAATGGTTTGAGCGCCGGTTGAGACGTAAGGGTTGCGGGTTCGATTCCCGCACCAACACAAATGTTTGTTGATGAAATAGATATTTGTGCTAGGTCTGGGTGTTTGTGGGTCCTTCGTTGTTTCTGGTTTCCATAGCATAAGGGAAAACCTTAGTTTGGGATCGACACTGTGTATGATGTTTTCTAATTTTTCATAAAATTATTATGTACCCTCTTTGCACTGATCCAGATTCAAAAGATCAGAACTTAAGAAAGATACATTTTTGCCAGGTCTACCCTCTATCCTCTGCTATGTATTGCGTCTATTATTTGACTCACCTGACTCACCTTGTACTTATACAATAACGCACACACATACAAACTAATACTAACCCGCACATCCACACGCACACACACTTAATTTTAATCACTCACACACACACAGCCATACATACACACACCTACGAATATACTTTCATTAAAATGGGAAGTCTGGTCTTCACGACACAGGGAATCCTAGTGTGAAGTCCAGCGATACTGTTTGCATAAAAGTTTTATTTTTTATTTTTATTAGTATTATAACAGTGTAATTGTAAATGTACAAATGTTATATGAAACAAAATAATTTTCTATTTCTATGTGCAAAGTCAACGGTGCCACCCCTACGGGCCGAGAGCGAGTAACAGAACTCGTTACCCAACTCGCGATGCACTCGACGAAGGCCGCGGAAAGGAACGTTGCTCTTATACGAGTCATTGTTCCATGGTTTTTTTATGTGATAGGTAGCAGACGAGCAGGCGGATCACCTGATGGTAAGCATTGCCGCCGCCCATGAACACTTGCAACACCAGTCGAGTTACAAGTGCGCTGCCAACCTTTTATCCCCTTCCTCCCCGAGTGGGCCTCCGGTACCCTCACTCACTCGGTGAAACACAGCACAGGGGCTGCTTCACGCCGGTTTTCTGTGAGGCAGTGGTATCACTCCGGCCGAGCCGGCCCATTCATGCCGAAGCGTGGCTCTCCCACAGTTAAAAGGTTGTAAGGTTCTGACCGTGGGAGGGCCACGCTTCGGCATATGCCGACTCGACTGGAGTGATACCACGGGCGCACAGACGACCGGCGTGAAGCAGCGGCAAACTGGCTGGATTTGGTAGTGACCCTGCCACATACGCCAAAGGTCCTGGGTTCGTTACCCACCCTGGACACACATTAATGTGATGAACACTTGTGTGCGTTCAATGTCAGGGTGTAATATTTATTATATTATTATGTACTGTAAGTTTTATATTTGTGTTTCCTCTGTTGTCTGATATCTGTAACAGAAGTGCTTAAGCTCCTTAGTACGGATACTTGTACTATTAAGTATTCTGTGGTACGGAGTCAGGTTAATGTCTTGTGAATTAAAAAAAAAACAGCGCCTTCACTGTTTAGCCAAGTGAGTGAGAGAACCGGAGGCCCAATTGGGTGGAAAGGGGGTAATTCAAGATATCTATAGCTGTAAAACTACTAATGACAGCTGTTTCAGCTTGTGCTTTCAGTATGGAACTGTCTATCCTCTATAAGTAGATATGTACACAATTCAATTACATAGTTGTTGTAAGTGTTTAAACTTCATGACAATCATGGTGTACTTTAATTACTCATACAAATGAGTGGTAATCAAAGTCCTAAGCATAGAACACGACAAAAAGCCATCTCTATTCATTGGATCTTAAAGACGACTAACTAATTACTACGATGATACATATTCATATTAATTTTCCTTAGGAGAGCCACGCTTCGGTATGAATGGGCCAGGTCTACTGGAGTGAGACCACGGCCTCACAGAAGACCAGCGTGAAGTAGCGCCCGCGCAGTGTTTCGTCGAGTAAGTGTTGTCAATGTCTTAAATGGATGTATGTACTTAAAAGTTTACAGATACACCCTCTATTTCTTTTAAGTGCAAGGTGGCAGACGAGCAGACGGATCACCTATGGTAAGCAATTACCGCCGCCCACAGACACCTGCAATACCAGTAGAGTCACAATTGCGTATCCATAAAATCCATAATATGTACTTATAAGACACCCATATGGATCCATATATGTGGATAAATAATATGATTTATCAATGTTTATGTCCTAAATATAGGTTATTTCAACATGGCAATGACGGAGTGACGTCACCATAGTTATCGCAGTCATCGGCCATACTTATCATCCTGCCGAACAGTTAATTGTACACAGCCGAGTGATACATACGTTTCTTGTTCTACATCACGCGATCGTGGAAAGATTGGTTGCGCAGGAGCATCTTAAATGGAACTTTGCGCATAACTCATGTTGTGAATTTACTTGGAATTTCATTGATAAGGTAAAATAACTATGGTAACTGTGGCTACTTTTAATTGTAAGAGCAATCGACAAATGACAAAGTGTAGTGTTTACTTCAGGGGACCAATTCTCACACTCGACATTGAAGTCGAATTTAGAGATTTCATACGTTCGTCCATACAAAATTCTAATTCGACTTCAATGTCGAGTGCACGAGAATTGGTCCCCAGTAATCTTACATATCGTATGTTGGTGGTCCTTAAAGAAATGAACTTTTAGTGCTGTGTCCAGAGTTGAATATATCGTGACGTATTATGTGCTGTGCTGTGTTTCTTTGCTGTGAGTGAGGGTACCAGAGGCCCAGTTCGGGGGAAGGGCATTTAAGTTTGGCAGCACGCTTGTGACTACACTGGTGTGTAGTTGTCCATGGGCGGCGACAATTGCTTACCGTCAGGTGACCCGCCTCCTTGTCTGCCAAAAAAAAGCGACGTATTTTTTTAAGAATGTTATGAGCTGTGCTGTGTTTCGCTGAGTGAATGAGGATACCAGAGGCCCAGACCAGGGAGGGCATTAAAGGTTGCCAGCGCGCTTGTGACTCCACTGGTGTACAAAACTGTCAACAATCGACTCTCATCATAGGTACTGTCTTGAACAATGGGTTGAATATCATTTGAAGAAATTTGACAGGTGGTGCTAACCTGACGTGTAGTTGCTTATTGTCTGCTTGACTTTTTTTGTTGTTAGGTATTACCCAATGCGAAACGAAAACAATAAAAACGTCTTCTACCAACCATTCGGAACAACATTTATTCTACGACTTTTCGAAATTTGTTGATCATTTTTGCGACTCCCCATAGACTAGTAGGAAGAAGTAGAGGGAGTCTGGTAATTACAATGTAGCGACTGCCCTCTGAAATTTGCAGAAATGAACAGGGGAACTAGACTAAGAGAATCTTGGTTACACGTTTCTGAAATTGTTCACTTTCTAATCGTATAACACGCACATAAAATCCATCCAGGTGCATCATCATTATATTTTCAGCCAATAGACGTCCACTGCTGGACATAGGCCTCTCCCAATATTCCCTACACAGATCGGCCCTGTGCTACCCGCATCCAAGGGACTCGCACGACCTTCACTAGATCGTCGGTCCACTTTGAGGGCGGGGCCTGCCACGACTGCGGCCTCCTGCATGCGGCCTCCTGCATGCGGCCTCCACTTAAGGACCTTTCCACCCCAACGGCCGTCTGTTCTACTCGCAATGCCACTTGAGCCACGGAATTCTTTGGGCTTGGCAGAGGTGCATGTATCTTCCATATGAAAGACGCGTTTTTATATTACCTACTGAGTAAGGACCAAGGCTCTCCAGAAAAACCCTGATACAAGACTCATTATTGATATCTTAATAATTCGCCCTATAGTACACCTGTTTTATCGCTAAGTTATTAATCATTTATTTGTTTATTAAAAGTGTTTGACCTTGATAAGTGAACACGAGTTAAGTCCTTTCAAGTACACAGCGACGTAACCTTGAGATTTCTTTTAACAAAATTAATGTTGATAAAAAGTATAATTTAGAATCCGCACTGGGTAATTAACCATGCTAGACTAACCGTGAAAAAAGTCAAAAATGTTATAATGTAGGTACTTAGTGTAATTATGTGTCTTTCAGACGGTACACAATATTTCTAGTTGTACTTAGTCAAAATCTCAGGAAGAGATAGTCAAAATCTCAGTCACTTAAGTTAGGACCGATTTTTCGAGACGTAGTCAAATCAACCTAATAATTAACAATACTCACTAAGAAACTACGGCAACTCCTGTACGTATAGCCACACTTCAATATAAACAAAACTGTCAAATTTCTTCAATCGACTCTCATCTTACTGTCATACACATTAGGTTTAATATCAACTGAGGAAATTTGACAAGTTGTGATAACCTGATGTGTGTCTGACTGTACTACGAGTACCAGATGACGATAAATAACTGGAACGTCAACGCAGAATACCCAGACCCAAGAAAACTTAGTAAATGTAGATTCCTAAATTGACTTGACCGGGAATAACACCCGGGACCTTTCACGCTTCGGGCGAACACCTCAGCCACTGCGCCATCGAGGCCATCAAGTAATGGAAAAAATATTTTAATCAAAGTTTCGTAATAGTAACCTATTGACGGCTGACCGGACCGGAATGCCTCAGAGCATGAATGGTTGGCATTAGATACTATTTGTTGGCATAACAAACGCGCGTGGCCCGATGGATTGTCGTGTGTGAGCAACAATGCAGTGACTCAGTGTGTTGTGATAGTTTTTTTTTTTTTTTTTTACTTTGGTATGTATGTTTTTATTTTTTTCCTACCTTTTAAATATTGAGTTGTGACGTCATATGACGTAGCTAACGAGCGAGGGACGTAGCTAAAAGTAAAAGGTTTAATAAGTCTCTAGTTTAACGTTGTAAAACCCAAAAGCCTTTTAAAAGACATAAAACAATAAAATTGATTTTCCATTGTGTCTGCTGTCTGGGGCTTACGACGTTCTAATAATGGAACACTTGTGTTGTTTTTTGAGTGTCTGGGTGTAAATTATATGTGTTTCCTCTGTTGTCTGATATCTGTAACACAAGTGCTCAAGCTGCTTAGTACGGAGAACGGACGTGAGGTCAATGTATGAGATATTGTGTGGATCTATTTATTTATTTACAGAAAATTTATTTCTCTATAAGTGGAGAATGATATCTGCTACTATAAAACGTTTGTAGAATTCTCTACCAATGAAAAGGTGTAGGTGCATTATATAATTTAGTAATTGGTTTTAAATTCTGAAAATGCAAAATAACGCTCTTTTGCGAATGGAACCTTATTTTTTGGCGTCACTTATAACACTTTCATGATGTACCTACAGATGTGCACGTGATTAATAAGTATACAAACTCATTCAAATATGAACCTGACCTGGCATAAGAGTCGGGATGTTTACATTATATTGCAGGCGACTGTACCTAGTTTTTTATGATTATTTTTTTTGTTTATTAGAAGTTGTTGCATATTGCGACGCATATGTTAAGATACAAAAACTGTACCTACATAATTGTGTTACCATGCTAAACGATTAAACAAACTTTTTGTTAGGTCATGTAAGTGATGCTATTATTCTAGTTTCTAATGGAATATTCCGTAGGAAGCTAATCTACTTAATGTGAACTGGAGTTTTAGAACGAGAGCTTAAGTGCAGAGTGGGAAATAAATTATTATGACTTTAGTTAAGTAGGTACAGTCGAGTTCAAAATATGTATACACTTTAGGACTTGTCACAATACATATTATAAGAAAGTGGGAGTCGTTTTCCTATACATATGTACTGTGGCAAGGTCCTAAAGAGTATAAATATTTTTGAACTCGGATGTACCTATGTACCTACAACCGAATGTTGGTTTATCAAAATGGAATTACACTTCCCTATCAATGGAATATAAAACAGTAATACTACAACGTTTCGTTTATCGTTTTACGTTTTTTTATGAGATGGGTGGCAGATGAGCAGACGGAGTAGCTGATGGTAAGTGATTCCCGCTGCCAATAGACAGCCGTAACTACCGGTGGAGTCTACTTTACGCCGGTCTTCTGTGAGGTCGTGGTACCACTCCAGTTGAGCCGGCCCATTCATGCTGAAGCGTGGCTTCCCATCAAAATGATCAAGTCATGTAACGGACTTTGTACGAAAAGCTGAATTTATTTTTGCGAATTTTCAAAAGTCATGGAACGGATAAATTATTCGAGTTATAAGTAACATATGTTTTAAATTATCAACGTGAAAGATCATTGGTTAACATTCAGATATCGTAACCTACTTTACGATAAGATTTTAAGTAGCCATAGTCATAACAGTTATCGTAATAATGATTTATCATAGTAATCCAGTTGTGAGGTTATCCTTCACCGCGTATCAAGTGTATTTGGCGGAATACTATGCAAAATGTCTGGGTTAGGGCTGACAAATCGTTTTGTGAAATATTAAACTTACTATGGAAATCTGTACTTAGCGGTATATTTGTCTTAGGTATCTTAATGTAACTCATACTTGTCGCTGTTGATTTCCTGAATTAAATATATAAGAAGTATAGGTACAGGCAAATTAGGCAATTATAAATTGGCTCCAGCGCCCAATAATAATAATAAGTAAAATATGATAGGTCAAGGATTTGAATCCTTCAGTAACGTTTTTACTTAAAGGCAAGATTCCATTATTTTTTAAAAGAAATAAAATACTTTCAAACTTTTTTGATTTAAATCTTCTAATATTTCCTAGGTTGAACCGAGATATAATACCCTAACTATTACTCTGTAATAACTAGTTTTTAAGTTTTAGGTATACCTCTGTTTTGTGTGTAATAAAAAGTATGTTCATTCATTCATTCTTACTAAACTCAAAATGACAGTCGGTTAGGAAGTATTATGTCTAAAACAGTTGGCAGCCCTAGTCTTTCTTTGGTCAAGATCCATTGTAGGTGACCTACAGACAGACGGTACTTAGTGCACTTATAGCGATGCCCTTTGCCATAGTGCAGTGGGAAAGTAAGGCCGGATTGATTAAAACAATTCGCCATGAGCGGCGGCAATTGCTTACCATCAGGTGATCCGCCTGCTCTTCTGCTACCTATTACATAAAAAAAACAACAATCTAAAGCTTTTAACGCCATCGAGACAATTAGATACCTACCTGCAGCCCTGTGCTGAAATAATAAGGCAAACAAATCGGTGGAATGAATACTTAAATAATTTTAAAAATCCAGATTTTTTGAAAAAACTAAACAATAGTTTTGAACAATAATTTAGATCCATCTATAAAAAGTTCCTTATCTTGGGGTAAAGTTTTGTTTACTTATTATTTCATAACTGTCGCCGTAAAATAGTCCGTAGGTATCGTTAGTTGATTTATTTCCCGAAAATAATACATTTTCGAAAATAGGCTATGGTTGGTTAGAAGAACTGATACTTTACCTATTTACGACCTGCTTTACGCCTTAATTTAACTTACGTTTCTACTATTTTACGGTATTACATCATCGTCAAGCACACTGGCCATTTGATTGTGCACATAGGTTCACATTCACAATAGCTTGTTTTGGTTTTCGTCAGTTTTCTAAATATCAGATCTAGGATTATACTAACCAGCCCCTCTTACTAAAGACATCAACGCTCATTTGTTTTAGGCTCCAAAACTAAAAAATTAAATGTTAAGTAGGTATTTCTTTCGTCTATCTACCTACCTCTTTTATGTATTCTGTGTATACTACTGTTAGTTAAACCAATATCTAGTTTATAAAATTTATCACTTAATTATTTTTTCATTCGGTTTGTTACTCGCTTTGGTTGGTTAAGTTTTAACAGAGGTTTTTGCGTGTCGACTTACTTCAGTGATTTTACTAAGTATATCCAACTTGCTCGTGATCTTCATAAATAAGTAGGTACTTATGGCGGTCAAGTGTAATGTCACTGGTAAAAAAACAAAGTTTTAAAAGTCACTTGCACACATTAAAGACTTTGTTTATCATTTTTTCCCCCGCAGTGCAAAAATAGCGCTGTGTATCAGACAAAAGCGCAGTCCAAAGTAAAAAATTGATAACTCAACGTGTGTACAGTGTGACAAGTCTGTTTTGGTTGATCTTTAAATGGACCTGTAAAGTAGGTACTAATTATGCATGTAGGTACTTACCTAATAGTAGGTATTTAAAATTACTAAGACATTGAATGGCAATTGATTGACATATGAAATTTAGGTATATTCAATCATACAATATTTGTTTGTATGATGGTGAAAATGTGAAAAGATTTGTTTTTGTTTGTATACATAAAGCGAGAGCGTGTGACCATTAAATGAAAGAAAAATTTTAAATATACCTATTTTTCATAAATTCCTTTTATTAAAAAATGATTATTTTCAAAGGTTTTCTACTGTTATTCCAAGGAATATTTACCCATATCTTTTTTCACGATCTTGTAAAAGAAGGTTTAGTAAAAGAAATTTTTGTGATATTATACTTATATGACAAATTTAATGGCAAAATCGGTCCCGCCGTTTATAAATTGTTACGTCCAAATAGCAGAAATCAAAATATCGAAAACCACATTGCAAATCAGTATTGAAGATTTAATTCGAAAGTCAGTATGGACGGCCCGTTTCGAAATTCGTATAAACGCTTAGCAAAATAGCATAACGAATTGGTAATAGTATAACGAATTGGTAAAAAAAAAACGTCTGGCGCCTTAACGTGTCTATCAGTTATGGCAGACCGACATCAGCTGATGAAAGTGTGGTCGGTCACCTTGATGGATATATTATTTCATAACCTAATCCGAATATAACTGTAAGATGTCTGGTTTAGATTAATCTAGAACTTTTTAACATGGATTGCACTTAGGGTTGTCAGGTCTTATCGACGAGTTTAGCCGGACATTTGAGTAAATAGGCCGACGACTTGCCACATCATCGACGATATGGTACCGCTGTTTGTCGCATCGTCAGCACAATAAGCCTAAAAAAATCCGGCCGAGCCAGACACCATTTTATTAGACCTGAAACGCATATGAAAAGCCTAACCGTGTTCGGCTTTATCCGGACGCCTGACAACCCTAATTGTACATCGCTTAGCGCAGATAGCTGACGTAAGTTTTATGCAAAATGGCCTTTCGAAATTGCAATTCGTACAAAAGTGGGTATCAAACGAGGAAAGCCAAACTACGGGAAACATTAATGGCCGAAAAATGGCTTTGACATGCAGACATATGCCAAAAAGCCATGTCACTATTAGGACACTTCCTAAACGTCATCCCCTACTAATAAAACTGTGTTGTCTATGTTTTTGTTATTTTGATTGTACCTTAGGTGTTGTTCTAACCAAAAATATATTTAATGATACAAGGAGATTTTTGATTCATACATCAGTCTCATACATCTCATACATAATAATATATTGAGCTGATCCCGTACTTAGCTTAAACACTGGTCTTGTGTTACGGATATTAGATAACAGAGAAATTACAAAAAAAATACTTGCAGACATTAGAGAAACAATATTTGTTGTGGGGATTGAACCCGCGACCTTAAGTGTATGAGGCAATGCGTAGGCCACAAGCATCATTTTTGTATTGAACACGGCTCTCCTTTTTTACATTAATGCTTTTGGTGTGATATGTATTACGCATTTGCCTTGTATGCCTGTTTACTCTTTGCCTTAATTATGATTAAATGAAACATATTGGTAGACTGAATTTTACTTTTTTATGTGATAGGTGGCAGATGAGCAGACGGATCACTTGATGGTAAGCAATGGCCGCCGCCCATAGACACCTGCAACACCAGTAGAGGCACAAGTGCGCCGCCAACCTTTAAACCTTTCCCAATTGGGCCTCTGGTGCGTTCACTCACTCGACGAAACACAGGGCAGGCGCTGCTTCATGCCGTTCTACTGTGAGGCCGTGGTATCACTCCGGTAAATTAAATTGGTAAGTTAAATTTCACCTGTTCCTGTTCCAGAGTTACCAGGAGAGCATAATGTACGAGTGCTTCCTGGAGATCGCGTACGAGGCCGACCTCAGCACGAAAGAGGACCCGGACATGTACGAGGCTGCCTACGACCAGTGCCACGAGGATCTCGCCACCAAAGATGCGGCCATTGCCGAGCTTAGGGAAATGATATACGGTTAGTGACGGTGCAATTATAGATAGATAGATATTCTTTATTGCACAGAAATAGAATACATGAGTGAAACAACAGCTATTATGTTTAAAAATATATATTTCTCTACTAGCTTTTACCCGCGGCTTCGAAAGACAAACATACAGACAGACACACTTTCCCATTTAAATTATTAAGTACCTATGGATTTTCTTCAACGTCAGCAAGGCTGCGCTTGCTCGTTCACGTTGAGAGAATGAAGTCAGATCGAGCTGCCAAGAGGGCTTATCTGGGTCTGGTCTGGGCCGGTAGAGCAAAAATTATTTAACCAGGCAAGTTTTCTCTCCTTTTCTTAAGCGCTGTGTTTCACGTTTGTTTGGAATCGACGGGTATACTCTCAATATTACGGGACGGCTTCGTTTTATGCCACCAGTTTGATAAAACTTGACTTACGTTTGTACTTAAAAAATATTTAAGTAGATGGTATAATCCATTTAAATCACGTTCCAGAACGGGGAGAGTGCCAGCCTTTGAGAACAGATGACGAGTACCTGGTACGGTTTCTTCGAGCTACCAAATACATAATCCCAAAGGCACATAAACTGGTGAGTAAGTATATGAAATCATACTTCTGAAAACGCTACGCGTAGATCTCTGTAGTACCTATTATTATGTTCATGTTCATCCTACCTATATGCATGTCTATTATTAACCTGCATCATCTTTTGTCATTTTTTCTGTTATGTAATTTTTTGCCTTTATTTCCGTGCTTAATTAGGTTTACTGTGTAGATAATTAAAAAAATACAAACAGGCGTATTGAGAACCTCCTCCTTTTTTTGAAGTAGGTTAATAATTTGGTAAGGTTAGTAAAAGGTGACTGACATTTTTAAAAGGAAGTAAATCATTAGTCAGATACTAACATAAAAATAAGTGATGTGTTAGTCTTAAAAGCTATTTCTCCGAGACTTAGACTTCTTAGAGCATTCTACCACTGCTCTAAGCTTAGACTTCCTTCGGGCCCCGTCAGATGAACACCTATTAAAAATATTGTCCATAAAGAGAAGCTTAGAAATAAAAACCCGACACTAAAAAGTACGAAACAAGATAATAGCTTCCGTTCCGATGAAATTATGAGAGGAGAGTCGTGGTCATGCATGCATGACACAAACCTACATATATAGATACATACAGGTTACAATTATAGCCCTCCTTTTTGCTTCACCGTAGTCGGATAAAAAGTTAAGTTTTGTATTTAAATATTTTAAGTATATTCAAATCAATTCTTTTATTAAAATTTTAGGTAGGTATGCATGCGACGCCTGCAAGGGCACAGCAAGTCAACGCAGAGGGTTCTTCTAAATACAAAAAAATTTACATGAAATTATATTACTTAAATGACGAATACATTTTACATAAATCAAATATTACAATAAATCATATTAAAAGAATACAATGTCAAAAGTATGTCTCCTAGTCGTAGTATGTAGTATAATTATGTAATCTGGGCAATAAGTATACGTTATAAATAACAGTATTTTAGTTACACTCATGTCATGATCTTCAAATTCTCAAAGCTACGTACTATTTTAAACACGTTTAGGCTTTCTACAATACTGTTATAATGACCATTAAAGGTCAGATTTTTCACCATTATGCTACATGATATACATTGTTTATACACTTGATGTAAGTTTTATGTGTACTTAAATCATATTTAGTTAATATTATTTCATGAGTAAATGTTAACTATCATAATTTTAAAATCACACGCCGTAAAAATGTTATTGAAACGCTAAAAGCGAAATGGCTTAAAATTAACTTTAACGATAACATTTATCGCCCATTCACTTTCGTATGTTGTCGTTAAACGCAGCGAAGCGCCTTAATAAAACGCCTCGAATGACCGTGCCCGTGCGCCGGCGCATAGGGTTGGCAAATAAAATTCAAGTTGTTCTGATTCAGTACTAATGGGTGTCACGGCACGCAAGACATCATCTCTTTATAAATAGTATCTCATCTCTTTATATTTTTCAAAGGCAAGCGGCTAATATTAGCAGTGTTTAAATACCTCAGTCTTGTGGAATAGTTTAGCTGCGGCAGTATTTCCTGACGGCTATGACTTAGGGACCTTCAAGAAACGAGCGTACTCCTTCTTAAAAGGCCGGCAACGCATCAGCGACCTCTCTGATCTCGCAGATGTTCATGGGCAGCGGTGATTACTTACCAGCAGGTGACCCGCTTGCTCGTTTGCCGCCTCTAGTATATAAAAAAAAATCCGTGTTTGAGGTCTAAAATAAACACTGTCGTGGTAACCCTACGCGTGTTACGTATGCGACCGGAATAGTTGCGCAAGCGGCGGCTGCGAGATCTAATGCACAGCACTATGCTAATCACGGCCACGCGACCTTAGCGCGATTGAGAGACAGAACTATTTAATGTGAATGTTGTGACTAAGCTGTAAGTGAGTATATTATAACAAGTGTGTACGGTGGCCTGCACATCAAGTTACTACAATCTGTCAAATTTCTTCAATCGAACTTCACTTTTATGTCAAACGTGTTTGGTTCAATATCAACTGAGGAAATTTGACAGATTGTAGTAACTTAATGTGCTGGCCACTGTACAAGGATTTACAATGGGAAACTTTTAACATGCTTCGGCATGAACGGACCGGTTCGATATGGATACCACGGCCTCAGGAAAAGAACGCGTGATACAGCGCCTAGAGCTAAAAAGTTGTTCGGCGGATTTGATGCCAGTCCAATGTCGTAAGTTGAGCCATGACATTTTTCGCCTTTTAATTTTACGTTTCCAAGCCATGATAGTCTGGAGAAGGCGGTATTGTGGGTTCCTTAAGATAGAAAGAAAGAAAAAATCTTTATTTGGTCCGATATTACAATAAATGCACTGAAATTTCAAAGCGAAATTAACTGGACCAAAATGGCGCCCACTCAGCATATGGCACGGACCGGGGGAGTAACCCCGATCACACCGCTGGTATTCTGTGGAGGCCAGTTTGTTGTGACCAAGATATGACCAAGCAAGATGTGACCAAGATATGCCATTTTTCTTATTTTAAAGGTCCGTACTAGCTCAACTTTCTTTAATTCAACAGAATTTTATTTATTTAGTTCATAGTAGATGACTTCGATATGAGGATTAAAACACCATCCGTCCGACAATGTCCATGGCAGCATTGGACAGCCCTGCCCTCGCTTAGTTACGTGTGCGACCGGAATCTTGCGCAAGCGCCGCGGGATCTAATGCAGAGATCAATGCTAATAGCGTGACCTTAGCGGACTATCTATTAGATCTAGACTCAGATAGCAACATTAATTTAATGTCGTGATGAAATTATTGTGGCAGACGAGCATACGAATCACCTAATGGTCATATGAATATCGACGGCTAAAAGGCAAACAGGTTAAACACCAATTTGGAAACTTTACAGGAGACAGCTCAAGTGTTGTGTAGAATAAGTGTAGTAAGAAAATGAAAGGAAAACAGCAGTTCGCAGGATCATCATCATCATCAGCCTGTCTTAGTCCACTGCTGGACATAGGCCTCCCCTAATGTTCGCCATTTCACGCTGTCTTCGGCGAGATGCATCCAGTCTATACCAACGGCTTTTCTCAGATCGTTACTGCATCTAGCCGGAGGCCGTCTTACACTACGCTTTCCGAGTCGCGGTCTCCACTCAAGAACTTTTCTACACCAACGGTTGTCAGTTCTTCGACAGATTATGGCCAGCCCATTGCCACTTCAGCATGTTGATTCGATACACTACTGTTACGAGTACTTCGGCACTAAACGTCATTTCCCGAATTTTTCGCTTGCACGCTCTTAAAATGTTTCAGTTAGTCCGGTACTGCGCGTTCAGAGCCCAGTACCCCTACTTGTACCAGGACGTGGACATCTGGGCGCTGGCCAAGCTGAAGGACGCGTATGAGGGCACCATGTACGACCGGCCTGACGTCGGGAGGCTCTCCATCTTCAGGTTTGGTAAGGGTCTATTTATAGGTTTCTTTAACCCTTTTTTTTTTGGTTACCCAGGGGAAATGCGTTACGCATACCCGTCCGCCGGGGGCGGACGGGTTATGTCGGACTCCCCCCCGCATGACGGCGGGGGGTTTACCGACTAAAACCCCTGGGACTCTCCCTCATCGTCCATCGCGGGAGAAAGTCATGGAGCAAATAGCGCGAAGCCCTCGCGCCATGACAGGTTTCTTTAACCCGCAATGACCAACGCAATCACATTAGATATACGATCAAACTGGTTGCAGTGATACTGGTATGAATAGGACCTGCATAACAAACAGCCCTGCTTAACTCTTAACGCAAAAATGACGGGGTGTTATAAGTCTGACGTGTCTGTCTGTGGCATTGTAGCTCCCTCCTCATTGTGGTATCAATCAACTTCCCGCAGCGGTATTTCCGAACCGGTACGACATCCAAATTTTCAAGAAACGAGCCTATACCTTCCTAAAGGGCCGGCAACGCATCCGCACTCCTTCTGGTGTAGCTGATGTCCATGGGCGGCGGTGTTCACTTACCATCAGGTGACCCGCTTGCTCGTTTGCCTTCCTATACTATATAAAAAAAAGAGAATCGATTTGATTTTCCTATTAAAAGGTTATGTAGTCGGGAGTTGTACGTACAAGTACGCACAAGTAAGAAGCTATATTTGATGGCCGCTAGTTTAACATGGCCGGCGCCGCCACAATATGACAACGGCTCGACCGGAGTGATACCACGGCCTCAAAGAATACCGGCTGTGAAGCAGCGCCTGCGCTGTGTTTCGTCGAGTGAGTGAGGGTACCGGAGGCATGGGGAAGAGGGTTAAAAGTTGGCAGCGCACTTGTGACTCTACTGGTGTTGCAGGTGTCAATGGACGGCGGTCATTGCTTACCATCAGGTGATACGTCTGCTTGTCTGCCACCTATAAGATACCATAAAACAAAATAAACAATAAGGACACGAACAAGTGGTTTCTATACCTATTTGTTAGTGTTATTTATTTGATTAATGTGAATATCACCAGTAATTACTGGATTCCGCAGCTGCTTCTATTCTTGAAGATGAGGTTTCAAAGGCCATTAGCGTCTGAGGTAATTAGTTTACTAATAGTTTATTAATTAATCGTTCATAACAGGTTTCTAGCCTCAAGAATACGACGACACTTCACGAAGCAGAATTTGAATAAATTCCACCATTCTCATCTCTCTTTTCATATTTTCTATCTTAAATTTTATCTATATTCTATACTATTTAAAAAGAGACTTTCTTCAGGTAGTTAAGTCAAGGGGGTGGGCACTTTTAAGGGGGCGGTGAAATCACCAGATTCACCAGAAGCGAAATCACCAGACTGGGAGAAAGGGAGGGGTCCAGGAAAAGAACATGATGGCATCATAACCTTCTAGTCTTTATCATGAGGGGGGGATTAACTGAATGTGACTTGTACACACTGTATGTATGTATATGATTATTGCAGCACTAATCGTTTCCTAGTTATCTATATCTATATACTATTTATAAAGGGATAACTTCCATGGACAATGACAAGGCATATAGGTAAACTGAAAACACGAAACACTAGCGCGATGTAATCGACGTTTAGATGGCGATCTATTGGTTCAATTGACGTTGACTGGCCGGTTGGCGCAATGGTAGTGACCCTGCCTCATACGCCAAAGGTCGTGGGTTCGATCCCCACCCTGGACAAACATTCGTGTGATGAACACTTGTGTTTGTTCAGTGTCTGGGTGTTATATATGTATTTAAGTATTATATTTGTGATCCTCTGTTGTCTGATATCTGTAACACAAGTGCATAAGCTACTTAGTACGGAGTCAGGTATGTAAGTATGTATGAGATGTTGTGTGAATTTATTAATTATTTATGATCTATATCCATCAACCTATCCTACAAAACGCCCGACTATCGGAGGTGGAATTGAGGACAAAAAACAAAAAAAAACATCGTGGAAATTTGGAACCACTATCCCGAAGCGAAGTGAGGACGGGCCACTAGTTACTAAATAAATATAAATACTTACCATTATAAAATTGCGACTGCTACAAACTTAGTAATTCCATCCAATTTCCTTAACCTTCAGGAATGTGGGACCCAAGCGAGTTCCCTGTGGTAGACCTGGTGCGCGGCGGGATGCTGCTGACGGAGGTGGGCTGCCGCTCGCCCAAGCTGCAGGTCATCGGCAGCACCGTCATAGTGGACCTGGAGGGGATCACCTTGAAGCACGTGGCCACACTCACGCCTACTGTCGCACATCAGATTGTCAATTTATTGGGGGTATGTAACATCATTTTCAAAATTTTCTTGGGTCTGTGTTGACGCCCCAGTTAATTATCGTCACCTGGTACTGATAGTATAGGGGTTACCCTAGTTTGAGACCAGGTTGATGATTGGTGTGATTGTCTGGCGTAATGAAATAAGTAAGTAAAATAAAACATGTTTCTGACCGTGAGAGAACGACGCTTTTGCATGAATGGGCCGACTCGATCGGAGTGATAAGTATATAGAGATAATAACACAGCGTGAACAGCGAGTAGTCACATCCTGCGGAGTACACTGGAGCGGAGGGCACTGATCGCACTCATGAGATTTATTAAAGAAAATACAAAGAAAGAAAGAAAATACAATTATTAATCTGGACATCACAGCACATATCTACTACAGACAATTTTATTGACACAAACACAAGGAAATACGGAACACTAAACAAGGATGAAATTTATTATTGCATTTCCAGCTGGCAGTCCCGGGTCGATTAAAAAGCTGCCACATCATCAACTACTCCTGGATCCTGAACACCTTTCATCTACATCTTCAAGCGGTTCATCCCGCGCCAGGCTTGGCAACTGGTCCACTTCCATGGGTACAACATGAAGTCTTTGCAGGAACACATAGACTTGGACTGTCTCCCGCCCAGGTAAGCAGCAAAATTGACAATTCTAATTTTATATTGCCGGTTATAGGCGCTGGTGATTATTGGGACGGCTATAGGCAATGATGCGGAGTGGAGTATAATCCACCAATAGAAGAAGCTTGCTCGTTGAGAGGCGAAATTTTTATGCAATTCTATTGGTGGATTTCACTCCTCTCGGTTTCTGTGGAAACGCAGCCTTATAGCGTAGTTACGTCTACTAGTCACTGTCTCTTCGTATCGGATAATTAATTCCTTCCTCTTACCACAGGCCAGGAATACCTAGTAGGTATTCTAGACGCCCTAGGCACTAATATAAACATCAGAGCAAACCGTCAGCACGAAATCTCATGATCTAACAGGGTCAAAACCACTCAATCAATCAATGAATTTCGTTTCAGATATGGAGGCACCTGCAGATCTCTAACATCGTTCGCGACGTGGCTCTCCAAAGTCAAGAAGTACCGGGACGAAGAGTTTGATAGGGACATGAAACAATTGGGGTACTTAGTCAAAGAGTAGGGAAAACTAATTAAAATAGCATTTTATAACAATGCCAAGGAAACGAGTAAATAACGAGTTGTCATTGTTCCACGAAATTTTGTTCCAACAATATGCCTTGTAACAAAGGCTCGTGAGTTGTAACAAAACAGAATTCTGAGGAACTTATACAGGGTGTACCGGTATACATTCATTTACATCCTTTAATTATATTCTACCTACTACTGAACAACATTTGTTCTATACAGAAGTACGCATTAAAAATTTCGACTTTTCATACAAAGTTAGGCACTATAGAAATCGCTAACCAAACCCATCATCGACATGCGCACCATGTACTGAATGTCTAAGATCCTCAAAAAATCACCCTCACAGAAGACCAGCGTTGTCGAGAGAGTGAGGGTACCGGGGAGGCCCAATTGGGGGAATAGGGGTTATGGTTGGCAGCGGACTTGTGACTCCACTGGTGTTGCGGGTGTCTATGGGCTGCGGCAATCTCTTACCATCAGGTTATCCGTCTGCTCATCTGCCACCTACCACATAAAAAAACACCTGCTTTTAAGGTAGTGCACCGAAATTGCCCCTAATAGACAATGTAAAGTCCATATTAGACTTTAGTGCTAAAAATATACCTGAAAAAGTAAAAAATCAGCCTTTAAACTGTACCACTGCAGGGAAAAGGCCTTGAACGTACAAATCAAGTCTTCACTACTATGATAGGATTGGGCTTAATCACCACTCTTGCAGTCTTGCCCAATGGTGACTTTGGACGCAACCTGGTATGAAACGCTGAGATGATGATTGAATGTATGGGGTGCTATGACACAGCATATTGCGTGCGTGACGTCAGCATGTGAGGTAGGCGTAATCGACGTGAGCGGGAGAATATCCGCCATAATTCGAGGAATTAGCTTTGTCACTATCTGTGTTATTATGAGTATCAATATTTCCGTCACGTATTATGTCCTATTTGTTGTTACTCTGTGCTGTTAGTACGTTGTGCCGCTGGTCCCCACTCTATCCCTCTCCAATAGTGTTAATACTTACCTTGTAAAATTTGATGTCTAATTATACGTGTCTTGACCGAAGATGTACCTATTCGAATCGATGGTTTACGCTGAGGACCATTAGTTTTGACTACTTACGTCATTGGCATAGCATTGGTATCGGCCACCCGGAAGACTTCTTTCTACCTCCTCCAAAGTCAGATTTTCATTAGGATAGGTCGTCATTTCAGCCTGGAGATAGGCCTCCCCCAATGTTCTCCGCGTCCCTCAATAGATCGTCGGTCCATCTTGTGGGGTCATTCGATGTTCGATAAAAATATTATCCATAAAATTTCTATGTACCTCATTTGTGTCATATGAGAGAGAAATAAGGCATAGTTTATACTTACATGAATTTCCTTACCGAAGGCTGTTTATAATTTATCACTTAAGATTATAAATAAGTTCGTATAATGATAATACTTTGTGGCTACTAGAACCAATATTGTTATAATTATTGTGATAAATTGTGATTTAAGTAGAATTTATAAAAAAATTAAGTAGGTACCTAATCGTATTTGATCAGGGTGAAAAAGTGCCTTTAGTGCCAAAATAGCTTCATTTAGGTAAATAAATATGTAATTTGTAAATTATATCGAGTTCAATCCTGGTTATAGGCTATCTACTCGATATATCGGTGCTCTGAATTCTTATATGTTTTGATACGATGTCCCTTACACGTAAAAATAAAAAAATAAAGATTAAGCTGTGACCAAGGTGCAAACTATTTATATTTACTAATAAATATAATGGTTATATACTGTCGTCTAGTTTTATTTGGTTTTACGAACATTTGTGGGCTGAAAACCCGAGCCTTGTCATTGTGTTAACCAAACAGCGATGAATGAAGGACCATGGACGGTGCATATACGAACAGATAAAAACACCCAGGGCGTTGATTGATTACCCTTGATGACGTGCCTACCTACAGCAGGTGGTATCCATTCCGCTGACATGTCCCTGTTATTGAGCTGGTGTACGGTGGAAGTATCAGCCATTATTCGTTCCACTGCAAGGCACAGGCCTAAGCAGAATGAAATCAAGCCTTGCTACTATGGCGGGATCACGCTTAGATAATAAGTCCGCTTGAGTGGAGACCGCGACTCGGTAAACGTAGTGTCGGACGCCCTGCTACAAGATGGGATGACGACATTCGAAGGCTGGCTGGAGTGAGCTGGATGAGAGTGGCCGAAAATCGGGAGCGGTGGCGTGCATTGGGGGAGACCTATTCCAGCAGTGGACGAGCGTGGGTTGCTGATGATGAATAAGTACGCTTGCACCCAAACTATAGTACTCAATAGTTTGACGAACGAATAATGGCTGATACTTCCACCTTACAGTAAGTAAGTATACTAACTAACTACGATGGTTCAACGACCCAAAATGAGCCTTGGCCTCCGACAAGAGATGTCGCCATTTGTCTCGGTATTGTGCAGCCGAACCCAAACTATAGACGATTTTTAATAACTTTAATAACATGATAATATGTAACTCATTAATTTTACCGCGCAAATTAAATTTATGGAAGACATTAATAAACATTAATAATTAATTATAATAATAATTCTTGTAGCGGGTCTCCCTTTTTTGTATCAGTGACAGTTGTAAGTACTTTTCATTTTAATAAAATAAAAAAATCGTTCTTTATGTTCGAAAACATCTAAACAAATCTCAACCTCGGAATTGGCGCGTTACTTAGAGCCAAGCAACTGAAAGAATCATAGATTTTTTTCACACTACACTGCACTCTTTAAAATTTAATAGAAAAAGGAGAAGAAAATAAAATGGATAGATACCACTCAATATTTTTTCACGTCAGTAGGCTCTTTGCCTCAGGGAGTCGACGTTTTTTCAAAATCAAAATGATTCAAACGATAAAAGGTTATTGCGACACAGGTCTGCGAGCCTAGTGCAATGACCACCATAAACAATTAATTTATATTCATATTATGAACACCAAATTTTTCCGACTTTGGTATGGCAACAAAAAAGCAGTTACATTCCCAACAAAACCTATTAATTTCTTGTTTATCATAAGCTTCGAAAATGTTTCTCTTTGGAAAATGGTTGTGGCTGCCAGTTATTAACTGGGTATTAACCGAACCAGTTTTCAAAATAAGCAGTGGATTCTATCCTTTTATAAATAGGTTTCAATGTTGTATCAACCAGGGGTCGCAATATTAAGGTCGATGGTGACAAATGGGAAACGTGTGTATGCAAAATTGGTGTGAATTACGGAGCCGATGCGCAAATAACCGAGCTTACACAATAATCAATCTTGCGCCGGTTTTACATCTAGGTATACTATATATAAAAATGTTAATCTCGAAGTCAGGTCATAAATAAGTAGGTAAACCGAAAACCCAAAACATTTGCGCGATGTAATCGGCTCCCAGCGCCATCTATTGGTACTGGTCTAAGTTAAATATCGAAATAAAGTGAGGGCGGGCCACTATAGTTCATTAAATGCCTTCCGATATTCCGATTTCAGTTGTTCGGATTATTTCACCGCTAACCTACAGGGCATTTCTGTGCCAGTGGCGGGGCAAGATCTAATTTTGATGTGGGCAAGACTGATTTCGCGAGGCCCTTTCCTTTTCTGTCGATTTTACGACGATGATGACCGATAAAGCCCCTCGGACGAGCTTAAAATTTTTTGAGGCGCGAGGCCCCTTGTATTGCGAGGCCGTAGGCGGTGGCCCACATGGCCTACGCCTTGCGCCGCCTCTGTTCTGTGCCAATACAACATTTGTTCTATGGGGCAGGGGAAGGCATCTGATTTACCCCCCCTCTGGCCCAGAACCTGGGTACACCCATGTCTGCGAGATCAGAGAGATCGCTGATGCGATGCCGGCCTTATGGAGAGGTCACCAGTAAAGACGCCAACACGCAAAGGACGCTAGGGTCACTAAAAACTTTGCCCAGATCCCTAGCTCAAAATTACCTCTTGTCCCGCATGGTCGCTTCGCCTGATTATTTCGAAGGGTCGCCCCTTTGTCTCCTACGGCGTGATAATTAGCCCGAAATCTCTTTAATGGTGTTTTATTTATGCGTTTGTTGAGAGCATCCTTTGTCACGGAGTAGGTAATTGTAAATGACAAATAAGAGAACAAATTCGGAGATGTGAATCCTGTTATAGAACATCCTTTCCCATCTGGGAAGGGACCAGAACGAGTTTTTAATGTAATGTGGTTTTCAACGAGAACATTTTTACTATATACTCGTAAGTAGGTAAGTAATTCGATTGTTTACACATTCGTGTGTTGTGTATTAAGTACAATACAATACATAGATTTAACACAACAGTAATGGTCGAATTAACCAGGCTTTTCCCCAAAAATAGGATTGAGGCACGTGTATCACAAACAGGATGGAAGAATTATTGTTGTAATATTTCGTCTTCCAAGCACAATAAGATTCATAGAATCAAGCTGCCGTAATTTAGAAACGAACTAAATAACTTGGTATTGTCTATTAATTAATTATTATTAACGGGAATTAACGCGACGTTACTTACTCAGTCCGCTTGTGACCACGGCTGCAATTGACGCAGTCGAAACGTCAAGCAGTGAATACATACATACCTACTTATAACAAACAATGTTACTTAATAATAATAATGATAAACATCGCTTTAATTCGCATTTCAATTAATTATAAGTAGATATACTGAAAATATCATATCATTTGATACTGTATAATCCCGGGCATTTACCAATCTCCTGGATTTTTGAAGGCGTAAGGTAAGGCACACTGATACATATGTATGTAGAAGAACATTTATTAAAATAGAAGCTGTAATCAATATTAGAACAACTTTTCATATATAGCGGTATTATCTATTAACTCGATGAGGTACCTTTATAGTATATAGGCACCCAATTTTTTTTTGAAGTTGAATTACGCTTGAAGTCGAGATAAGCGACGAAAAACGTATCAGTTTGAATGCAATCATAACTATAGGCCAATCGTTAATTAGACGCGCACCGATGATTCTTACCTAATGACTTTCATATGTATATCTTTCGATCACACCCTGTACTTCGGCGAAATCTCAGTAAGACTGAGGAAGGCGTCGCGAAGACGGCTCCCCGACCTTCGTCACTCTGCGGGACGTATTATGACAGAACTGACATGTGTAGCTTGTACTGTATGAGTGTATTACGGCATGAGTAAACTAACCATTCGTCACGCTTTGAACGGGACAGTCCTTTCGGTCTCCTGTCCTGAAACAAAGCGCCGGGACGCAAAAATTGTCCTGCTTTGTGAAAAAAATGTCCCGTTAACGATATGACGAGCTTTCAGCAGCTATCTGTCGTAGAATAAAATACTTAAGATATTAATTAATATGTAGCCCTCCCCTTCCAACATGCAATAATAAAAGGGGCTGGAACAAGTTTAGTTCCAGAACTATTCTTACAGAGCGTTTTGTAAGGGTTACGGTTTTTACAATATCAAGTGGGGTTTCTTGTCAGTGGATCCGATTTCCATTGGTCTATGAGTCAAGAAGGAGTGATACTACTAAGGAGTATCTTGAATGCCTATAATAGTTATCGAATGCCTTTAATAGTTATTTGTAGAATGAAGTTGCATCCTACTAAAACATTTGCTGCGATGTGCGAGATTATTAAATCGGAAAAACTGATAGCATATTCTTTTAAAGAATGAGTATTTTAATAAAATTCAAAGCTATATCATACCTTTTAAAGTGTAATATTGAAAATACTTTGTGCCCGATTGATAAGAATGAAGTATAATAAAGTCTCATCAACATTCCATCTAAAAATACCGCCAAGTTGCGATCGCATCTACAAGAAATTTTTACCTCGGGGAGTTTTCACAGGAAATATTGAAAGAAATATATACAGGTTGTATCTGTGAACATTTACATGCCTTTAACAACGTGTTTTACCACCCATTCTCAACATCATTAAATTAATGATGTAAACATTTAAATTAATGATGTTGAGAATGGTTGATAAAACAAAGTCATAGAACAAAATTAGCATCATCTTCCCCATACAACGTCGGCCACGTGACTTGGTAATTTTGTATGGGAATTTGAATAAATATTCGATGAATCTCAAAAATATGTTGAACAAATGTTGTTCAGAATGGTTGATACCTACGACGTAGTTAAAGGAATGTAAATGTTCATAGATACATCCTGTAGATATTCAACATATTATATCTATACGTACTTAATGGAGATACGAAGAGCTTGTGGCCGAACCAAATATAATGGGCGAGGCAAAGTCAGCAAGGCTGCGCTGGCTCGGTCATTTAGAGAGAATGGAGTCAGATCGTGCTGCCAAGCGAGCTTACCTGGCTCGATCTACCGGGAAGCGCCCAGTGGGGCGCCCCAGATACCGCTGGATGGACCAGGTCAAGAAGGATCTTGGTCTCCTTCAAAGGCCGGATTGGCAAAACGTGGTTGAGAATAGAGCGGAGTGGCGAATTCTCGTGTCGGATGCCAAGATCCACTTCGGGTCGCTGAGCCAGCGTAGTAAGTAAGTACTGAATGGACCAAATATAAACACGTGTTCTCGCACTTAGGCTCCCAAGTAGGTACTTGGTCTATTACGCGTGTTCGTCCTGGCTATTTTAGGCCTAACGCCGCCCAAGTTTTCCTAGGAGCTTCACAGACTTCGCAGTGACCAAGCTATTTTATATATAGTAAGTGTTTTTTTTTATGAGATAGGGGGCAGACGAACAGACAGATCACCTGATGGTAAGCGATTGGACACCCGCAACACCAGAGAAGTCGCAAATGCGCTGCCGACCTTTTAAGAAGGAATACGCTCGCTTTTTGTAGGTTTGTAGGTCGTATCGGTTCGGAAATACCGCTGGTGACAGTTTATTTTGTTCATTAAGTTTATTTTGTTTTTTTTTTGTTTTGAGAAACTCCTCCTTTTTTGAAAGCGTTCAAAACCGAAAACATTTTTTTTGTGTCGCCAGAAACGGACAAAAGTAAACAAAAAAGGATAACGTTTAATTATTTTATATTAAAAAACAATATTTTAAAACTCGTGGGCATTATGTCTTTGATCTTTTCCCGAACCTATTACTTTGGTGACATTAGCAGAATTCATTTTGGGTGTAGGTTGGGGTATTCCTACTCAATATTATCTTTGTATGTAATAAAAATGTAGCTTTGTCTGTCCATTGAATATAATTTAGCGCATAATAATATATCAAATTTTGTGTGCTAGTTGGGTTCTGGTGACTACAGACGTGTCCTAACAAAAATATATAGTAAAAGTACCGGGCCGTTATCTCGAGCTTCTGGTTACGTTATTTTATAATCTATTTCTATTTATTGGGAAACAACCAGCACGAAATAATTATTACATTTCAACAAAAAACATTATACTTACCAACACATTTGCCAAAAATTGTTTCCACCAAGAAGTTAAACATGTGATCGTTGATTTTCGTTGTTGTTGAGTCGATCGTTGAGACCCGTTTGGCGCAATGGTTTGAGCGCCGGTTGAGACGCAAGGGTCGCGGGTTCGATTCCCGCACCAACACAAATGTTTGTTGATGAAACAGATATTTGTGTTGGGTCTGGGTGTTTGTGGTTCCTTCGTTGTTTCTGGTTTCCATAGTACAAGGGAAAACCTTAGTTTGAGACCAGGACAATGTAAGTGATGTTGTCTCAATTTGTTTTTATTTTAAGTTAACAATTAGAATGCTTATAATGAATATAGCTCGGCTTCGAATCCGTATTAGGCACGCGTGGTGATTAAGCCTAATCCCATCATTGAAGCGATGACTATGATGGAGGCCTGTGTCCTGCAGTGACGGGTATATAGGGTATATAGGCTGACCTACTTTACTTTATGTACTTTGAAACACGGGCATGCCCTAGTTTGAAACTAGATGGTCGCTAAAAAAATTCTGAAGCTTTTTATTTATTACAATTTTCCAAACATTTCTCTACTAGCTGAAACGAATTCATTAAAATGCTTTCAGAAAAAAATATACGAAACATGAAACAAACTTGCCATCGCGAACCGATATTGGTTGTGTAAAGATATAAGTAACATATATTACGAGGTAAAAAAGGAAAGGAGAAAATAAAAAATATGCGAAATATTACCGTAACATTATTCTACGAAGTACGGGGCACAGTGCAAATTGTAGCAGCAAGGAAATAAACGTAAGTGCTGAATGGAATGAGATACCTACAAATTTTTCAATGTTTTAATTGTACCGGGTTTTAGTTATACCGGGGGTGTTATATTAGTTACTATGTGTGTATGTGTGTTATTCCTCTACTCAAAGGTTGTCTGGAAGAGATCGCTATTAGCGATAAGGCCGCCGATATTGTATTTGTAAATTACAATTAGCATTAAGTTCTGTAATGTGTTGTGCAATAAAGAGTATCTATCTATCTATGTGAATTATCAATTAATAAATTCATTATTAACATAGTAACTAATATAACAACCCCGGTGTTAAGCGTTAATACGATAAGGCGCTGGACAATTTATAAATTTAGTTACGTTTAAACGAATAATTGGAGATTATGGTGCTTAATCCTCCACAAGTGGACCTAAGTGTCCTTTAGCTCAAACACAGCTAAGCTTAAATCAAGCTCAAAATATTTATAAGATGAATATCAATAATTAAAAACGGCAATCAGGAAATCATTGCAAATTACACTTCACTACAGTAGTTGTAGTACAGTAGTAGTAGTAACAGATGGTTGTAATTTACATCACTGGTACATCACTTGACTGTGAAGCTTCACAAGTAGGCCAAAGCGAGGCCATCTCATTCGTCTGCCAAGATATATGTGTTTGTTAATGTAAAATGCATGATATCTTCACCGATCGCTAAAGATCGATCCAATACTATTGTTAATGGCAAAAATACAATAATAATATTGATATTATCGTTTAGCGTGTAGGTATGAAGTTGAAATTGATAGTTCGTAATACACATTTTGGACCAGGTCTACCGGAGTGATAACCACGGCCTCACAGATAGTCGACATGAAGCAGCGCCAGCGCTGTTTTTCAGCACCAGTATAGTCACAAGTGCGCTGCCAACCTTTAACCCCCTTTCCTTCCTATTTGGTATCGGGCACCCTCACTCACTCAACGAAACACAGCGCTGCTTCACGCCGGTCTTCTGTGAGGCCTGTGGCATCGCTCCGGTCGAGCCGGCCCATTCATGCCGAAGCGTGGCTCTCCCACAGTTGAAGTAGGTAGTGCACTTAACTTTGATTTTTTTTTTATGTGATAGGCAGTATAATAAAGTCGAAAGCAGGCGAGCAGGCGGATCACCTGATGGTATATATAGCAATTGCCGCCGCCCATGGACACTTGCAACACCAGTGGAATTACAAGTGCGCTGCCAACCTTTTGTCCCCTTCCCCCCGCGAGTGGGCCTCCGGTACCCTCACTCACTCGGCGAAACACAGCACAGGGGCTGCTTCACGCCGGTTTTCCGTGAGGCAGTTATATCACTGAATGTCAGTTGACTGTGTGAGTGGTGAAGGCTCACAAGCATCCAATTGCGAGGCAATCTCATTCGTTAACGATGCTATACGGGTTCGTTATTGTGAGATTAGAAAGGCAGCGCAATGACGTAATAAAATGAGTCCAGCGCACACGCAGGTAGCTCATCGTTACGTTTATACGTTTTCTTTTATTATCTAGCTAGTCCACTCGCACGTCCGGTCGCGTGGAGTTCGGATTGCCGGTAAAATATTGTTTCAAAACATTTGCCAGGCCCAGGCCGAACAAAAAACTTAAAAATCATTGATTCATGTTCTGGTTCAAGGCCCATTGGTCTTGCGATTTAAGTGACGGTTCGTGATTTCGGAGTCGGTATTTCGACTTTTTCGAAAGGCATTAAGTGTGTTATTAGGCCTAATCTGTTGGTTTTTTTTTATCCTACAGTGGGACTGATACGTTACCTTTCATGTCATCATCATCATTTCAGCGAATAGACGTCCACTTCGGGACATAGGTCTCCCACAACGTTCTTCATACAGATCGGTCCTGTGCCACCCGCATCCAAGAGACTCCCGCGACCTTCACTAGATCGTCGGTCCACCTGGTGGGAGGCCTGCCACGGCTGCAGCCTCCTGCATGCAGCCTCCACTCAAAGACTTTTCCACCCCAACGGCCGTCTGTTCTCCTCGCAGTATACCCTGCCTATTGCCACTTGAGCTACCTTTCATTTACTGTTTTTAGTCGCATCAAGTAATTTTGACATAGATATATTCAACGCGCTAGACTTTTTTACATCTTTATTATTCAGTGTATCTGGGGATCGGAGCCCGAACCATGAAGTGTTACTGTGGGAGAGCCACGCTTCGGCATGAATGGGCCGGTTCGACCAGAGTGATACCACTGCCTCACAGAAAGCCGGCGTGATGCAGCCCCTGTGCTGTGTTTCGCCGAGTGAGTGAGGGTACCGGAGGCCCACTCGGGGGGGGATGGGGATAAAAGGTTGGCAGCGCACTTGTAACTCCACTGGTGTTGCATGTGTCCATGGGCGGCGGCAATTGCTTACCATCAGGTGATCCGCTGCTCGCCTGCTACCTGTGACATAAAAAAAAATGAAGGTCAGTCATCTAGCTCAATCTTCAACACTATCGATATAGGTTCCGTAAATTACGTTTCGTGATAGACTGAGTATTAAATTCGAGGCGGAAGGCATTCAGACATCTGACAGCAGCTCGCACAAGCCCGGTCATATACGCAGAACGAGGCAACATAATCAAAGGACTTGTTGAAACGTAAATGTTTCAAAGCATACTCATATTGAACGCGGAGGTAAAATGAACCCTGAACACTAGGTATGTTGATTAAACTTCCGATGCCCGTGGAATCGTACATAGAAGAGAAGGTACAGAAGCCAATCTCAAGTATGAACTTCACTTTTCATACCTACGCTCGCCGATCGCATTATAATAATGCGTAAAGTCATGAAAACGGATTTTTGGGGAACGTAGTTCCCATGTTTTATAACTAATGGGGTTACCTTACCCTATGACATAAGAGGCAGTGGCGTCATCAATTAATGCCATGGCTTTATTGACACATTAAAAGGGTCTAGCACATAAAGGTAAATTCTTTTACGCACGTAAAGGTAACTTGTCTTTGTAACAGTACCTACTCGTTTCCAATATGCTTTGATCTGTTGTTGATAATGAAACATGGAAAATCAGAATTTAATGAATAAATAAATATGGTTAAAATAATAAATATATAACCTGACATGATCCTCATTTATAGAAAAAAAATCAAAGACGAGTGTCCAACCTTTACAGACGAAAGAAACGCACTATCCACGAGGCGGCCTTTTTGATAAAGATTGGGATTCGTTTTGTAAAGATTTGTTCCAACTTTTGCCGGGAGCCAAATGACCCTAGGACCATTCAATTTATACCTACAAATGTGTCGAATTTCTTGTTTAATTCAATTAGTTCGCTTGGGGGCCAACTTGGGCAAAAAAAGTCGGGCAGGAATTTCAAGATTTCTTAGCTGGTCATTGTTCTAACCTAACCAATAAGGGCGCTTAGGGGGCAACTTGGGCAAAAAAAATCGGGCAAGAATTTAAAGATTTTTTAGCTGGTCACTGTTCTAATCTAACCTAGCCAATATTTTTTTGTTTCACAGAGTGTAGTATGTAAGTACTTACTTAGTATGTGTAGTACTTGAAGACTAATCAATTTGAGTGACTGGTGTGTGTGCTCTGTACCTTTCTGTTCTGTGGCGTAGGGCCCAATATCCGCCCAACGTGGAACATCAATACGGCCTGGTTCACCTGCTGTTCAGAATCAAAGGAAATGAAGGAGGGGAAATGGAGCGTATATCCAAATGTTTTACGTGAAAGCTGAACAGCAGGGATCCTTAAGTTAAAGGCCTTCTTGAGAAACGGGAGATTTTTGTCCAATTTTTTTGAAAAGTTCTTACGAATTCTTTTCAATTTGTACGTCACTTATATTTACTAAATGCTCTGTTTTCCGCTAAATATGCTGTAGTTAGTTTATTATAAATTGGTCATTCTTTTGGACCAACTTTCGTACCAGTCTAAAACTTAAAAAATATACCAATTATACGGCTTTTTCCATAAGTAATAAAACTCTTAAGATTCTGATGTCAATTTCGAAGGAATACCTAATGGATTTGAGGCCTGCCACGAAAATTAGACCTAATACTATGGTTAACTTCCTAATGGTTATCTCCAAAACCAGTGGAAACACAAGTACGCTTCTCTTTCCATCCGGATTGGGCCTCCGCAGCTTCGGTACCCTAACTTACTCGAGTAAAGCTTTATTTTAATAAGAGCACAAAAATACGGGGGGCTATTTCAGTGCTCTTAGGATAAAGCTCCATCCGGAATGGGCCTGCGGTTCCCTAAGTCACTCGGCGAAATGCAGAGAAGAGCTTTATTTTAAGAGCACAAAAATACCCCCCACAATCGAAACCGGCCGAAACCTTGGAGCACCTGACTCCGATGCATATTTGAGGACGCTCGGCGCTACAGGTCGGCAGTCGACTACGAGCTACGCCGTAGCGCGGACGTCACAGCCGCTACGAAACACTCCGTAGCACACTCGTAACTTTTGCTCATGAAATAGTTGTAGAGATGAAGAGGAGAAATTAATTTAAATTACTTTTTAAGTATACTTTTGTCCTTCCAAAGTAACGCGGCGTCAGTTACTTTATATTACTTAAGTGACTCAAAACTGCTTCTTAAAAAAAGTGACTAAATACTTTTAATTCTTCCAAAGTGTTGGCGCAGCGGTAACTTCGCGGTATTGTTTTAGTAAATCAAAACTTTTCCTCAGCAAAAAGTGATTTGTATAAAACTGGAGGGGAGGTGAAAAGATCTTTGGAAACTTTAAGTGGTTAATTAATTACGCAGTTTCGTTGGCGGCTAGATTTTGATTGATTGAGGTACGTATTTCTTGTGTTTGTTTAGTTGTAGCTGTGATTTGGGTTTGGGGTTAACCTCACTAGTTTGATTTATGTTTTTCCCACGTTAATTGAGTAAAGAGTTTTTGACGGCCTCGATGGCGCAGTGGCTAAGGTGTTCCGCAGCGCGAAAGGTGGGTTCGATTCCGAATTTAGGAAACTACATTTTCTAAGTTTTCTTGAGGTCTGTGTGTTCTAGGTTGACGCCCAGTTAATTATCGTCATCTGGTACTCAAAGTACAGGGGTTGCTCTAGTTTGAAACCAGTAGCGCTACCACGAGTTGACATCGAAAACTGACATAACGTAAATTGCTCTGTCTCTTTCAAATGCATCACAATGAAAGAGACAAAGCGATAGTTTTCGATAGCGAGGATAGTATTTCAAACTCATGGTAAGGCCACAGGTTGGTTAGTGATCACAGGTACACCCTGAATATTTCACGAATTCATAACTATACATTGTACGTATTCGACTACATTTACCTCTATAAGCATCAGGTCTGCACTGGCCATTCCCTCCACGGACCCTAATAACAAAGAATAATGGCATTTCTTCCTTCCACCCGTCCCCAGCGAGCCATGGCTCTCGAAGTTCAGACGTTGTTTGGTTTTGTTTGGATACTAAAACGTAAAACGGTCGATTGAAGTCGCGGGTCTCGATAGAACACGTTTTCTATAAGCAATTCAATCGTTCCTTGAAAATTTTAGGCTGTAAGTATCATAATATATAAAAGTTTAAGAAATCGGTACACACTTCTCTATACCCTTAGCCGCCCACGCCGATGTTGCCGCTTTGCTGCTTTCATATAAAATCACAAAACATCTAATACATTGACCTGACTCCACGTATTAAGTAGGAAGCACTTGTGTTACAGATATCAGACAACAGAGGAAACACAAATATATACTTATGTTACACCCAGACACTTTACAATCACAGGTATTCATTACACAAATGATTGTCCAGGGTGGGGATCGATCCCACGAACTTTGGCGTAAGAGGCAGGGTCACTAACAAAATGCGCCATCCATATTATATGGTGGCTGATTTTGATGGGTCCATCTATTATAGTGAGAAACAGTCACCGTCTGCCATGATTATGGGATGAGTTATAAACAACAGGCGTCCTGTTGTTTATAAATATCCCGATAACCAGTCCAGCAAGATCCTATCAGACCCGGTATAGTTTCCTTCTCATTTACGATAGTCCTTGCATCTGGTGGGTGCTGACTAAACCAGATATCTCTATATAACACAAGTGTTTAGGTTGCTTTGTACGGAATCGGCTCAATATATGAGATGCTGTATGAATATTATTTACTAGTGGCCCTCACTTCGCTTCGGGACAGTAGTTCAATAATGAACAAATAGACGGTGCTGGGTGTCGAATTCATCGCGCTAGTGTTTCGTGTTTTCGGTTGAGCTATAAGCCTTGGCGTAGTCTCTAGAAGTTATCTCTTTATAAATAGTAAAGATAGAAGATAGATAGAAGATAAAAGAATATATATTTATTTAAATATTGAAAATCACAATTTTCCATATAAAAATAACATGGCGGTCAGGCCAGATTTATGACGTACGATTTAGGTTCACTACGAAATACGTCACCCTGTCCTTAGATATGATAAACCCTTTTTGTTCTCGTCTGGGGTTTGTAGGGTCTGACGCGGACGGATAACGACCGATATCAAAGTGACGGGACGTGCCCTCTGAATCACGGAAGCACCCTTCTTTTGGACAAGCTGGTGATCCTTCAATGTCTTAAACAAACAAGAGCTACTTTTTTATGTGATAGGTGGCAGACGAGCGAGACGACAGTTACTAGATCTAACCTTCTTTTTTATGGTAAGCGATTATCGCAGACCATAGATACCTGCAACAGTAGTCACAAGTGTGCTGCCAATCTTTAATCCCCTTTCCCCCCAATTGGGCCTCCGGTACCTTCACTCACTCTGCGAAACACAGCGCAGGCGCTGCTTCACGCGGCGAAGTAGCTGCCAGCTTTTGGGTCTCCCGTGACTTCAACTAAACGCTTGAAAACTAAGTCCCGGTAAGAAAGAGAGAGCATCGGGACCCCACGGGCCCAGTGTTACACTGAAAGCTACGAAGTTGTAAGTACCGGATAGATGTCTATACTTCGCAGCTACATGTAGAGAAATTGAATTCGTAAAAAAAACTCATTCATGTGTTTTTAACAGGGATGTTACGAATATTCGCATTCGCTTATGCGAATGGTTCGCATCGTTTTTAACATTCGCATCGACATTCGCATTCGCTTAAATCAATGCGAATGTTATACGAATGCGAATGTGTGCAGGTCGTGCGTGCGTGAACTCGTGACTCTTGATCTTGCTAGACTGACATCGGTAGCACCGATGCAGCCGATGTCAGTCTATCAAGCAATGCAACAGTATGTTTTTTGTCTTTTAAGTAATAAAAATGATTGATTTATATGTTGTTTTTTACATTTGATATGACTGATGTCTTAAGTACTTAACATGCGCATTCGCATTCGCGAATGTAACATCCCTAGTTTTTAAAAGCCGAATACATGCAAAATGCTATTTTCAACCCAGATGGCGTGCTAATGAGAGACTGATAATTATTTCGGGTCAAAGGAACAGCAAACAACAGCTCAGTTCCGGGAGGGTTATTTGTTTTCATTCGTTGTTGGCTTAAAAGGATATCGTATATTTGAGTTTATTATTGTGTTTAGGCTACGAGGCAAATCAAAGCTTCTAAAATAGGCTGAAACAGGTGAAAAGATTGAAACTTTATTGATGCACGAGGCAATCTCGCTTCATGTAATTAGTTCATAACATTACCAATAGAGTGCGCGGGGCGTCCATTGCATTGCGTAATTGGTTCGGCTTTTCGTTTTACCTATAAATCATTATTGTTGTCTATAGAATTGACATCTTTATAAACAGTGTAAAAGATATAAGTAGATTAGTAGTTTTTAATTTTTCGGTTTAGGTGTACTTATTGTCATTGTCTTTAATAACTTACCTCTTTATTATTAGTATAGATAAAACCTAAGTGTCTTCTACATAATACAATATTCGTTTAAGTACTGTGATTAACTAAGTGCAATTAAAATTTTGTCAATAAAGTCGTGAAAATTTGACGCCGCCACTGCCACTTATGTCACAGGGTGTGGTAACCCCATTGGTCATAAAACATGGAAACTACATTAGTTCTCAAAAAATCCGTTTTCTCCAATCATCATGTCATTTCAAATTTATGATCGTATTATGTGTTTTATTGCATAATTTATATAATATTAAAGCACAAACGTTGATGGCTCCCGCAGATGAGGCACCGCCGCTAATGAAAGGGCCGCTGACCGTAACGACACCTCATTACGGGCCCTATGTCACAGGGGGCTTAGAACGAAACCGTCCGGTAACGAAACAGTGTAAAACTCTCTCTTTCTGTCTCATTTTAGCTTGTGATTCCCGCGGGCGTTTCTATGAAGCTCGGGCATTATGTATTCTGTGGCTCGGGGTACGCTTAGAGCTTGATTTAGGATTTGCCGTCTGACCTTTGCAACTCTTTTACAGGGAACCAGACCAACTGAATCATGGTTACCCGTTTCAGAAACTATCCGAAACGTGTAAGCGCAAATCGATGTTTTCGACGCGCCGAGCTAATAGTAAAATATCCACATAGATTTGAAAAACCCAGAGGTGCATGCTCGGATTCGAACCACGAACCCCCGCATTGAATAAGAATAAGAATCTTTATTTGAAGGCGCTTTCTTATCCACTGATCTACCATCGCTTACGGACTCATTGAAATTCGGACCAGACAAACAAAAGAGACGAAAGCACGTGTGAAAGAGACGGGTATAACATTTGGTCGTGAATTACGTTTCGTTGTAGGCCATTAAGGCGCCGCGGTACTACAATGCCTTTGTTTTGTCCACAGACTTTAATGAATTTCTCGTTAAACTTTACGTCGGTTAAGAGCCTCTGTTCTTAAGCGAATTTGCTATGAGCCACCCTAACGTATTAACAACTTAGTTGTTAAGCCGCATTTGGCTGATTTTTTATTTTCCATCATATTATAGGTAGGTAAATAATGGTTGAGAATGGCCAGAACTACTTCGAGAATTCGCTTTTTTTTTTTCAAAAAAAGTCGAGCAAAAAAGCGGAAATATTTCACTTCAGTGACCTATATGACATAAAATGCGTCATATAAATCAGGAATTTTAGGCGGCTCCGTAATCGTGACCGAAACTATCGGACATCTGAATATAAACAAATATCCGTAAACGCAACCGAATACGAAATAAAAGCTTCGGATCGAAATAATATATTGGGGCGAAGCCTGATAGAGACATGTTGTAACTATTTGACTTAACGTTTATTTAATACAATTCTCATACCGTATCCAATCCGTATCCGAAATTTCATATCCATGACATCACTGATATAAATGAACACATATTATATCCATACTTATTAAAGGTAATAATTTAAACTCGCGAATTTCCGTCCCGCAAATATGGCCGACGCGAGCATACGCGCGGTTTCACCGGAACGCAAACAATATTATCGTTCGGATCGCTGGTTCATAAATAATGTTGACACATTATTGGAGGCAGACGTTTTGACCTCCGAGGGCTACGAGGGAGGAGGGAACATGTATGTTCTTTTATGTGATAGGTGACAGACGAGCAGACAACCCTTGACACTCTTGTCACTTAAGACATTTGTGACTCTGCCGGTGTTACAGATGTCTATGAGCGGCGGTAATCGCTTACCATCAGGTGATACGTCTGCTCATCTGCCATTCATCACATAAAATGGCAATTGCTTACCTGATGGTAACCGATTGCCGACGCAGCAACACCAGTGGAGTCACAAGTGTGCTGCCAACCTTTAACCCCTTTCTCCCCGATTGAGTCTTTTCCTACCCTCACTCACTCGGCGAAGCGCAGGTGCTGTCAATAATAATAATAAATTCACCCATCAAGCACTAAGCACTTGTATTACAGCTATCACCCAACAGAGAAAACATAAATTTATATAATACAAATACACATATTGCACCCAGACACTGAACAAGCACAAATGTTCATCACACGAATGTTTTTCCAGGGTGGTAATCGAACTCACGACATTTGGTGTCATTTAGCACTAACAAATGCGCCATCCGGCTCAATGGGTTACAGATATAATTAATTCTGCCAATGTCAACCGAGAGATAAAATACGTTACCCAATAAATAAATATCACTGGCAACCCGATTTTTCCGCATGAGATAGCTACGGAATCTGTCGAAACAGCGAATTAAAAAATATTCTCTTTTTGGCGATGCTTCGATTCCTGGTTTTGACGTTTGCGTTAAAGCCAATTTAATACACACCGCAACATAGAAGCAATTTTCCCGGGCAGTTATTTTTGTTTATAAGTAAACGGAAAAACTCGACAGACAGTCGAGTATTACATTTATTAATATCATCCATCATAGAAAGTCTACACACATCGTGAACGCATTAAAAGTCTCGCCAGAAATGTATGATGCTCCTTGCGCAAAAAAGCGCTACTTGTAATTTTCGGAATATTTTATTTTTACATTATAGCGGACAAACAAGTAGACGGCTCACCTGATGGTAAGTGATCACCGCCGCCCATGGACATTTGCAACACCTGAGGCATCACAAATGCGTTGCCGGATAAGCCCTTTTTTTGAAGATAACTAAGTCGTCTCGGAAACACCATCGTTGGCAGATGATTCCACAGTTTTACTGTGCGCGGTAAAAAGTGACGTGCAAAACGCACTGTGGTGGAATAAAATCCATCTAAATGATGTGAATGATATTTAGAGTTCTCATGATGATATTTAGAATATAATATGTAAAACCAATTTATTAAGCATTAGGGTCGAGTATATTTTGCTTATTTGAATGATCAGTGTTTGTTCAGTTTCTGGATGTTACATTATGTATTTAAATATGATATTTGTGTTCCCTCTGTTGACTGATATCTGTAAACCAATACGGAGTCAGGTATGTATGAGATGTTGTGTGTCGACGCCTCCGGGCAATAAGTCGGTATCCAACATGCCAAAGGTGCTTTATTCGTATTTACCTATGAGAGAAATTTAACAGTGTAAGGATGCCGTATTTGTTGACTTTTGTTTCTTTTATTTGGGTAATCAAACAACATCACAGATGTTCATATTATACATATAAAATTAAATTAAAATACTTATAAGAATTTTTTTGAACAACAGTCATGCTAAGCATCAATTTAGTAGTTACGTTATGTTACAGATATTTTAATTAAGTTACGTTGTGTTACTGTTATAGTTCTGGCTTTATTGTCAACAAGTGACCGGTCCTCACTTCGTTTCGAGAGAGTAGTTCCATTCTTTGCTAATAGATGGCGCACGGTGTTGATTGTATCGCGCTTGTGTTTCGTACTTTCGATTTGTATATAACTTTTGACTGACAAAAGTTATCTCTTTCTAAATAGTAGGATAGAAGATATAAATAGAAGAAGAATATATGTTTTTATTATGAAGTATAACCCTACCTGCTGGTAAAGTTTCTTGTTAGTAAAAACACAGGTCAGCCAACATTGCCACTGAAGATAAAGCATCATATGCACGTGTCAGTAATTTCGCCATTTTCCTTTTGTGCGGCAAAACTAGTCGGCACTGGCACAAACAACGACACTAGATATAGAAAATGGCAGGTGCTACGAGTACTGCAATGTTTGCATTTTGCTATCGCGTTTTATGAAGCCAGCGTTTGTTATCTTTAAAATGCTTTGTGGTTTATTTTTGTCGGCGACTTTTAACGATGGGGACGGGGATGATGGTGACTACTAGCAACCGAAATTATGTTTAGGGTGGAAATGAGACGTTTTCTTTTAAGCCATCTGTGTGAACCACATCAACTGGACTATCACTACACGTACTTTATATAAATGGGACTAAACGTAAGGATATAGTGAGGAAGATGTCACAAGGCTGTTGTAACGCAATCGAAACGTCAAGCAGTAAGTGCTATAATGTAACTTATATTTAAATATCCTCGCGTTTAGTCCAGTTTATATAATGCAATGCAAAAGATTAAAAACAAAACACTAGCTGTACACGTTCATGTTAATTATATGTGTGTTATGTGTGTATGTGTATCATGCGTGCTTGGGTGGGTGGTTATAAAATGTGTTTAAATATTGTATTTGTAAAGTCTGTTGTCTGATATTTATTGATTAGAAACAGCATAGATTTTTCTTAAAGCTAACTGTAGTTACAAACTACTATAATAAAATGTGACACATGTTGTTGTTCTTGTATCTGTGACACAATTGCTTAAGCAACTAGAATGGAACTAGGTCAATATTTATGAGATGCTTTATTGATAAGAAAATATGAAAAAAATAAAAAAGCAATACCTAATCGCTACAAGCGATAAGACCGCCTTATTGTACTGTATATAGCTGTTGTTTCACTCATGTATTCTATTTCTGTGCAATAAAGAATATCTATCTACCTAACTGAAAAAAAAATCCAAAAAGAAAATTAAAAAACTAATTATTCTAATAATTATAGTAGGCCTATGTAGGTTTCAATACCAAAAGCAACGAAGTGGTAGTAAGTACCGACATTTTTTATACTGAAAATATAGATCATTAGATCACATTAAACACATGATTGCTCGTTAACAGTGTCGTGGAGTTTCCTCGCCTCCACAAGCTTGTTGTGGCTCGTTTAATTTTCCCGCTGAAGTTTGCAACTAATTTTGCAGTCGCCGTGATGAGGACTTTGCGAGAGCAATTGCTTGGAAGTTATAACGACTTGTGCTGAGCATCAACAAGATTTTTATGGAGGAAATAATGTGGAAATAACGAGAAAAACTAAGCTAATAGAAGGTTTGTTGTCGTAATAAGAATGCCGTAATATAACGGTATCTACATCTTACTAACTAGGAGAAAGATGATGATTGACTAACAGGGCAAATTAAGTTAAAGTTAATGACACCAGATGGTAGCACCATCTTTGTAGCAGCACCTATAGGAGGCAGCACTTTGTATTGAATTACTGGGTTTAAATTAAATTCAACAGGAAGACACTATATTACTGAGGATAAAATTCGGTAATATCGATCATACCTAACTGATCGAGGCTCCCAATAATGTACTTAATGTAGGTAACACATGTTTTATGTAAATTAAATATATAAATCTTTATCTGTAATACTCCCACCACAGATCCTATTTCGGTGCTACGGATCGGTTCGAGCCCACATATCACTTGATTTACATAAAGCATAAAACCGATTTTTGTCAAAATTCCAACTGGTTCAGGTGGCTGTTTGCAAAAAATCAAGCAGTAAGGTTCACAATGCTAAAAACAGCGTCTCATTTCACGTTTACGTATTTCATTCTCGAGCACCAATTGTTCCCCTGGCTTTCATATCTCTCTCGATCTGGGACGGCAACTGTCGATACAAGACTATCAAATAATGCCTCAACGCTAATTGCCTTGTTTTCTGAGCTGCGACGATCCCTCGAGAGCTCGTACTCCAGATGATAGGTGCTTTTTTATACTAGAGGCGGCAAACGAGCAAGGGTCACCTACTGGCAAGTAATCTGTGATCTGCTTGCCTTAATTTATTTATTAGGTACTGGCGAGGAAAGTGGTCCACAAAAAACCGCCAAATTATGTGGGATTTTGGTGCAGGCAATATTAAAAGATTGGAAGTCACCTTTCAGCAGGCCATTAACTCAGGCTAAAAATTTTGGAGTTGTTCCCATTGAGGAAAACGGGTGCAGGAAGGCTGTTCTACTCCTTGGGAAAGCGCATCACGAAAGAACAAGAATGGATGCCAACCCGTAGTTCTTCTGCTTTCTCGATGACAGAATGGGGTAGGAGGAATAAGCTTATGCAGCTGCAGCACACTCCACGGGCCATCGCATCTTGGAGTGACCCAACACTAGCGTCCTTTGAGCGTCGGCGTTTTGCCGGTGACCTCCCCAAACTAGTATTTTTCATTGCATCTACGCAGCGGCCGAAAACGCTTGTGTGGGTAGGTTGCGGCAAGACGCCAACGCTCAAAGGACGCTAGTTTTCGCACAAGACACAAGCGTTTCCAGCCGCCGCGTAGACGCAGTGAAAATCGCTAGGTTGGGGTAGGTCATCGGCAGGATCCAACGCTCAAAGGACGCTAATGTAGTCACTCTTCTAGTTACATTATTTCCCGATTACAACCAGGTTTAACGGTCAACGTCCTCCATAAACATAATTCTCAATATTATCCTTTATGATCTGTCCTGGCCAATAGACTGCGATAGGGCAGGTCACTCCCTCCCCGATCCCTCTTCAAGCGGCTCAAAGGGCGAATCTGACAGGCTTGTCACGCGAACATATAACTAACCTAAGGCTATTGTTACGGGTATGGTTACTAAATTGAGGAAGTGGTGTTGAATTTCATACGGCAATATTATTTGGAACTTGTTAGTTACCTCGAGTACACTCAAAATCTCAGGAAGGCAGCTACTGACCCTTCCCTATGGAAAGGATTCAACTACAGTATTCTAAAACAATTCTAAAAATGTACCAGTGTTTTTGATCAACCTTGAAATTCTAACGAAAATGTTAGCCTACAATTTTATATCCAACCAGACGCTCAAAGAAGGCCCTATCGTCAATGATAGGGCTCGCCTGTTTCGCCTCAAAGGGCTCAAGCCTCAAAGGGCAAATCTGACAACAGTGTCATGTAAAACCAAACTGAGATGGCTTAGGGTAAGGGGGATTGAATTTTGCTGAAATCGTTCGATCCCACCGGAATGCTTGCTCCTTTATGCCTATATTTTTTGTGAAGAAAGACATTTTAAGTAAGTAATTTTGCAAAAACATAATATGACGTATATTTAAGTAACTAGTTATGACCATATTGTAAAATATTCTCTGTCAGTTAACATATTTTTGAACAGTGAACTAACTAACTAGGTATACCTATAGATACTTGTTGAAACTCGCGAGTGTATTAATGTTGCAAGAGAAACTTAAATCAGAGTTTCCCCTAGGAACTATGCATATTTGTGTAGGTAGGTAGATAAGCATTTTGTAGGTAATTATGTATGTGGAAACTTCAGGAGTTTATGTAAGATTATTCCAGTAGGTAGGTGCATATATTACGTAATTAAGTTTACTTACGCACATGGTGGTATTGGTTTGGTATGTCTATAGGAGAATTAAACTTTGGTAAACAAATTTCCAAATAAGGTATAAAGTATGGTGTCCAATTTTGGACAAAGCCCCATAATAGTATTTTTTCTTGTCTGAGGCTTGTTTTTCTTCTATTTGATTTCTGTTCTCCTGGTACTTTATAAACTATAACTACAATACCCTGCCCCGAAGGCAGCATTAGGTTTCAAGTACAATAGTACAAGTTTTCGATCATAAAATCCCTAGATTCACAATTCCATACTGAAAAAGGTTGAAAAAGTTGTCCCGACAGAGAGCGCTGCCATTACTAGTTTTACAGCTAGATATTTCGGAATTAGAACATTTCGTCGCAGTCAAAAATAAAATGTATATTTTATTTTTGACCCTAATTCGTAGTTATTGGTTTTAAATTCCGAAAATGACAAATAGCGCCTTTGGCGGTGACACATTTAACGCATAGACGCTGTATCTGGTTTCTATGATCGAATATGGATAAAAACGTATAAGGTAGACCTAATAAATTTATACATCCCAACCACAAATAGAAACTGCTATAAATATAGACAGGTGCCCTTAGTGGCATTCTTGAAATGCAAATGGGTTAGAGACAACTAGTCGACGATTCTGAACGTATGTAATAACCAAGTTCACTTACATCTACTTCAGTACTTTTGAGCCTAACATGTTTTCCAACATCTTCTCGCCACCTACCGCCTTCTATGATTATTTCCTGCAATTTGCGCGGTCTCTGTATGGAACCAGTTGCCTCGCCAACCCTATTTACAATTCTCTTTATGCGGGGCTGATCTATTTATAGTGCTCCAACTGGTGCTGAAGTGCCATTGGTCTGGCCACGTCTGTCGATACAAATACACACATCATTTATTCATAATAAATAGGGTTGAACCTACATAAAAATGTACATTATATATTTTTTTCACGAGCAAGCGGGTCACCTGCTGGTAAGTAATCACCACTGCCCATGAACAACTGCGAGATCAGAGAGGTCGCTGATGCGTTGCCGGCCTTTTGAGAAGGAGTACCCTCTTTTCTTGAAGGTCCCTAAGTCATAGGCGTCAGGAAATACTGCCGCAGCTAAACTATTCCACAAAATCGAGGTTTGTGGAAGAAAATTCCTCGAGAAACGCACAGTGCTAGATCGCCAACCATCAAGATGATGAGGATGGAATGACAGCCAGCAGAACACACCGCAGGAAGTAGATATAGATAGCTGTGGTAAATTCTCACAACATCTCAAACATTGACTTGACTCCGTACTAAGTTGCTTAAGCACTTGTGTTACAGATATCAGATTAGTATTGCACCCAGACACTAAACAAACACAAATGTTCAACACACGAATGTTTGTCCAGGGTGGGGATAGAACCCACGACCTGTGGTAGGGTCATTACCAAAATCCGCCATCGGGCCGGTTAAGTTGAAAACAAATAATTTTCATAGTTACATAGCCTTAAACAGGGTGTACCTATCTGTGAGGCGGGCTGCCGTCCGGGGGAGGATCGTGGAGTAAGGTTCCGTACCACGCCCCACGATCCTCTCCCACTTAAGGACGATGAGGGAGAGTCCCAGGAGTTTTAGTCGGTTAACCGACGCCGTCCGACATAACCCATCTGTTTACAGACAGATGGGTATGCGTGACGCATTTCTCCTGGGTCACCAAAAAAAAAAAAAGGGTGTATCTGTGAAAAACATGTCTTTATAGAAGACATAAATTATGTTGAAACCACATTTGTTCTATGACTGATCCTAAAGACTAGAAGATCCTAGGATCCAATATCTAGGATTCAGGATCTAGGAAGGAATTCCTAGATTCAAATCCGGTGGCCTGGTACTGCATCCTACTGGCGTCAGACAAATCCGGGAAACCACGCTGAGTTGCTGATGACGTCACAACATTGGTTGTCAACTCCCACGCTTGGCGGTTTGCGCAATAACTTTATTTATCTTTATAAAACCAACCACATTGCAATTTAGTTAGACCTTGAATCCCGGCTGTTTACACTCGAAGCCGAATATTGTTTGGCGCTCGCAACCCACTCGAAGTCAACAACGGATTTCAAATAAAAACTTCACATCGCTGAATGAATTAAACCTTTTATACCATAGCAACTAGGGCTTTCAATAGTTTCCATTTTGCTTTTTTTATTTATGTAATAGGTAGCAGACTACCGCCATAGACACCTGCCACACCAGTAGAGTCACAAGTGCGCTACCAACCTTTAACCCCCTTTCCTCCCAATTGGGCCTCCGGTAGCCTTACTCACTCGACGAAACAGCACAGCGGCAGCAGCTGCTTTAAGCCGGTCGTCTGTGCGGCCGTGGTATCACTGCGGTCGACATGGGCCATTCATGCCGAAGCGTGGCTCTGTAACTCTTTTTTGAAACTGGCCTTAACCATTTAAACCAAGGTATACTTAGTCCGAGGCAAGAAAGTGTAGTTATGACCTTGAGTGCGCAGAAACCAATTTTGATAGAAAGTCTTCTTTTTTACAAGTGCGCAAAATAACGGTCATCGCTATACTTTCGTGCCTCCAGCTATACCTACTATTATTGGAAAGATGAAAATTGCCGATCTCATTCGACATACCCAAATGAAATTGTTCACGAATACTGATGTATCAATCAACTATTGAACTGGCAGTATTGAGCGCCAGCTCGTGCTGAGATTACTAGCGATTTGCATGGAATGAATAAATGAATATAAACGCAACAGCAGCTGGACCTGCAATTTGTTGGTAGCAATGTAAAGGCAAAACTTTAGGGTGGCTTACCTCTCCGTGTTAGCTTCGAATTTCAAACATCCAAAAAATAATCTTTCCAAGTCTTTAAATAAGTATGTATATAGGTTATGTAAGTATAGATAATTAAAATATTCAAAGTATTTATTAGATACGAAGGGCCTGCCAAAAGAAGTTAGATCATGCTTACTTATTGATTTGAGACTGACATGTAATAATTTTACGTATAGATTAATCAACTAATAATTTTAAATATGGAACATGCATTAATTCAAATTGTCGAGGACACGCCGAGACGTCAATAAACTTATTTCTGTGCCTCTGTGCTAATTATTTATTATGTCGCCATGGAGCGCGCATTCTAAATTCAAAAATCGTACATCTTTTGTTTTTTGCGGCGAAATTTTTCTGCTATATTTTTATCTGTCAATAACACACGTTTTGACTCTTATTGCAATTTAATCTTTGATTATTTTTGATTACTTCATTATTAGGTATTTCCTGATACCTTGCCCATTTTGACTTGCCCATATTATTACTTACCTAAGTTTCCAAATCCCGCCAGCAAGGGATACAAATTAAATTGTTTTTGAAAATGTTTTTTTTTTCGAGAATATCTGGAGAGACTGAGTATTAGGACTACTTAACTATAAAAATCTTTTAAAGCTTATTGAGGCTGATTTTAGTTGTTAGTTACTTGTAGATACTTTTGGCTTGCTCACGCACTACATTTTTGTTTGTTGACTTTAGAAGTGGGCAGAAAAGTTTCATTCTACATGACCCTGTACTCACAAACGGCACAGTTCAGTGCAGTTTAATCCAGATCCTCCCCCGCTTTGCCAATCAGGCTATTGTGGGGCCGCGGCAAGATTGCGGCAATTTGAACGCGGCTAAATGCCTTCGGATCAAACCATTTGTAACTCTTTATGTAGCTTGCTTTGTAAGTTTGTACATAATGGTTTGGTGGCTGAGTAACGGGTAGGAAATTTTCAAGGTTTAGATTTTATCAATGATTAAGTGACTGGCTGCACTTGGTAGTGACCAATTGGCAGGGCAAAACTTGGCAGGGTCACTACCCTACCTCATGTTTTTGTGATACCTCGGGTGTTGCAGATTGACATGGGCGATGGTTATCACTACCATCAGGTGAGCCTTCTGCTCGTTTGTCCGCTTTAACGTCGTAAGGCCCAGACAGCAGACACAATAGAAAATCAATTGTTTTTGCCTCGTAGGAGGACGTTTGGGTCTTACGACGATAATGTAAAAAAAACTTTTAAAAATTCGTGTAAAGTAGATTTTTAGACCTTTTTAGTTTTACTCAGGTAAGCACTAATACCCAACCCTGAGGATATACTTACAGTCATTCCATCAGTCAACTACTTTCGTGACATTAATACCCCACTTCGCTCACTTATCGCCTAATGGGACACGGTGTTTTATCTACATTCCATTAGTTATCATTTATCACTTGACATCACAAATGCCATCCTCTAGGCCATAGGCGTAGCAAGGGGTGTTTAAAACCCCCGTCCGAAAGTCTAAATAAATTCGAACAAATATTTTTAGTCTATATCATCCCTCTAACATTATGACTATGAATCTGTTTATTACGTACTAGTGGCCCACCCTCACTTCGTTTCGGGATAGTAGTTCCATTGTCTACCAATAGATGGCACTGGGCGTTGATTACATCGCGTTTCGCGTTTTCGGTTTGTCGTTGTCTATAGATCTTATCTCTTTATAAATAGTATAAAAGAAGAAGAAGATTTAGGTATAATGATATTTTCTCATAAATTAAGGGTTATATACTTTTGAGTGTTTTATTTTCCTGACGAAATTAAATGACGGTGTTTTCTCTACATTCTATTAGTTATCATTATGACAGCACAAATGCCATCCAGGCCTTCAATACACATTCTTGCCGCATAAATAATAGGGGAGGCGACCCGTAAAAAGTGCCGTAAACTTTACGGCCACGTAAACTCACGGCTGATGTACTGTTCTATATGCCGCTCGTAATAGCATCTCTGGGTATGTAGGACATCTTATCGTAGGGCAGTGGTAATTATAGAATGACCTAGTTGTTGCTAATGTGTTAAGGAAAACCAGCGAAGTGCGAGTCGGGCTCATGATGAGATGTTTACCGTAGCAGTCCTTACTCCGAAATTGACATTAGAATATATATCTATCTACATCTTCTATCTTCTTCTTCTATGTACTATTTATAAAGAGCTAACTTCTATAGACAACGAGAGTGCTTATAGGTAAACCGACAACACAAAACTTTAGCGCGATGTAATCGACGCCCAGCGCCATCTATTGGTTCTTTTTTGAACTACGGTCCCGAAGCGGGCCATAGTTTATGAATAAGTATAAAATAAATACATTTTGTATACATTTCTGTGAAAAGTATGTACAAAGGCCTACTGACATCTAAGTAGACGAGTCCTTGGCCACATCCTCGTTTTTCATCATATTCGGTTATTATGAAGAGTTAGCATATACGTAACTAATAACACGGAACTACATAACTTAATTTGGTATAATATCAGGGATGAAAGTATTTTTTTTTATAGTATAGGAAGGCAAACGAGCAAGCGGGTCACCTGATGGTAAGTGAACACCGCCGCCCATGGACATCAGCTACACCAGAAGGAGTGCGGATGCGTTGCCGGCCCTTTAGGAAGGTATAGGCTCGTTTCTTGAAGATTTGAATGTCGTACCGGTTCGGAAATACCGCTGCGGGAAGTTGATTCCACAATGAGGAGGTGCGCGGCAGAAAGTGTCGTGTAAAGCGCACGGTAGAGGATTGCCAACCATCCGGTGGTATGATACACACAATATCTCTTGGCATAAATTGTATATCCCATAAGTATAACGAACCTCTAAATATAAAGATACAAAATTACCCTTCCTTCCGGTTTAATGTTTAATAAAAAATAAATTTGACTCCCAAATTGAAATGTAAAAGATCGGCAATAACCACGGGCCAAGTCGTAAAACACGCGTAAAATATTATGTGAACACTAAGCTCTGGATGAATTTGAGAAGATTTGCATTTTATGCGCCGATACTTCTGAGGCTTTTTATAGGTAGGTATATCTTTTCTTTTTATGTGATAGATGACAGACGAATTATCTGTTGGTAAGCGACTGCAGCAATCGCACCAGTGGAGTCACAAGTGCACTGCTAATCTTTAGCCCCTATTCCCCCGATGCTTCACGCCGGTATTCTGTGAGAGCGTTGTCATTCATGCCGAAGCGCGACTCACCCACGTTATCTGTGGAAGAATGTGAAATTGGCATTAAATCTATGTATATAAAAGGAGAAACTGATTGGATGACTGGGTGATTGGGTCAAGGACGCACAGCGAAAACCATTGAACCTAGAAACTTGAAATCCGAAATGAGGAGGTAATCTGACTAAAGGAACCCCCTTTTGTCAGATTACCTCTTCATTTCGGATTTTATCCTAAAAAGAAAGAATTTCCGACCGAGCCTAATGGAGTTTTGCGATGTGCATGCGATATTTCATTAGATATTAGCACGATTCCGTTACGTCACTTTGTCTGATTGTACTAGGACATCATAAGCTATAAAGAATTCTGCGCGTCGCACCTATGTATTTACGGACTGCTTCACAGTTCATAGCTCTGTCCATAGCATTACAAAATACCTGCGGATGCCTTCATCGCGGCTACGCACACATGCGGTACAGTGATCTTGACGTGTTTCGGCGTGAGTGACAAAGAGAGAAACAGTATGATACGATATGTACATGTAGGTAATATTTGTCCGCACAATGCTATCTTTAAAACAACAAACCGTAATCCAATTTTCACATTCCTCTCTGTTATGTTACTCATTCCGTGTTATCCCCACGGAACACTTGATTAAAACTCGCATGACAGTTGAAATCCGTCCACAGGAAACACTACCCTGTACGATTGTAACACGATACATTTTCCTTCGGCGAGATGCAAGTGAATGCTGAATGGTTTTAATAATAACTTGTTCATGTATTCCAAATAATTAAATAATGTTGTCTGATAGTTTCACAACAGTTGGTAACGAATTAATTAATTCAATGTTATTTAATATTTAAATTATTGGTTATTTTAGTGACTACCGCGACAACTTCGTTTAATCAGAATCAGAATTTAAATCTGTCCAACAAGTTTGTAAAAACCAGCATAATGATATATTTCTTTCTTTTCTTATTTCTTATACATAATATAGGAAGCAACGAGCAAACGAGCAAGCGGGTCACCTGATGGTAAGTGAACACCGCCGCCGATGCACATCACTTACACCAGAAGGAGCGCGGATGCGTTGCCGGCTTTTTAGGAAGGTATAGGCTCTTATGATGTGGCTGACGAACTGATGGATGACCCAAAGGTTAAGCTTTCGCCGCTACTCTTGAGCTCCTGCATCACCTATGGAGCTATAGTTGAGCTGACAACCTTCTTATCGAAAATCACGAGAATTGGAAGCCAAATATGTAGCATAGCGATCACCAGATCAATCAGGTCGCAGTGTTGTAAAACTGGTTTAAATAATACCTCTATAAGACACCTGCATACGAAACACAGTGACACTAGTGAAAATAGTTCTTGCAAAGACGCCTGCTTGAAATAAAAAGTAGTTTTAAACACTTAAAAGTTATTTCCAGAAAACCTCGTGGGGACAAAGCAGGCTAAAGTTGTCTCCGCGCGAGGAAAATCGTGAAAATAATCAGACATTTTTGCGAAAGCGGTCGGTACTCGGTTTCTCGGAAAGTATACCCGCTTTAAAGCCGAGTATCTTTCCCTGATTAAGCCGTGAAATGGACTGGGAGAAATTTTAATCAAGATCTCTAAGTAATGAGGAATTGTGAGTGAATTCCTTCATACCTACGAGAAGTTATGTAACATAATGTTTTAGGAACGTTTTTGTTAAAGGCTGTGTTGAATCTTTTATATACCATTTATAAAGGCATAACTATAGTAGACAACCACAAGGCTTATTTGTTACCTGAAATGAAGAAACACTTGCGCGATGTAATCGACACACAGCGACATCTATTGGCAAAAATTGTAACCATCAGCAAAATTAGATAAGTCCAGAAACGCAGTGAGGGCGGGCTACTAGACATCGTAGCTCTTTCTGCGTACCGCGATGGTAATTTTATTTCTGAAAACGGGGGGGTCCAAATGAAACTCATTGGTGACCCCAGCCCCTAAGTTCCGATTTAAAGTTTTATCGCTCATAGCGACATCCATGAGTTTTGTTTTTAAACTTCCGCGTTGCATTACGAGTATAGGTACAAATACTTGATATAAACATCAAGCAGTAAGTGCTATAATGTAGGTAGGTACTTATTTAAATATCCTTGCGTTTATGTACTTCCGTTTACAACAAGAATCCTTAAGTTTAATACCTTAAGAAATGTATTGAAAACGTAAGGCAGAAATAATCAACTTCGGAAGCATTGTTCATTCAGGATCCTAAAGTGCGCTCAGCAAATAATCAAAACCTAACAAGAGAATTCACAAATAAACATAAATTCAAATAACCAAGAACCCTTCGTATTATTAATAAACATATTCCAGTACAGTTGGCTTCGTATTCACCGCAGACGCTACACTCAGCCCCGGGCAGGCGTTTTGTGTCGTCCCAAGGGCTATTCTTGGACCCTTTGCTAGAAGGTTTAGTGGCGAAGGGAAAAGGGCCATCTTGGCTGAGAGACAAACGTTGTTTTTGAGTTCATAAAAAAGTTCGTGTTACTAGTCACGGGCGACCCAAAGTCTGGTTATTTCACTCAGTGAAGTAAGTACCATGGCTTATACGACCAGAATTTTAGGCACATTACTGCCCTATGTGAATATGAAATTGTGTATCTAGAGATTATATAGATAGCATACCTACCTACATAAGTCTTACAAATTTTAGAGTTCCGTAACGTTACCCAATAAAAAGCAGATTACTATTCAAAGTGAGTGTATGATATTTTCAATTTTATTGTCAAAACATTAGTGTCAAATGTGTTCCAAGTTTCTTCAAACCAATTTCAACCTTTCACCTTAATATTTTCCACACCACATGGTTCTGTTAAGAGAAGTTCTCTTAGCGCTCAGTCCCTATTTCATACTAGGCCCCACTTACGCTTAACCCAAGATTTAGCTAGATACGCCTTTTGTGTTTCTTCTGCTGTCTGATATCTGTAACTAAGTGCTTAAGCTACTTAGTACGGAGTCAGGTCTATATGAGGTGTTGGATTTATAAGACTGTTTTTACCCGACTGCCAAAGAAGGAGGGTAATGTTTTTCGAGTGTATGTAAGTATGTATGTATGTCTTTTCCTTTGTGACCTCCTGTAGCCTAAACGGCTTGATGGATTTTGATGTATGAGGTATCGTTAGATTTGTCTTGATTACGGGAGTGTCATAGGATACATTTTATCCTAAAAGTCCCACAGGATAAAGACATAATAATATTTTTTCTAAATTTCTCGTCGAAATAATTTAAAATGGTACTTACATATACATAGTCTTCTACATCTACAACATTTTCGTTAAATAAAAACAGCTAAAAAGTTATAAATAAAAAAATTATTATTAAAAAAACAAAATACCCGACTGCACACTAAAAAAAGAGTAAAACAAGCCCACAACAAATTTACTGAATATAATTTATAAATGTTGATGGAAAGCATCGCAGGCGGGGACCACCTTGACCGCCACCAACGAAAATTCTGCTAAATGGTGCACAACCGAAATGACTATAAATAAGCCTCTGTTGGTCCCCGCCTGCGATGCTTTCCATCAACATTTATAAATTATATTCAGTAAATTTGTTGTGGGCTTGTTTTACTCTTTTTTTAGTGTGCAGTCGGGTATTTTGTTTTTATCCTATTATAAAGGCGAAAGTTTGTTTGGATGTATGGTAGTATGGATGTTTGTTACTCTTTCACGTAAAAACTACTGAATGGATTTGAATGAAACTTTACCACAATATAGCTTATACATCAGAATAACATATAGGCTACAATTTATAAAAATATATTGTGTGGATTGTCCAAAATATGACGGTAAGTGTCAATAATTAACTCCACGCGTACGAAGTCGCGGGCGGCCGCTAGTATACATATAAGCCACTAAAATACCTACAATGAAACAAACTGGAATATTTGAATTAAATTCATTTATTTATTACGACTAAATACCCTCTCTCTCCCTCCCTCGCTCTGTGAGAGAATACCAACAGTCGGTTCTCAATGGAAAAGTAATCAATCAAACAGCTTGTGTTATTAAATAAGAACATAATTATTTATCTTATTGTGTTATTGGTAGCTAGGTATGAATTATGAGGAATTTGTACATTACACAGGCACAACAGGCAGTATACGAAAATTTCATAGGTATTATGGCATTTTTTATGTGATAGTTGGCAGAAGAGCAGATGATTTACCATGTGGTAAGCGATTGCCGCTGCCCATAGACACATGCAACACACACAGTAGAGACATAAGTGCGTTGTCAACCTTTAACCCATTTTCCCCCAATATAATATAATATAATATGGCAATAGGGGAACCGTTAGTTCCTCAAATATTTCATGTCACTACTTTCTTGAGGCATTATAAAGAACTTTAAATTTATTACTTAAATCCTACATGGCAACCCTGGAGCACTTCGCTAATGGGCCTTAGAAGGCTGTTACCAGATATAGCGTATCAGTGCATTTCCTCACTTCGCCGCCAGATTCCTAATTAGCTTATTGCGGCTTTCAGTCCCGGCTTCACCCCGATCCAGCACTTCAAGTTTAGAGTTTCAATGAACAAACCACTTTAAATCTACCAGATCTAGGACTTAAAGTGAATAAATTAAACAAAAATGAGCACTAACATTGTTAGAAAAAAAAAATTTAACTCATCATTCGGTTTTATAACTCATGGTCAAATAGAAACCCAATGATTTTGCCTTTAGAAAGCTTCCTGGTTCTTACGACTTTTGTAGGTGTTGTTATTTAATATAGATTTTAGTTGTCTTTTGTATAATTTCTTAAGTGTGTGTCATTTGTTGTCACGATGTATCAAAATTTTCAAATGTGTTTTCTAACTTTCTTTATTTCTAAAAAATATTCACAATACTCAAATTAGAACTCGCTAGAGGTTTTTTCTTCTTAGCTTACGAACATTTTGGGGTAGTGCCCAAAGGATAAAAACCAGGAACCGTAACACAAACTCCACAACGGATACGTGCGCTGCGATTGTGAACTCTGTGCATTGTAATTTCAAAGAATAAAAAAAATATTTATTTTGACTTCACTTCGTGACCGTCCAAATCCTGAACCAGTGAAGGGCAGAATGTAAAATGAAGGCGCATTATCAGCAGCAGGCAGGCCCATTGTCGGGGAATGATTAGCACCCGCCATTGTCGTCGCATTAATAGTTGCGCCTGAGTATTGTTCGCGCGTCATTGTTCCCGCTAAGAAGCTCGCCTCCGCGTGCTTATAATCCCCTGGTACTCCCTCATGCATGGTGGGAGTAATCTGCTCAACATTTGTTGTTTTGCAACACGTACTACAGAATTAACCCAAGTTTAATAATAGGACAGCATTTTCGTATTGTTTCTGAATTCATGGTACTTAGATTTTTTTTATTACATACTTATTGAGGCAAATGAGCAAGCGGGTCACCTATTGGTTAGTGATCCGCACATGGACATCAGCCACGTCAGAAGGAGTACTGTAGCGCTACCATGAGTTAACATCTAAAACTGACATAACGTAAACTATTGCTCTGTCTCTTTGAAATGCATCACAATGAAAGAGACAGTGCGATAGTTTTCGATAGCGAGGATAAGTAGTATTTCAAACTCATGGTAAGGCTACTGATGCGTTACAGACATTTTAGATCAATCGAGAGGGAACGATCTATTTAAACCTATGTTAGTCAGTTATTATTTGTTCTCATTATCAAGTAATAATGATATTAGGACAAATAAACATGCGGTAATTAATGTTTTTTTTTTAAGTTTAGTCATCCAGGTGAAGTAAAAAAAAAACAACATTAAAACATTTAATAAAGTGGGTGATCAGGTAAAACCAGATTTCACGCTGGCAGACATTGAGAATCCCTAAACACAATTTTGGTCCGACCCGGGCATCGAACCCGGCCGCAACCGTCGCTATAAGTGCGATCCACTACCCACTGGCCACCGAGTCAGTATGTAGGTAGCTAACTGTTTCATTTCACCTCGTAACATTTTCAATTTGGGCTTGGAGATTTAATCTCATAAGTTATTTTTAGCTGGAAGTATCCTGGCGGGCTGTATTTATTATTATTTCATGATGAGGAAGTGTTTATGTGGAAAAAGAACATACATCAATGTAGACCAGGAAAATAATAAATCTACTTTAATAAAAAAATTAAAAATTCTATAGCCAACGACACGACATAGTAGAAACGCTTGTGCGATGTAATCGTCGCTCAGCGCCATCTATTAGCAAACTTTAAAACTAATGTCCTGAAACAAAGTGAGGGAAAGCCACTATTAAATAAATAAATTGCGAAGATCATACATATGTGATTGTCCTGGTCCCAAACTAAGGTTTTCCGTTGTGCTGTGACACCCAGAAACATCGAAGGAACCACCAATTCAGATCCAACACAAATATCTGTTTTATCAGTAACACTTGTGTTAGTGCGTAATCGAAACCACGTCTCTTGCGTCGCAACCACTCAAACCACTGCGCTACACGGGTCGCCGGTAGGTACACTACGCCTTGGATGAACAAACAACCAAATCATCATCATCATCATCAGCCTGTCTCAGTCCACTGCTGGACATAGGCCTCCCCAAATGTTCGCCATTTCACCTTGTCTTCGGCGAGACGCATCCAGTCTATACCAACGGCTTTTCGCAAATCGTCACTCCATCTAGCCGGAGGCCGTCCCCACACTACGCTTCCCGAGTCGCGGTCTCCACTCAAGAACTTTTCTACCCCAACGGTTGTCAGTTCTTCGACAGATATATTAGCGTGCTGATACACCTACATAACATAATACACCTCCCTTGGGCAGATCCTGCAATTAGGTAGAAATAATTTCGAGAAGGAGGCTTTGAGGAGAATACAGCTGGGCTGGGCAGCATTTGCCAAACTGCGTCAGGTTTTCTCGTCGTCCATACTACAATGCCTCAAAACCAGGGTCTTTGATAGTGTGTCCTGCCTGTAATGACCTACGGTGCCGAGACGTGGACCCCTACAGTACGGCTAGCCCACCAGTTTAAGGTCGCTCAGCGTGTTATGGAGCGAGCTATGCTCGGGGTGTCGTTGAAGGATAAAATTCCGAAATGAGGTAATCCGACAAAAGACTAAAGTGACCGACATAGTGTATCGAACAACCAAATAGAACCCTATAATTAGTAACCACTTAGTTAAGTACTTCAATCTATCAAATAAAAAAAACTGATTTTAGTAATGGCGGCGGACGCGCGCTCTTGAGCGATCGATTGATTTTAGTTTTACAAGTTTTTCCATCGACATAATTAGACAAAAACACAACTAATAACATTCGTCATGGCATAGTTCAATCAGGGTGTTATAATGTACTTTTGATAGGCCCAAATTATTATTTTTATGATCATGACACCAATTAATTTAAGTTGGAAATAAATACCTATGTGTAAATTCTACTTCTTGATTCAAGGGCGCAAGGACTCGTACATACTAGACGGCAGATATTTAAAAATAGAAATAATTTATTTATTATGTGATAAGTGACAGATGAGCAGACGAATCGGTTGATGATAAACGTTTGCCGCCGCCCATAAACACAAGTGCGCTGCCAACCTTTAACCGCCTTTCCTGCGGCATCCGATACCCTCACTCTACGAAATACAGCGCAGGCGCTGCTTCACGCCAGTCTTCTATGAGGCCCTGCCATCACTCCGGTCGAGCCAGCCCATTCAAAATACATACTCAATTTATAGTACACTAGCTTTTGCCCGCGGCTTCGCTCGCGCCCTCCACTTCCCTAAATGGGGCGTTAGAAAGCGGCAAAAAGTAGCCTATGTAACTCTCCATCCCTTCAACTATCTCCACCTAAAAAATCACGTCAATTCGTCGCTCCGTTTTGCCGTGAAAGAAAGACAAACATATAGACAGACAGACACACTTTCCTATTTGTAAGTATTTATTTATTTAAATAGGTACATCAACAGCGTATGTATATTATTATTATTATTAAAAGCCCGTCGTGTCCCACGGCTGGGCAAAGGCCTCCCTACCCCTCCTCCACATTTCACGATCCTGGGCGACTACGGTCCAGTTGGCGCAATAGGTGTCGAGCTCATCCCGCCATCGCCTCCTCTACCTCGTGGTACGTATAAAGACACTATACATATTTTAACTTAAACTGAAACCAAATTCTGATACATATGCCTATTACAGTACGCCTAGTAAGTATTGGATATACTCTATAATTATATAATATAAGCATATCCCAGGCTCGGAAATAACACCTTTTAACACGCTGATATGGGATGACGGTATAGGTAATTGTAAAGCATTGTATTCCTTTGTTCCAGATGGAGGGTAGATCGAGGGTTCAGCAGAACGACCTGCTGCTGCACGAGGCGGTCATCAAGAACGAGCCCGACGCCGTCCGGGAGGCGCTGCTCAGGCCCACTGACATCAACTGTAGAAACAATGTGAGTTTGATAAACATATAAGATACCCACTTACTTACTCCGATAGCTCAACCACCTAAGGTGCGATTTGATAGCAAACATAAAATGTAAACCATACCTGCTGTTCAGATCAGTGTTGATATTCCGTGATTGGCTGCATTTCGTGGCAGTTTTCGCTATTCTACCACGAAGTGCTGGAATAACATAACACCACCAATAATAGGAATTTAGTTCGGTTTTATAAGAATAATTCACTTTATAAGGTGGAATACGGTTCGAAGCCTATATTGGCCACACCGTTTATAATTTGAAAACTTTAATTTTATCAATTTATTTTTTGTGTCAAAGTTAATAAACGATTTTTCTTTCGAAGAAAAGTATTTTACTATGAAGGTAAAATGCTTTAGGAACCTTTACTTGATTCAACTGTTTTAACTATTAAGTACCATTCATTTCTCCCAATTTCATTTCATTATAGAAATGGAAGTAAAACTGTAAAAGTCTTATTAATAATTCCGCAATACGAAAAAGATTTTGTGCGTGTATTTTTCTGTTCAACTTTGATTAGGCACTTTCAAGAGCTTCAAGTTTCAACAATTTTCACAAATTAAAATTACTTTTCAGCCTTAAAATGGAAATAAGTAGGTACTTTTTAAAGATTTCGCAAGCTTCAATCAAATTATTGTAGGTGTAATTGGCTCCCAAAATTAGTCTCCAATTATAAATTAATTGCTTAGCGCCATCGCCATATTAATTTATTTGAGTAATAGAGAGTAGAATTAATTACCATATCTAAAGTAACTACGGTTACGAGAAATCTGATTTGATAACCTAAAGCTATTTGAACTAATTAGTTTAATTCTAAGTGTTCTTTTTTCAGCAATTAATATGCTTTTGCTTGTAATTTGTAACTAAATTAATTCTTGTCTTTATAAGTGATTGGCAACAGAGGGCCTAATTTGAAGCGGGCGTTTCGACCAAATCGTAGATCCCTTAATTCCCTATCACACGCGCTTTTGTTTGAATGCGACAGGTATATTCTCATCCAATACGGGTTCATTATAAGCCACCAGGCTACAGTATGACAGCCGAACAGCAAAATTAATTTAAAAGGGATACGCCCCTTTTTCGTACCCTAAAACAACTGCCGCAAAAAGAGGAGTGCATATGCTTTGCCGAACTTTTAGGAAGGTGTAGGCTCATTTCTTTAAGATTTAATTGTCGTACCGCCACCGATATACCGATTTTTGCGTACCTACTCTTAATGACAACCATGCATTAGATACCTACCTACTTATTTAAGGTTGCAAAAAAGGCAGTAGGTACCTAATATTGGCAAAATACAAGTAGCCACCCTTACCAAAGTTAGCTTCGTGACCTTTCTCCCTACTCAGACTTATATTTGGTTCTTGCTTCCCTGCCGAAGTTCCTAACAACTTTTCTTCGAGGACTTCCTAAATATTGCCTCTTATGTTTACGGCGGTACAAACAATAATTTATTTATACACCCTTATTTTTTTAATATGTAAAAAGATTTAAGGGTCTTCCTGTACTTGAACATTTTCCCCAAAAAAACATACACTGAAATAATGAAAAAAATACGCCTTCTCATAAGGTACTAAAGTGATGAATTGATCATCAGAATCTTAAAAGATACCGATCATAAGTTATACCTAACTACTTATATTTAAGAGTCTGATATAAATCTCGTAGGAATAGTAGATTTAATGACTGCTACGAAAATTAAATTAGGCATTTTTTTATATTGAGGACACTCAAGATGACCTTACTACGCCTGATTGTAAGCGGCCGAGAGATCCAAATATGAAGTTGACAGGCACAAAAAAACAAACAATGTATTTGTTTAGTCGTCTTCTTCACGCTGAATTCCTGCTGAGATGCCGTTTCACGCTCAGCCTAAAAAACCCAGGATTGTATGAAAGAGGAAACACTTGAACTGGAAGGCCATTCCATGAGGTTTAGAGGAAAAGTCCCCTCAAAAACTGTTCTAACCTAACCAATATTTTTGTGATGATAATACTGACTAAACCCTTAAACGAAAAATATTGGTGAAGATAGGTTAAAGCAGAGACGAGCAAAAAAATCTTGAAATTCTCGGGCGAGTTTTCTCCTACCTTCCATGACAGCTTTATTTTTTCAAGCAGCCTTATTTCTACTTGTTGTTGCAGTATGGGCGCGCACCGATCCACTGGGCAGCCAGCCGGGGGAACGTGGAAATCATCAAGCTGCTTATAGACGCCAAGTGTGACATAGAAGCGGCAGATAAGGTAAACAATTAAGATTAGTTGGAATTTTTGAGCTCTAGGTTTACTAAGGGATGTAATGTAATGTAAAGTGGACTCTGTTGCCGCACTTAGATTCCTATTTGGTCCAGTGTAGGGTCCTGGCTATTCTAGCCAACCTAACTCCGCCCAGAAGCGCAGAAGCTTTCTGGGATCTTCACAGGCTTCGCGGAGTGACCTCGCAGATCAGAGAATTGCATTCCGTTGTCTTGTCACAGCATCGCACTCCAGGACTAGGTGCGCGACTAATTCTACGGTGCTAAAGCTCCCCCTGCAAAAGTGAAAAGGTGTTTGTTTGAGGGACAGTAGCCCGTAATTGTCCCTATTATTGTTCTGAGATTGTTTCTGCTAAGATTGAGAAGACGTTTTGTAAATCGTTTGCAGGTAATGTTATGTTAGATTGTCTGCAGTCAACTTAGGGATATTGTGTACCCCTGTTTTGCACGAGACAGAGAGAGAGAAATATACTAAAGAGACAAACGATTACCGAATATTGTCTCTCAATAATTGCGTTTCTTTTTTTTTGTGCGGATTGAAAGAGGGTGGTGCAAATACCTACCCTATCTTGCCCCGTAGATAGGCAGAGTATATTCTATCGTCATAATAAAATAAATCATAAGTATGTACCTAAATAAATAGCCTGAAGAAATTCTTGTGAGGTAGGTACCTATATTTCATCATGTTCATAAAGGGATATAAAAGAAAAGAGTTTTCTACAATTCTCGGTATGTGTTCGTTCAATGTCATATAGTCTAGTTACGAACTCGAAATATTGAACCCGTGAATGTCAAGACCTATTTGAAATAATACTTAGGTACTCAATTCTTTATTTGCATTACAAAGTGTATACTTAAACAAGTTCTTATAAGATAGACATTTTCATATAGGTACTTACCTATACACATACTCGTAGGTCACTATGTACATACCCCAATTATTCAACATACAATAATTAGTATTATTGCTGATCACAGATACATACTGACATGTAACGAATAGACAATACAGGGGATTGAATGGAACTGACCGCCCGCGGTAGATTAAGCGGAGTTCATTTATTATCGGCTTTGTATGCATGCATATTTAATTGTTTTCACGTCCGTGCTACAATCACGATGACTATATAAATAATAAGTACTATATAGTAATCTACTATTTACAAGCGATTAATTAAAGGAGAACACAGGGTATATCGATAGACATTTACATCCCTTTAAATATATTCGGATAACTTATTTACGTTGTTCAGAATAGTTATAGAAGACGTGGTTAAACTTTGGACTAACTAAAGTAGCAAGCAAACCTTACGTCACAATAATCCGTAACAAGTACCAGGCGAGCATAACTGTGAAAGAACCATCGACCTTGCTATATTAACACAGTCGACCTTGTCGTACCCACTCCGCGCTAACCATCCACGTATCGGGCTCGACGTGATGATTACGTATGGTTCGGAATAGTGGAAGGGAGAAAAACGTATTTCACCTTCATTACGTCACGTTTGTGACATTGCTCCCCAAAAAACACCAGGCTCTTATAAACAGAAAGAAGTTTTCTTAATTCGCCATTATCTGTGGCATTATGTAAAGCGAGCAAGTGTAATAAATTTTTATGTGTGAAGTTGAGCACGATGCTTGTCTGATTTGAATTTTCTATAATGAAAACTCCATCTATAAGAAAAAGAGGAAATGATTAGCTAATTATGATTAACCAAAAATTATACACTTAACAAAGTGGTTTAATAATAACGGCTGTGTTACCATACGAGTGTGACAAAGAACTACATTACGTCACATATAGTCAATGAACGACCGACGAATGTATCAAACTTATTTGTTACATAATATTATACCTTAAATATAATTAAATATAACCTTAACTGTGGGAGAGCCACGCTTCGGCATGAATGGGCCGGCTCGACCGGAGTGATACCACTGCCTCACAGAAAACCGGCGTGAAGCAGCCCCTGTGCTGTGTTTCGCCGAGTGAGTGAGGGTACCGGAGGCCCACCCGGAGGGGAAGGGGATAAAATGTTGGCAGCGCATTTGTAACTCCACTGGTGTTGCAAGTGTCCATGAGCGGTGGCAATTGCTTACCATCAGGTGATCCGCCTGCTCGTCTGCTATCTGTCACATAAAAAAAAACCATAAAACACATAATATAGCCTCAGATCCCACTGCATACTTCTACAGATTATGTTTTAGTTAATGAAATTAAGTTCTATAATAAATGGCCACAAATATTACCTATACTACCCAATTATTTTCTCCAAAATGACTTTTTAAAATTACTGAAACGAGTCTTCGTGATAGAAATTTCATGGTGTTTTAATTCTTTCGGAAAAAGATGAATGTCCAAATAAGCTTAAAACAAGCTTGTTGCACACTTGTTACGTCTCATTACGTAAAACTGTTCTTTAAAAAGTACTAGGCAGTCATAACACCGGTGAAGCTAACCGACCCGTTTGCACGCAGTTCGGCATGCGGCCGCTACTGATGGCTGCGTGGCAGGGTCATCTCGAGGCCGTCAAGACACTCGTCGCCGCGGGGGCCTGCCTTGCTGCCACCAACAAGGTATCTATGCTCCCCTGGTATTTTCATAAAACTATTTTAGATTTGCATTTCACTATTATTAATTTATTTACTATTAATATAATTATTATTTATACAAAACAATTTTAACTTTTTTGCATGTTGATCTGTTTATTTTTTATATTTAAATCTTATTAGCCAACTGCCCATGTTGTCCATTTCATTATTTAATTTAATATTGACATAAGTTAATGAGGTTTTTCACCTAATGCCATTTTAGATTCTATCAAAAAAAAATGTTGGATTCTTCTTGATCCCAAATACATCGTAAGACAAAACAACTATTAAAATATCGATACACTAAGACAAACATGGGGTATCGAAGTTTGCCGGGGGCGATTTGCGGGGGTTGATACTTACTTAAACTAAAGCGAGAACCAGTGTTTTATCTCGGCATTTTGTTTGTCGTAGCAGACAGATTTATAAATAATTCAAGTCATTCGAATGGTGATTGCGATTTATCTCGTGTCGTTCTTTTGTCTACCCTATCGATTTTTCGCTAATCCCTAAGTATCTTTTCATTGTTATTGCAAACTTGCTTGTACAGTCCTGTAGTAAAATGTAAACACCTCGACTCTTATGCTAGGGCTATAAGGTTCATATTTGGATGAAGTTGTATACCTATTAGTGTACGTGACTGTAGCAAATGGCGTTCAATTTGTTTATAGGTATCATGAGATTTGTATCTGCCTTCCCATGCATCAAATTGTCAGATTTCATCAGAAGCACTCGTATAAATGCGCACCAAATTGATATCGGATCCGAAACCGGAATAAATGAGTTGTTCGATTCGCAAAGCTGTTTTGATGAGCAATTCGGGGTTTGCTCAGCAATGTTGACTAAGTGCGGAACCTAATTATAACTTGGGATAGCTACGAGTAAATACGGAAGACTTGCGACACAAAATTGGAAAACTTTATTGTTCCTATGTATGATTATTAAATAATTTGATCATCAAAACACTACTATGGAATATTTTAATAATTTGTATGGATTCCTAACAACATGGTTTATGTTGAATTGAATCACTAAGGTAAATGTGATTTTTTAGTACTTACCTAAGGTATTGTAAAACCTGAAAATTACTTTTCTCAATTATTAAGAGTCAGATTCAAAGATATCTTTCAACTTAAGTGCCTTGTAATGTATATGATACCTACATAATTAAAAATATAATAAAATCATATTTTCTATTCAAAATAAATAAAATTCTTGTCTCGTTTCTTTGAGTTGATAATTTTCACAGTCTATCTACGAGTATTAGGAATTTATTATTTAACTCTTAGGTCCACTTGCGTCTGTTTAATCTCGAATTATTCGTTATCAAGGAACTAAAATTTTGAGTTGTATTGCGCGATTTCGGATTAGTGCTTAACACCGGGGGTATTAAACTAGTTATTAAATTAGACCTTTGCCGAAGCATGCCTATCCGCTTACGAGCGCCTAGATCACGTACTTTTTCAGAACAGATACTGTTCGGATAAGCGGTCGTTCGGTTAAGCGACGTTCGGATAATCGACGCTCCACTGTACCAGGGTATCATAACTTTAAAGGGTACATTTCTAAATCCAGTCCGGACTACATGAGGGGTAATCTCGTTTCCTCGAGCGGGAATCCTATCGCAAAACGGGTCAATGGGTGGAAATCGTCGCGCCCTAGATTATCTGGAGGGGCAAAGGACGTGATGATGCGAGTCCCTTAGGGTTCAAGGATACTTAAGGTTACAGTGAGAATATCAATCGAACTGTGGTTAGCATAACAACAAGTAATTTTTATATGCCTATTCATCCCAAAGTGTACAAACAAATATTATAGAGAATGGAACTCAGTTTTTTTAGATCTGACAGGTGACGTCACGATCTTGACGTCAGAAATCACGTCACGAGGATATATCGTCTGTCACATGGCTGCGCGTTTTTGCTCCGTTTATTATTTATTAATCTCCTTACTAAATTATAAATGCGAAAGTCCGTTTGTCCGTATTTCACGCCAAATCTACTGAACCTACTTATTCAAATAAAATTTGATAAACAGATAGTTTAACGTCGTAATGCCCAGACAGCAGAGACAATAAAAATCTATTGTTCAAACACAATAAAAATGTATTGTTGTAATCTCGTATGAGGCTTTTGGGTCTTACGACGTTAAAGCAATGCTACTTTTTAAATAAGAGTCTGCAATACCTAGTATATAATCTAGCCGCCGATCTAGTCTAGATATAAAACATATTGCTATAGTTAGCCTTAGGAAAAGTTGGTCAATTTGAGTTGAGTAAGTACACGAGAGTCGAGAACTAAATTTCAAATTAGGCAGGTAAGTAATAAAATATGAAAAAGTATTCCCGTACCTTTTCCCCACCTTGATTATTATTTGTAAAGGAAAAATTAAATTAATTTATTTACTTATGGTATAAACGAAAACGCCCTGAAGTCGCCGGGCGGGCAGTGCGGCACGCTCGCTTTGCTCGCTCCGCTTGTTTATGTCAAACGTTCACACTTAAAGTATTTTTTGTTTGTCACATAAGATATTATTTCGCTAGTCACATAAGAGCACATGCTCGTAATTAGCAAGGGCCGCCATTGCCGAATACGGCCAGGAGGACAATTGCCGAATACGGCCATGTCTGAACCGGGCCAAAGAGTGATTTTATATGAAAAGTTGTTCTTTTATGCGAATTTCCAAAAGTCAAATGATACCACAAATATATGTTATTCAGAATGGATGGTAGAAGACGTATTTAGTTAAAGGGCTGTAAACGTTCACAGATCTCTTCTTCTCTTCTTCAGCAGCATGTATTTGCCCACTGCAGAGCATATGCCTCTCCAATTTCCCTCCACTTCCTTCTGTCGTGGGTCTTCCTGGACCACGCTGCCCCAGCTTCACAGATACAGCCTATTCATTATCGTGGCTTGTCCCCAGAAACACAACGACATCCTACAGTGCGCTTGCTCCCGGGGCTCATTAGAAGTGGCGGAGTACGCGCTGGGCCTGGGCGCTAAGGTGCAAGGCGCCGACGCCGCCGGCGACGCGCCGCTCGCGCTGGCGGCCCGGGCGGGACACACCGCGCTGGTGGAGCTGCTGCTAGACAAGGCGGCTTATATAGACGCTGTTAATAAGGTAAGGGCGTGGATGCCGCCGGCGACGCGCCGCGGTGGATCGTTCCATACAAGCTAGACATCGAAAATTCATTACTTAATTACGGTGTTTTTTGTAGTCCTAATGATTTACAGGTAATCAGGTACCTCGAAAACACTATTAATAATAACCTACCCTCACCCCGTTATTATTAATGAGTGAAGAAAGCTATATAAGGTAAGTGACAAGAAAAGATAATTATATTTGCAATTTTTGCGTCTCTGTGTTGTGATCGATTTTTATGAGTTCTAAGTGTGTGAGCGTAAAACAAAAAATGGAGAATATTAATGAAGGTATGTATTTCCAATTGATTGAATTTGTAGATTTTTAATTCCTTTTCTTATCGAGGAAAAAAAAAATTAATTTACCCTATATCATACTTCAAAAAATTCTCAATTCTTAACTTTAACAGACAATCTAAACGTGAGTATACCTTTGTAACCCTTTTAAACCTAGTTCATTTTAAAGCTCCAGCCCTCTTAATTTAAGATCAGTTATTGCTTGACTTCGCACGCGTTTGCATCATATATTTTTTCATGTTTTAGGACCGACAGTCTCGATTACCCTAACGGATCTATTTGAAGTTTGGGCTTCTGTAAGCAAGACGGAACGAAATGAAAGAATTCTGCAGTTTGTAATGTCTAAATCTACTATCTAATTGAGCCCCAATTGTCTTCTGATTCCGCCATTTCCACGTCAACACAAACATTCCATGATGTTGACTATACAGCTGCTGACAGTACTGAATATCAGGATTCCGATGATTCCGATTAAATTAAATAAATCTATATGACGGCCTCGATAGTGCAGTGGCTAAGGTGTTCGCCCGAAGTGCGAAAAGTCCCGGGTTCGACTCCCGGTCAAGTCAATTGTAAATATAGTGATTAGATATATATTAAGTTGGTACGGTATAGATAGATAGATAGATAATAAGTAGGTTTTGTTCAATTGTAATTAAACTTATTTTTATAAAAATGTTTTTTCTTGTTTTTTACTCGATTTTTTTTACATAATTTAGGATGACTATTTTTTCAAATAAATATTAATTGTATCAAAAATATTTTTTTATTTCTTGGATTTACCCTAATTAGATTCAATTACAAGGTGCTTAGGAATTATCTGGAACTCCTAATAACATGCCAATTAGACCATTTAGCACTAATCTCACCTTTGTTCTGTCGCATCATTAGCTAATAAGTCCTAATGGACTAAATTATCGTCAATATGCATTGACAATCACTTCTAGTGATATATTTTACATAAATATGTAAGAAAACATTAAATACAACTATTTAAAAACAAATTAGAATTTCCGACGTCTACCTTGTATGAAACGCGCCACTGTGCGCCGCTCGCGCTGGCGGCCCGGGCGGGACACACCGCGCTGGTGGAGCTGCTGCTAGACAAGTCTGCTTACATAGACGCTGTTAATAAGGTAAGGGCGCTGACACCCGAGACGCGCCGCTCGCGCTGGCGGCCCGGGCGGGACACACCGCGCTGGTGGAGCTGCTGCTAGACAAGTCTGCTTACATAGACGCTGTTAATAAGGTAAGGGAACGTACCCATACTACGTGACCCGTTTAGGGGGGGGAGGGGGGTCGTCAAAATACCACGCTTGGTCACAGGGGCGGGGGGGGGGCCTTAAGTTTTCGTCACGTAATCAATATACTTTAGGAAAATCTCGCGTTTTTGCGAGCTATATTCAAATATGGCGGGCAACGTTAGCGCTTTTCAAACTCATTAGGGCTTAAAAGGACCTGTATCGAGAGCCGTTAAAATAAATGATTAAAAAAAAGTTTTTTGTGATTTAAGATTCTGTTACAATATGACTACGTATGTTTATTCTTCTTAATAATATTTTTTTAACTTGTGATTATAGGTATTATAGGCAAGCGCCGTATTAATAAAGATAAATATGAAAAAAAATAATTTTTTTTAAACTTTCTATTTGCAAAAAATAATTCAAAACCATATTTATGAATTACTACGTGAAAACTAGAGGGGGAGGGAGGGGGTCTTGGCATATACTACGGGTAGTCACCGAGGGGGGGGGAGGGGGGTAAAAATTGTAAAATATGGGTCACGTAGTATGGGTACGTTCCCTAAGGGCGCTGACACCCGAGACGCGCCGCTCGCGCTGGCGGCCCGGGCGGGACACACCGCGCTGGTGGAGCTGCTGCTAGACAAGGCTGCTTACATAGACGCTGTTAATAAGGTAAGGGCGCTGACACCCGAGACGCGCCGCTCGCGCTGGCGGCCCGGGCGGGACACACCGCGCTGGTGGAGCTGCTGCTAGACAAGGCGGCTTACATAGACGCTGTTAATAAGGTAAGGGCGCTGACACCGGAGACGCGCCGCTCGCGCTGGCGGCCCGGGCGGGACACACCGCGCTGGTGGAGCTGCTGCTCGACAAGGCTGCTTACATAGACGCTGTTAATAAGGTAAGGGCGCGGACGCCGCCGGCGACGCGCCGCTCGCGCTGGCGGCCCGGGCGGGACACACCGCGCTGGTGGAGCTGCTGCTAGACAAGGCGGCTTACATAGACGCTGTTAATAAGGTAAGGGTGCTGACACCCGAGACGCGCCGCTCGCGCTGGCGGCCCGGGCGGAACACATCGCGCTGGTGGAGCTGCTGCTAGACAAGGCGGCTCACATAGACGCTGTTAATAAGGTAAGGGCGCTGACACCCGAGACGCGCCGCTCGCGCTGGCGGCCCGGGCGGGACACACCGCGCTGGTGGAGCTGCTGATAGACAAGGCGGCTCACATAGACGCTGTTAATAAGGTAAGGGCGCTGACACCCGAGACGCGCCGCTCGCGCTGGCGGCCCGGGCGGGACACACCGCGCTGGTGGAGCTGCTGATAGACAAGGCGGCTCACATAGACGCTGTTAATAAGGTAAGGGCGCTGACACCCGAGACGCGCCGCTCGCGCTGGCGGCCCGGGCGGGACACACCGCGCTGGTGGAGCTGCTGATAGACAAGGCGGCTTACATAGACGCTGTTAATAAGGTAAGCGCGCGGACGCCGCCGGCGAAGCGCCGCTCGCGCTGGCGGCCCGGGCGGGACACACCGCGCTGGTGGAGCTGCTGCTAGACAAGGCGGCTCACATAGACGCTGTTAATAAGGTAAGGGCGCTGACACCCGAGACGCGCCGCTCGCGCTGGCGGCCCGGGCGGGACACACCGCGCTGGTGGAGCTGCTGCTAGACAAGGCGGCTTACATAGATGCTGTTAATAAGGTACATACAATAAACTAACGTTCCAACTGCTGCCAGGCAAAGCAGCAAGGCAGCCAACATCGACAATATACCACTAGGCAGCATACATAGACGCTGTTAATAAGGTAATCTAAGGGCTCTGAAGCCGCCGGCGACGCGCCGCTCGCGCTGGCGGCCCGGGCGGGACACACCGCGCTGGTGGAGCTGCTGCTCGACAAGGCTGCTTACATAGACGCTGTTAATAAGGTACATACAATAAACTAACGTTCCAACTGCTGCCAGGCAAAGCAGCAAGGCAGCAAACATCGACAATATACCACAAGGCAGCTTACATAGACGCTGTTAATAAGGTAAGCGCGCTGACGCCGCAGCGACGCGCCGCTCGCGCTGGCGGCCCGGGCGGGACACACCGCGCTGGTGGAGCTGCTGCTCGACAAGGCGGCTTACATAGACGCTGTTAATAAGGTAAGGGTGCTGACACCCGAGACGCGCCGCTCGCGCTGGCGGCCTGGGCGGGACACACCGCGCTGGTGGAGCTGCTGCTAGACAAGGCGGCTTACATAGACGCTGTTAATAAGGTAAGGGCGCTGACACCCGAGACGCGCCGCTCGCGCTGGCGGCCCGGGCGGGACACACCGCGCTGGTGGAGCTGCTGCTAGACAAGGCGGCTTACATAGACGCTGTTAATAAGGTAAGGGCGCTGACACCCGAGACGCGCCGCTCGCGCTGGCAGCCCGGGCGGGACACACCGCGCTGGTGGAGCTGCTGCTAGACAAGGCGGCTTACATAGACGCTGTTAATAAGGTAACATTAATAACGATGACAATAAATGACACCAAACTCGTTACATCTTCTGCTAGGCAAGGAAAATTTATTTAGGTACAGTCAGCCACACATCAGGTTAGCACAACCTGTCAAATTTCCTCAATTGATATTCAACCTTTTGTGAATGACAGTAAGATGAGAGTCAATCGAAGAAATTTGACAGTTTTGTATACTTTGATGTGTGGCTGTACGTACTATTAAAAATATTATATAGAATCATTTTCGCTAGTCCTCACACTAGGCTAGGCCTATCCTGTGAGGAACAGAACGATTTCCTAAATTAACATTATAAGCACGAATACCAAATTAGGTAGGTACCTACCTATATTGCACAGAAAGATTACTATCATTACAATATTTAGGGTGTTGATATATCCCACTTATCGATTCATTAAACAAGAAATATACAATAATAGAATAGGTAAGTAACATTTTAAATAACAACTGAGTGTTACTACATGAGGCACTATAATAACAAACATACACACATCGACTATGACAACAAACTAATGTAACAACTGCTGCTGCTGTCTAGCAGCTTACGTCGACAGCTTAAATCGCTACTACACAAGGGGGCATACTTAGACGCTTTTAATAAAAAGGACGCTTTTAATAAAAAGAAAAGTATCAGCCTATATACTGTCCCACTGCAGGGCAAAGGCCTCCATCATAGAAATCATGTTATCACTACCATGATGGGATTAGGCCTATTTCGGATTGGTGATCACAAACCCGAGCTATGTTCGAAGAATTCATAACATACTTTTGCTCGACCTGGGAAGGGCCCCGAGATTACGGCCCGGTACTTAAACCACTAGACCAAACGGGGCGTTACTAGACCAACGGGGCTTTTAATAAGGCAACATACAATACCTAATGATGACAATAAACTAACGTTACAAGTTACTTAATAAGCACATAACATACGTCATCCTTACTACATCAATATTCGATATCGTTCCATTCAGCACCAACACACAATATAATATATTTTTGAAACAGATAAAAGGAAAACATGTGACATAAAAATCAGAAACGCCTGTTTATTTCCTCTGAATAGGACAAATAACAAACAAAGGTTGCTATGACAATGCTCAATTGAATTAGAAAAACAAGTTCTTTGCGTTTAGGCAATATTGATCTAAAGGTGCGCACAAATTATCTCATCCGCGGGGAGCCACGCTTCGGCATGAATGGGCTGGCTCGACTGAAGATATACAAGTATATTGTTAAGTGGTAAGTTTGCCACCGACAAGACCAGAGAACCAAAGTAAAACCTGTTTCGCTGAGTAAAAGTACCGTGTAGCCCCAATTGGGGGAAAGGGGACTTTAGGATGGTAGTGGACTTCACTGGTGGTGTTGCGGTTGTCTATGGGCGGCGGCAATCGTTTACCATCAGGTGATCCGTCTGCTCGTGTGCCACTATAAATATAATATACTACATTATTAAACACACAAGTGTACATCACACTAATGTCTGTCTAAGGGGGGATCGAACCCACGACCAATCAGACCAGTCAAAAGATCATTCGTAGATCATTCATTAATTCACTTGTTGTTCTCAAAGTCTCGCGTCCGCTACCAAAAATCAGTGTAATTTGCAGGCACCTTAAAAACAAAATCAAACAGCGCAAAACTTGATAATGTTTTCTTTCGATCACTCTTTCGGAGCTCATTTTGCATGGTAAACAGCCGTGGGTTGAGCCCACAAACCTGCCGATATCAAAACATCTGCCGCGTCCGGGATGGACCCGAGAGCTAACCATTTTAAATAAATAATACCATAACATGTCCTATGGCGGATTTTACCATAAATACTTGCTTAGGCAGATTTTACAGGGAGGCAAATTGTTTTTATTTATGTGATTAGGTGGCAGACGATTCACCTGAAATCATCATCAGCAACCCACGCTCGTCCACTGCTGGACATAGGTCTCCGCCAATGCACGCCACCGCTCCCGATTTTCGGCCACTCTCATCCAGCTTACTCCAGCCAGCCTTCGAATGTCGTCATTCCATCTTGTAGCAGGGCGTCCAACACTACGTTTACCGAGTCGCAGTCTCCACTCAAGGACTTTATAGCTCCAACGGTTGTCAGTTCTGCGGCTAATGTGACCAGCCCACTGAAATGATAAATACGCCACCTGAAATGTTGAACCATATTTGACGCTCACGTCTACACTCCATTAGGTTTTGTGGAAATTCGGACTGTCGATATTTGATTAACTATAGCTTCCTTAGGACCGGTTTTTAACCAACTTCAAAAAAAGGAGGTTCTCAGTTCGATTGTTTGTATGTATGTTTGTTTGTCCGCGATTATCTCGCGTTTGGCTAAAGCTATTTTCACATCAGTAGTTACTTTTGATTAATTTATTTTAGTTAATTTAACTACTTATACAGGGTGTATCTGTGAAATTTCACAGATACACAAATAAACTTTAACAATTGGTTGAATGGTCAAACTGATAACTTATTGAAATTGCTTATTGGTTATAATAGGTTCTTATATATTATATATACTTAAGTACCTAAGTTGATCTTTAGTAAATTTTTGGCCATTCTTTCAGACAACGTTTCGTTTTGACAGCGAATCAAAAAATCGGCCCTTACTCAATACTTACTAAAGAAAAAAAAAACCAATTCCTTTTTGATTCTTTATTTCATCTTAGAGTGTAATTCCCAGTTGCATCCAAATCCCAGGGTACTCTTAGACAATGACTCAGAAGTGTGGCAGTCTGTAAATCTGACCTTATACAAGGAAACAACTGAATCATGGGAACACATTTCAGAAATGTGCAATAAAGTTTTTATAACGAGCAAAACGATAAGTAGCAGCTATTAATCGTTGGGCGAAATAAACAAAAATTAAAATGCAAAGCCAAACTTTCATACTAAACCTCAATAACTGCGGTGAAGTTAGTGCAAATAAGCTGGCAACCCTAACTCCCAGGTCTTTACCTGTATTTATTAGGCTATTACCGACGGCCATTTGTACTAATTTAGTCCTATTTGTTAGCTGCATTAACACTATTACTGGCCAGCTTTCTTGTTTATTAGCAAATAAATATCGGTAGAAAACATTAACATGCTGTACCTACGTATTTACTTCTTACCTACTTACTCCGCTGGTTCAAAAACCAGTTGGTGGCTTAATAATAACGAAACCATCTCATAACCAGGCTTGTCCCACTCCGCGTGTAGGTATCGAACTTGCAAGTACATACATACATGCGGCGGCCCCTCCGGAGGGGCCAATTAGTAGAAAATCTCGAGTGAGCGACGCATGCGCGACAGTTGCTTGCGATAGAAAGAGAACGCACTTCTAGGTATGAAAAATTGTAGGTGTTGAACGCTGGGCGGTCGGAATTTCAACTTTATGTTATGGTAGCCTGAGACTTTATTTTCTATAAACGGTTTTTTAGGAGTGAGCTTTCTGTATTTGTACTATTAAGTATTCTGTGCCATTACGAATGAGAATACCTGTTTCATTCAAACAAAATAGACACATTGCACAAGTGACAGGGATAAAGATTTAGTCGATAATTATTCGTTTTAAGCCCACAGGACAATAATCTTTCCCTTCACAGCCACAAGAGAACAAAACTTTCGTCGACCCTCCACTAGGTACTTTTGCCAGTCACAGACGTAGGGGAAAATCAAATTTAGAGATTTTACATTCGTCCATACAGAATTCTAATTCGACTTCAATGTCGAGTGCACGAGAATTGGTCCCCCCTGGAGACCAATTTTTGAATTGTCGTGTCACTAAAAAATGTGTGACTCGCATGATTTTTGACATCCGCATTTTTGAATCATTCGAAAACGAGCGATTTGCAACGAGTGGTATAAACCACTCGTTTCCGTGAAGCGAGTGGACACATTTACGTCAACGTGAAACGAGTTAGGTAAAACTATACTTTGACAAGCTTGGCAATACCCTAAGCGAATGATTTCAAAAATAGGGAAAATTTTGAATCATGCGACTTACGAGACGACGTGACTTGCAAAACGAGTAGGTTTTTTCGGACGAAGCGAAAATTCAAAAATAAGTCTCCAGATACTAAAACTCGTTTCACACGATTCGCTGGTCATGTTGAGAACCGCTGGCTGACGGCGCGTACCGCCAGCGTTACTCTAAAATCTCTCTAAACACTCGAAAGCGAACTCTGGATTGACACAACCTTTTGTTTAATCTCAGCCTTCTTTCAACATTATTATTCCTGTAAGTGATCTCAGGAAGGAATGTGAAGTGATTTGTGCGGAGTTACGAGTGAAATTATGTAGAAAATCGTATCAAGCGATCCCCAACGCATCGATTTGTTTGAAATACGTTCCCCTTATTAGCAAATGTCACTTCAGCTGCGCATCAGAATTTGTAATTTGAGTGAGGGTAGATTTATAGTACAAGGTATATCGGTAAATATTTACATCGTCCGTTAGTTCTTCCTTGGCAACTGGTTGTGAAATTTAGTTGCCAATGCGGCCGGAAGGGTTTCTTACCAGCCATTTTAATTCTACGACTTCCGATCCGTCTTGTCGTTTGTGTGAACAGTAGCGCTACCATGAGTTGATATCTAAAACTGACATAACGTAAACTTTTGCTCTGTCTCTTTCAAATGCATTACAATGAAAGAGACAAAGCGATAGTTTTCGATAGCAAGGATACCATTACAAACTCATGGTACTCGTAAGGCTACAGCTGGCTGTTCACATAACGTCTTGTCTCTCTTATCTCGTTCCGGTTCTATGAAGGTTTATTTATTTATCTTCTATACTATTTATAAGAAAAGAGAGAAAGAAAGAAGAATTTTTTATAAAGAGGTTAATCTCACAGTTCGCCTCAAGGCTTAACGTAAACCGAAAACATCTAATTGATGTCGTATAAATTGATACTGATCAGTCCCTCGTTCTCATTCTTGAGTAGGTAGGTAGATGATATGTACAGCGCATATTTTTTCATCGCATCCCAACGGAAAGAGTGTAACTTGATTTATTACGGAGCAAGCATGGGGGAAATTAGACTGTAAATTGAATCAGATCCTTGCGAGATCCTCACCGGCACACATCTTGCTTAATATTCAGGACTAGACTGCGCCCGCGGCGTTGCTCACGAACATTTTAGCCTCCTAATAGCAGTTTTAACCGTATCGATGGTAGTGCAGCAGATAAGAACGCTATAGCTGGCGGCACGACATCAGTATAGCGATGACCGTTATTTTGCGCACTTGTAAAACAGAAGACTTTCTATCAAAATTGGTTTCTGCGCACTCAAGGTCATAACTACACTTTCTTGCCTCGGACTACACATTTTGTGAGTATTCACGGTGTTTTCTACGGTCTTTAAAAGTACAGTAGACAACAAAAGAGGTCGTGGATTCTAATCCGAGGATACACCTCTGGATTTTTCAAATGTAAGTGCGTATCTATATTACTAATATAATAATCTATACTAATATAATATAATAAAGCTGAAGAGTTTGTTTGTTTGTTTGTTTGTTTGAACGCGCTAATCTCCGAAACTACTGGTGCGATTTGAATAATTCTTTTTTTGTTGGATAGTCCATTTATCGAGGAAGGCTATAGGCTAAATAACATTACGCTATGACCAATAGGAGCAAAGACAGAGCGGTAAATGTGTAAAAAACGGGGGAAAAAATTTTCCACGCGGACGAAGTCGCGGGCGGCCGCTAGTTAATACTACGAGAGCTTAACGATGAGGGTAAACATCGTGAGGAAACCTGCGCATTTCGGATGGTTTCGGAAACGTGTGACCATGATATTTTTCGTTTTAGTTTGTGTATGTATCGTCTATGTATGTAATGCAACGCGTAGGTTTTTGATGAAGTGAAGTGAATAACGACTGCTCCAAAGAATAAAGTCCAATTTGCAATTGTTTGATATTATTAGATCGGACTTTCTGCGCCAAATAGATAATAAAGTCCGATTAGCAACATGTTTAATATAAGTAGGTGATTTGACTTTGTTCTTCGGAGGAAATTCGTCGAAACAGATTAAACCCCATTAACAGTACAATCAGTGATTATATAGTTCAATAAATCAACCCTGTTTGCACAAAATTTGTAGGTATCTGTGTTCCCTAATGATGGCACACGGCTACGATATTGCCCAGGAGATATTTATAGAGAAAGGCGTAGTAAATCTTAGTCCTTGAAGGTTTTCTGTCTTGTTTTCGTAATGATCTAGTTGTTATTGTGAATGGGCTTTTGTCGAGGTTCTAACAATAAAACAAAAAAACCGGCCAAGTGCGAGTCGGGCTCGCGCACAAAGGGTTCCGTAGCAGCAAATATAATAAACTTATTATGTCAATTTATACACCTGGTGAATGGAGCCTAAACTCTCCCGATATTTTGCCTTGTACTTTTATGTATGAATGGTTCAGCCATCGTTTTCAGTGTAAGCACAATAACTTAACCAAAATTACAGTTAAATCAACCTATCTCAAAAACTATAAGAGATACTTTGATCAAACCAAAAATCGTTGAAAGAGTTAATTAGCATGCATCACCTCTATTTTTTTTAGAATTTTATACCCCGTAGTTATAAAAATAGAGGGGGGGGGACATACTTTTTACGACTTTGAGAGCTGATATCTCAAAAACCGTTCACTTTAAGAAAAATGTTTTTTAGAAAACTTTATATCATTTTAAAAGACCTTTCCATTGATACCCCACACGGGTATGTACATCGAAAAAAAAAATTTCATCCCTCAGTTACATGTATGGGGGGCCCCACCCCCAATTCTTTTTTTTACTATTTAGTGTCATATTTTTGTAGCGGTTCATACAACACATATTCCCATCAAATTTCATCACTGTAGTACTTATAGTTTCCGAGTAAATCGGCTGTGACAGACGGACAGACGGACAGACGGACAGACGGACATGACGAAACTATAAGGGTTCCGTTTTTGCCATTTTGGCTACGGAACCCTAAAAATGTACCTAATTTTGCTCATTTATTTCTGTTTTAACATAAAAAAATAATGCAATATAAACAACGATGGAGAGGCTATTAGAGCTAGAGGGTTTACTCAAGTTAATGACAATAACATTAAGTGACACTGACACTATAGTTTCTTCCTTTTTAATAGTCATTAAATGTAGGAAAGCGACGCTTCAGCAGATGTGGGAGAGTCACGCTTCGGCATGAATGGGCCGGCTCGACCGGAATGATACCACTGCCTTACAGAAAACCGGCGTGAAGCAGCCCCTGTGCTGTGTTTCGCCTAGTGAGTGAGGGTACCGGAAGCCCACCCGGGCGGAAGGGGATAAAAGGTTGGCGCACTTGTAACTCCACTGGTGTTGCAAGTGTCCATAAGCGGCGGCAATTGCTTACCATCAGGTGATCCGCCTGCTCGTCTGCTACCTATAACATAAAAAAAAGAAAAAAGTCAACACAAGTTATATTGCGTTAGTTTTTTATGTCAAAAACAGAAATAAATGAACAAGAAAACTTACAGAGAGTAATCACCGCCGCCCATGGAAAATTTGGATATTAACTAAACCAGATACTTAGTTAACTCCGCTGGAATAGTGATCCGAACCCTTGTCTTGGCCTCCGAAACATGAAAACGCAACTTTAGTCGATCCTAGGGGGCAATTTTCGTTCTCTCGACTGTGAAATCGAATTGAGAAATTTCATACATTCGTCCATACAAAATTCTAATTCGATTTCAATGTCAAGTGCACGAAAATTGGTCCCCAAGACTACTTACTTACGACTGTACACTAGCTAAGTTCGCAGATAACTTGCCTTTAAAATTGTAGGCGTCGTTTCTTGAAGATTTCAATGTTGTATTAGCTCGGAAACTGCGATAATTGAGAGAAGTATATTCTACAATATATTTATTTACCTTTTATAAGACTAACAGCCAAATAATACAATGGGCTTAGATATAATGAACGAAAACAATGCCAATAATAAGTCTCCGCCTATGGTAACTATAACTTGGTGTGTAGGTAACTAGGTATACCTACCTTTTACATAAAAGTGAACAATACACCTACATTTATTTTAAAGTGCACGTTAAAATCCAGCTAACAAGCTCGTAAAATGAAAATATAAAGCAAAAGTGCCAGGCTCGCATGGCGCAGTGGAGATTTCCGATATCACTCGAGTTTTCAATAACAGCTGTCGCGTCGTGTATCGGATGACGACACTCGCGCGAACAGCTGTCAGCTGAAAATTCGCACCTCTTTTGTCTTTGTAATGATTATCTGCCTACAAATAAACTTTAACCTACTAAATTAAATTAAAGTTAATTTATGAAAATAGCATTCAGTCTTTGTTCGATAAATACTTTTCCACAGCTAAACCAGTACACAAACCGCTATCAATCTTCTGAGAGCCTGGTAGCTCAAGGAATAAATAAAAAAAGCGAGAGTGGTATTTGAAAAAGTTCGAGGGAGTCAAAAATGTATTTTAATAATAGGGTTTTTAAAACATCAACAACATCGCAGGACTAAATAAGTAACATCATAATTTGCAATGTTTTCTTCTACGACTATTCTAACTATAGATACCTAATTCATAATCTAAAAAAATCTCACCTCATTAGTTTTCTAGTATTTTTTTTACATTCATCTAAGTCGCAGAAGAAATGCTTTATTTTATGAATGATGCTAGCTAGCTACTCGTATGTAGCCTTTCAGGGTTTTTGACATTTTACATTAATATACTTAATGCGTTGATCTACGTCGACTGTGACGTCAATGATATACCTACAACTATTGTACTGGTAGTACCGCGCCAAAGACTATTTTCAACTCATATTGTCCTGGTGGTTACGACGCGCATGAACTTGCAACATATTTCCTGAATGCCGAATCAACAAAATTACCATGAATCTATTTTGCTTATGTAGTAGGCCAATATGTACCTAATACCACAATATTGGGTTAGGACTAATCTGAAATAACTTTGAATTATACACATTAGGCTGAGAATCGGTTGAAAAAAATACAGACTTGGATACTCCAACGCGGATAGTGTTAGAGTTTAGCTGGCTGGCAGTTTTCATGGTAAAAGCACTTAATATAGCAATGAGTTTCTGCAATAGCAAAATAACAATTAATGATATTATATTGGTAAGTAGGTACTCTGAAGACGGGTGCAATCTGATTACACTTGTGATGATAACGAATAGTGAATGAATACTTACTTACTATTATATACATACCTACATAAACCATCAATGGACGCGAACAGACCAGATACGTACGAAATTGCGAAAACCAAAAATCTTTCAATTAAAAACTGAGAGAAGTATACTTATCTCTTTCTGTTTCCACAGACTACTGAACCTTCTCTCACCAACAGGTCGGCCGCACAGCGCTCCACGTGGCCTGCGAAAGCGGCCACTCGTCCACTGCTTCTCTCCTGGTAGCTAAAGGCGCCTCCAAAGAGGCGAGGGACAACTCGGGGCGCACGCCGCTCCACCTAGCGGCGGTGCACAGACATACAGAGCTGGTTCGAGTGCTACTCGACTCGGAATGCCATGTTGACGCCACTGACAACGTGAGTAACAGAAGTAACATTCATATCATTCAGTTTGTCTGTAGGAAAAACCTCTGGCCTCTGAGTGTATAAAATCAACCTTCGATCTAATCTAAAGTCCTAGATACCTACTCACCATACTGAAAACGTTTGAAAAAGTGGACCCAACAAAGCTGTAACAACTAGGTAGGTATAAGATATTTTGAATTCCGAAAAAAACCGTCATTATTTAAATTCTGTTTTCGACCCTAAACCATGGTATATTGGTTTTAAATTCCGAAAATGCAAAAGAGTGCTCTTTTAAATTTCCAAAAAAAATTTTAACGTACACGCTGTACGAGTATGATTGATTTAAATCCTCGGGTTTGTGTGATAGACGAAATCAACAGAAATTGTCAATCACATTGCTGAAGGAAACATTTCCTTTGCTAAAGAATTAGAAACTTCTGAAAAAACAATGTGTCCTTATAAATTATTTCCACATAAGAATCCAACGGCAATATACACCTTTGAATATGGATTAATAATACTTTAAGCGAGTTTTTTTTATATTTCTATCCTTGTCATATCAGAACGGAGTGACGGCACTGCAGATGGCGTGCGCCCAGGGCTGCAGGGGCATCGTGGAACATCTCCTCGCATTTGGAGCTAACGTTCAACTACAGAATAATGTAAGCATGGTATCTGCTTTTCAAATCTGTAACGTACACGTAACTAACACAGGTATTACACCTGAGGGCCTAAAACGAATAAGACTTTACATCGGAGTTTCCCACCTTTTCGTAAGCGCTGTGTATCTTGGTTTTGGACGGGACAGGTATATTCTCTTCTGTGTGTGGCGGTGGCTAAACTACTTAACTAAAATTAAAAAATGTCTTATTATACAATGGGTACTATTTAAACGAGCTTCTTTTTAATAGCATTTTTTCGCCTCAGGAAATATATGTTAGCTTCTAAATTACTAAGTCAGCCACAACCAATGCGCGTCTGAATAATAGTATATCAGCCACCAGATATATTTTATGTAAGCCACTGTTAATATAACTCAGCATGGCAGTTATTTTTTAGCATCTAAATTTGTTGTATGCATTCAAATAGCAATCTTCTAAATTATTAATATATGACACCAAAATAGTCGTTATATTAGCTTCTAATTTCATAATTTAGTATGAATAAAATGTAACTCATCCTACATTTATTCGATCGTTAAATTTACCTAAAATTGTCATCGAATATTATATTAAAGCCACTATTAATATTACCCATGAACTATTTAAGGCAACAACGGAACGATACTAACCGCTAATTGATTTATGTTAATTGTGAGGATTATGAGAAACATTTAAAAAACAATCCAGCTATGAAAACAAAAAAGAAAGTAAGTATTAATATTTTTTACTTAATGTAATATTTCTTCCCACAAATCACAATGATTTTATTGCAAAATTATTGTTGTTTTGGCGTGTGTAAAAAATATTATTGCGCATCTCAAAAAATTGTTAATGCATTCCTTTATGTTTTCATAGCTGGTTTTTTTTAAATATATCTCATAATCCTCACAATTAAAATAAATCAATTTATTGCTATCGTTTTTAGTAAGTAATAAATTTAAATTAGCACGTATATGTATGTAATTCCGAAATTATAAGAAAAAGAAAATATGTATTACTGGCTTATTAATGCCGCTCGCGCTTAAGTTGGCCTTCCACGCTTTCTTTTCAGTCCAAGCACTTTGCTTTTACATCCAATAGCGCCATTACGATTTCAGTCTGATTGCTAGGCCGATCAGATGCTTGCCCGTTGCTGTCATGTCACGCACTGGCGCCAAATCGTAGGTACAGTGGCTATTTTCTCGATAAAAGAATATGAAGTATTATTTTAGATGTTAAGTTATAATATTTTGATGTTAAGTATTGAAGCTTGAATGTATTATTTTTGAGGACATTGTATTGAAGCTGTAAAACTTAATATGGTGATGAGTTACAAATTCCGTGGCTGAGTTAGTAAATTAGTTTTGCAATATATAAATCAGAAGGACAAGTTAAATGAATTGTGGATATTCACTTGATGCTTTCTTTAACATTTTTAGTTGCCGTTGTAAAGAAGATGAATCAGTTAATTAAAGGCTAAGTAATTTTCCCGATGCTTAGTTATTAAATAAGAAGTTTGGGCGCGTGGCCACATAAAAATTTTGTGGCCATGTTTATTATTTCTCTTATACAATTTAGGTTCCTATACAGAGCACTTAGATAGGAATGTAGCGATGCGACTTAGCCATGGAAGCGCCATCTAGCGGCTTAGTTTCAAACAAGTGGATTGTGACGGGCAAGTGTTAGCTCAGATTTTATGGTGTAAGTTCCATATATACAGGGTGTATCTGTGAACATTTACATCCCTTTAACCATGTGTTCTACCCACCATTATGAGCAACATTTGTTCTATGACTTTTATTCGTAATTGTTTTGCTATGTGGGACACCCCCCTTGTCAAAGCTATATATACGTCCGTGACACCCTGTATACCCTAGACTGACGATTTTAGATTTTAACTAAGGTAAGTAGGTACTTCTGGGTGATTCTCATAGAGATGTAATTTTACCGGGGCAATCCTCAAACCTACATTCTCCTAAATAACATCCTATCAGGCATTTTATAAAAAGAAAACTTTTCAAATTCTGATGTCAATATCGGAGGAATATGGTTAGAGAACACAATAATGACATATCTATAAGAACACAATAATGACATATCTATAAGAACACAATAATGACATATCTATAAGAATAACCCTTTATTTGTTCCATAGTCTCTCAAAGAACTAGCAATTCTTTTCAAATGGTATAATATTTTCATTCAAAATGAATACAATGAAACATTCAAAGTAAAGATGACAATTCAATTTATCTCTATCGCTGGATAATGGTCAGTTTGAATTACAATAAAAGGCGAATGGTTTTGTGATGGAGCAAAAAGGTTTTAGAGTGGAGGATAGGATTTTATTTGAGATAGTATTAAAACATTCAAACAATTATTACTACCTAAGTAATGGAGTTGGGGAAAATACTGCTAACTATTATGAACAACAGTAATTCTACAACTATTGGAATTTGTCGAAATCTCTTTGATCTTTTTTGATGATTTTTTTCTCCATACAGAATGAACAGTCACTTGAAAGACTTGCCATTTTATGCGAATTTCCAAAAGTTGTTCAGAATGGTTGGCAGAATTGTTAAAGGGATGTAAATTTTCACAGATACACCCTGTTAGAAGTCGCTTATAAATAGGGACGGCCGATATTCAAAGCCTAGAATCAGAATCAGAATAAATAAAAAAATTAAATGCGCCAGACATATCACACCAATCAACCTGGACTCAAACTAGGGCAACCCCTGAAATATGACTACCAGATGACGATGATTAACTGGGGGCGAATCAGAAACTTTATTGTGTTCGCTTGTGACCACGGCTGCTGCAACGTAGCCGAAACGTCAAGCAGTAAGTACATATAATGTACTTGAAAAAACGTCGGGTTAATTCCCGGTTTAATACTTTACAGTTATAATGCAACGCGAAAATCTAAAAATTAAAGTATTGCTTTAAACTCTTTACAATTTGCAGGTGAAAATGCCTAATGATTATTAAAACAATGTCTTTGACCAGGTGGGATCATCAGCTCTGCACGCGGCGTGTGCGGGACGCCACCGACATCGTCGAGATACTGCTGGCACATGGAGCAGATCCTGCCCTTACAGATCAGGTCAGTACCTAATTCAGGTTAGGACAGGAATTGACAGCTTGAAGTCGGGAAGTTGGTGGTCTTGTACTGCCTCAGACAGCACGTTAAGCCGTTAAGCACGTTAGTCCTGCGTCCAATCTCTCTTCGGTCGTGTCACATGGATTCCCATCGAATTAAGAGGGGAAGAGTGCGCCTGTGTTTGCGTTATAATTTATCCTGCGTACGTAGCTGATTGTTAAGATTGGCCGCCGTAGCCGAGTGAAATGAGCGATTTGTTCCACGACTTTTTGGAAATTCATCGTAAATAAATTAAATAAATAAGGCTTAACGAAGGAACCACAATCACCCGACCCAATACAAATATCTGTTTCATCAACAAACATTTGTGTTGGTTCGGGAATCGAACCCGCGATCCTTACGTCTCAACGACTTTGCGACTCCTTGATACAAAGTGACACGTCAAGTTTTTTATTCGAATTTTCGATTCCAACCATGATTGGTGGAATGGGTGGAACACATGTTTGCTCGAAGGCATGTACAATGTTTACAAATACACCCTATACTTATGTAATTGAAAGCTATTCTGAGAAACAGTTTACTACGAATGATAAAATTAACCCATCAATACCGTCTAATGTCAGTTCCATGTAAGTAATTTAGCGATTTACTGTGATCAAACTACTTACATTCGATATTATTTCACCTTTGACATTCACAAATGCAAATACTGTTTATTTGGTAAAAAAGTGGGTGGCAGTCGGGAAAAAAATCACAATAGTCGGATCTACTGACATTGATATCAAAGAGGTCGTTGACCTTGCGTTAGTTAGCAGGCATAATATCGTATGTCTCTCCCACACACGTTCCGTAATAGTCTGTGTCGCTGTATGACATCCTCCCCCAAGAATTCCCCGCCCTATTAACTTCTCTTTTCTTCTTTCTTTATCCTTTTCCTCTATTATAAAATATTTATTAGATATATTATAAAATATAATATTAGACTCTAAGCGAATCTCCTCTTAACATTGTGTCGTCTATATGGTTTGTTTATTTGTTGTTTTGTTTTGTTCTAGATGGTGTTAAAACTCAATTATTAATAATATCCAAAAGAGCTTCTCGTCACACCGGTCAATTTATTTTGTAGGTATTGTACGTGTCTCTTTAATCACTCGACGTTGGCAGAGTTAAATGTGCTCGTGAAAGCACTTAGCAGCCATCCCACAAAAAAAAAAAAAAGTCTGTATCTTGTTCTGAACTGATGTCACACTGTAAGCCACCGTGATAGAGCCACGCTTCGGCATGAAGAAGAACCGCACACGAAGAAGAACGGCACAGAAGACCGGCTTGAAGCAGCGCCTGCGCTGTGTTTCGCCGACTAAGTGAGGGTACCAGAGGCCCAATTGGGGGAATGAGGTTTAAAGCGCATTTGTACCTCTACTGGTGTTTATGGGCGGCGGCAATCGCTTTCCATCAGGTGATCCGTCTGCTTGTCTTCCACCTATGGCATAATAAAATGGCCATGTATGTATTATGTGTGTAGCTTGCGAGGTGGGTAGCCGGCATTCTGTGTCTAATTAATTTGTAGTAAGACATTAATTTTACTCATGGCCACGTTACGAAAATGTTGATAAAAGGCCGGTAACGCATCAGCGACTCATCTACTCTCGCAGTTATTTACAAGCGGTGGTAATCTCTTACCACCAGGTAACCTGCTCCTTCGCTTGTCACAACTTCGAATTTAAAATATATAATAAAGATAAGCAAATTGATTTAATCTCAGTAATAGTAACTAAACAAAATACCAACGAATTCACAATAATTCACAGCACAATATACTTAATATTAATAAACTATTGATTGCAAAATTAAATGTACCTACGGTATACCTTGCTTCATTAAATAAAATAAAAAACACAAAACTGATTTCAAGGGGAACCCGGGTTTGAACCGGGGACCTCTCGATCTGCAGTCGAATGCTCTACCACTGAGCTATATCCCCGATGAGAGGGCGGGCGAAATAGCCGGTTATTTATACAACTGGTTGGAAGATTCGGTGACGTCACTCTGTTTGAAGTGATAGTGCAACCAACGCACGCCCACTGATATCAGTGACCTCATTAGAACAAGAAGTGATTTTAAACTGCGGATTGAAATACACTAGGGTATTTGACTAATCTCGATTAGTAAAAAATATTTTATACCTTTTCCAGAAATACTGGTAATAAGAACCAATGGCCAAAATTTTCAGTTAAAAATATAACGTCTACTGGTTTTATGAGACTTCAAAGTTTCATGGGCAGTCCATTTTTAAGTATTACAATTTAAAAAAATAATTATATCATTGAACTACCGTACAGTTTTCCCACAACTTTTATTATAAAACCATTTACTAAAACGAAAACATTTTGATATAGCTACCAAACAAAATTTACTAGTCGCGCATACAGGATACGAGTCAGTGTGACCGTCACTTGCCTGTAGTCATTTTGTATAGAGCGTTTTGGGGGGGGGGGCTTGCCCACAAATATGTTGACTCTTAAAGTTATGATATCTCAGTTAATTCAAATCAGAATCCGAGTAATTTCTTACCATATGTTTTCTTAAATGAGAGGTCTTTTGATTAAACCATAAAAAACAATTGTCAAATCACCCTATTAAGCCCCTTATTGCAATAGAAATCAAGTTCAGATTGAAACTCCGTTTACAAGTAGGCAGGACATTCAACTTTTAAAACAATAAAGAAAACAAAACTGCCAGTATAGACTGGAACTTTATGGACAAAAATAACAGTGAATGAAAGGAAAAAACGATAGTTGACAAACTAAAGCTGACAGTACCAAAATTAACGCTACTTAGGTAGGTATACTTATCGTCTTATACCATATTATACATTTGCAGAAACCCCAAATATAACTACAATATTGCCTGACATTATATTTCGTAAGTATAAGATTGTTTTCGAGAAAGCTGAAATATTTGAAGGAAGTCATGCCATTACCACAGTATAAATAATAAATAACTAAATGAGACACATCACATACATTGTCCGGTCCCAAACTAAGGTTTTCCCTGTACTTAATATGGAACCAGAAACAACGAAGGAACTACAAACACCCAGACCCAACACAAATAATCTGTTTTCATCAACAAACATTTGTGTTTGTGCGGAATCGAACCCGCGACCCTTGCACACATAACAAAAGCTTCCTAAATACTTTGTGTTAAGGCTCGGACGGCTGGACCAGCCTCCTTTTATATTGTTTATTGTTTTTTTACCATTTAGATATACCTAAGTATTATTGTTCTGTTTTACTTTATTTACCTACCTGTCTTGTCTTGTGCAAAAGGTTATTGTCTGTTTGGAAATAAGTACCTACAATAATTAGTTTTGTATTACCAGCGATTATATTCACCGTCTATCTAGACTTTGTTTATTATTTAGGTATCATTTAACTAAACCGTTATGATCATCAACGTTTCAACTTACCGCACGGTGTTCAATTCGACAGTTCAGATTGAAAACAAACTCTAGATGAAGAATTATTTCTCTAGGTTAATGTTTTCACATGTTTCGCTATCAATATTTTATTTTAAAACTTCTGGCTAAGGTTTGATCAGTTCGGCAGTGGCTTTTGCGTTTTATTTATGTTATTAAATTTATAATATTGAAACACCTGTCTGTATGAATTAATTAAGTGTATTTAGGTACTAAGAGCTAGTGTTTGTATGTATGTTGTAAACTACCTAGTACTCTTAATTAGCAATCTACTAATATAATAAAGCTTGAAGAGTTTGTTGTTTGTTTGTTTGTTTGAACGCGCTATCTCCGAAACTACATGTGCGATTTGAAATAATTCTTTTTTTAGGGTTCCGTAGCCCAAAATGGCAAAAAACGGAACCCTTATAGTTTCGTCATGTCCGTCTGTCCGTCTGTCCGTCTGTCACAGCCGATTTACTCGGAAACTATAAGTACTACAGTGATGAAATTTGATGGGAATATGTGTTGTATGAACCGCTACAAAAATATGACACTAAATAGTAAAAAAAAAGAATTGGGGGTGGGCCCCCCATACATGTAACTGAGGGATGAAATTTTTTTTTCGATGTACATACCCGTGTGGGGTATCAATGGAAAGGTCTTTTAAAATGATATAAAGTTTTCTAAAAAACATTTTTCTTAAAGTGAACGGTTTTTGAGATATCAGCTCTCAAAGTCGTAAAAAGTAATGTCCCCCCCCCCTCTATTTTTATAACTACGGGGTATAAAATTCTAAAAAAATAGAGGTGATGCATGCTAATTAACTCTTTCAACGATTTTTGGTTTGATCAAAGTATCTCTTATAGTTTTGAGATAGGTTGATTTAACTGTAATTTTGGTTAAGTTTATTATATTTGCTGCTACGGAACCCTTTGTGCGCGAGCCCGACTCGCACTTGGCCGGTTTTTGTTGGATAGTCCATTTATCGAGGAAGGCTATAGACTATCAACATAATAATATTAAGGGGGTTGTAAGGGGTTAAAAGGGGGGTAAAAAGTTACTTTTCCACGCGGACGAAGTCGCGGGCGGCCGCTAGTAAATTATATTGAGTATTGATTTTAACTAATGGAGATGGGGATCTCTGGGCTCAAAGTTATCATACTCAAAAATTGGTTATATTTTTGTTAAGAAACTTACAAAATACTAGACCATTTTAATATACAGAATGTTTCAAAACTTAAAAACATCGTATAAAAATAATTATCGATATAAAGTGATGATTTTCTTTCTTTCTATTCACTTGAAGGATTTAAAGCACCGGAATATAAAATGTCCTATTTCAGCAATTTCATCTTACAGATAGCTGCTGAAAATTTCACACCTTTCACTTATTCACAGACAGGAGTAAGGAGCAGGCCGATAGGGCAAATGAAATGTTCAATAATTCAGTCGAGGGGGGAGGAGGGGGGGAGTGTATACCGCCAATTGAAGCTCTCACTGTTCTAACCCCTAGTACTAAACGGTTGTGAACTTTGGGAGCTTCTCGAAATCATGGCAGAGGCAAAACTTGGGCGATATGGTAGGTAACTCAGTGGAAAAGAAAATTACCTACCTTCCTCGCAGGTCCAGGATTCTGCAGAGGTTTTTTTTTTTCAAATGTATGCTAATTTTTTTCAAATCTCTGTTACACTATTTCAAATCCATTCAAATCTATGTTATATTTTTTAAATCTACTACATTTTCTTAAATCAATAAGTCCATGTGCGAATTTCCACCATTCTTTCGGCGTTAAGGGAAAACATGATGGGGAAACCTGCTCGTTTCTAGGAAAGCTCCAATATGATAGGAAACTAAAGACCGAAGCGAAGCGTGTCTTTTGTTTGGATGCAACAGGTATATTCTCATTTATTGCTCTGGGTGTTAACTTCGTAGATTCGTTATGATATTTATTGACGACAACACACAAAGTAGTTAAGGTTGAAATTTCAAAATGATTTACATTTTTACACGTAGAGACATAGGACGGATTTAAAATAAAATATTATATTGATTGACTAGATTTTTGGTGATGAATGGAATGAGCAGATAAATACGGAGTCACAGAACTACTAGGGGACAGGGCAGACAGGGAAAAACCCGTAATTGATGTGTATGTGTAGTCTGAGTCCATTCAAATCGTAATTGCACTTTCTTTCATTCTTTACTTCTACGCAAATTTCGGTACCAGGCTCGCATATTTGCGTGGAAGTGGCGAGTTCACGTCCAAGCTAAATAATTCAGAGGCGCCCGCTGACCACAGACCGATTCACGACCGACGTATGACTTTATGTCTTAGCCGGGGCTATATATTTACTTGACCCTAATATTTCTTCTTTTTATTTAGTTAACCGATTACTTGCGAATTCAATTCCTACAAGTACCTAACCTAGAACGTAGATATTGGACGTGTTAAGACTTACCTTTTGGTTAACTGAAGTTTCCAACCACTTGAAGCGGAATTAAAATCCACGCATTAATTTGATAGGTACTAATGAATTGTGTAACTGCGACTAGACATAGATTACAAGTTTATAAGAAAAGGCTTCAGGGTATTATCCAATTTGCACAGTAAAGAAAAAATCGTATTAGATTTCAAGTCACATTCGGGTACCTAGAGGTCAGATTGAGAACGTGAACAAACTAAAATATATAGAATTGCAAATTTCCCGGGAATCACTTCCACTAGGAACCTAATACAATCACATTTCATATCCCAAGTCAATATTTGCAAGCATTGTTGCTCTGCGCGGACGTTGAATAATGAATGAAACGGCACGACCGCCTGCGCAGCCATGCTCTCCTGGTACCCCGTCTGCATAATACAAGATGCAAATCGTGTGTGACCTTGTTTGCACACGCCCGGGATGAGTGATTACATGAATCTAATATGATTAGTTCAGTTTAGGCTAAGGTTTCATCTGAAGTTAAATTCCAGTAATATGACTTCCAACTACAAAGTGAGACTGTTAAAAATTAATCTTTAGGTTTTCGTAATATGCACTAGGGAAGATGGATAGGTAATACGGTTATTTACGGCCTCCTCTCAAGGAACTTTCAATGGGCGTCTGTTCTCCTCGCAATATTCCTTGCCCTTTGCCACTTATACCACGCAAATTTTTGGGCTATATTTGCGACCTTAGATCTCCATCGGATATAATCATTTCCCATTTTTCTGACACGATCACGCAAGGAAAAGCCGTGGCAGGCCCACACAAGCTAGACCGACGATCTAGTAAAGGTCGCGGGAATTCCTTTGATGTGCGTGGCACAGGACTGATCTGTGTGAAGATCATTTAGGGAGGCCAGCTGCAGTACACGTCTATTGGCTGAAATAATGATGATGATTCTCAGTCTGTAGTAATACGTTACCTAGGTATTAACTTTTATCTACTTTTGTATCTCTAGATAAGTAGGTAGATATCTAGGATTCAATTACTGCGTCTTGGGATGTGTGGTGTAATCGAGTCGTCTCTAAAGCCTATTTTAATTAAACTGCTATTATTCTGAATTTGTTAGCGCACAGACAAAATAACTGTCTGAAAGCTAATATATTCTGCGTATTAATCTAAATAGTTTAGAGCCCAGGGAAATCTATCCGACAACTTCAAGATAATGTTTCAGTTTCAGATGATCCAGCCGCTTTCAAAGCTATGAATAATTACAACTCTCTTGTAGTAATACTACCTACTAGTTCAGGGTTGCCAAACACCTGATTCTCGTAATAAAATAAAATGTTATCAATTAATTTTTGTAACTATTCCATAATTAATATTATTAGTAGCGATGATGACCTGAATTCTGTGATGGAAGATTTTGCTCTGGTGTGAAATAGTACCTATATTATTATTCTTAGGCTAATTAGGCTACGTGGCACCTATTACAAATGGTCGAGGAAGTAAAGAAGGTGGCAAATACTTAGTTAAATTTAATGACGACTTTAATCTTAATTTATTGTTCTGAATTTGGAAATGTAATTATTTAATTAAGGATTGTGCAGCTAGATGTGTTTTCGTATTCTTCGTGCATTTACAAAACCTTACACATCTCATTACCTGTTACTTTGTGATAAAACGATACTACGTTAGATAAGACATATTCCCCTCCAAGGATTAATTAAATTACTTACTTAATTTGTTTCCTAACCTAACAAGGTAATTATAATCTCATTTGCGATTCTTTTGACGGAGGGTTGCGAAAATTAGGGATTACCGCCGAATCAAGACCCACCCTGGCCCCGGGTCTAGGGGCAACTTCTTTGAACAGATCAAGTATAAATTTCCTGTTACGATCGTATTCCACTGGATGCAAAAACAAACACGAGCTATGTTTGAAATATTTGAAACATACTTTTGGTCGACCCGGGAATCGAAACCAGGACCCCGAAATCACGGCCCGGTAGGTACTTAAACCACTAAACCACGGGGCGTTTGGATGGATCAATTCATCTGTAAGTAGGTAGTACCTATGTTTTTACATGATTGAATTCCATGTTTATCCCTACATAAATCATTACATTATTTCTTTTAAAATTAAAAAAAAATGTTTTTATGATATAGACCTATGGCGGCCCCATAATCCCATATTCAAAAATAAGAATAGTTTTGGAAAACTTACCTCATTTTGGCGGCAAAATGGGGTTGTTAACATATCCGAAGCATTCCGGAACTGACCCAGAAATGGGGACACATAAAAAGCCTTTGATCCTTTTTACTTAAAATGTTTGGGGATAAAGATCACAGATTACTTAAAATATTAATTTGTAAAATGGTATTTTACGTGCAAGACGAAACATTACCCATAGACGAAACATTTTTTTTATTTTATATCGCTCGGTTGGTCTAGTGATTCAAGTTCCGGGTCGTGATCTCGGGGTTCCTGGTTCCTGGGTCAAGCAAAAATATGTTTCGATAGTTCGGGTTTGTGATCACCAATCCGCATTAGGCAAGCGTAGTGATTAAGGCTAATCCCATCATAGTAGTAATAACTTGATTTCTATGTTGGATGCCTGTGCCCTGCAGTGGAACATTAGGGCAAAGGTGGGATAGATGCTGTAGTAGAAAAGATGCCTCAGACAATATTTCGCGACCTGTGCGAACACTACACTCAGCACAGTGTAGCCCTTAGTGCCGCCACAGAATACTGAATTGGTGTACTGTCGCCTGGCGAGAGGGAGGGGATACGCTTGTATATTTAAACGAAAAACTATGAGTGTAGGTAATGTTCGCACAGGCCGCTACATGTTGTTTGAGGCATCTAACCCACGTTTACCGTATAAATGTACTTATAGGCTGATATTTCGCTTATTGGGATCTCGCCGCAGAGGACAAATGCCTTAGTAACTCTACCGAGATGAGTGTAAATATTTATTACGCCACGAGCAACTTCGCTTCTTAACATTTCAATGTCAGCTTGTAGACGCAAACTTGGGGAAAGTCGAAATATAGGCAGTAGGTACTTACTCGTCTCTCTCATTCATATAAGCGTGATTTTTATGATAGGTGGCAGATGAGACGGATCACCGTATTGACGTTATTGTCATTATAGTACTTACTTACTAGCACTGTTACACTTCTAATATATTACTATTAAACCATTATAACGCCTGTCGAAACGTGTAGTACCTAAACGTGGTTTTAGGTAATTACCTAAGTATAGGTACCAAAATGACAAAACAACGCCCTGAATGGCGAAGACATATCAGGAGAGCCGACCCCAAATAATGGGATAGAGCGAGGATGATGATGATGATGATGACCTAAGTATAGGTACCACTCAATAGCGTTTAGTCTCGTTTGTATCAAGTATATTTGCATTTTCTTGGGAAAGACGATTCGAACGAGACTGTGGAATCACATATATTGCAACGCGAAAGCTTATACCTGTACCTACCTATATTTTTTAAATCTATAAGTGGCAAACCATACCTACTCCACGCGAACGGAGCTGCGGGCGTCCACCAGTCTTATAATAAATCGTTAATCTCGACCGGTTGCCAAGTTACCTTTAAAGATAAATCCTCTAATTTGGGTGTTACAAGAGGGCTGATTTAATTGAAAGATCAGAAATCATTTCCAATTCGTTTACCAATTCGTTATCGACTGATAACTTTGATGAAATTTATGTTATGTCTTGAATTGGTTTCTTTTGACGTGAATTTAAATTATCGCTGCGTGTAGGTAAAGTAGCCCTGCTATTTCATTTGGATTCAAGACATAAGTACAGGTTATCTGTGAACATTTACATCCCTTTAACCACGTCTTCTGCTAACCATTCCAAACAACATTGTACTACGCTACGATTGAAAATTCGTTGAAAAATGTTCCGACAAAAAGAACAAGTCACGTGACCTACTCTGTATAAAAAGTTGATTGAGTTGAGTTTTTATGCGAATTTCCAAAAGTCAGAACAAATATTTTTCAGAATGATTGGTAGAAGTCGTGGTTAAAGGGATGTACCTAAGTGTTCACAGACAAAATATCTTCGTAGTGTAAGTAGTTAGAGCTACAGTTTATCATATTCGTGGCGCCTACTTTGTAAAGGAATTTCGACTGCTTACTGCAAGAACTCATTATTATACTACTATACACAAATAAATATCGTCAAGTACTGTTAGAAGAGTGTTTTTAATTTTGTTATATCACGATCTAATACTTTTTAAAACAGTAGGAACAAAGTCAAGGAAACTTCCTTTAAACTTCATGTTTTATTTGTTTAAACGAGTAGGTAAGTATGTGAGTAGGTACACAAAGAATGAGTGCTTGTGAAAAAATGTTTAGTCTGTGATATTTTCTAAAACACTACCATTTGAACTTTAAAATACTAGGTAGGTATGTCCTTTTCTCAGTAGCTACCCTAGAGCTGGTAACTATTGATCAGGCGGAGGTAACAAATGACAGCGCAACGCGAGACCCATTATCAGCCACTAATGGGCTCTGAAACAAAGCTAACATAAGTGATTGCTTTCAGCACACACAGTGATGTGACTGCGCAGCTGCAGAATCCCGCAGTGGAAGTAGAAAACAAAAGTACAGGATACAATTCTGTCGTGTTATACATAAGGGCTAACTGCGGTAGCCTTGATTTTGAGTTTTGAACCTTGTAAGTAAGTATACCTATAAGATTGAAAATACAAAATCACCCGAATGCGGTTTTTAACGGCTTTTTATACACGGCAGAATTGTAGCATCTATATCTTCTATACTATTTATAAAGCGATAACTTCTATAGACAGGCAGCGACAAGCTTATAGGTAAACCGAAAACACGAAACGCTTGCGCGATGTAATTGGACACAGCGCCATCTATTAGTTCATTTCTGAATTACTGTCCCGAAGCGAAGTGAGGGCGGGCCACTAGTCGTTTAATACTCGTAATTTGGTATCTCTTGGCTTCCGGAAGGGACTGTATACCTAACCCATAAATAAATAAACAATAGTATAACTAACATTTAAGATGCAAATACAAATCATTTATTGCGTCACATGTGGTTACGGTTAGAAGAAGTCGGCATTATTTTTTTTTTTTTTATGTGATAGGTAGCAGACGAGCAGGCGGATCACCTGGTGGTAAGCAATTGCCGCCGCCCATGAACACATGCAACAAGTGCGCTGCTAACCTTTTATCCCCTTCCCCCCGATGGGCTCCGTACCCTTACTCACTCGGCGAAACACAGCACAGGAGCTGCTTCACGCCGGTTTTCTGTGAGGCAGTGGTATCACTCCGATCGAGCCGGCCCACTATGCGGCCGCCCCATACTTGGAGGCGGCCAATATTATTTTGAACGAATTAACGATGTATAATTGATGAAAACGTTTAATTTACTTATTTATACTCATTTTATTTCATTGGTATCTTTTTTTTACATAAAACGCTATATTTTAACTTTACCTTATATATTCTGAAGTAAGAAAAAAAATCTTGTGAACATGGTCCAATATTTTATTGGTTAAAATTTAATCGAAAAAATATGAAATACTATTAAAACTTATCCAAACTCGTAAGGTTAGCGTGAAATATGTGAAAGCCAGCCATATATATACCTATATATTGCATATTTACTACCTGATTTTAGTATGTAATGTATTATAGGTTAATATTATTAAGGTGAAGGTGATTAATTAGAAAATACTATCCCCATATATGATTGTAACTCACTAGATGTGGCAGATGATACACTACTGATAACCTTTGCCTTGTTGACATCTCTCTCTTTACGGTAATTTATTGCAGCGGCAAATGATAACCCCTCAGCACTACCCATATCTCGCAGGTGCGAGACTTTTCTGCGTTTAGATCTTTACTGGCCGAACTTAAACTACAACTAGGACGACCAGGACCACAAACGACGTAAATAATGGGAATGTTTCTGTTCCTTGCAGCCAATCAGCGTGTCTGTTATATAAAAAAATATTTCTAAAAAAATCTACCACTTTCTTCCTTATATCATTTTGTTGATCAGGGGGGCAATTACTTTTTAATAAAATAAATTCTTGAAGATTTTCTCCCTTTCTGTCCCAATTTTTAGCGCGATCTTGAAATATTAAGTCTACTAACTCACGACGCGTAAAAACGTAGTACACGATCTAAAATCAAAAAAAAAATCAAACGTTGAGAAGAGCAAAAAGTAGCATGATTTTTTTACATGGCCTGATTAGAAGACAGTTCAAGGTATATTCCATATAAGTCAGGTTACAGACAGCCACACCCTTTTGTAACTTTTCCTCTCGTATATCTATTTTTACTTGCATAATTTTAGGTTTTTGATATCAAACTTATTATCACATTAAGTAAATACTTAATACAAAATGTATTATTGTAATATAAAAGTACATACCTTGGGCTAAAAGATCCATCTTTTAAAATTAGAATACCACTCTTAGTTTTTTATTTATGATTTTTTCAAAATGCGCAACTTTTCCTACACGTCTCCGCAGAAATAATTTGTGGAATGTTTAGACTGTCATTACTAGTACAATTTATTATTCATCTACCTTTATATTAGCATGATTTGATGGAGCATTTAGTCAGTAATACTCCTACAAATTTTGGTTGGCCTATCTTAAAATTTTCAAAAAACCTTTTTGGCCGACCCCGGCCGCATTGTGCGGCCCATTCATGCCGAAGCATGGCTCTCCCACAATTATTATTACCCAAATGTGACTCGAGTTGCTTAATTTACTGCTGTCCCATCACTACCTACGTATTTACACACTTTGTTTACATTAGCCGACATTTTATTGGAAGAAATTTAAGAGCCTAATACATACGTAAACATATTTGTAGAAATTTAAGTAATGTAGCTCAAATCGATCTATTTTCTATCAAATGGTTTATGTAGGTATAATGGTAGGTATATAGCGATAAATAAGAGTTCACTAGATAATTACCTACGCGCTAGGCAGTTTGTCATGGCATACCCCGCACATTTCCGTATAGTCCTAGTCTTGTCTGTTGGCTGCCAAACCACACGAAAAGTACTTCTTTGTTAAAAATATTATATCGAACTTAGTATACCTTACCTACTTACTTACCGACTTAATTAAATTAATAAAAATTCCGACTTATTAAATTGCCGGCTTCTGTGTTTCCAGAGAGCTACAATTTGGGTGTCTTTTAAGACGAGAGTGAATAGGCTTCTTCTGGGAAAGCACGCTACATCTTAGAACCTCATTGCACATCTCCATCAGGTGAGATGAGGTCAGTGCCAAACCCATCTTATATAAAAAAAAATATTAAATAAAAAATAAGCACAGGTAATACTTTTTTTCCGCAGTGGTCCCAGTCTCCAGTGAGCGTAGCGGGGGGCGCCACTGATTGACCCCCCTGAGGGATTCCGGAGGCGGCCAGAGGCTCCTTCTCAAGCTATACTGGACCTGCTGACTGCTACAGCCAAGGTGGACCAGCACCAGGTAAAGTTACAGTTACAGTGGAAACTGCGGTCAAAAAAGCCAGCATCATGTTTTCTCAAACTCGAACGAAACATAATATAAAACCATTCTAACATCCGAGTAGCTATACCTAAATAATATCACTTACATAATCATATTTAACATCCCATTGCGGCATTTCACGAAATCGCTGGAAGGCATCATCATCATCATCATCATCATTTCACTGCACATAATACAACCAAAGCACACTAAATTCCACTGAATACCTACTATTTTAAAACCTTTGAATTGCATCAGCCTTTTTATTATTGTAAGTCAACATTCCGTTGCCGTTGGGTGGAAAAGTCCTTGAATGGAGGCCACGCGCAGGAGGCCAGTAGCCGTAGCAGGCCTCCCACCAGGTGGACCGACGATCTGGTGGAAGAATCGCGGGAGTCCATTGGAAGCGGGTGGCCACAGTACCGATCTAATGTGGAGAACTTTGGGGAAGGCCTATGTCCAGCAGTGGACGTCTATTGGCTGAAATGATGATGATGAAGTCAACATTATGTACCTATAGGTACCTACTAATAGTATGTCTGATTACTGTTCCTGGTAGTTATGTAGGTAGGTGTCTATAAATAGTTGTGGTGAATATGCTTACTTTACTTTTAGTTTCTTGTGTGACTTATAAAAATGACCTCATCTCCGTTTTGGGGCAATATTTTTATGGAAGATCCCGCATGATCCTTCTTGTTATTTCAGTTTTCTTTTTCTCGTATCTTAACTCCAGACTTATATCTGTCACCGAGGTGGGATTAATAAATAAATCTCCGCTTATATGTTCTGAACACACGTCTTGTTCCAACTTCGAAGAAATTTGTTCCAAGAATTTTTCCGAAACTTCGGATAAAATTCCTTTTTATGCTCACCGAGAAAAGTATGTTCAGGACCGATAATACTTTTTTTACCTACTTGATAAATTTCTTCCACGAATTAAAATTCGTCCTAAGTTTTTTTTTTATATGATAGGTAGCAGACAAGCTTTTGAATGGGCCGGCTCAACCGGAGTGATACCACTGCCTCACAGAAAACCGGCGTGAAGCAGCCCCTGTGCTGTGTTTCGCCGAGTGAGTGAGGGTACCGGAGGCCCACCCGGGGGGGAAGGGGATAAAAGGTTGGCAGCGCACTTTGTAACTCTACTGGTGTTGCAGGTGTCCATGAGCGGCGGCATTGCTTACCATCAGGTGATCCGCCTGCTCGTCTGCTACCTATCACATAAAAAAAAAAACTGGCGGATCACCTGTTTTTTTTTGACACCATGGACACCTGCAATACAAGTGCGCTGCCAAAACTTTAACCCCCTTTCCATCCAATTGGGCCTCCGGTACCATCACTCACTCGGCGAAACAGGCGGCACCGGTTCATGCTTGTCTTCTATGAGGCCGTGGTATAACTCCTATCGTCTTTATTCGTGGCTCTCCCACGCTTACATGTTTACCTATTCCGCGAGTAGCAAGAAAGTGTAGGTATGTAGTATCAAACCACTTCACTGTGAAGGTAAACCTTTTTTTTTATGTGATACTTAGGTAGCAAACGAGCAGGCGGATCACCTGAAGGTAAGCCATTGCCGCGGAGTAAATGGAGTTACACGTGCGCTGCCAACCTTTAATCCCCTCCCCGGGTGGGCCTCCGGCACCCTCACTCGCTCAGCGAACCACAGCATAGGGGCTGCATCACGCCGGTTTTCTGTGAGGCAGTGGTATCACTCCGGTCGAGCCGGCCCATTCATGCCGAAGCGTGGCTCTCCCACAATTAAACCTACTGCATCCCTTTTAATAAATCAGGATAGAAATCCCTGCGTTCGCGCTACTGAACTAACTAGAGCATTTGAGTTGTGTAATGGTTGTATAGCAGCAATCTAAGTTAGCGTGCCGGACGGATTCGACTTTATGCGAGGGCGGCCATTTTATAGTTTTCCGTTTAGTTTATCGATGGTAGAGTTAAGACATCGACAAATTACGTACTTGGGAAGGTATGTACCTACCTACATTTTTTTATTTTATATTGGAGGCGACAAATGAGCAAGCGGGTAAACTTAATAACCGTCGCTCGTTTAATTACGTGATCAGAGAGGTCCGGATGCGTTGCCGGCCATAAGGCCGGCAACGCATCCCGGACCTTGTATAAACAAAGAAGTAGGTAGCTCCCTAGGTTATTATCTAGAAGATCCTTGGGTTATATTTAGTTTAGATTGTAAAAGCATTTCTTTACATAAAGTTAAATAACTATGTATCTACGAAAGTACTATTTTTTATGTAAGTAGGCCTACCTACCTCTACCTTCCCTATTTTTTATGAAATGATTTTGTTTTTGTATACTTACCTACCTACTTGAATTAAAAAGAAATTCGTTTACTCTGAGGCAAAAGTATGCTAAATATTTTTTGTTTCTCATTATTTGTAAAACAACGATTTTCTCAGAATTGGAATAAACAGACAAGAAGGAATGGCCGCTAGCCGTAACAAGCCCACGACAATGTTTTGCTTGAATAATGGAACAGTTTCTTCAGAACACAAAACTTGAGCTAAGTTTTTCTTGTCTCAATTCTCTTCATTTGAAAACGTGACAATATAAAAGGGTTTTTTGGGTCATCTCGTCGTACCTGCTGTAATTTATTATGTGAGATTTCACACATCCTTCTAAAATTATGTAGATATAGGTAGGCAGGTATTTAAGCAGGTTTACCAACATTTTAACATCCTGCTTAGATACCAAAGTACAAATTTTAGCGCTCAAATGTATTAAGCGTATGTAGAGCCACACATCAAAGTTTACAAACTGTCAAATTTCAATCAACTCTAATCTTACTGTCAAATGCATTAGGTTGAATATCAATCGAATACGAAATTATCAAAATGTTATTACCTATTTCCTTTTCAAAAGTAAATACTTTTGCCCAAATAGGTAGGTACCTCTATTTTGTTGAATAACTCTGCCAATCTCAGACCTTGTCAATGCTTAGGTAGGTTACCTACCTATTCTCAAACCTATTCTTATTGCTTATTACATATACATAAGAAAATAAAACATTATAAATACCTACTTTTAGGTACCTTTAACCAAATTTGTGATTCTCCATAAGTGATACGATAGGTTCCTACTCTAGCCATTTCCTCTACCTCCAACCATTACCTATCTACATTTTGTATTCTATCTCGATACTTCCACCTATGCTGTTATGAAATTATCCAATTTCCGCACCGCATCCGGGCAGCCGGCAATTTTCCTCCCTGTTATAAGTATCCATCTACCTACCAACTCTATAGATACCTACTCCATAGGCACCACTATGCAGTTTACAGTACGCTGGACACGTATGTACCAACCGTTTCCGTTATGGCGACCTAAATGGAACATCCTGTACAGTAACGAGGTAGTTAGTTTTACAGATTTTTCAGCGGTCGCTCGTTTGGATTGGGATAAAAGAAAGCTTTTTGTGAATTTCAGTGGTGGATTCGCCATTTTCGTTTGGGAGTTTCGTTCGTTCTTACTATATGGTTTGTGTTTACAACTGTATAGACAACGAGTACGAGTATGTTTACACTGAATAAACATTTTTCTATTTCTTACAGTAGGAACCTAACTTAGGCAGACTCTTAGGCGGCCATGTTAGGCCCAATCCTGAAATGAAAAAAGAAGATATGTTTGGTTTGAAACCTAAATAACAGTCATTACCTAGGTAACTAAAGCGTAGGTACCTATTTACCATGAGCTCCGATGGAACGGCTTCGGACGCAACCGGGACTTCAGAACTCCAAGGAGAGCAGACTTAACGACTGCCTGAGCTAAGTAGGTACTATTTGCCTAATTAAATTTCAGTCCCAGGAATGCTCGAATCGTAGGTACCTACTATTAGGTAATATTCTGTACTTTGATGTATAATTCCTAGAATCAGAGATCTATTTCGCCGCATAACAAACATCAGTAGTTATGTAATGTCGGTACATTTAGTTACATTATTTTGAAACATAGTTTGAAAGCGGATCGATCGGCATTTACCTCGTTTTTCTACACCTAGTAGGCAAAGATTCTAGCAGGTAACTACCTTCTGGTATAGAAAAACGAGCAAGCGGATCACATGTTCAGTAGGTAATCAATTCATTTCAGTAAGTAATCACCGCTGCCAACGAACATCTGGGAGATCAGAGGTCGCTGATGCGTTGCCGGCCTCTTAGAAAGATTCAAGTATTTATATGCAACTAAGTGTAGATACAAAAGGTCTTACAGCTATAAGATGTACGTGCTTTTCTTGAAAGTCCCAAAAACGCAGCTGTCGCGGGACTGCGAATGTACAAACGGCGACACATTTTTGGACCCTATTTGGACTTTAGGATCATAAGTATGTCTGAGGTTCCGTGTGAATATTTTTTCACAGCGAGTGTAACATGAATTGTTGCTCGGTTCTTATTTTATAGGAGCAGTCAGATGGGTCAACGACCCCCCGCACCGACAAATCCGGAGGTCACTCACCCGCTGCTAATGAAGGTAAGATTGCCTGGGTCTGGTTGACCTCTGCTATTTTTACCACCCACTTTTAAGTTTTTCAAGATAATCATAGATAACCATAATATCATTGTCTGTCTGTAGTAACCTCTATGCCCCCCACCCCTCATTAATAAATAGTGCATCCAAGTCTTCTCAGTAGAAATCGATATTCCGAACCAGCGGTAGATTATGATTAAGTATGTTTAACTGTGTATGGATCTAACTTTGAATAAATAAGTAATTTCTACGCTGATCAACTCTAACCTACTTCAGAGGCCCTATAACGAAACGGAATTCACCACCAAATGTTTGTTCTCGTCCCTTTCTCACGCGTTGTGCGCCCCTATTGTTTGGATGCTACATGTCTCATTCAGGTTGGTTTCTATTGTAGGCCTCCAGAATCGAGTTCGTACTAGACATCACTTTTTTTTTGTATTCATCATGTCGGGATCGGTTCAACTGCACGTATGATATTCATGCGACATAATTTATGGATGGACCCTATTGATATGTCTACGTTTACCCTATCTAGCCACAGGCGAGGAGGCGATGAGTGAAAGGTGATGGTCAGCCACGACCCTGCTGGACCGGCTCGCTCAACGAGGCTTCGCTGCAGACACCAGGCTTGCTCTACCACCGACAGGTTATATTTTCGAGATATCTTTATCTATCTTCATTCTTCTGTACTATTTATAAAGACAAATACAGAAGGCTATGTATTTGACTGAATTTTGAAAGTGTTAGGTGGCAGACGAGCAGACGGATCAGTAAGCGATTGCCGCCGCGCACATGCCCAGACCAACCAGTGGACTCACGTTTCGACCCTCCTGCTGCACTTTTCAACCCTCCTTTCCCTTGATTAGGCCGCCGGTACACACAGACGCTTTCTTACTGTGAGTTCCGGGGTATCAATCTGGTCAAGCTGGCCCTTTCATGCCGAAGCGTGACTCTCCCAACGGCGGATCCAGGGGGGGGTCATGGGGGTCATGACCCCCCCCTGGGCTGATTCCAGGACTTAGATCGACCACTAATGAACCTAATGATTTGATTCATATAATAAATATTTTAAAATTCTACAGCAGTTATGTACATTAATAAAATACCTAGGTACTTTTTACTTATACTTATCTATTGTTTATCAATGTTAAATAGAGTTGAGTTGACAACCCATTGGTTCGTGTTACAGTTAAAACCAGTTATTAGTTAGAACGCGTTTTTTCTAGTTAGAACTAGTTTTTACGTAAAGCCTTTGTTAACACGAGATTTCTGAATCGAATATCAGTTAAAACTAGTTTCTACGAGACAAAACGCGTTTTCCCCCCCAAAGCGAGTCAGTGAAACTGTTCCAATCGTGCGCGTAGCACAGTTATCAAAATTAGGGCCGTTTAGAAATGCGGCCGATCAACTATTAGGCCCGCATTGTCATTGAGATTAGGTATGTATTCAATAAGGCGGGCCACGTTTTGCCACATCGTACTTCTTTCTACATGACTGAGAAGTGTTGCCTTAGGGAAATGCAAATCTCGCAAGATCACGAAATTACCGAGATCTCGCGAGATTTTTTGTTTTTTTTTTTTTCAAATATTAACAATATTTGAATATTAACTAAAAATAAAAAGTATTACATAGTGTGTATGTATTATAAAACCGTTTTTTTTCTTTTTCTATTTGCCTACGTTGGCCCACTCTGGGCAAAGGCCTCCCCCAAATGCCGCCATTGCACTCTGTTTGTAGCGGTGGTTTGCCATCTCTTTTTGGGCCTGCCTAGATGCACGACGACGTCCTACAGGCTGCCAATGCGTAATGATTTTGGTTCACCTCTCTGAATGCATCCTACAAACGTAGCCGGCCCAATCCCATTTGAGCCTAGCGGATTTTTTGCTCACATCAACGATACCAGTTTTGGAGCGGATTGTGGTATTCCTGACTCGGTCAGTGATCTTAATACCCAGTATACTCCACTCCTTCGCTCTTTGGCAGACCTTGAGCTTGGACTTTTGATGTTCGGTTAGCGACCAAGTCTGACTCTGAGCACCGTAGGTAAGGATGGGCAAAATACACACGTCAATGAGCTTGCGTTTAAGTGACAGAGGAAGGTCTCCCTTCATGTACGCTTTCATGGACCAGTAGCTCTTTCAGGCATTATCGAAGCGGCGCTCGATCTCTCTTTCCTGCCTGTTTTCGAAGGAAATTATCTGGCCCATGTAGATACTCATTGACGTATTCTATATCCTGCTCATCTACCGATATCCTACGTTTTGTGCTATTTGTCATAAATTTTGTTTTCAATTGATTGAACTGATTCATCATTAGTTCAACCTCAAGACTCGCTGTGCTCAGTTCTTTAAGCATTTCTTCTAGTTCCGTGGATGTTAGCGAAGAGCACGATGTGGTCTGCAAAGCGAAGGTTTGTTAGCCTATTTCCTTCTACATCGATAGATACCCTTTGATTTCCATTTATCCGCTAGGACTGACTTCTAAAGTGCTAGTAAACAGTATGGGAGGGAGGGGGTCGGGGGTCGAGGGGTTTGACGCCTTTAGTATTTGAAATGACGGACCGGAAGTATATGATTTGATATTTGCAGTACTCTGTGAATAGGTAAATTATACGGAGAAGGTTCAATAAGTGGAATAATTTCTGGCTACTTAACGCGTTGAATATGGAATAATGGTATAAACTGTCAACCACCATACTATTGAAATACCTATTGTTAATATTAAAAAAAAACAAACAATTCTCGCAAAATCTCAAAATTGCCGAGGGGGGGGATCTCGCTTGAGCCCCAATCTCGCGAGATGTGCATTCCTTCGCAACACTTCTCTAATATTAGTAGAAAGAAGTACGAGGTGGCAAACGTGGCCCATCTATTGAAGAATCTCAATGACCATGCTGGCAAACTCGTTGATCGGCCGCATTTTCAAAACGGTCCTGATTTTGATATCTGTGCTACGAGTCGGAACAGTTTTAATGACTCGCTTTGGGAAATCGCGTTTTGTCTCGTAGAAACTAGTTTTAATACCTGATTCGATTCAGACATTAGTGAATTCTAGTGTTAACAAAGGCATTACGTAAAAACTAGTTCTAACTAAAAAAACGCGTTCCAACTAATAACTAGTTTTAACTGTAATATATTTTATACTTGTAATTCACTGTTGTTTCTGATATCCGTAATACAGGTGCTTAAGCTACCTATCTCGGAGTCAGATCAATGTATGTGATGTTGTGAAATATTAAATATATATATATATATATAAGTTCTTGACTTGAGCACGACCTACGACATCAAGTACTGACGACAAAATACCGAGTATTATAAAAGCTGGGGTTATTATGGATCACTCGTGTGACATAGCATTGTCGCATGCGACGTATGTCATATTCGTGTTACAAGTCGCATGAAGCTTATTTTCCTATTTTGAATCTTCATCTTCAATATTGCCAAAGACACGGAAAGTTGTCATTTTAACCGGTTCATGCAGAATTTCACGAAAACCGGTAACTACCGCAATGCAAAGGGAATGTAAATTCAATGTTTTCTGTGGTCAAAACCATAGAGGTGAAGTAAGTTAGAGTTTTTTTATGAAAATCATGTAATGACATGTATGCCTACTTTTGGCGTTTAATCTATCGCTCTCATGAAA